>CANTUV010000076.1:0-1200000 GCA_947685225.1 Garcia nutans
AGCAGCAACATCAACAACATACACAGTTTGGATTCTGCAAAGAAGACACCATTAGGAGAACAGCTACAGGAAGATGTCTATGCTCTTTCCATGTGCTACTGAAACAATAAAGACGTACCTGGTAGATCCATCTCCAATTAATGGAAGAAAAGTATATTTTTTCACAAAATGTGCCCATCGATTCAGAATCCGATCCTCTGTACCAATCATAACAGCAGGTCTCAAGACTGTGGCCTACAGAAGTTAGTATCTGTTAGGAACTTAGCTGTTGAAGTCACAACTGATAAACACAAGAAACGGAAAACAATGTAGTATGAAATTTATAAGGAAGAAGCATTACTTCTTTGATCCTAAACACTAATTAACTTCCCTACCCCTCAGTGTCCACAGCTATTGTATTCTTGCTTCTTAAGGCTACTTCTGTTGAGCCCCTTTCTTGGCACTTTAAAAAACGACGGACATTTGTAGCACATTTCATGCACACGAGTCATCCCTGTTGAAGTTGATTCTGTTTCATTTTCTATGGGTTCCTAAAAAGGTCATCAACCCAGTAGTCTAAATAAAATAACATAGGGGGCAAAAAGTTCTAAAAGGAATGCCATATTAAACATCACAAAAAGAAGAAACAAATCACTTACTGATATAAATAAACTGAAAACAAAATATCAGAGAAACACACTCTCCAAGAAAAATTTTTGCTTAGATAATAATCACTCTGTACAATAGAAGATGTGCTACCAAGCACTCCAACAAAACACACCAGGGACATTTTCAAAAATAACAAAACTATCAAAAATGCAATTGACTCTCGAGTATAAGTGCAATTTATAACAATCAGTAACAGTCCAAAAACATCCAAGGATCTAGGCCAAATTGACAAGTTTCAATTAACATTTGACACTTTTAACATACACATGCTTGCAAAATGAACTTTACACAAGCGGACAGGTAAAAAAAGAATGGAAATTATTTTATCATGCTGGAAAAACGAGAATGGTGTAGAAAAGATATAAAAGTACCTCTTCCAAAATAATAAAATATTTTGTATCCAAAAGGCCAGAGTCAGCAAAAGCAGAAGAAATCACATAGTATTTTATACCTTTCTTGTTTATCCATTTTTATATTCATTCCTTACCATTTTCTTTCAATAAAAGAAAAGGAGGGAAGATCACCCCTTCCCTTTTAATTATGCTTTTTATTCTTTCCTTCCTTTCTATGACACATAATATAAGGAGAAACAAAAATGCTACATTCATCTCACACATAATGCAGGACATGTATCATCATATTCATATGTGGTCCCTCCATTGGATTCAAAAGTTAAAAGTAGGTTCCTAATTCCCCATCTCCTTCATATCCATTTTCAATTATACCCTTTCCACAAAAGGCATTTCCCCTTATAATAGTGTAGATAAATAGGAGAGCCCATGGGAAACCAAAACTATTACCTCTGGTATTTCTCTTAATACCGCTTCCTCTGCAGCAGCTTTTGCTTTTAGAAATCTTGATGGAGATTAAGAAGATGCTCCTAAGCATGAAACTTGAATATATCTCATGATACCTCCATGTTCTTTGGCAATCTGCACAAGTTTACGTTACATGATATATTTGCTGTTCTAATTATTAGGAACATGATTGTATGGTGATTCTGCACACTTTAGAATAATAACAGGCATCAGACCAGAAATGACCAAAAATAATGAATTCAATTTGCCAAGACATAAGGTTCTCAAAACAACAAATTAATTGTTTCCAAACAGACTGTAGGCATGGAAAACATAAATATACAATATTAACTGCAAGTGTCAACAGTACATAATTCTAAAAAGTCTGCTGACAAACCAATTTTTTTCTCTTCCATGTCCATTTGTCAAATAAATTTATACATTGATGAAGCAAGGTATCTATCCGTATCAGATCATTCTGAATTTATAAATAATTAGAAAACTTATTTTTCAAACGTCCAATCATTGTTACTGTTAGCCAACTCAACATCAAACCCAATCTAATTAAAGGTTGGGCATATGGATTTTCCTCTATCATTCTAAGTTTAGGGTTACTATTTCAGTAAGATCTGGAGATACTAAATTCTCATTGACTACTTCAGCACGGATTATACTTGGCAGTATTTTCAATAACTCAAACACTGAGCCAATCAACATTGTCATGGCATTAGAATATACTAGATTGTATCAGACTGAATCAGCAGCGCCACCATGAAATTTATAACCTAACATGTATTTAACTAAACATAAAACATATAGTACCCTAGTTTAATAACTACATAATAAGAGAAAACGATGAGTAAAATGGTTTAATAGATTACTTGGTATGGGAATCATGATTTCACAAAAAACGGTAGACGCCTCTTTCCACAAAAAGTTGATATAAAAAAAATGTGATCACTAATACTGATAGTCTAAAGGCAAAATTAAACTCAATAAACTTGGACATATTTTTATGTTAAACATGTAGCCCTATAACATGAATGGGATTCCAATGAGAAAACAACAAAAGCTAAAGCCTGCTATGCCGTTCGTTAGAAATCAGGTTTTGTAGAAAATTAAAAAAAAAAAGACAAAAAAGAAAAGAACAAAAGAGACAAACATGCATCTGGCAACTCAACTCCAGTCCAAGGCACACCCACTCCTTCCTCTCTTTCTTCACTTCTTCATTCCTTGCTTCTTCTTCTTATCTTTTATATCTCTTCCTTTGTCTATAATAAAGGTACAGGTGTTTGCAGGTCCTCACAGGAAAAGGGAAGACCACATCGCAATCAATTTTCATTCTACTTCATTTCATTTGATGCCAAATTTACCTTTGCATGACTCCAATTTTTCTCTATATCTTTTCTTGTATTTTCAAACATTCAATTTAATGGCCTTATTTCTACCTCATTCATTTTGTGGACATGTTTATTCATTACTCGATATTCATTGTCATAGCTGGTTAAATTGTGGGCTTCTAAAACATCACCTTCAACTTAGAAGCACCCCAACAACTTTCTATTTCAACCATCCGGCCAACAATTTTCACCAGAATCTAATCAAGGCGGACATTGCAAGAAATTGAAATTTTGGGCATTAGAAAAAAAGAATGGGCTATAAAAAAGGGGCTAAGTTTTTTGTGGGTTTATTTGTACTCTATTCACCAACTTGTCCATAAGTAATGAGAAGAGGAGAACAAACTATATACATTACCTACATTATAACAATATACATGTCAAAACGAATATACAAACATATAACATATCAATAAATAAATTAGAACACATTCTCCAGAGAATGTACAGCATCTACTGACAAACAAAGTTTATATCCAGCAACCACAGATGGATTTTTTTTCTTGATAAGACCTAAGAACAGCATTAGCTCAAAACCCATATTCAAGATCAGCAGAACACCAACACAAACAAAATGACAAAATACTAATATGATTGGAGAGAAAAGAAAACAACCTACCTTTGCAAGTTGTTCAGCCATGCCATGGTTAACTTCCTCAAAGCTGTAGCTTCTTGTCTCGTATTCCCTTCCTGCAAAAAAAAAAGACAAGTCCGAATAAACTTGCACTCTCAAATAAGAAAGCTTAGATATGTTATAAATGAAGAATGTTACCAATAAGATTAATAACAACATTAGCCTTTGCCATAACAGCCTTAATTGAATCTTCATCTCTTGGGTTGTACATCACTGGTACTATCTGAGCAGGAAAAAGAAAAAAACAAGCATATTATAAAAAGACAATGCAAACCTTGCAAAATAAATACATAAATGCAGACTGATACAAGCTATGCTTCCAGTTAGAAAAATTTCAAATGACAAAAAAACTGCTGTACCTGACCCAAATCACCCATCAATTTGAGATGGCGATGACAATCCTCAGAACCTCGGAAAGGAACTAAGATCCCATTTTAGCTGGAACAGAAATCACACTATCAGCAAAAGGATATATTACATGCACATATTCGGAAGCACTACATAAGTAGAGGAGACTCTGAACATGCTAAAACAAAAGCAACTCTTCCAAATAAAGCAATAAAATGCATTCAAGCTCACCGAGTTGTCGCACAACATATCGACCGAGGAACCCTGTAGCTCCAAATACTGTAGCAACAATGCCACCGTAAAATTTAAAAAATTAAATAACATTTGACAAATTAAAGTTGGGTAACAGAAAAAAATAAGAAACATTTTTTTCCATTGGAAATGAAATTCTCGTTCCTACTAAGCCATAAGCACGTTATGTGATAACATTAAACTAAAAAGAATTCGATTAACAATTCAGAAAACAAATAAAATCTTCATTTCCCCATTTTCGATGAAACCAACAAAGGGTGATAAAAAGAAACAAAGAAGCAAAGTTACCTAACAGAAGATCTCCCAACAGTGCCTTTACGAACAAGGTTGCCCACACCTTTTGGAGTGAGAGTATATCCATACCGCGGATGATCAGTTCCATTATTATCTATAGAAAGTCAACAAAACAGCAATGCATACCAAATTTAGAGCATATTATGCAAAAATGCATAAAAACGATTGTAAAAGAAACCCTAGAAATGAATTAGAGAAGTGAGAATTACAGAGATGATAAATTGATCTAAGAGATGCAATTGAAGCTGCGGGACTGTTGAGAGCTTCTTGATGCCCTAATCGCTTAGAAATCGCTAGCATCGTTCTCAGTTACAGAGAGAGTACGCTCACAAGGGAGGAGAGAAGTTGAGAGAAATTTGGATTTGGGTCTGTTTCTGATCCGAGTCTGAAAGAGTTTCTCTATGGGCTGGGCTGGATGGGTTTGCTCTTTAAATGGGCAAGTTTGGGCTTTTTCTTTTTATTTTGCGTTTTTTATGAGAAAATTACATGTACGTTATTTTGGAGTTTGCCCGACTATTTTGTTTTAATATTACGAAAATTGTTTTTTTTTTCAAATTTATTATAAAACGTTAATTTTGCTTTTTTTTTATTTTTCTATTTTTTCTATTTTCATTTTTTAATTTTATTTTATTTATATTTTTTAGTCTAAAAAAAATTTTTTATGCCATATTTTTTAATATACACATAAAAAAATAAACATATATATAATATATACAAAATACATATTTAACAATATAAAATACATTTACAACATCTACAACACATCAATAATATATCTACAATAAATCTACAACACATCTACATAATATTTTTAATTTTTTTAATTTTATTTTTTTAATTTTTTATTCTTAAAATATCCACACAACATTTAACAGTTTTACATAAAATATACACAATTTAAATAACAAAAATATAACAATATACAACATCTATAACATATATAATACATCTATAAAATAAAATTGTGTATTTTTTTTAAATTTTTTTATGTTTATAATATGTAAAATTTATTTAAAAATAAATTTAATAATTTTTATTAATATATTTTTCTATATTTTATTTTATTTTTATTTTTTTGATAGTTATTTATTTATTATAATTAAAATTAAATTTTTTTTTATAAAAAAATATAATTTTTATATGATGAAAAATAATTTAAAATATTAATTTTTATTTTTTATTATAATTTTTTTATTTTAATAGTGAAATTTGGAAAATAAAAATAAAAATTTGAAGTAAAATATTGATTGTATTGAGAGAAGAGATATTTTTAAAAAAATTATTTTATTGAAGAATAAGATATTTTTAAAATTTTACACTAATTTTTTCTAAAAGTATAAATATTTTTAATTTTTGTAATATTTTTATAATAAAAGTTATTTTTTTTAGATAATGATGTAAATGTTCCTTTTTTATTAAATTAAAAAAAATTACGAAACTACCTCCAAAACCAAATTTTTTTTCTTCTAAAATATGGTTGTTATAAAAAAATTTTAAATTTACATAAAAATTTATAAAATTATAAAAATATTGTACATCATCATCCTATATAATTTATATATGTTATAGATATGTTATGTATATGTAATAAAATTTTTCAAAAAAATATAAAAATTAAATTTATTTTAAATATTATTTTATAAAATAATACCTTTAAAAAAGTAATATAATTTTATAAAAAATTCTCAAAATAATCTTAAGAATATTATTTTATTTCATAATTTTATATGTTTCAGATACATTTTATATATATTACAGATATATTAGATATATATTATGTATATATTGTCTTTTAGTCTTTATATGTTGTATAACTTTTATATGTTACTTAATTATAATATATATATTATAGATATGTGTTTTCTAATATTTATATATTGGTTAATTATAATATATATTATGGATATATTGTGGATGTGTTATGTCTATGTTATAAATATGTATATTTATTCTATGTATATTATGTATATATTGTATTTATATTATATATATTTTTATTTTTTTGTATGTATAATGAGAATATAGTAATAAAAAATTATGAATAAAAAATATAAATATATATTAAAAATAAAAAAAAGAAAAAAATAACCTGTAAAATCATAAAATTGAAAAAAAAAAAGAAAGCGAAAAACATATAAGTGAAAAAAAAAAAGTTTGCCGCATTATATTTGAAAGTGGGAACTCAAATTGGCATGTAAATAAAAAAAAGAGAAAATTGAACTTTCTACTCTCTTTTTATTTTTAGTTTTCAAAAATACAGCCGAAGATTTATGTTTTTTATTAGTGCAAAACACGTTAACAAATTTTTCAGTTTTACTATTTAGTATTAATTTTATTAATTTTATTATTTATTTATTTCATATTCTCAATATACACATAATATATATATACAATATATAGACTATATATATAATACATATAAAACACACACATAATAAAATAAATATCTATCAATCTATCAAATATCTATTAAATATCTGTTAAACATCTAAATAATATTTTTAATATTTATTTAATTTAATTTTTAATTTTTTTATTCTTACAACATCTACACAACATTCATATAATATTCATATAATATCCACACAACTTCTACATAAAATATATACAACATACACAATAAATACATAACTGATACTATCCCTACTCGTCGAGCTTACTTGTTGAGCTCTCTATTCGGTCACTCTTTTGATCGAGCTCTCAAAGAAAAGAAGGACTTTCGTGCCCAACATATTAGTCCGATTGAGCATATGTTTGGGTAGACAGTCACCTAGCACATCCGTAATCAGTGTTGACATCACATCAAAAGTTATGTCTCTCCATTAACTATAAATAAGGGTGAGCATCGGTCGAGTTGAGAGTACATTTCAACCATACCGAACATGTATATAAACTAAAAAATTTAACCGAATTCGACCGAACCTATATATATTTTCGATCAACCTGAAAATTTTTGTTTCGATCGGGTTCGATTGGGTTAAATCGGATTATAATATATATAATATATATTATAATTATATCTAATATATAAAATATTATATATAAAAAATTTATAGTCGGGTTGGTTTAGATCGGGTTATGTTATATATATTATAATTTATAAAAATATATATATAATGTATATGTGTCGGTCGGTCGGGTTCAGATTAAATTGAAAAAATAAATCTCAGCCCTACCATCTCACCAGACCCGAATTTTTAAAAAAATATAAACTCGATTTTACCCGTATATATAATATAAACCAACCAAATTTAACCAAAATACACTCGATTTTGTCCGGTTCAATAAATTTGCACACTCCTACCCCCTATAAGTAAAAGGGGGTTCTTCCACTCTTTCTCTCTTTCTTTACTCAGACCGACTAAGCTCTGACTTAGGCATTGAAGCTTCTCTGGAGAGCCCGCACCCCCTCTTTTCTTGTCTAGCAGGTGGGAGAATCACAGCAGCAACAACACTCTAGCCTAAGCTGTTGGAACTAGGACCACCCCTAAGGTAGCAACGTTATCAGTGGTGCAGTGAATATATACATGTTTTTCCCCAATGTAGGCAATGAAAACTCAGGTACATGCCTCAGCTCTTGTAAGCATAGCATTTCAACCGTCTAATACTATTTCACTGAAATGTATATCATAGCGCCTCCATATGCACCACTGTAATAGCGCCCTCGTGCCCCAAACTCTTATAGCGCACTCTTGCACTGGACTTTTATAGTGCCTTTACGCACACTACAAAATTTAGCACATTCCATGCAGCTTATAATTCCTCGCACACTGAACTTTACAGTGCCTTAGTTGCATAGATTTTCAGCACATCAATTGTGCATCATATAGCGCCTTAATCGCACCGAGCTTTCAGCTCTTTAATCATGCCATAACACATTGGCTGAGTAATCAATTACTATTTTTCACATTGTAATACGAAACAATATTATGTTCTCATAACAAGTTAAATTAAACGAACCAAACTCTTTACGAGCAAGTAAGCTAATGGAAAATATGAATTAAACTAAACCGAACATTAGGAAGAAATATCTCATTTCATTTATAATACTTATCTGTTTAGTGTTTTCTCGAGCACCAATTTATTTGTAGCGCCCTCGTATGTACCCCACTGTAGCCTCTTGTCAAGGACCGAGCCTCTGCACTCTGACCAAGCTTCTATGCTCTAATTGTACTCTAGAATTTGTGTTCATTTTCTAAACTTATAAATTTGGGGCCTATGTAATAGAACTATTTGTATGTATTTTTGAACCTCCCATTTTTCTACTGGAGTAATCCTCTATTATTGTATAAAAGACACATGCATGAATGTACATAGGCGTTTTTGGCAATCCTCCAAAGGCATGCCCAATAGAGTACTTGACATGAATGTCAAGACCATTAAGAGAAGCTACCCACAAGCATTCAAGCTCATTAAAGAGCTAAACACTGGCACTTAAGCTCATCAAAGAATTGAGCACACTCGGGCTCATCAAAGAGAAGCTACCTATTCCTACACACCGAGCCATAGTCAAGCCAACAATATAGACAAACATTCCATATCGAATAGAGAAAGTTAATAATTTGTTCAGAATAATAGAACCAAGAATCTGATTAGAACAAGAGAGCTAGATCAGCTCCTCCCGAACAAAAAAGACGCTTCAAGAAGGCTCTCCCAGGAGCAGTATTTCAAAATAGGTCGTCTAGTCGACCACCGTAGATAACACCTCATGTAGGTAATCACTCTATAACTTTACTTTTCCATTTTATTTTATAAGTTCAACCAACCCACCATATTTAGTAGAATGCTCAATACATTCACAATCTGCATTGACACTCTCTACTCTTTTTATTTTTAGTTTTTAAAAATACAGACCGAAGATTTATGTTTTTCAATAGTGCAAAACACGCTAACAAATTTTTTATTTTTACTATTTAGTGTTAATTTTATTAATTTTTATATCATATTCTTAATATATATATATAATAAATATATATATAATATATATATAATATATATAAAATACACACATAACAAAATAAATATCTACTAATATATCAAATATTTACTAAATATCTGCTAAACATCTATGTTTACTTTTATTTTTTATTTTTTTATTCTTATAAAATCTACACAACATTCACGTAATATTCATACAACATTCACAAAATTTCTACATAAAATACACACAACATACATAATAAATATATAACATACAAATAACATCTGTCAAACATCTATAATATATATATAAATATAACATACAAATAACATCTGTCAAACATCTACAATATATATCAAACATATATAGAACATTTACCCAATATTTACACAATATTTACATAACAAAATTAATATTTTTTTAACATTTTTTACATGTATAATATGTAAAATTTATTTAAAAATAAATTTTAATAATTTTTATTAATATATTTTTATATTCTTTGTGAGTGTTTATTTGTTATTTGTAATCAAAATTAAAATTTTTCTTTATAAAAATTAAATTTTATATGCTAAAAAAATTATTAAAATATTAATTTTATTAGAAAATTTTTATTTAATAGTGAAGTTTGAAAAAAAAAAAAAAGTAAAGTAAAATATTGGTGGGAGAAGAGTTATTTTTGAAAAAAAATTATTCTTTTAAAGAGGAGTGGAATATTTTAAAATTTTATTCTAATTTTTTTTAAAAGTGTAAATATTTTTATTTATAGTAGTTTTTTTTGGATAAAATTTATTTTTTTTTTGTTAGTTTTGCAAATGTTCCTAAAAAAAATTTAAAAATTACAAATTTATCCTATTTTTAAATTTATTAGGCTTTTTTATCAATTTATAAATTTATCAAATTTATATAATATATATAATTTTAACATAAATTTATTATATATAATAATTTGTAAAAATTATTATAAATTTATTATATATTTTTATAAAATGATCGTAAAGCACCTAATAAAATATATAAAAATTTTAAAAAATCTGGCGAATATATAACTCTTCATTCTATTTTAAAATTTTGTAAAAATATAATACCTCAAAAGCGAAAAATGCTTTTAATATATTTATTTATCTTTTTTTTTTCAAAAATACTTATATTCAACTTATAATTTTAAATATATCTATTTTATTTTAAGAAAATTACACTATTTACTACATTTTAATTTTAATTTTACTGTTATTTTTTTCATTTTAACCCTATTTTTTTGTGTTTATCTTTTTTTTATTTTCAATTTTATGGTATTTCTTTTCTCCATTTCCATTCTCTTTTGCACCATCATCGTGGTCTCCTTCTACATTTCCAATTCCACATCTTCCTCTTGCCATTTCATTGGCGTTTCTCAATCTTTTCTCCGTCTCCGTGTTTATTTGTAAGTGTTTTTTATTTTTTTTTTCTATATAATTTTACACTTTGTTTGGATATTTTAATTTAGATTGATTTGTCTAAACATTTGATATGAGTCTTATAAATGTTTTGATGTTTTTGTTTTGATTTGTTGTATTTGATAAAATGTTTATAATTTTTCTTTTGTAAATTTTTTCTATTATTTTTTCAATTTTATATTTTATAAATGTATATATGTCATTTTATTTGAGTTGTATTTATTTTATTTTTTATTGATTCACATTTATATTGTTTAGTTTTAGAGACTTGATGAGTGAAAAAAAAAAAGTTTTACAATATATACAACTTATAAACAATATATAAACAACATATAGAACATATAAATAACATATAAAATATAAAATTAACATATAAACAAACATATAATCAACACATACTCAACATATACAATATATAATCAACATATTAATGCATATATAATTAACATATAAAAAATATATAAGCGAACATATAATCAACAAAATTAAATCACAAGTATATAAAAGTTAAATATTAAATCTGAAAAAATAAATTATAATAGAATTGTGATTTGATGATGATAATTCTTTCATATGTCATACATATGTTGTATATATTTTGATATATATGGTGGATACCAAATGAAGAAACATATATATCTATTGTATATCGTGTATATATTGCACGTATTTTGCTATATATAGTGGATATCAAATGAAGAAACATATACATCTTTCATATGTCATATATATGTTGTATATATTTTGATATATATGCTTAATTCCTAATAATTAAATATATAATTCTTATATGTTGCTTATATGTTAATTAAATGTTTATTTTTACTATTATATTCTCAGTATTCTAAATTGATAAAAGGGAAAGTAATAACTTCCTAGATTATGGGTTTTTTATTTTTTCATCTCTTCTTTTAACTCCAAATTGATTTTAATGGATTGAAAAGAAATTGGATGAAGTTATTTCCATTCATTTCTTCCCTTTTCTTCCTCTTATTATTGTCCAGATAAAGAAAATGAGAAAAATAAAATTTCTATTCTATCTTTTCCAACCATTTCTCTCAAAACAAACAAAGGTTAAACTCATATATATCAAAATTAATATTCATATTTATTAATATAATACTAACATTCAACTTAAATTTGAACATAAAAATTAAAAATATATATATATATATATTGAACTCTATTGAACTTGAGAGAGAGAAAGAGAGAGATTGAATAAGGTCTTAATTCAATGCAGTGACTTTTGGCAATTCCACATATTGAAAAATGGGGAGAAGAAAAAACAGCAGAAAGTGAAAGGAAGGGAAATAGTAAAGCAAAATTTCTGGCATCCAAAATCTCAAAGTCTAAAAACTGAATTTTGCCACAAGAATAAAGAAGGATTGACATTTGACTAGTACAGCTCTACAAATTTCCTATGCACAAAAAAACAAAATTCTGCCTTTGTCTAAACACTATTTTATTGCACATCATTGAACAAATATTGACACACCTTTTTTTTTTCCTTCGCCAATCATTATTGCCAACGTCTAACCCCCAACTTATTTTCTTTTACATATAGTATGCCAAACAAGCATGAATTCTTTTCCCATTGTGCTTTAAGTGTAAAGACCCCTTGAACTAGAGATTGCTTTCACCTAACAGGGATTTGGTGCAAGAATCGACGCGTGCAGTTTCATCCTTCCCATGTTCTGTTCCTGTTTGCCGAATGCAGCAGCAGCAGCAACAGCCACTTCAACTTTTGACTCTCAGTCTGCTCTTCCTGCCTCGTACTTGAAGGATTTGGGCGTGCGCATCAGATTCAAAAGTCTGGTATGCCACTTGACCTTGTGGAATACTCTGCTACCATCTTATAAAACATGGATGATTTCTCTTCTAACAACCGTGATGGAGAATCAAATTCTGCAACTCGACCTGCAAAAGTATACAAAAGTTTTATAGCAAACTAAAAACTTATTTGATTATATTACTTTATATTCAATAAACATTGCCTTGGATCTTCACTTCTTACAACCCTGCCAAAATGGAAAACTCCACCTAACCTCAGTGCAATATGTAACTATGTTGTGGCATACTGAGAAAGAACTTCACTGTATGATAGAAGTCAATATTTTGAAATTACTGGTACTCACCATCACTGAGTACCAAAACTAGATCACTGTCGATGATAGTATGAATTCGATGAGCAACTGTGCAAACAGTGCAATCCTTAAACTCGCTTCGGATAATCTTCTGGATAAGATAATCTGTAGCTGTATCTACCGATGCTGTCGCTTCATCTAAAACTAGTATTCTTGCCTGCTGGAGCAAAGCCCGGCCCAGGGCAACAAGTTGCCGTTCCCCTACACTCCAATTATCTCCATTATCTAGCACTGCAAATTATGCATTTCAATACAAACCAATTAATTAGTCACGGGACATTCCAAATCTGATAATTACAAGGGAAACAGAAAACACTGACAACAAATTGGACAATCTGCTGGCTACATACCCGGTGTATCAAGCTTTAGTTCTTTGTCGCGGACTTTCTCCCCAAGCTGAGACTTGTCGAGAGCCTGTAGCAAATAGCTGAAGTCTTAGCACATTATTAGAAAAAATTCCATGGTTGCTCATCAAGGAATTAATTGGCAAAAGAGAATTGAGATAATGGAATTAATTAATTAATCAGTTAATCAATCAATATGAATTGAGATAATGGAATTAATTAATTAATCAATTAATCAATCAATATTAATAATCATCTAAATGTCTAGTTGAGGAAAGTTTTTCTGAAAATGGGTATCATTGTTAGCAAAAGATTAACTTTCTGATCTCAACCACAAGAAGGCAAGATACATTTCCAACAAAATTAAGGATTATTGCTATATGCTTGGCTAGTTTACAAGCCCAACAAAATTTAATAATGTAGATATCGCTATGAACCTCAATCCAAAGAATAACAAAATCAATTCCCTCTTTTCAAGATTCAAAATCTAGGTCAATTTGAACTGTTGTATATAAGCATTTGAATGAAAAAGGAAAAGAAAAGAAGGTGAACAAGACCTGCCAAATTTCCTGATCTGAATGCTCTTCAAGGGGATCAAGATTACGCCTAATTGTCCCTTCAAATAAAGTGGGATCTTGGGGTATGATACTCAAACGACTACGAAGATCATGGAGGCCAATTGTACAAATATCAATGTTGTCTATAAAGATTCTCCCTTCAGCAGGTTCAATCAATCGAAATAATGCTTGGATCAATGTGGATTTACCACTTCCAGTTCGCCCAACTATTCCAATTTTCCTTCCACCAGGAAAGGTGCATGATATCCCATGGAGCACCATCGGAAGATTCTCACCATAACGAACCTTCAGAAAAGAAAAGAAATTGTCAGCCTTCGAAAACAATTCCCATATCAAGAACCAGCCAGATAATCTTGCCTCCGATATTTTTCCCAAAAACTTCATAATGCACATTACACAAGAAAAACAATTTTTCTGCTCATTTTTCTTCTCAAGATAGAGATGTGTTTAACATGGAAACAAACATTATAAGGCCATGGCCAATGGAGAATTGAATAAGCTCCAGAATAAAAGGTGATGCATGAATTCTAATAAGATAGAATGAGCTGAACTCCATGGTACAAGGACGACATCAAGGAGAATGTGATTTAACTTTTAAAGTTTGAAACCAGACTATAGGTACACATTGGCATTACATATTGTTTATTTATTACATAGCACTAAACCAGCTCAAATCCACTACGCATGCCCCAAAAAAGCAGACCGACTAAAAATTCATATACCTTCACAGGACAAACAAACACTACACAAGCCCCAAAAAAGCAGACTCAAAATTCAAATACCTTCACAGGACAAACTAACAAAACAAACAGAACCAATTGAAAGAAATTTAATGTTTCCTCAGGGCAGGATGTATGCACATGCATTCTGGGAAGAACCTGTGCTTCGCACCTTCAAATCAATCAGATCAATTTTTCCATTCTGTGGCCATGATGATGGAGGGCAGGAACCCTCAATAACTAGTGGAGCTTCACTGGGAATTTGGCTGTACTGATATATCCTTTCTATAGAAATAATTTTGTTCTCTAGTTTGCAAAAGCTAAGAATCCACCGTGATAGGCGTGCATTTAAATTAAGGCCATATGTTACAGCAAGGCCTGCCATACCTGTACAACACAAACAAATATGATTAACAACAGCATCCTGTTATGGACTAAAAGTTAATTTATTTTATTATTTATCGTGTATCACCTCCAAAAAATTTCTGTTATAAGCAAAATCTTGCCTCGAGACTAAATTTAGAACTTGAAAACATCAATATAACTCATCACTACATATAAAGTTCTCAAGCAAATACACATATATTATATATGAATTAACGCAGAAATGATACACTTACTTGGATCAATACTTCCATGGGGAAAGCTAACAAGTAAAATCATGCAGAAAGCAAATACGAAGGTTGAAAGTAATTCCATGCGTAGGCATAGCCATTCAATAGCAGCAAGGCTGCAGAAGAATGGACGAGCAAAACAATCAAGAAGATAAAGATTCCTCTTCATGAACCTTTTTTCTTGTCTAAAGCCTCTTATTGTGGCTGCTCCAGCAATTGACTCGCCAAAAAGATGGATGATAGGAGATTTCTGGATACTAACAATGCGGACCAGCTCCCTTGATGAAGCCATGTAGTATTTCTGCATATAAGCACACTGATAATGAGTTGATATATCTTTCAATACCATTAAGACAGAAGATTTTTGACAGATTTTCAGTCCTTAAATTAGAAGTTGAAAGTCTGATCTCATGACTATTCCCTAACAACCAAGGGCAAATAAATTTCACATATCGTGGTTGAAACAGTTCAAGATATATGCACATAATGTAATTTCAAATAGAGGAAGCATCCCTTCCAAAACTTTTCAGTCTGAGCAACAATATAATTTATAAATATAATTTATATGACAATGATCTTCAACGGATGATAAAATATGACATTTCAAGTACATAAAGTCAGCATTGAGTGAATGCCAAAATGATAGTGCTATTACTTGTTAGCCATTCAGAAACCAAGAAGGAAATGAAAACAGAAAAGTAAACAACTCCAGCATCTGCTTAATGGTTTTCATGGCCTACCCATAAAGAGGGTTGTGCAAATACATGCAGCAAACATTATTGAGGTTCAGAGGGGCAACTTGCATAAACACAAGCCAGTATCCTTTCATTTCCAAACTTTTTCTGCAAACCAACAGAGTGAAACATTTTTGAAGGAAAATCAATTGATCACCTGCATCCACAAGCAAGCAACAGCCATTGGAACAACAAGAAGCAAAACTTGCCAGGTAACTTTGGTCATTACACCAACAATTCCAAAAAGCTGTATCGTTGTTGAAGCAAACCCACCAAGTCTAAAAGGAATATCAAGATCCACAACACTTTGATCTATAGACACCTGTAATGTCATATAGTATCAACATTATATAGAGACAAAAGAGTGAGAAGGTAAAAGAAGAAGAATATATGTAACTGGTATTTGTATACATGAAACACAGATTGATAAGAAAACATATAAACTTACACGATTCAAGATCCTTCCAGCTGGAGTTGAGTCAAAGAAAGACATTGGTGCTCGAAACACACTTCTAAGCATCTTCAGAAACAATTTCTGAGCCGCTTCCAGGCCAAATGTTGCAACTAGAACAGCCCTTACAAATATAAACCACGAGCTCCCAAAAGCAAGGGCCATATAAACACCAAGGAGGACCATTGGACTCAACCTAGGTTGGCCTCCTTCAGTTTGGGGATTTGCCCAAGCCATCCACCAATTACTAGCTATCTGAAGAAATTGAAACAATGCTTGTGCCAGGATAATTAGGGGAATTAAGAAGCCTTTATATGCTGCAGCCATATATGATAAATAAACCTTCATGTTGACTCTCCCTCTCACCCTTTCCTCTTCCTGAACAAGCTGCTTCTTCCTCATGCGTTTTGCTTTCTTTTTCTCTTTAATTGCTTTTTGATCTGAAGCTGATGCACTCTCTTGCACTTCCTTTGCCAAACTGACATTACTTCCAGTGTCATCACTTTTTTTATTAAATACAACAGACCCATCCAAAGACAAAGTCTCATCTGAATCATCAGATGAGTGACTTGGAATATCCATGGATCCAATTGCTTCGTGATGAGCTGAGACCAAAGTTTTAAAATCTGTTCCAGCTTGTAAAAGATCATCATATTTCCCTGCCTGTATAATGCGCCCTTCCTTGAGAACCTGAACAGATGGAAGTTAAGATTTAGCAATTCTTTGGAGCAAAGTGAGTCCACACACCCATCAACAGCCACATTTTAACGTCAAGAAAAATCAGCTCCTTAAGTTGATAGATATTGACATTTTTCCTATATTTTGATGCATCTGAAATCAACTGCCTTATCGTATTTAAATAACGATGGGGGGAAGAGGATCTAAAAAAATGACAAAGATAACGAGGAAAGGAAAAGCATAGACAATGCATAATGAAAACAATAAAGACATACAACTAAAAATTAATTGATGTAATAACAGAATGACTTGACAGTATTGGAAAGTGATTCATATATATAAGAAAAAGATAAGCCCCATTCAGATGCAAGATATAGAAACCCAAGGTAGGCCAGGCATTGCAAAAACAATATACAAAAATTAAATGTGAATGCAATTCCATACCAGTATTAAATCAGCAGCCGGCAAAAATTCAACTTGATGGGTCACAAACATCACAGTCTTATTTCCTAGTGCTGTCAATATGTACTCCTGCAGTTCCCTATCATATGTCAGCCAAATTACATTAATTTCGAAGGCATTGTTGGTGATATATTGAGCATATCTAACCTTTAACAACTCTGAACCAGTGTGTGCATCAACAGCACTGAAGGGATCATCAAGTAAATAAATGTCTGCATCTTGATACAGTGCCCTAGCGAGCTGTACCCGTTGCTTCTGGCCACCACTCAGATTTATACCTCTATCACCGATGACGGTCTGATCGCCGTGTGAGAAGAGTTCCAAATCTTTTTTCAGTGAACAAGCATGGATGACATTTTTGTACTTTGCTTTATCCATTGGACTGCCAAAAAGAATATTTTCTTCGACAGTTCCAGATTGTATCCATGCTGACTGGGAGACATATGCAGCACTACCACAAACTCTTACCTAGGACAAGAAAGAGAATGGATTTAAGAATTCCAATTCTCGGAAACTAACAGAAAGAAGCACTTACAATTGGCAGAAAACTATCACTGATTGTGTATATAATGAAAAAAAAAAGGTCCAAAGTCCAAACTTACTTCACCAGAGATTTTAGGAATCTCCCCTAGGATGCAAGAAAGAAAGCTTGATTTGCCAGAACCAACCATGCCACACACAGCTGCGCGCATACCTTTCTGCAACTTCATTTGTATGCCTGATAAGGTGGACCTTGAAGAAGAAGGGTCCCAACTGAACTCACCATCTTTAATTTCTATGGCCAGGTTTGTCATGCCTCGAGGAAGAACAATGGTTGCATCTTCCTGCAAATCTTCCTCAAGTAGGAATCCAGAAATCCTATCAAGAGAAACTTTTGTTTGGGCCATCATTGACACCAAGTCAGGGAAATTCCTGAGTGGTTCTTGTAAGATCCTGAAAGTGGCCAAAGCAGAAAGAACACCTCCTGCCGTGAGCTGACCACCCAACAATATCGAAGTGCCAAAAGTGACAGCTGCAACAAATATAGGAGAGCTCCAGAAAATGAATGTAATAAAAGCTTGGGAATAAAGGGCTTTCCGAAGCCATCTGAACTCCACTTCTCGCATCTCCTCCAGCTTCACGCGATACCTGTCCTCCCAAGCTTGCAACTTCATAATCCTCATATTCCTCAAACACTCAGAAGTTTTCCTCATCCTCTCATCTTTGGAAGCCATTAGTTTGTCTTGAAATTCTTCTTGTACCTTAGCCAGAGGGACAGTAACAACGATGCAGATAATGGTAGCAATTAAAGTTGCAACAGAAGCAATTCCAACATTCTTAAATAAAATTGCAAGGGCAAGAATAATTTGAAGGGGAAGCATCCATATATCATGGAGATACCAAGAGTAATCCCCAACTCTCTGGACGTCAACTGCCATGTAATTCACAATTTCTCCACTAGTGTGACTTTGCTTTGCCAAGCTGGAGAGCCTGAGTCCTTTTCGGTACACCATTGCTGTCAGAGCTGACCTCACATGCATACCCAAAATGTCAACACCAAGATACCATTGCCGGGTTGTTAAGGTCTCCACAAGCTTAGCTGCGAAGAAGATACCGGCAAGAATATATCCCTCATGACGAAAAGTCTCCTTTCCGCCTAAATATTCAACAAAGTAGCTAATCATGTATGGACCCACATATGAAACAAGTGTATTTATCAAGGCAAATATGCCATTGCAAGCAGCTTCCTTCCAGAATGACATGAGAATTGCCCAAGCTAAAGAAGGCTGCTCTGAAGGCTTTTCTGCCTTCAATTTCTCCCAATTTGAATTCAGAACTTTATAATTAGTTTTGGCTCGATCTTTAGGAGCAAGAAGTGGTATGTCCTTAAGTTCAAGTGGTCTCTTTGCACCTATGGAAAGAAGTGGGTTTAACCATGAAAGAGTAGCCAAGCTAAATAGCCCAGCATCACAGTAAGGAGAGACCTTAAGACACCCTGCCTCTTCTTCACGAAGCAATGGCTCTTGATGGTCAGAATTCCTACAAACTTGTATTCCAGTAATACCTCTAAACGCTACAAAACATAGAAAAGCAAGAGCCGGAGTTGCACCAAGATTCACTACAACATGAGAATTCAAATGCTTGACACCTTCAATCAGAAAACTCCTCCCATCCACATACAAAGTACACAAACAAATAAAAAATGAGAAAGCCCACCATACCCTCAACAGCGGTGGGAATTTCTCAGAAGCCTTAAATTTACAATGAAGAGCTGAAAAACTCAACACAAACCAAGCTAAACCTTGTGCAGCAGGGAAAGAAATTATAGACCAATCCACCACTTTCCCACTAACGGCCTCTCTAATCAAAGCAACCCCATCGAACCCCAACACCAAAAATTGCAAAAACAAAACATAAAAACAACAAAGTAAGACCAAATTAAAACCGGTACCGATTATAACCTCTGACATCTCTCCATCAGCACTGGCACGTCGAATTGGGCTTGAATTGGCAACTGTTGTATCATCCTTAAGGAATCGAATCCGACCAACACACACAAATATTTGCCTAGCAGATATTATAAAGAGAAAGACGAGAAAAAGCGTCAAATTAATGCAAATTGAGGCTAGCTCCAATACGGTCAAGCCTTGAATTGCCTTGAAAAGGAAGTGGGTCGATAGCGTGACGTTATTATTAAGCAAGAAGGTGATACCCATTATTGAAAATGGTGAGTTGATGATTGAAATGAGTGAGTCGGTGGTGTTGTAATAGTAGTTAATAATAAGCAGCAGCAAGAAGAAGAAGAAGAAGAAGAGTAAGAGAGATCGAATCGAGTAAAGAGGGGCATTTCACCATCAGAGTAATCAACGGAGACTATAGCTCTTCTTTGTAGATAGAATCTGCAGACACATTGCACATAGAAACAAACAGATTTTTTATCATCATCACGGTATAACAAAGAGACAAAGAAAACGAACGACGTATTGATAGAAAGATAAAATAGAAAAGAAAACACCAAAGTGATGGAGGCAAAATCTCAAAATCTGGAAACATCCCAGTTGAGAAAACACCAAAAAAATTAACTTACCCACCTTGAAAATCGTATTAGTTTAGCCCAGTGACGATTGTCGAGGCAATTCTGTGATTGAAAGCTACCCTTTTAAGCCGAACTCTTCTCTGCTCCTCCTCAGAAACGCCCACACCCTCTTCACATAGAGAGAGAGAGAAGAGAATAAGCCTCAGAAAACCCACACTCTCTCTAATAATGTGCTATAAATACAAACACTAGCATGAAAAAAAAAATTAGATAGCCAAGCCAACCATAGATAATATAAAGAAAGAGATATCTTCCCACTTGTCTCTCTTTCTATTTGCTTTTGTGTTGTACATACATATATAATTATATAGAAAATTATATAATAAAGTTTTTGGCTTTGGCTACGTTGGATTGTTGTTGGTAGCACTTGCCGCGTTGGAAGTTCATATTCTATGCTGAAAATGCAACAACGCTTCCCATCTCAAAGATTGAATCTTTGTTTTCTTTTTATTTTACTACCAAGCAATTTATTCAGTAAATTTCACTGTACTTATTATATACATATACACACACATATATGAACAGAGAGATGGATAATATTATTTGGTAATCATAAGAATATTATTATTCATCTTCAAAAAAAAAAGAATATTACTATTCACATGTGTTTGGGAATGCGTGTGAGATAATTAATATTATTATTAGTAGGTGATGAGATCTTATATAGTATAGTGAATGTTTTTTAATATTTGGTTTAAAATAAGATCGAATTTTTAGAATGATATAAAATCGAAATATTTTTTATTTATTTTAAAAAATATAAAAAATTTGATTATTATTTTATATACTTAATTAATCAACATAATTTCATGGTCACGCGGTTACATAAGTATAAAAGATTTAGTAGTTAGCAAGATATGCTTTTTTAAGGTCAAATATCATTAAGTTAGTAGTTGATTAAGTGAATCCCTAGTCAAACGACAATGATATGTATGCATATATATATATATATATTGTTTTTTTTTCTTTTTTATCAATTTTTAAATTCCATTTTTATGCAATTTAAAATGTATTTAATAGAATAAATTAGTAGAGTAGAGGCAAGAAGAAGATAGATAGAGACATGTCTATATCTCTTATAAACTTACTTAATAATCTAATACATTTTCAATTTTTTTTAATGTATGAGGAATTAAGTCAAAATAATTAAATGATTGTTTATATTGTAAAAAAATTAAAGATTCATACCATAACAATTTATTTTTAATTAATAACTTTTGTATATAAAAATAATTCATAAGGTGATTTAGCAATAATTATACTAGCAAAAAAATAATTGATTAAATTACATTTATACTTTTTAAAACTATAATATATTTTTTCGTCTGAGTGTTTATAGAGATAAAATATAGTATCGATTTCAGTAAGTAATTTGTTATAAAAGAAAAAAAAATTAAGGAGAGATTATTATTTTTTATAAAATAAAATTTTTTAGCTCACTTAATATTTATTGTCAATTTTAATATTTAATTATACATAATATTAAAATTTTTAAAAAAAAAAGAAATTAGAAGATGACAATAGTAACAACAACAACAACAACAACAATAATAATAATAATAATAATATATTGAAGGTGAAGTGGGAGAAGACAGGTGCAATAGTTTGGTGGTGATGTATTTGTAATTTAGTAGCGAGAGTAGGAGTGTGATGGCATTATGGTAAGCTTCTTTGGTGAAGTGTGATGAGGTCATTATTCTTTTTCATTTTTTAAAAGACTAATGGATGGGACTCTCGAGGCTCAAGCCATTGCGCCATGTTAAAGGTTTGTGAAAGCTAAGGCAAATTATTTTTTAATTATGAAACTCCATTTTTAAAATTTGCCTTCTCATGTTTCCATAGACCAACTTGTAATAGAAGGTAAAAGGGCCTCAGCATTACATAAATGCAAGGGAATTGATGGGCCCCTTAAGTAATTTTTTTTTCAAATTGATAAATTCATCTCTCATTTTATAAAAATTAAAAAATATATAATTATTTTTATATTAAAAATATAAATTTATATGAATTTTTTTATTATGTTTTTATTTTAGTATAAAATATATTTAATATTTTTTCCATCTTAGTAAAATTATTATTTTTAATTCATGTATAATTATTAAAAAATAATTAAAATTTCTAAATATTATATAAAATTATTTTAAATAAATTAAAATATTATTTTTTAACTAATTAATTCATTAATAATAAGAGTATAATTAAAGAAAAAAATTATTTTTTATTTAAAAGAAAAAATTAATTAATTTTTTTAATTGTGTAAAATAATAATTTTATAAAGAATTTTTTTATAAAAATAATATTTTTATTAGATGAGAGGGAGTAAGTAATATTATATAAAGATATTATAAAATTTTAATATTTTACCTAATTTATTAAAACAATAAATGAAAAAGAAAGTAAATCCGTAAATGAATGGATTTTTTTTTTTTTTTGCATTTTGTTTTCAAATTGAATTCCATCAGCCAACCCACTTATGACTCGCCCCTTTTGGAAAATTTGGCTTTTACTAATTGAAAATAATAATAATAATAATAATAAATTTGATGACCAAACTTTTGGTTTTTGGGGAAAGACAATAAATATATTTTAAGTGTATATTTGTGGATTCAAGGAATTATATTAATCCTCTTATCATATTACCATTTGACTTCGGTCGTATTTAATTCTATTTATAAAAAAATAATAATAAATCACTCTATAATAAGAATAATTATTATTATTTATATATGATAAATAAATCAAGTCAAATTCTATGAAATTTATATATCAAATTATATTATTATTATTATTATTATTATTATTTATTGCATCATTTTAAATATTTATATTCTTCAATTTTTTATAGAGGGTAATGCTTCTCTATGTGTTTTTTTTATTGCTCAAAGATGAAAAAGCATTAGAAGTAAAGTGCATTTTCAACTCATACTTCCTTTGTGCATAAAATGTGGACAACAACTCATAAAAATACAATTTTTATAGAAAAAGCTAACACTTAATCTTTTAAAAAGCTACTATGGCACGCACAAGGCACTATGAAAACCCACGAGAAGGGAAAATAATTTATAATAAAAAATCTCAGTAGTAAATATATGATTATTCATTCTTTTAAAATTATTATTTTTATAAAAAAAAATTATTCATATTAAATTATCACTTTATATAATTAAAAAATTAATTAAATTTTTTAATTATATATTTATCATTAATAATCTAATTAATGAAATATAATTATAATTTTAATGAATTAATAGAGTGCATTTTATCTATTCAAAATATTTTTATATAATAACTAAAAAATTTAATAGTTATCTTAATAGTTATACATGAACTGAAAATGATAATTTTAGTAAAACGGATGGAAAATTATATTATATATTTTTTGACATATATTTTATATGTTCGATAAAAGGAAGCATATATATTAAAATACTAATTAATTATTATAAATTTTATAAAAAAAGTCTTAGTAATTAACCTAATAAGCCATTTTTAAGTATTTTTTTATTAATTACTAAAATTACAGCGATTTAATAAATAAGAGTAAATTTAAAATTTATCTAATTAATATCATATCAAATTTATAAAAATGATATTTAATGAGAAATAATTTTTTTTTCTAAAATGATACTCCAATTACCATTTGGAGCCAACGGGTTATGTAATTCAGCAATTAATTATCTAACCACCATTTGGAAAAAAGTTTATCATTATTAGCTGCTAACTTTGGTATATACACCTCATAATAGCATTAATTTTGAAGGTTAATATTAATTAATTGTTAATTTAAAATTACTCTAGCCTTTATTTATTTAAAAGCTAAAAAGATACTTTTGTTTTTACTTTTGGTTCTTATTATAACTTATAAGTGAAGTAATAAATTACTTAAAAATAGCTTAATTATGCAATGTTGATCCATATCTTCTCTTATTGGATGGTAAAAAAAATTTACACAAGGACAAGAGATAAATGACAATCACTTTTACCCATTAAACAATAATTAAATTTTAACCATTTATGACAATAATATTTTTTTTCAAAGCAAAATTTACAAAATAAATAAATAAAAGTACTCTGTCTAGTGACATCAACCTTTTGACCCTAAGAAATTTGATGTCATCCTTTTCTTTCAAGTTTCAAGCCAATTAAAAAAATAGTTTGAAAATAAAAAATTTATTTATGCACTATAACCTTGACATAATTATAAAGTTGTCCATGAGTTGAATTTAAATTTTAAAATTTATAATTTTTTTATAAATTAAAATTTTATAGTATGATACTAGTTAAATATTAAATTCAAGTCTTAAATATTCTCATTCATTATATATAATTTAATAAAAAAAATTGATAGTATGATCCATAAACAGGTTTACTTATTGATAAAGATATATATTTAAAAATATAAATTAAATTTTAAGATTTTTAGGTTTAGAGTAAACTTAAATTTTTCATTTTAATTATTATAAAAAAATTATTTCTAGGATCAAAGCTCAAATGATATTGATTTTCAAATTTCATCACTTAAAAAATTTGAGGGTTTTTTTTTGCAACTTTAATTACTCCAGCAATAGCACACCATTGACCATGCACTGATGACTGTAGGACAAAAGAAAAAAAAAACACGTGCTACATTAAAGAAAGTTTATTCACACTGACCATTGGTTAGGTGAATCAAATCGCCCTGTGCTAAATTCATATATCGAATTCATTGAATAAGTTTCGTTATTAATTTTAGACTATATTACATTTTTTTTTCCAAAGTATTATTCGTATTATACATTTTATAATTTTATATATTTGATATATAATCAATATATATTATATTTTTATAATTTTTTTCCTTTGCATAATATTTCTATAAATTGTTTATTTGTACAGTATTTTTATATTTTTAAATTATTTCTTAAACTTCTCTAATTAATTTTACATTATATAATTCCATTGAATAGAAAATTGAGCCAGCAAAATTTGAAAATAATTAAAGACTAATTTCATTTTTCTTTTTTTTATTATTACTGTTCTAGAAGTTTATTCCAAGAACCATTTAAACTGCACTAAGCCAAATATTATAACTACTAGGTTAGTCTGAAAAAAATTAATTAAAAAATCAGCATGCAATGATGCGATTGAAAATGGAAAAATTATTAATTAACTTAGATTAATTTCAATTTCATACATTAATTTATATGATATTTATATATTTGAAAGAAGTTTAATATTGTTTTTTCATTATTATTTGTTTGCATTGGAGCAGTCACATCAAAATTTTATTTACTTATTTATTTATTTTTCTGACCGACCATAAAAACATTTCGTAGACAAATTTGAGTCTAAATCCAATGTCGACTAAAGGTTAGTCTTTGGTGGGCTTTTACTACTTCTTCTATGGAAACTTCCGCGCGTGCGTGTATATATAAACACATTTTTTTAATTGAAAATTTGAATTTTAATGTTTCTAAAAAATTGAAATTAAAATGAAATTTGAGTTCATAATTTCATTGTTAATTTTGAAAATTATTTTAGTATCAATAATTAAATAATTGAGTTTTATAAGACTTTGGCCTCCGCACGGTTAAAATAGTATGTATTTAAAAAAATATAATTGTTAATATGTCGCAATAAAATTATTATATTTTTTTATAGAATATATTTTTTATATGCATATGTTTTTATGTGTTCTTTATTCAAAAAATTAATATTAAATTGTGTAGTATAATATTTTTTAGGTATTTCAAATTTGATTTAGCTCGATATTTCCGGTTTAAGTATGTAGAAAAATATATGTATGAGTTTCAATCTTTTATATTAGTAAAAGAGTTCTATGTTACATGAGCATGTTTTTATGTATTTTTTCTAAAAAAATTAAGTTATATATTCATATTATTATAAAACAAAATTTTAAATTCTAATAATTTATATTTCAAATTTTATATATTGCAAAAAATTATGATTGTAAATTACTCTAAAATAGCAAATGGTGGAATAATTTTTCAACAGCCCAATTGAAGTTATAAAACATTATAATTGTCATATATACATCTAAAACAATTAATTGTTACACATTCTTCATTTTAAAATTATTAAATTTCTAAATTTAAAATTACAATTACCAAGTTTACTACATATTAAGTCCATTATTTAATAATTTAAGATAATACTTAAAACAATTATTAATGATTTAAAAGAATAGTAAAATTATTCTTAAATTAAATAATAAAACAGTATATTTTCTCATTTGAATTATGAAAAATGTCATTTGCTTTTTTTAATATTTATTTAATTTAAATTTTATTTTAAAAGTGATGAAAATTATTCTTAAAAAATTAAAATTTTAGCAAATGAAAAGCTAGGTAGCATGCGGTGGCAAAATCTGATAGTAAAAAAATATTGATTAGAATAATAAGTTTATATTTAAATTATTTTTTCTTAATATTAAAAAAAATCATTTCATAAAAATTATTGAAATGTATTCAAAATTGGACCGTTGCGCCCTGAAAATTCCCAAATAATAACCTTTTATGGTTCCAAAAAGCCCAAAAAAAAGGGTATATTTTTTCTAATAAAATGATTTGAGATTTTGAGTACTACAAAAAAAAAATATTAAATCAATTAGAATTATTAATTTATTGTTTTAATATGCTCTTAATTTAGAGAATTATTATTTTTTATTTAAGAATTTAACGACCTAAATAAATTAAGATATTAAACTTTAAATTTAAACAAATTAATAAACAATATATACTGAAAACTTGAGACTTAAAATTTCTCTCTAAAATGTAATACTCAGTGCCTAATAAAATAATTTTTTTTTCTTTTTTCTGATTAATTTTCAGACTTTTATGAGACACATCAGCAGAAGATAATCTTTTCATTAACCATGACTTTTACTAATAATTAAATTGACTTAGAATAACAATTTTATTAAAAAGATTGGTTTCACGTTTGTTTTATTTTTTATAAATTATATGTATAAAGAGTGAAAATATCTGAAAGACTCAAATTTAAAATTTAAGTGGAAGTAATATTCGTTTTTATTCATTAAGTTATATATTGGTGTTTGATTTTACGTTTATTAATTATATTTTAAGTTAAAATAATTACTATAATTCATCTATTGAAGTCCAAATTAATTAAAGACTATGATCAACATTGAAATATTTTTAAAACATGATATTGGGATGTCATTATCACTTTAATTTTATAAAAAAAATTATTGTTATTTTAAATCACTAGATATTTTGGAAATTTTGGAGATTTGAACTATAAACAAAATTATACATTAGGAATTGGTGTACTTTTTAGAATTCAAAAGTGATGTGTGTGTTGTATCCAACTCATCAAAATATTTTTTATTTTATTTTATTTTTATATATTTAGTCATATGGAGAGCTACATCTAAATTTAGACTCAAATTAAAACTCTTCCAAAATAGCATGTTTATTAAAATTTGCGATATTTAGTCTAAATTAAGATTTAAATTAAAATGCTTTCAATTTTTTATTAATTTACATTAAGTTTATTACATTTAAGTTCTTAATATTTTAATTTAAATTTAGTATAATTTTGAAATTTTAAAATTATTTATAAATTACTATGTTAGAGAAAAAAACATTAATTCTCTAGCATATTAAATTTTTATAATTTAAATACTATTTAATTTAAATAGCAAAAATCGGATCGCATTAACTTAATTTTCTCACAATATTTTGCTCAGGATTTTAAATTTATTAAAATTTGATATATATTTCAGCTTAATTGAACCAAGTTAATTATTAATACATATATTTAGACTTTTTAATATAAAAAAATATTAATTATAAAATTTTTAATAAATATATAAATATTTTATTTTTGACATTTAGCGACAAGATATGGACCAGAAAGCGACGCAAAGTTTAGAGTACGGCTAAGGACCCACTCGCTAACTTATCTGTACCTTTCTTGACTTTCGGTCACTGTCCTTATCGTACAAATAGCCTCACGGAACTAAAATAATTATTTTTAATTACAGTAGAAGTAAATTAAAATTTACTCTCTGAAATTTAACCTAATCAATAAAATCATCCCTTCATTTGACTAAGGTAACTATTTTCTTTCAATTAAAAAAAAAAGATAACTATTTTTTTAAGAAAAAAATATATTTTATTTAACGAGGTCCTTCAGCAAAACAATAAAAATTAAAGCAGAAAAATTGTATTTCACATTTATAAGAAAAATGGACATTCTAATTCGTTAATCATCTAACGAAAAATAGCATACATCTTCATAAAAAAAAATCAGGAGTGGGATATTTATACCCACAAAAATATTAAATACACCCTTAATTTATTTTCTCTTAAATACTTTTAAATAAAATTGTATTAAAAATATATTAAATTATAATATTTATAATTTTATCATTTATATTTATACTACACCTACTCCAAATTATTACACACATCACATCCTAAACTCTAAAAGCCCTTCAATCTATTTCACTTATATCTTTTTTCACTTTTCTAACTTTAAAATAAATTTTCACATTTCAAACTCCAATTACTCTATATTTTTTAAATTTAAACTATGAAAAAAATATGAATTATGAGTCTACTAAAGAGTTTAAAATATAAGTATTTAGTGATTTAAAATAATATAAATAAATATGTAATTAATTATAGTATCGGATTAACTCGACTAAAGGTGGTTAAACAAATAAATATATTCATCTACCTATTGTTGAATATCTTATATTATTCATTAAAATATAGTTAAACAAAAGTAAATATTCAACTTTGATTCTATAAATAAAAACTAAATTTCAGCTATTATTTGCTAAATATATTTTATTATTTAGTTGAGAGTTAATAGATTGAGTGTATAAATCAAGATTGTATATAATAATATAAAAGGTATTAAAGTCTTTTGATGGAGTATAATAGAAAAAAGTTAAATTCTAAATTTTATAATAGGAGTATTAATAAATTAATTAAAGTTTATTTAGTGTTTTTGTGGGGGTACAAATACCTTCATCCAAAACTCAGTAGAAAATATGCAATCTTCCCCAAATTGTCCAAAAACTAAGCTAACTAAATAATACTTAAGTTTTCATTATATCTAGCTAAATAGTCATTTCATTTGTTTTCTAGCTATAATTAAGATTCAATTAGTCCTTAAAATTTTTGTTTAATTATTAGAGAGAAAAATGTCAAACTTAAGCTAAACTTTATAAGTGTAATGCAAACTATGAATTAATATTTTAGTATTTTATTTTTTCATTTAAAGAGAAGTATAATTTTTTTACTTATAATGATAATTTTCACTTAATTCTAATAATATATGGTCAGATTGATTCATTTGATAATATTATTTATAAGTTTTACTTATATGTGATGATACAAAGTAATGATAGAAATATATAGCTATTATAACTTTTATATATGTTGGTTTATATAAATATTTAATTAACTGAAATAAAGTAAATCTTTTTCTTTCCATGTCTCTCATAATTTTTTTAATAAATTTTTTAAACAAATTCTATCACGTGTTTAAAATTATCATATAAATATATAATATACTTTTTTCATATATATTCGAATTAATTAGCTAGAATTTTTAATTTCAAAGTCTCATATAAAATTCATTATTTAATAATAATTACTAATAAAAATTATAATATCCATAAATTTTAAATACTAATACTAAAGATAATAGTAGTAGTGATGGCGTGGTAAAGATGGTAGTGGTAGTGATAGTATTAGTAATAAGTTAAAAGAAAAAAAGAGAAAAGTAGAAAGAAGATGGGTGATGAATTTTTAAAGATATATAATAATAATAATAATAATAATAATAATAATAATAATAATAATAATAATAATAATAATAATTGAAAAAATGGAAAGGGATAAGAATGGAAGAATAAAAAAAAAATAAGTCTTCTTCTTTTTCTTCTTCTACCTTACTTTAAAAAAACCCTTAATTAATTTCTCATCAAAACTTAAGGATTCAAGTTGGTTTTAGAGGAGAATTAAAGATTCAAGTAAGTATATTTCTTTTTAAATTTAATTTTATGAGTTTTAGATTATATAAATATTTAAAAATTTAGGAGAAACTTCATTTAAATTAAAAAAATGATGTATATAGAAAATAGTTTGGGTAATGGAGAGAATATGATAATTATATGATGAATTTGTGATTAATTGATTGAGTTGAGTTTGAATCAAGCAATTACAATTTATGAAACTTTTTGATTAATGATTTTTTTATGGAATTTAGTTAGAATTAGTGTAATTAAAAATTAATTTGAGTATTTTAAGTAGAATATGTGTTTAATTGAAGAATTAAACCTTGTGATTTAAGAGTGTTATTTGGCTAATTTGATTCAAGATGGTAGAGAATTATTTTCTTTAATTTGAGAATTGAGAAGTAATTAAATGGATTTTGAAGCTAATTGAGATTTATATTTACTTTGGAAATGTTTAATTGAAGTTGCTATATTTTTTACATAAACTTAATTTGGTATTATTTTTAAATTATTGCTTGAATATGATTGCGAATTTATATTACATTTTATGAATTATGATATAAATATCTTTGCTATTATTTTTAAATTATTACTTGATTATTTGTAAAAATCAGATAATTTTATGAATTTTAATATAAATATAAAGAAAGATTTGATTTGATTAATTAAATTGAAAATACTATATTATGGAATTTATACTTTATAAAATGAATTAAAGTGTTTTCAAAATTATTCGACTAATAAATTTATATATTTATATGAATGTTGACTTTGAATCTCAATATTAAATTATTTTGTCAAATGAATCATGAAAATTATATATATATTGATTATGTAATTTTTGGTGAATTATGAGAAAATTATAAAAATAATGACTTAAGATGGACTTTAAAAAAATTAACGGAAATGTTATTGTATTTAATTGCCATACATATATTATTAATTTGTAATATCAAGTTTAATACTATTAAGTTGGCATACAAATGACTATAAATGCATCATGATGTGTTTATTATATTTATATTTATGGATGAAATACTACGATATTGTGATACTACGTCGTCGAGATACTACGGTATTGAGGACACTTGTGATATAATATTTATATATATTCAGATGAGATATTTTGGTATCACGACATTTTATCTTCGATATCGAGATATAAAGGCAGTGATAGGCCTGTTCAATTTTACTGGAACTTAGATAATTGTATATGAGCATAATTTAAATATGTTGAGATAATAAAATATTAAAAAAAAGTAAATTTATTTAAATTATAATTATTTTATTTATGAAAGGGTTTTTTATATTATTATAAATTGAGGTCTCCAATTTATTTATTTGTTATTAATTATTTATTTTCAAAATAAGTACCATGCAGGGGCGTGCATGAGTTTGGTTTGATCGGGTTGAGGGTGTATTTTGACCCAATTGAACCCAATCAAAGAATAAAAATATTAAATTGATATCATCTAAATTTCTTAAATTTTCGATTGATCTGAGTTAATTTCAGATTTAGTTGGGTCGAATATGATCGATTTTGAGCGGGTTGACTTTTAATATTAGGCTTTATATTTGAGTTGATTTTGATATTATAGGGTTTAGTCGAGTTAAGTAGGGTTATGTGATGAAAATTTTTTGAAATTTAAATAAATATAAAAGAGTCAGTCGGATTCAAATGAAAAAAATTATTTCAACTTAACTGACCCAAGAAAACTGGACATTTCTTTTATTTTTGAAACCTAACCAGCTCAAAATATATATTTTAAACTGATCGAATTCGAGTCAACTCAATCAGTTTGGTCGAATTTAAAAATTTTGTTCTGCCATAGTACTATTTAGTTGCATAGCTTAGTACGATTAAATTTTATCGCGTAGATGATAAGATTACAAATATAAGGAGCCCTAATAAGTATGAGAAAGTTTAGGTTTGATAGTAATTATAAAAGCTTAAAGATTTTGCCACAAGACCATTCATACTAGTACTGCATATCATATATAGTTTCAACATTAAATATATTATGGTTTTGTAATTACAATTATTTTATATTTGATAAACTAATTAAGATTTTTTTGTAAATGTTATGTTTATATAAAAGTTGTTTATTATTATGTTTGTTACTATTTGATTAACATTATGTTATTTTGAATTGGTTAAATTAGAGTAGTTGTGAAGTTTGTGAAAAATAAATTTTAGAAATATATTTTTCATGCATAATTTTTAATTTTAAATATTTGATAATAATGATTTTATTAATAAAACTCTGATAAAATTTTTTTAAAAAAATTTATGTAATTTAAAACTATAATTTAATTAGTATTATTTATTTGTATTATATATATATATTATAAATAATATTTTAAATAGTGAATCACTCTTGTATTTTTATTAGTAATACTTATTTATTATATTTATCTAAATAATATTATATTAAATTTATAAAAACCATATTTAATGTGAAATAATTTTTTTTTTCAAAATGATATTTGGAGCCAACGGATTATAAATATATATAAATTTTATATTTTTAATCTATGCGATCAATAGTTTATCTAAAATTAACTGATATTTAGTTAAAATAATATTATTCAAATTAAATTAATTAATATTAATTTTTTTCTTATTATTATATAAACGAAAAAGAAGAAAGAAAAGCAAAGCAAAGAAAAGAAAAGAAAAGAAAAGGAGAGAAGAAAATAGAACTCTCCAATTGTACGGTCCAAAAATTATACGGTCCACGAGCCAAAACACATTCAATGTTCAATCATAATTTACACAAAACTCCATATAACTCTCTGACATATCATTTCCAATAATTTGTTTCCAAAATTTCCAAAAAAAAAAAAAAGCTGACTGGATAAATGATATATATATTTTATATATATTTACTTTTCCCATGTAGATTAGCATTGGAGAAAACCTTTCATGGCCAATATGACCATATAATAATAAAATTTTATATTAACTCTTGAAATATATAAGAAAAAAAAGGGTAAATTACGTTTAATTTCACCTCGCATCATCTTATGCAGATATATATATATATATTTAAATTCTTAAGATTGACATCAATTTCAATTTCTATTATGGTTCAAAAAAACTTCAATTTCCATTGACATTTCAATAAAAATTAATTATGAAAAATATTATTAAAAAAAGTTAACCTAATTTATAAAATAAATAAGAAATTCGTAATTGAAACATAAATGAAGTTGGAAAAATAATCATTTATTCGTATATGATTGAATAGTAAGTATATATACTACTTGCTAGTAAATTTTAAATTTAAATTAATGTTAAAAATATAAAAAAATTTATTTCTTTTATTTTTAAAATAATTCTCCATTTTGGATGATCATATTTTATAAATATAGAAAACGTGTTACTTTCATTTATTGTAATTTTTATGGTAGATTTTTTTGGGGGAAACTTTTATTATTGATTTGACATATCATTCAGTTATTAAATAAAAGAAAACAAAACACTACACAATAAATTAATGTTCTTATAGGCTTCTATTATACCATTAACATAAACTTTCTTTTTTTTAAAAACAAAAAATTTGTAAAAATTTAATTTAATTTAATTAATTTTGTTAATTTTCATATTTAAAATATATTTCCTCCCTTTTATTTTAAATATCATATATTTTTTTTATTTCACTTTAAATATTATTTTTAAAAATTTTAAAAAATTTTAATAAAAAAATTTTAATATTAACCCTTACTAATTAATAAAAAAGAATAAACATTAAGAAATATGAAAAATAATATATATATATAAATTATAATAAAATTTTTATAAAATTTATAATAACTAATTATTTTTTTAGCCTGAACGTATTATTTTTATACAACACTTCAAATAAAACGGAATGAGTAATTAATAAAGTTTATTTGAAAAAATGATCACATTTATAATTAGTCTCTTAATTACTTATTTAAAAAATATAATTAATAAAATTAATTATCTTGATTCCAAGCAAATTGGTTTTCACATTATATACATACCCCAAAATTTGTCCAGTCCTAGTAAAAATAGAAATTCATTAATTAAGAAAAATTACAAAGGCCTTGGTACTTCAAAGATAGGAATATAGAAAAACAAAGAACTAAACCCAAATCTCTACAATCATACATCCAACAAAAGAAAACCCTCATAGTAAATCGTTCAAATCTAAGAACTTAGGCCTACAAATTGAAAAAGGGGAATTCAATTTGAATAATGTAAATAATATATTTTTTATTAGATTAAAAAGATAAATTTAATATAATATACGAATTAATTTTATAGTTTTAGTTATATTATCTCTAACAATATAATTTTCTATTGTAATTAAAGTAATTAATCAATTTTTATAATTTTAGTTATTATTTTTGCCATGATTAGAGATGTTGATTTATAGTGATTAGTGTACTAATTTTACCAAACATCAAAAAAATAATTTTAGAGTAAAAAAATATGCTAAAAATTGAACCTTTCAATCGGATTAAAATTAAAAATAGCATTTATAATTAAGTATAATTCTTGAATATCCATTTTCATTAGGGCAAAATGTGATATAAGTTGGGGGAGGAGTGTGCACAATTGCCACTCATCAGCAGTATCTTGTGCCTCAACTAAGCTTGTTATGTTCTTAAAAAGAACTATGGATGAAAAAAAATTCTTGGAATAAAGCGGTAATTGTAGAATGCCTAAGAAGAATTAGATTCTTCATTCTTTATTGCCAAATATTTTATACAAAAATCCAATAATTTTTACATTAAAATAAACAAAAAAAATCTTTAAAATATCTAGGATCAAAATAAATATTTTTTAAAAAATAATAATTCGTCTTCCTCTTTGAAAGTCACATGTGATATTTTACCAATAAAAGGTGCGTACTTACATTTTTAAAAATTATTTTGAATTATAGATTATTTTTTATATATACATATACAACACATAAATACACCCTTCAATTCCAAATTAAAAAAAAAATGGTGGTTGTATTATATATTATTATAAAATTTAGGCCAAAGACACTTGACTATGCATTGAATCTTCCATATGTGTACGAAGAAATAATCAAATTATTATTGAAGGAATAAATTTATTTTATTATCTCTTTTTTCATATATAAAATGGATATATATAATAGATTGTTATTTGGGATTTCTTCAAAAAAAATCTCAAAAAATAAAATTCTTTTAAAAAAAATCTTTTTTTTTATTAAAAATATCAAACTTTTTAATTTGCAATTTTAAAAATATTTCACTTTTAAAATATATATATATATTATACTAAAAATAAATAAAAATTATAGAATATTTTTTTAAAAAAGGGTTAAAAAGTACATATAATATAAATTTCCCTTGCTATTTTTGTTTCCTCCACATATATCTTGAGTGAATGGCTCACTAGATATATATATATTAATTGAAGTGAGATGTTACATATATTGGTAATGAATTATTAAAAATTAAAAAAAATTGCTAAAATGTTAAAATACAGAAAGACAAGAATGGATATAGCAACAGGCAACTGGCACAGTAATATTTGTAAAAATATTCTGTGATGCCAATTAAGATTTGAATATTCTTAAGATAGACAACTAGAATCTAATTCTTACCATTTTCTAGGACAATTCCAAAGAAATTGGGAGAATCTTCCAAAAGCAAATTAAACTATCTGCTGAATTGACAACCTTAATAAGATAAGTGGGGAAAAAGCAAATGAAAAAGTCCTCTATGTCTTTTATTAATATCCCTTTTCCCAATTTTCTAACATTGTGTATGCAATTTTGAACTAATGTTACGAAACCCTAAAACAATCTTTTCATTTTTTCCCCCTTTCTTCACTTGTTATGTAATTTTTTAAATTTTTGGTTTGCAAAGGATAAAATAAACTAACGCAGATATAAAACACCCGCTAGATCATGCAACAATCATAGCTTGATTCTTAGAGAAGAAGATGAGAGAAAATAAATTTTTTGACTCAAACGATTTATCTAAAAACGTATTATGTAATTAATTAATTATCTATAAGTTTAGGATATTTTTATAGATCCATCGATATTTTATAATTTAATGATAAAAATAAAATTAAGATATCAAGATCTGTTAAATTTTAAATTTGACGATTATTTATATTTTATTTATTTTTATATAAATTGATTTAATGTCACATTTGAGGATTTTACTATTTTTAATCAATTTTCATATACATATTTTATGTGGGGAAATGGATTGGCTCGTCATGGAGAATATATGCAGCCGTAGGGAAAATCCTCAAATGTATATGAAAATAGTAAAATCGTTGCATAATTATCAATAAATAGTAGGACAATTTGGCATACTATATTCGAGATTATGTATAATATGCTAAAAGCAAGCATATCTTAATTATTGTTTCTGAATAATTCAAAGATTATTTCTCTAAAAATTTGAGACAATAAAATCATTGTGGGATTTTGGGGTATATAATCCAACTAGCTATTGTAGAGTCAATTAATACATAGCTATCAATTTCAGCACATTCAAAATTGAGAATCTTGGATCATTGTGTAAGATGCTGAAGTATAAGAAATATAGGATCGAATATATGAAGATAGTTTTATTGGTATAGTTTTATTCTTTGTTTCAAGAGAAAATTTTTATCTAAATCAGGTGTATAACCTTAATAATATATCTAAATGTAGAGTGAATTATAATATTAAAAAAATAATTTTTATTTTTAAATCATATATACATAGACGGGTCATAGATCCGATTTAAAATATATTTTTTCTTATTTTAATATCATTTATTTTGACTTATCTTAATAAATTTATTTCAAAAATTGTTTATTTATGTTTCATAATTTGTAATTAAGAATGATAATAAGCATCATGCTACAATATTAGGCCATGGGATTTCTATAGTATTTAGCAACAAATTGTCAAAGATAAGATTAGGCTCTGTTTGTTCGTTGGAAAATATTTTCCGCATTTTTGTATTTTTTTTAAATTCATTGGAGGGATTTAACCCATGGACTACACAATAGGGAGTAGTCCTCCCCTGTCAACACTCATCACAAGGATGATCAACACTCACCACAAAGGTGACGGAATGGGAAATCGAACTCGTGACCAACTGGTCACATCACAGCACACTAACCGTATTTTTGTATTTGAAACGTTTTAAAAAAAATATTTAATATAAAATATTTTATTATTAATAGAAAATTAAAATGTTTTAAAAAATAAATTTCTATTTTTAAAAAGAAAAATTATTATTCAAAATTTGACAAATTCATTATAATTAAAAAAATATAAATATAAATTTATTAATTCATCGACTATGCACTCTCAGATATTAGAGAACTATACTATTTAGTTAAAAAATTCTACCATGGTCCGGATGTATATATATTTGGTCGATAATAAATATCAAAGGAGTAATAATAGAAAAAAAATGATTATATTAATTTTTATTGGTCGGATATTTATGCATACAATAGGAGGTAATATTTCCCTTTATTTTAATAGAAAAACTGGATGGAACCTATGAAATTTGATTATTTTGGTAGCGAGATTTTTTTTTTATTTCAGGTCATTGATTTTTTATTTTAAAAATTATAAGTTTTTAGTCACCATTTCAATTACTTTAAAATTTATAGCTGGACTAGTCAAGATAATCAAACCTTTTAATTTATTGATATACATAATATTTTTGGCAATAATATATCATCATAATGAAATTTTTATTAATAATACTTAATACTTTAATAATTATTATTTTTATAAATTATAATTATTTGGTAATAATTTATAATCAGAATAAAAATATTTTAATGCAATCATATTTATTTATTTAATTTGAATTTGATTCGGTTATTATTTTGAGAACGTAAAAAATTTTAGTTAACTTTTAGTTCGGTGCAGCTATCTAATCTATTATTTTGATAATTTTTTCTTATATTTTAACATAAAATTTTAAAAATATAAGTCCTAAAAGTTTAAATATTTCATAATCTTATAAATTAAAATTTTTAATATTTCTAACTAAAAGTTTATATTACATAATATTTTTTTTTTAAAAAAATAAGTTATTTTGGCAAAACAAACATGCTTCTAAATTGCAAATTCCAGTAGCAAATGGGCAATGACACTTTTGTTATTGGATACATGTGGGGTCTTAATTATATGTATCAGAAATTGAGGTGAATCACATAATGTGATAATGAAAGTGTCAACAGAACAGCTGAACTTGTGGGCAACACTTGTTTTGCTCTGCCGACCTTAGTGTATGCTAAGCCCAAAAACCATTGCAATTGGGTAGCTGAACCTGTGGGCAACACTTGCTTTGCTCTGCCCACCTTTGTGTCTGCTAAGCCCAAAAACCATTGCAACTGGGTAGGTGGCCGGTTGCCTTTCCCCAACAACTGTTTTCTACTTTTTTTTTTATTATTTTAAACAATTTCTTCAAAAATATACTAAAAAATAAAAATATTTTCAAAAAATATAATTTTCTTTTTCTATTTCAAAAATATATTTTTTCAACTTCAGTTTTTAAATATACCCCTTTTTAAAGACAATTTTTAATATACTAACGATATATTCTATTTTAAAAAACATACATTAGATATACATTTGGAATATTAAAAATGTACAAAAAAATATATTTTTTAAAAAAGATAAAAACTGTACTATACATTGTAATTTCCTCCACTTTTAGTAAACTATCTACCCAGTAGTCTTTAACTGAAGAGGAGCCTTCAAACTCAGAACAGCCATTTTGACCATACATTGTTATTTAGCAGAAAGATACATCAAAGGAAAGAAAATTGACCTTGATTATTCACTATAATGTTAAACAATAATATTGGGCATGGTAATGGAAATAATATAACAATAGCAAGGAATAAATTGTTCATCAACTCAAGGTAGATGGTATTAGAAGGGTATTAACTCATCCTTGAGCTCCCTAGCAAAGCAGAGGCCTCACCTTGGAAGACCTTCCATGCTGCTGTTATATGTCTCTCTTCAGTCAATGGTGCTCCAACAGCAAAACGCAATATATACTTGCCAGATAAAGCCTGATAAAATGGTAATAAAATTTACTTGTGCACCAGCAATACCTAAAACAAGTAAATATTTGGCGAGAAAGAGATAGAGAGATAGATAGAGAGAGAGAGAGAGAGAGAGAGGAAATGAAAACAAAGTAAGAGAGCCCTTTGATCTGCATTTCAATTGTTATGTGAAAGAAATGTACAAAATTAATAATGACTTACTGTATGAGATACAAAAATTTTCCCTGTTGAGTTTACTGCATCTAATAAGTTGCGGTTCAGTTTGTTGCCATGATCTTCATCATTGTTGGGAGGTAAAAGGCGAAAGCAAACCAATGAAAATATCCGAGGAGCAACAACCTGACCACATGAAAATATACCCTCTTATCACCTCATTTATAATTTTCATCCCACTCACAACTAACAAGTCAAATTCATTACAAGCACTGTCATGAAAACCAAATCATGCTTTTGGAAACATACCATTTTCGCTTTATGCCTGGGGGAAGTTGACAGTTGAAGCTTCTATCCTATTCTGGTAACTGAAGGCAGGCTGCTAAACCTACTCATAATTCCTATTTTTAGCTACTTTTAAGCCAGTGAGCTACTATGTCAGACAAATATACTGTGTTTTATCGCAGCTAATTCCTAGATAAATTGGATCAGGGGTTTGTTAAATGTATAAAACTGTGCTAGCTCATTATGTAAACGACAACAATATCATAGGAAGCTTCCAAAACCATTAAATTTTCAACAACTGTAAGCTCAACAAATTGTCAGGTTGTGATCTTTTGTCTATTCTGCAATCCTGTCACCTCAGTATCAAGTAGTTCAAGCCTCTTGGAAATGCTTCACACTCCATACTAATCTTCTACCAGCTAAAGAGGCTCATGGTCATTTTAATTTCATGATGCAAATTTTGAGCACCCATGAAGTTAATTGTTTAGAAAAGTAAAGATGAGAGAATCCTAAGCTCCAGTTAGGCATGAATTAAAAAAAATGAATGACAAAAAGAGGGGGAAAAAAAAGAAAAAAGCGACATGCTTCAGCAATCTATACAAACAATAATCACCAAACTACCAGTGAAGGTGTACCTACCTCAAACCTAGTGTCTTCAGCAACAAGCCCTTCAAAATATTTTGCCAAGTTGATATGATTTCTTATGTAACACTGTAGATTTTCCACTCCATATAATCTTAATACCATCCACAGTTTCAATGACCTGGGAGACAGCATTAGGTTAGCAGGTACTTTAGCACTTAAAAGTTTGTTATAAGGAAATAAGCAAAATGCATGCATGCATTATGCAATCCAAATAATATTATCTCATTTGAATAATCTCTTGAATATTCATAAGCATGCATGTTATATGCATTCCAAGTAATGTTATACAATTGAATAGCCTCTTGAATAGTCATAATTCTCTCGGAGGCAAAATGCTGAAGCCAAAGTATACCTAAACCGACGTCCAAGAGGAATTTGCCAATCTTTGTAATCCACAACCTTGTTATATTCGGAGTGCTGCAATGCAAACATATAAATATATTTATATATCACAATGAACAATTTTCAAGTGACAATCTAATCATCTTATATTAGCAACCTTTGTTATTTATCACACATTATTGCACCTTATCAAGACATTTACCCAGAAGCAATTCGATGTGCCAAATAATAGAGACTCATAGTTACTGAATTATAAACAACCTACTTGATTGTAAGCATGATAATATAAAGATAATTGATGCGAGGAAGACATGATTGAAATGATTGTGAGACAAAAGTCAAAAGGCTGAATGGAAAGGCATAAATGTTTACTTCCAATAAATAACATCAATCTCTTTTCCTATGAAAATTCCCTAGTTAAGATTGCAGGATTCAAAAAATGTGCACACAGCCCCCAAGACGGAAGTATAATGAGTTCAATTTCTAAACAAATTTAGCTATCTGGAACCAACCATTTCTGAGTTCAAATTGACACATCTGCACATTCATTATGAGTTAGTTTAATATATTGAAAGAATATCATGCATTGATAAGTTTAATATATTGAAGGAATATCATGCATTGGTATGTTCTTACAGATCAAGAATTATAACAACAAAGAACATTTTCATCATGTCAAGAACATTTTCATCAACCACTGGTAAATTGTCATACCCGCAATAAATTCACTTGTGTCTGAATAACATTATGTAACACCAAAAAGCCTGGATAAAATCTTTTATAAGAAACTGTAGAGAAAATAGACCAAGGAAAAGGGAAGAAGTTTACTTTGTGTTTTAGAAACTCTGGATCTGTAGAAAGTGACTGAATAAGAGCATTTCTGTCCTGTCACACATAATAACACAACTGTTCAATGCTTTCACATATTATAAGAATTAAAATATTTGATAGAAGCAAAACTGCAACATGAAACATATAGGACTCTGCAATGGGGCTATTCTTATTAAAAACCATTTTAATGGCAACAGTTTCATTTTATAAGTAAACATTTGAGTAACTAGACATTTGGGAACTGCCATAAAGCATATCTTTTCCCAGAATTACAATTGAATACTGAATACCAGATGTGCAGTTTTTAAGAAAGTACATAAATTGATTATGCAGAAATTTTGTTGTTGCTGTAGTGACTGAATAACTTGCAAACATGGTAAGCCTCACGGGATTGTGATATCATATATTAAATGCTACTTCCTAACTGAAAACTTCTTCAAACTCATCAATAGTCTACTCCGTTCCTCCAAAGAATGCAGCTGCGCTGCAAATTAGTATTCCAGAGTTCAAATATGTGCACGTCACTTCAAACTCAAGACAATGTTAGTACTTAGGATTTGTGGACACAACTCTTTTTGCAGTAGGTAAGTGAAAGAAAGGTTAGGAAATTGAGAGGGAAGGGTGGGATGAGAAGAAGACAACAAATGAAAGTATCAAGAGAGAGAGAACTGAAAGAGAGAAGAGAAATCAGTTTTGTTACTGATCAACAATATATCCCATGCAATACTACCCTTTCTATTTATTCTCCAGCAATACCATCTCACCTAATAAGTAGGATATATAAAAAACTAGAGCTAATGTTACTAACAAAAACAATAGTCCTTTGATACAAAAGTCATACTCTATTCTTCACACAAAAAGTCAGAGCTGCACATCAAATGCTCAATAAGTGTTCAAAATTTCAAACCTTTGCACATGAGTCTCTGATAGGGAGAGCACAAATGTTTTGGACTTACCAGAATAAACTACAAAAAGTTACTAATGATAATGTATCTTGGAAAACCATAATAAATATGCAAATGAGAAAATGGCATACCTTCACCCAAAGGGCCGATAAATCAAAGTTTGTTAAGAACCATTTATGTGCGTTCATGTTAAAAGAGTCAGCTTCTTCAACACCATTAATGTAACAGCGGAATTCTGGACATACACATGCACTTCCAGCATAGGCAGCATCGACATGAAGCCATAGTCTGTTTCTCTGTCAAGCATCCACCTATACAAGCATTAGTCATCCTTAAAAATACAGCAAATTTTCTTAGAATTTCTTTTTGGTCTTCACAAATGTTAACATAAAGCAGTCCTCCAAAAGTGGCATCCCTTCAATTTTCTAAGCACATGGCTTTAAATATCAGCTGATATGTTACACATCAGCTGTTATGCATAGGATTTTTAGCCTGCTGTTATGATATTTCCCATTACAATATACGTGATTAGAAATTACATATTTTTTAAAATATATTTGGTAATAAATTATTTCTTTAACTATATGTTTTTCATTATAGATTATTAGAAACATAAGCTTATGATGATATTTAGATGAATTATTTGTTCAATATTTACTCAATTCATTTTTCAAAATTTGAGAAACTATTCATGATCCTGGCAGCTAATTCACTCGCATACAATCTGATTCATCTGATTTCTTCGGATGGTTTCTGATTTTGAAACTGTTTCCAATACTATGATTCTGAAATGGTTTCTAGAGTTCCTCATCTCTGACTCCAGTGGCAGAAGAGGAACCATAAAAATTAGAATTAAAGCTTATTTTTTCAGTTGACATCCTCAGTGCACCATACAAGAGAATATTCTTACGATGTTTCTACACAGGTTTTCTCAATTGTTCCCAGAGCATTTTGAAGATGATGGTGCTTCAAGTGAGATAAGGTTATAGTTAGGTGAATTCATTTCTAAATCTGTAGGAAGATAGCCTTCCTTGTTTTTTTTAGCATAGGACTTGCTTGGCTTAGATAATGCTAATTATCAAGCCTTCCCTTTCAAGCTGTTCTAAAGAAGTTTCTGTTTGATAAAAATTAATTTAGTGTGCAAGATAAGAATTATAATTGCAGTCAGATCCAGACTAAAAACTAATATAGCAATTTGAAGTCAGAACTTAAAGAGCATTTCCTGCTTATTTCTCTAAGCAACTTAATTAAATGTTACCTTAGTAATCTTTCCAAGTGCAACTAATGGATCAACAGCTGTTGATGAAGTAGAGCCAACCTGCAAGTATATGCAAGGTTCTGTTATAATAAAAAATCTAATTACAAGAATGGCAAGCATTCACATAAATGATGAATGACAAAACAAAATCTGAATCTTGCAATGAGATGAAAGTCGGCCTGACCCAAATTTTAACTCACATAAAGAGTTCAATATTTGAATACCCTTTAAGAAATCGCACCAAAATACCATCATAACATCTTCGTCTTTTTCACCATCTTTTATGCTTCCCATTAAAGGGCTGTTATCTAGTGCAATTTCAGAAGTATTGGTTCCAAATTAAAAGAAATACGTGCCAGTCATAGAAGCAATCACTTGACATAAAATTGCAGGATGTCAGGAAAATTTTGAGATTTTCTCTTTTCCCAAAGCTTGTTTCAGAAAAAGTATAATCAGCTTTTGACAAATCAGTGTCGAATCATCATCAATGTCCATACAGGTTAGATAAGTGCTAGGACATACATTAAGCCAATTAAACATTTTAAGATTTTTAACTATTGGATCCAAGAACTCTGCTATCTAACTTTACTCCATTTACTCTTAAAAAAAAAAAGAAAAAAGCATCACATCACACTAAATAGTATATTGTCAAAGCATCAAAAGGAAACCAAGATTAAAAAAGTCTTCTATTTGGTCTCTCACAGTGGCACATAAAAAGAAGGGAATCAGTCCAATTGAAATGTCTTGTGAAATTGCTTCACAAAGTACATCTGGGGAAAGGGCATAATTTGTGGAAGAGCCTGTTTTTAGCAGCCTGCAATTTTCTGGATGAATCCCTGCTATCTGTCATTGAACCAACAATATCATATAAAAAAAAAAGAAAAGAAATTATTGATAGCAAGAAAACCAAGGCCTAATAGAAAATAGCTTTACTGAATGAAAAGTTTAAAGGGGTTGGATGGTTTAACCACCTGTTTCAGATGTAGTAGTAGCCTCCGAAAAATATACAACTAACCAACTGGAATATCCTTTTAGAACTGTACCATCTCATTTTCATCACATCCCCGGTGCAGTTTTTTTATAAATATTTCTAGTGACTATATTATTTAAAAAGAATAGAGAGAAATGGCAACTAGGTCAACAAGCAATGAAAGTGGAATAGTGCTCTCTTCAGTCATATGTGATTTGGATGAGTTGTGAACCATCATGAGCAACTAACAAAATACTATACTAATTTTATAATGTTAACTTATGGTAGTAATAAAATCTACAGCAACATATTTACAAATGTACCTGGAAGGCTTTTTGGAAACCTGAATGTGTTTGATCAGATCCATATGCAACAAGCTTTTCAAGGGCATTTTTTCCCACCCTCCTCAAGACCCTGTCTCGAGCGGCTAGCAATACAACAAGAACAGCTTCACTTGCAGTACCCTGAATGACTCCACCTCCTTGTCCTGCAACATGATTCCATAGGTGTCAAAGAATTTTCCATTCACATTAATTTTTAATATCATTAAATTAAACTCTTGTACGCCCATGTTTTGCAGATTAAATTTCTAACTTACAAATGACATACCACTTCAAAGTATGTCATTTGTAGTGTTCAAATTGTTTAAATTTCATCTACTTCATATCACTTCTAATAGATGCCCTGAACAATTTAAAGCATTCATCACATTTGAATCACAAGCTCAGCAATTAAAATTCCTCTACTTCCAATACTTGAATATTCCTACTGCTGAAAATTGTCAGAAGCACTGAAAGTTGAAATAGCTTTCAAAAGAAAAAAAAAAGAGTTAAGAGTTAATAGGGCTTATGGATCATCAACACAGGGCCAATTTGTTTGATTCAACATCAATTATAATCCAAGAAAACCTTCATGCCCTAGTTAAAATAATTAATTTGAAATTAACATGAATTGGAGAATAAAAAACTAAGGTGGCCTCAAAAGAGCACAATCCTTTTTATGCTAGTAAAACCGCCTGTGCATATGATTCTATAAATAAATGGCTTCCTCAAACAGCCATATAAAGCATTGTAGAAAACTCTAAAGGGCTTAATGCAATAGATTTCCACTAAATCACATAAAAACGAGTTTGTTAGATTTTTATCAATTTATTTAAAATTAGAAAAAAAAAATCTGCACATCTCTGTTGAATTTAATTTCAGATACTGCATTCACCACAACTTTTAAGTCTTACCAGTTGAGAGAAAGTCTTCAGGTAGCTTGAGCAGTTTACCAAGCCAGTCTAGAACAATCATTTCAAGCTCTGTTGCAGCAGGAGAAGTTATCCAACTAAAACCCACCATATTGATACCAGCACTAAGCATTTCTCCCAAAAATCCGGCAACACTGCTGTTAGAAGGATAATATGCAAAAAAATTAGGGCTTTGCCAATGAGTCACTCCTGGAAGAATCTTTTCTTGAACATCTGCAACCACACACAAACAACCAACAGCAACAACAAAATGTTAAAAAAAATGAACTTTTACTTTCTTTCTTTCAATTATTTGAAGTACATGGTGATATAAAAAAGTAAATTCACCATCAAGAACATTTTGCAATGACTCAGGTCGATTAGGTGCAGATTCTGGCAGAAGTTTTCGAAGATATCCAGGCTGAATAATCAAAATTAACAGATGAATTCATAATTAAAGAAAAAGAAAAACTTTACTTAGAGAACTGGAAAATGTGGGTGGATTCAAGAACCCAAAAAAGAGTACAAATGTAAAAATACGACAATCAGTTACCTCAACTTGGCTGAGAACTGGGAAATTCTCTATGGATTTATAGTAATCAGCAATAAAATCAACCATCTTATGTGCATGTTCTCTTAATTGCTCTGCGTCCATTGGCCTTAGATCCCCTTCCCTAAACATACACAGAAAATACAAAATTATGAATTACAAATTAAAACAAAAGGAACTTTAACCATTTCATGGTAATGTGAGGCAGAAAGCTGTGAGACTTGCATGTTTCAGCTAAAGGTGAAGTGGATTTTTTTTTTGAAACTGAAAGTGGGTATTTATTTGCTTGGAATTCTGAAGTTCCAACGGATAAAACAATGTGTTTTAAGTGTTTCAACTGCCTCCACTCGCTTGTAGTAATATAATGTAACATCACTTGTCAATTTTAAAAAAAAAATTGTAGCGAACATACGAATAGTCTAGACTCTAGCGGCAAACACACTTTTTCTAATAAATTTAGGTTTAATTCTATGCTGTAATATGAAAAAAAAAAAAGAAGTAATGTTAGGGTAATTAAAATTTAACCTTTTAACTTATATATAAATTATAGATCATAAATATATTATGGAGAGAAATATATATTAACCGCTAGTTGATTTAAATATCAAATTGATAATCATTGCTTATAATAAAATTAAATTTAAAATTCCTAATTATTATAGAATGAAAATAAAAAATAAATTGATAATTGTCATTTCTTACTTTTTTTTGTATCGTTGGCTGCTGTTTAATTTTTTTTAGTATTTTTTGTTATATAATTATTTTTTAAATAATTTATTATGTTATTTGAATTTATTTTTTTATTATTGGATTTTTCTAATTTTTTATTATTTATTTATTATGTAATTATTTGAGTTAATTTTATATTGTTTAATTATTGTATTTTTTTTTGTGTTTTTGTAATGTTTTGAGTTGATTTTTATATATTTTTAGTTTTTTTAAATTTTTAATTAATTATTTTTATTTGATTTTGAGTAAAATGTAATTTTATTTTAATTTATGTTAGAGTTTTTTAATTGCTATAATTTATTTTTTTGTTAGCTTTTGTTTTGATTTCAATTATGTTAATTGTTTTATTTTAATTTTTTGTTTATGTTTATTATTTGATTATATTATATTTTTTTTAATTTATGTTATTAAATTTTCTGTTAGGTTTATTTAATTTTTTTAGATTTATTTTTTAATTGCTATTATTTAAATTTTATTTAGGTTTAATTTTATAATTTTTATAATTTAATTTTTGTTTTATTTATTTAAAATTATTATAAGCCAGGGGAACAAGCAGAAAGGGGTGGTTAAGAATTATATATATTTATTTATATATAAATTATTATATAATTAAATATGTATTTATATATTTATAATTATATAAATTATTAGCTTTTTTTCACCATATATATATATTATTTTTAATTAACCGGTATTTAAGATTTTGTGATTAGATATTTAAATTTGTGCTAAAATTTTATAATTTAATTATGAATTAGATAAAATTAATGTTAGCATTTGGATAGTATTTTTTATAAAATTTAATTTAATAAAATTCTCTAAATAAATTAATAGATCTAAAAATTAAAATAATAAAATATAATAAAATTTTAAAATTTAATGAATAATATAAATTTAAATTTTACTATAATATTAAATATTTAATTTTATCTTTAATTTATTTATAATTTTTTTACTTGAAAATTCTCTTTTATCTGTTTCAATTTCCGGTTTCATTACTGTTATAAGCTTTGAAATTAATATATATATTGAGTAAGACAAATTATATAATCTATTAAATTAAAATTTTTATTTTTAACTAAATGTTTATATTATATAATAAAAAATAATTTTTTTTAAAATAAGTTATTTTGGCGAAATAAATATGCTTCTAAATTGCAATTTCCATTAGCAAATGGGCAATGATATTCGACACATGTGTGGTCTATATATAAAAAATTCAGGTGAATCGCATAATTTGATCATGGAAATGAAGAAAGTGTCAACATCTGAACTTGTGGGCAATACTTGCTTTTGCTCTGCCCACCTTTGTGTCTGCAAAGCCCAAAACCCATTGCAATTGGGTAGGTGGCTAGTTGCCTTGCCCCAACCACTACTGTTTTCTACTTTTCAATTTAACCATTTTCATTGTTTCAACTTTCAACCATGTGGCAAGTTTTAGCTTTTGCTCTCTGTGGCAAGTTTTTTAGAGTTTCTTATAGTTTGGCTCGTTTTTTGGATTCATGGCTTCACCATATGCGGCCATGAATTCCCAAGAGGAGGAGGAAAAGGATTTAGGGGTCGACGATTGGAAGACTGAGGCTGTGGAAGAGGAAGAAGAGATTGTTAATGAGTTCTGTTTGTTGAGAAAAAATAATAAACTCAATGCTTAATTTAGTATGAAGAATTTGCACCAGCAATATTAAAAAAATTAGACACCAACTAAATTAAAACTAGAATTAGAAATTTGTCAAAAATAGTAGGCTAATGTTTGCTATATAAATGACCATTAGTCATTTGGAAAGAAGCAGATTTTGAGAAGAAAAAGAAAAAGAGAATAAAAAGAGTAAGTGGCGAGAAATAAATGTATGTTTTGTGAAATTGTTATTTATTGTAAGAGTGGTTTAATATTTTAAATTAATATTAGAAGTTTAAAGTTTCTTGTTGAATTTGTCACAAAATAAATTTAGATTCCATAATTTTTACAACAAATTGGTATCAGAGCCATGGCATATTCAGGAAGCGCGTTGGGGCAAATACCCCTGCCACGTCTTACAAAGTTAAATTATGATAATTGAAGCATACAAATGCGAGCACTACTAGGAGCACAGGATGTATGGAAGATAGTTGAGACAGGCTTTATCGAGCCAAAAGATACTGCAGGCATGAGTGCAAACCAACTAAAGGCGTTAAAAGAGACACGAGCAAAGGACAAAACTGCTCTCTATCTGCTATTCCAAGTAGTAGATGAGTCGGGCTTTGAGAAGATTGCCAGTTCGACAACTTCAAAAGAAGCGTGGGATACTTTAGAGAAAGTGTTCAAAGGAGCTGATCGTGTCAAGCAAGTTCGCCTACAAACGCTTCGGGGTGAGCTCGAAGGCACGAAGATGAAGGAGTCAGAAGGTGTATCAACTTATATCACGCGTGTTCAAACTGTGGTGAATCAACTCAAGCGAAATGGTGAGACATTAAATGATTCGCGAGTTGTGGAGAAGATACTACAATCATTGACAGATAAATTTGAAAATGTTGTGTGCACTATCGAAGAGTCAAAGGGTCTCACTACATTAACAGTTGATGAGCTCGCTCGTTCTCTTGAAGCACATGAACAACGTAAGAAGAAAAAGAAGGAGGAGACTCTTGAAGAGGCTCTTCAAACAAAGGCAACAATTATAGATGAAAAAGCATTTTATTCTCAAAACTCTCGAGGACGCGGCAGAAGAGGTCGTGGTCAAAATGACTATTATGGAGGAAATGGGCAGACAAGCCAACAAAATTGGAGAGGCCGAGGCCGAGGACGTAGTAGAGGTGGTCGGATAAATCACTAAAACATTGAGTGTTACAAATGTGGCAAGCCCGGTCACTATGCAAAAGAATGTAATTCTGATAATTGTTATAACTGTGGCAAGTTTGGGCACTATGCAAAAGAGTGCTATGCTGAAAAGAAAGTTGAAGAAAACACTAATCTAGTCGCAGAAAAAGAATCAAATGATGGGCTTCTCATGATGGCTTATGACAATAAGAATACCAACAACAAGACAATATGGTATCTCGACACTGCTGCGAGCAATCATATGTGCTGGCATAAGCATTTATTCATAGACATGCAAATCATTGAAGATGGGCACGTTTCATTTGGAGATGAGTCTAGAATCCAAGTGAAAGGTCGAGGCACAATTTCCTTTCAGCGAAAGAATGGCATGAATGGATTAATTCAAAATGTCTATTATGTACCCGATCTCAAAAGTAATATTTTGAGTATGGGACAACTCATGGAGAAAGGATACTCGGTGCTGATGAAAGGTCGAGATCTTCAACTAAAAGACAAGAATAGTCATCTAGTTGCACGAGTCGAGATGGCAAGAAACCGGATGTACAAAATCAACCTCAGTTATGTGAAAGAACTATACATGCAAGTTAATGTTGATGACAAAGCTTCTTTGTGGCATTTGCGATTTGGTCATCTACACTATGGCAAATTACAAATGTTGTCCAAGAAGGAGATGGTGCATGGATTACCAAATATAGACTATACAGAGAAGTTTTGCGAGGAGTGTGTTCTCGGAAAACATGCGAGGAACTCATTTCAGAAAAAGGCAGAATATCGAGTAAAAGCTCCTCTTGAAGTAATTCATACTGATATTTGTGGGCCAATCACTCCGGAATCATTCAGCAGTAAAAAGTACTTTATTACTTTTATCAATGATTTTTCCAGAAAGACTTGGGTCTATTTCTTGAAAGAAAAATTAGAGGCATTTGGGGTATTCAAAAGGTTTAAGATCATGGTGGAGAAGGCAACTGGCAAGTTTATTAAAGCTCTACGATCAGACAGAGGTGGCGAATACAACTCAACATATTTTGCAAACTATTGCGAGGAGCATGAAATAAGAAGGCTCTTAACTGCACCGTATACTCCGCAGCAAAATGGCGCGGCAAAAAGAAAGAATCGGACCTTTCTCCACATGGTTCGATCAATGTTGAAAACTAAGAAGATGCCAAAAGAATTTTGGGCAGAAACTGTGTAGTGCGCAATTTATGTACAGAATAGATGTTCACATGCAAAATTGGAAGATAGAACTCCACAAGAAGCTTGGAGTGGCCAAAAGCCAACAGTTTCACACTTTAAAATTTTTTGCAGTTTGGCCTATGCACATGTGCCAGATCAACAACGCACAAAGCTAGAAGATAAGAGCAAGAAATTTGTGTTCATTGGTTATGATGAGAAAACCAAAGGCTATAAATTGCTTGATCCAATAAATCAAAAAGTAATAGTAAGTCGAGATGTTTAGGTAAATGAAGCAAGCAATTGGGATTGGAATAAATCTGCAGAAATAGCGGGGGAGACAGAAGAATCGTTAAGCATTCCATTATCAAGTTCTCAAATGAGGAGATCTTCTCCAGAAGCAATGAGTCCACAAGCGACTGATGATGAAGAGGAACCAATTGAGCCAAGCATGCGAAGTCTGCGTGATCTATATGATTCCACAACAAAAGTACATCTTGTATGTCTTCTAGCAGATGCTGAAAGTATAAGCTTTGAAGAAGCAGTGAATAATAAGAAATGGCGAGCAGCTATGAATGAAGAGATCAAATTAATCTAGCAAAATAAGATATGGGAGCTCACAGATTTACCGAATGGAAGCAAGCCCATTAGAGTAAAATGGGTATACAAAATGAATGCTCAAGGAAAGATTGAGCGATACAAGGCACAACTTGTTGTAAAAGGTTACAGACAAAAGGCAGGAATTGACTATGATGAAGTTTTTGCTCCAGTTGCAAGAATGGAGACAATTCAACTTCTAATCTCTCAAGCAGCACAATTTGAGTGACCAATATTTCAGATGGATGTCAAATCAGTATTTTTAAATGGTATGCTAGAAGAGAAAGTCTATCTTGAACAATCACCCGGTTACACAATAATCGGAAAGGAGCAAAAGGTGCTGAAATTAAAAAAGGCACTTTACGGGTTAAAGCAAGCACCTCGAGCTTGGAATACTCGTATCGATATGTATTTCAAGGAGAACGGGTTCATCCAATGTCCATATGAACATGTACTATATGTGAAGAAAGAAAAAGACAAATTGATGTTTGGTTCTCTTTATGTTGATGACCTCATCTTTATGGGGAATAATGGCGAGATGATTAAAAGTTTCAAGGAGGAGATGAAGCAAGAATTTGACATGACAGATTTAGGTGTGATGAAGTATTTTTTTGGTCTGGAAGTTAAACAAGGAAAGACAGGAATCTTTGTGTCTCAAGAAGCATATGCAAAGGATATCCTAAAGAGGAATAATATGGTGAATTGTAATCCAATCTCGACACCAATGGAACCAGGTGCAAAACTCTCTAAGTTTGATGGTGGAGATCGAGTAGATACGACAAAATATCAAAGTCTTATGGGAAGCCTCGTTACCTTACATGCACAAGACCAGATATATCCTATAGTGTTGGAGTAGTAAGTCGATTCATGGAAGAACCAGTTTACACACATTGGAAAGCATTAAAGAGAATTCTCAGATATATCTAAGGAACATAATCACTCGGTTTATTTTACTCAAAGATAGGAGAATATAAATTGGTGGGATATTCGGATAGTGATTGGTGTGGAGACATAGATGATCGAAACAGTACATCGGGATATGTATTTTTTATGGGAGACACGACATTCACATGGCAATCAAAGAAACAACCAATTGTAATACTTTCAACGTGTGAAGCAGAATATGTGGCAGCGTCATAGTGCGTGTGTCATGCAATTTGGCTTAGAAATCTGCTGTATGAGCTGAATCTCCAACAACATAAAGCAACAGAGATTCGAGTTGATAATAAGTCAGCAATTGAGCTAGCAAAGAATCCTGTTCATCACGAAAGAAGCAAGCACATTGATGTCAAGTTTCACTACATTCGAGAACAAGTGAAGAAAGTACGAGTAAGAATGAGTTATGTTGTGAGTCATGATCAAGTGGCTGACATTTTCACAAAGTTACTACCGACTATTCTACTCAAAAAATGTAAAGTGGCGATTGGGATGAAGGATGGAAGAGAATTGAGTTTAAGAGGGGAATTTGTTGAGAAAAAATAATAAACTCAATGCTTAATTTAGTATGAAGAATTTGCACCAGCCAAAATTAAAAAAAATGGACACCAACCAAATTAAAACTAGAATTAGAAATTTGTCAAAAATAATAGGCTAATGTTTGCTATATAAATGACTATTAGTCATTTGGAAAGAAGCAGCAGATTTTGAGAGGAAAAAGAAAAAGAGAATAAAAAGAGTAAGTGACGAAAAATAAATGTATATTTTGTAAAATTGTTATTTATTGTAAGAGTAGTTTAATTTTAAATTAATATTAGAAGTTTAAAGTTTCTTGTTGAATTTGTCACAAAATAAATTTAGATTCCATAATTTTTACAATACTGTTTACTAGGAAGAATTCCGACGGATAGAAATGTAAATTTTAATGCATTGAAAACTACCATGCCAGGAGTGTCGAGACCAGGTAGAGGGGTTTTCATCAAGGAGTTAGGGTTACATCTTTTTCTCTTCCAGTTTTAGAGACCAACTTATCATTTTGCACCATTTACAAGAAGAGGAGGATCCTTATAAGTTGGTATTTAATTCTTACGATATCTGGGTACGTGTTATGGATATACCAGCGGGTCTTTATTCAGAATCGGTGGCAAGACAACTAGGAGACTATTTAGGGACATACTTGGAGTTATCTATCCGGGGCAATATGTTAAGTGGCAATAAGCTGATGAGAATCCGAGTTAGAATGGATGTTAGAGTCCCCTTAAGAAGATCGAAGAACTTAACGAAAAAGGGTCATGTGGTGGCTACAGTTTCTTTTGGATATGAAAAGCTCCTAATTTATTGTTTTGCTTATGGATTGCTTGGGCACTCAGACACGTCTACTATGTGTCAAATAAATTTTGCTTCTACCTCAGCTTCGGTGGAGAAGCAGTGGGGCGGTTGGCTTCAAGTAGCGTATGAGCAACCAATTATGGTAAGGAGTGAGCGTTGGCGAAGAAATATGGATGGATCCATGATTCCTAAATTAGTGGAGGGAATGGAGAAGTTAAAAATATGGGTAATGCTGCATTAGGGGAGTTTGTTTCAAAACCCATATCTTTTAAAATTATTCTAGTGAGCAACTTAACTGTTACAGATTGTAGAAATAATCCAGCAGAGAGTGGAAAGCAGTTACAAGCCATTATGTTGACAGATCATAATCATATTAATACTGAGCTGGCAATGGGCCCCATTGAGGATGTTTCAGAAGTTACAACTATGGAATTAGACGAAAATAAAAAACGACAGCGTTCAGGGAATGTAATTTTGAATATAGAAGGGGAGAACCTTAACGGCGGAAACTCTTCTTTAATGCACTTCTTGTCAGCCATGCAAAACATTTCAGTGGTGGGTCCTATTTTACAGGCTTGCCCAGGACAATTATTCTTATAAGTTGGAACTGTAGGGGATTAGGCAACCCCCGTGCAGTTCGTGCCTCGAGGGACGTTATGGAAACTTTGGTACATGAACAACGAATAGAGGAGTTGAACATTCTGCTTGGTTTTGAGGGTGTTTTTGTGTTAACAGGGTGGGGCGAAGGGGTAGTTTGGCTTTACTTTGGCGGGTAGATATCCAAAGTTTTTCGAACAATTACATTGATGCTGTAATGAGATATCCTAATGTGCGAATAATTATACAATACAACCGTTGTATTGCAACAAGCCAATCGAATATCGACATGTGACAGTGTTTTGATATTCGATTGCCTCGTTGATATCAACACTGCCACATGTCGATATTCGATTGGCTTGTTGCAATACAACGGTTGTATTATATAATTATTCTGTGTGAATAATTATACAATGTGCAACCATGTAGACTAACTGTGTATTATGGCTATCCTGAAAGAGGTAGAAGAAGGGATTCTTGGCAGCTTCTTAGACACTTAGCGTCAGTTCTATCCTTGCCGTGGCTATGTATAAGCGATTTTAATGATATGTTATCTGAATATGACAAAGTCGAAGGTAATCCTCAACGTTCTTCTTTGATTTCAAGTTTTAATTCTTGTATTGAAGTATGCTCTTTAATTGATTTACCATTATTTGGCTTTAATTATACATGGTCTCGTCATCGAGAAGGGGAGGATACTGTCTTTGAGAGACTTGATAAGGCCTTTGTGAATCAGGATTGGCTGAATATTTTTGCTTACAACAGACTGACCAACCTAGTTGCTAGTGTGCCTGATCATAGTCTAATTCGACTGACAGCAAATCATAGATCTGGTCCAATCAAGAAATGGCAATTCTGTTTTGAGAATGAGTGGTTGATAGAGGACGGAACCAGAGAGGTTGCATCAGATAGTTGGCGAAGGGTTGAGGGGTTGGGTGTGCTGTGATGAATTAATAACTGTGGCAGGGATTTATCAGAATGGAGTAAAAATCGACCTTGTAATTTTAAAACTAGAGTTTATAAGATTAAGGAGAAGATGCAAGCTGCTAGATTGTGTAACAGGGACGGGCTTGAATATAACCAGCTCAGTTTAGAGTTGAATATGTTAGTGTCAAGAAAAGCTCTACTGGAAACAAAGATCAAAAATCTTCTGGCTCAAACATGGGGACTCTAACTCTCATTATTTTCATACACAAGCAAGCACTCGAAGAAGAATTAATAATATTATGGCTCTTCAGGAAGATAATGGGAATTAGGTCACGGATTTAGAAGGGATAAGCAGGTTGGTCCATAATTATTTTGAGAACCTCTATTCTGCGTCGCACTGTACAGGGTTGGAGGAGTTTCGGTTCATTGAGGCAAGAGTGAGTAGGGAAGATAATGACCATCTTCTTGCACCTTTTGAGGTCAGTGAATTCAAGGAAGCTTATTTCAAATGCACTCAGATAAAAGTCTAGGGCCAGATAGTATGAACCCTGCATTTTTTCAACATTTCTGGCATATTATTGGAGATGATGTGGTGAGCAATTGTGTTAGTTGGCTTCATAATGGGAGGTTTCCAGAATCACTGAATCTTACCAATGTTGTCTTAATACCTAAAAAAGAGAATCCAGAAAGCATGAAGGATTTGAGGCCAATCTCGCTATGCAATGTTATCTACAAAATTCTCTCTAAGGTATTGGCTAATAGGCTTAAGAAGGTGCTTCCTAAAGTTGTTATTAGCTTATCTCAATCTGCTTTCGTCCAGGGCAGATTAATCATTGACAACATGTAGGTTGTGTTTGAAGTAATTCATCACATGAAAAGGAAGACTAGGGGTGGTAGGGGAGAACTGGCCTTAAAAGTAGGGGTGTGCAAAACCAACCCTAACCCGAAAAACCGACCCAACCCAAAAGTTTAGGGTTGATTCGGGTCGGTTTTTGGGTTAAGTAGGGTCGATTTCGGTAGGCTGTTTGTGGATGTTTCGGGTTTTCGGTTCGAAACCGAACCGAACCTGATATTTTTGGTTCAACCCGAAAATATTAAAACACAGCGTTTTGACCACAAATAAACCTAACCTAAACCTAATTTCTTTCATTTGATCTTTCTTGTCCAAAGAGAGACAGCAGTCTCGAGCTTCTTCTCTCTTCAGTCTTCCCCACCCTTTCGTTTTCTACATCTGACGGCCGACACCACCCACCAGCTGCTTCTACCAAGCAGTCACCATCGACACCTCCTTCCACCAGCACTGACGGCTGCCTTCCTCGGCGGCAGCTGCTGCATCAGTTTCAGGTAATGTGATTTCTCTATTTTTTTTATTACCAAGTGTGCTTATGTTTTCCCTTGAAAAATATGGAAAATAAGATCAAGTAACTGAAATGTATTTTGTCATGTTGAACTGAAATGTATAGTGATATGAAAATTTGGAAATCTAAAGTTTATGTGAACTGGACACACGAAAAAAAAAAAAGAAAAAGTAAATACTAACTGCTCTGCTTTTTCTTGTTTGAGTTTACACCACATTTGCTTCCTTTTTTGCCTGTTGATTTATGAACTGAAATGTATGTTCAACTGAAATGTGAAACATTGAACTGAAAATTTGGAAATCTGAAATATATGTTGAACTGGACTATTTTAGTGGCCTAAGCATGTATATGATTTTGTATATGATTTTCGTATTAAAAGAAAGGGAGGTAGATGATTGGATAGCTCATAGTGATAGGATAAGGTTTTATGGGAATTATTGATCGGATTGTTCTTTGTATGTAGCCTTTCAGAATTCAGATACAGTATTATTAATTACTCCTCCTGACTTTAGAATATGGCTTATTGGCTTTTAGTAGCCTCAAGTTTTGACTTTTGAGAAATGATTTCAACATATATATATATATATATGACCAGAAAGTTCAAATAAAAAGATACTTAAGAATTGGATTATCTATAATTAATAAGTTTGCATGTTCTGTTATATATATATACACTGGAATTTGATTTTTTTTTTGTCAGTGCTGGTTCTTTTTTTTTTTTTTCACTTGTGTCAAATAGTTTTTTTAGTGGTTATGTTACTTCTTGCCTCTCTTTAATTTTTTTTGTTCTAATTTCATTTCTTTATATTTATTTGTAAAGTTATGAGTTCGCAACCAATGGCGTCGGATGCTCCACCCGATTCCTCAAATCATACAAATTTTATAAACAATGAAGCGGATCCTGCCGCATCGGTAGCTCCTTTACCTATAATACCACGAGCACAAACCAATAAATCAATCGTGTGGGATCACTTCACCAAATTCATGGATCCAACCGACGGACAAGTCAAGAGTAAGTGTAACTATTGTGGTAAAACTTACAAGTGTGATTCTAGAAAAATAGGAAATACTACTATGAAAAATCACACATTTGTTTGTAAAATGATGCCAGCTAAGTTAGAAGCTAGGCAAACACAATTGTCCTTGCAACCAATAGGGGAAGGGAGTGTCGGTTCACTTGAAAAATGGTCATATGATGAGAAGGCAATTAGGGAAGCATTGGCATATATGTTAATTGTTGATGAGTTGCCTTTCAAATTTGTAGAGGGGGAAGGGTTTAAGAGATTTGTTAGAGCTCTTTGTCCAAGGTTTAAAATCCCATCTCGATGGACCATTACTCGGGATTGTTACCAACTCTATTTGGATGAAAAAATTAGATTGAAAATTTTTTTTAAAACTAGTGGGCAGCGTGTTTATCTTACTACAGACACATGGACATCCATTCAACAAATCAATTACATGGTAATCACCGCCCACTATATAGATAGTAATTGGAAGTTGAACAAAAAAGTGATAAATTTTTGTACAATTACTGGTCACAAAGGGGAAGATATTGGGAGGGCAATTGAGGCTTGCTTGCTTGAGTGGGGTTTAGAGAAAATTTTTACTATCACTGTTGATAATGCAAGTTCCAATGACACTGCCATTTCTTACATGCGTGATAAAATTGTGGAATGGAATGAGGCTTTTGTTGCAGGGAAATACATCCATATGCGTTGTGTTGCTCACATAGTTAACTTGATTGTGAGTAATGGTCTTGATGATGTGGATGCAAAGATAAAAAAGGTTCGAAATGCTATTAGGTATATAAGAGCTTCACCGGCAAGACTTAAGAAGTTCAAGGAATGTTGTGAGTATGAAAAAATTGAAAGCAAGAAGTCTTTATGTCTTGATGTGCCAACAAGGTGGAATTCCACCTACTTGATGCTCTCCACGGCTATTCCATTTGAAAAGGCATTTTATAGGCTTGATTCAAGAGATCCAAACTACAGAAAGGATTTGGAAGCGAGAGATATTAATTCAGAAGGATGAATGGGAAGCGGCAAGAAGCATGGCCGAAATGTTGCAAGGCTTTTATAAATTTACCTTGCGTGTTTCGGGTTCAAGGTATGTTACTTGTAACACTGTTTTTCATGAGATTAGTGATTTATTATTTCTTATTAGTTGTTGGCAACAAAGTCCTCTTGAAAATGTTAAGAGCATGGCTAATAGGATGAGAGAAAAATTTGATAAGTATTGGGGAGATGTGGAAAAAATGAATAAGCTTATATATGTTGCAATTGCTTTAGATCCTAGGGATAAATTAGAATACTTGGAGTTTACTTTGCAACAAATGCATGGGATTAATGTAGGCACCAAGCTATTTCTTAGTGTAAAAGAGGCACTTATTGAGCTTTTCAACGCATATCACTTGAAGTATCATGTAGTTTCTACAACTTCAAGTGATATAAATGTGAGTTGTGGTGGTGCCGATAGTGCCCATAGTGGAATGTCTTCCATAGAAAGTCAAAAGCCAGCTCAATATTTTAAGAAACAAAAGCTTAGTATGGATGGAGGTGCCTCTAAAAAAAATGAGTTGGAAGTTTATCTTGGAGAAGCAGTTGTGGATGACAAAGGGGATTTTGATTTATTAAAATGGTGGAAACTCAACTTTGAGAGATTTCCAATACTTACAAGAATAGCTAGAGATGTATTAGCGGTTCCAGTGTCTACGGTGGCTTCGGAGAGCACTTTTAGCACTGGAGGGAGAGTTCTTGATGATTTTAGGAGTTCTTTAACTCCTAAAATTGTGCAAGCTTTGATATGTGTGCAAGATTGGTATAAAGGTACACATATGAGCATTGAAGAAGAAATTGAAGAACTAGATAAGTTTGAAGAAGGTAATTTATGTATTACTTTAAATTTTATGACATATCACATATATTTGCTTTATGACTTGTATTAATTTTTAAATTTCATTTTATTTGTAGGTCTTCCTTCTATTGGAAATTCAAGTTCAAAAAGCCTATGTGGAGAAACCGAGTCGAGTTCCGCATTTGATCTTGATTGATTGATGCATTTTAATTGTGTTGTTATTGTTATAATTTTCATGGACATTGGACATTTGAATTTGTTTTATTTGAATTTTGTGTGTTTGTTATTGTAATTGTCATGGATAATTAGACATTTGACTTACTTTATTTGAATTTTATATGGTTTGCTTTATATTAAATATTTTATGTAATATTAAACATTGAACAATGTTGAAATTGAAATTTAAATGTGGTTGACTTTGAAATTGGTATTATTTTTTGTTGAATTTTTGTTCATAAGCAGCCTGGAAACGTGGAGGAAAAAAGAGAAAATTAGGAACTTTTAGCAATTTTAATGTTTCGGGTTCAACCCTAAACCAAACCAACCCAACCCGAAAAAAAACCGACCCAACCTGACTCCTCATTCGGTTTAGGGTCGGTCTAATTTTTAGGCCTGTTTCGATTTTTCGGGTTTTCGGTTTCGGTTCGGTTTGAACCCGAAACCGAAATTTGCACAGCCCTACTTAAAAGTAGACATAAGTAAGGCTTATGATTGTGTGGATTGGAACTTCTTACGTTTTATGTTGTTGCAACTTGGCTTTGAGGTTAGATGGGTAGAGCTCATTATGATATGTGTTACAACTGTCAAATACTCCATTTTATTTCAAGGAATAGAGTTGGGTCCTATATTGTCTTCTTATTTGTTTATCCTCTATGCCGAAGGTCTATCTGAATTATTTAGGAGAGCTAAATTGAGAGGAGACATTCATGATTGCAAAGTAAGCACAAATCAACTTTGTCTAAGTGTTTCCCATTTATTTTTTGTAGACGACAATTTCTTCTTTTTTAGGGCCACTGAGAGAGAATGTCTGATTGTGAAAGATATTCTTTTAAGGTACGAGGGTGCTTCTGGACAGGCGATCAATTTTCAGAAGTCGGGCATATTTTTCAGTTCTAATGTTACTGAGGGCAACAAAGCTCTTATTTGTAATTCTCTTAGTGTTTATGCTCCTTTGGATCATGGTTGGTTCTTGGGTCTACCTTCGTTGGTGGGAAAGCAGAAAAGGCAGATTTTTAATTATATCAAGAAGAGATTATTTGCTAGAGTTAGCAGCTGGAAAAACTGATTTTTATCTTATGCAGGTAAAGAGGTCTTGTTGAGAACCATAGCCCAAGCGTTGCCAGCATACTGCATGAGTGTCTTCTTGATTCCATTGTCTACTTGTGATGAATTATAAAAAATGAACTCATTTTGATTGGGCAATATGCAACATAATGGGAAAGTAATTCGTTGGTTATCTTGGGATTGGCTGTGTGTTGCAAAGAAGTTTGGGGGTTTAGGTTTTCGAAACCTCCACTGTTTTAATTTAGCATTGTTGGCCAAACAGGGATGGAGAATTATTTCAAACCTAGATGCTCTTCCTTCTAGAATCGACAAAGCTAAATATTTTCTAGAGGTAGATTTTTTAGAAGCAGAGGAAGGATCTAATCCGAGTTTCATTTGAAGGAGCATTAGGTCTACTAATGTTTTGTTAAGAAAGGGCATTAGGTGGCGGGTTGGTGATGGATCTTCTATAAAGGTTTGGCAAGATCCTTGGTTGATGGAGGGAAGGGAGTTTCGTGTGGAATCTGATATGGAAAACGAATTAGAAGATATTAGAGTTAAGGACCTAATGCTGACACACACACTTGGTTGGGATGAAGAGAAGATTCACACTATCTTTTCGGATAGTGATACTGGAAAGATTTTGAGTATTCCGCTAAGTAGAAGAAGAGTGGTGGATTGTAGAGTGTGGCATTTGCAAAAGATGGGAAATATTCGCTAAAAACAAGTTATATTGTAGCTGCTAATGAATTATTGGGATAGAGAGATCAGGCTATTCCTGGCCTTTGGTCTAGGCTGTGGAGAATGAACCTGCCCCCTAAGATAAAGATTTTACGTGGAGAGCTTTGAGGGACATCCTACCTACCACTGTTTCTTTAAAGAAGAAAGGAATTCATGTGTTAATGGATTGTGTTCATTGTGGTATGGCTGAGGACAATAATCATGCATTGTTATTGTGTGGACAGATGAATGCTGGCAGCAATACAGGGTTTCCCACAATCACTTAACACTCTCTTCTCTGTTTACAGACTTGTTCAAAGCTACCGATATAGAAAGTGCTCAACAGGCTTGCTGGCTTCTCTAGAGCATTTGGTACCACAGGAATGCTTTAGTTTGGCGAGGAAAGCATGTAAACTCTGGGGAGATTGTTAAGCTTGCTGCAAAATTGTCTAAAGAGTGGAAGTTAGCCAAGCATTTGGATTAGTCCTCCCTAGTTGTTCCTGTAGCAGAAGACGGTATGAGGAGGTGGGCTCGCCCAAATGCTGGGTCGCTCAAATGTAATATTGATGATGCAGTTTTTAGTCAGGAGGGAAGATCTTCATTTGCGAGCGTAATTCGTGATAATATGGGGAGATTTGTCACTGGATTATCGGGTAATTTTCCCTATGTTGTTTCTTCTTTACTGGCTGAGGCATTAGCCTTGAAGGAAGTATTGTCATGGTTAAAGGGTATGAGGTGGAATAATGTTGAGATAGAAATGGACTGTTGGGAGGTGATACATTCAATTAACTCAAAAAATGTCTCCTGGCTGGAAGTTGGTGGTATTCTACAAGATTGTATTGATTTAAAGCAGGAATTTTCGCACGTCTTCTTTCACTGGATTCATCGTTCTGCCAATTTTGCTGCCCATTCGTTAGCCAAGGTAGCCAAATTCTATGCAGACTGGGTTGTATGGAATGAGTTTCCTAGTGTTATTAATTATGTTTTAGATTCTGATTTACTGTCTTCTCTTCATAGTAATGAGCAAGGATCATAGGAAATGGGTGTATGTGGGAGGTCTGCTGACCTTGGGTTTTAGTTTTTGATCTGATGCTCTTCTATGAGGATATGTCTTTATTTTCTATGTAATACGATAACTGAGTTTTGAGATTCAAAAAAAAAAAAACTTTCAACAATATAATTGAATTCTTTAATGTTTTTATCTTCTAAAATTTCTTTATTATATTATTTTTGAAAGAAATAGCATAAAAAAAATAGCCAAACATATTTCACAATAAAAATATGATAATTTTATTATATTATGTTAATCAATATATTCTTCAAACACACTTTATTTTATCAATATAAAAAACTGAAATTCTCATCGTAACGCTCTATATAGTCTCCATTTATTATCAAAATTCAAACTCATCATATAATAATATTACTTTTACAATGTTAAACATTAATATTTGATATTTTAAATTTGATAATGTTAAACTTTTTAACATAGATTTGAGAATACCAATTTAAAAACTAATTGTTAAAATTAGTTTACAACATAGATTTGGGAATACCAATTTAAAAACTAATTGTTAAAATTAGTTTACTTTTATATTAATCACTTCTAAGTATTTGTAGTTAACTTTTCCTCTCATACCTTCTTAACAATAATATATTTTAATCACTCAAATTTTAAAAGATAATTGCATTTGACTCCTAAAATTTTTACATTTTTTCAACTTATAGCAGTAGTAGTTCCTAAAACATATATTAGGCAACAATAAGTATATTTTAGTAATCTATCAATCCAGTAGTTTTTAACTAAGACGAGCCTTCAAACTCAAAATAGCCATTTTGACCTCATAAATATTATGCATGCATTGTTATTTAGCATAAAGGTTACGTCCAAGCCCCAAGGCAAGAAAATTGACCTTGGTTATTCATGATAATGTTAAACAATAATATTATGCAAGGCAATGGAATTAATACAAGAATCACAAGGAATCAATTATTCATGGACTCATCAACTAAAGGTAGATGGTATTAGGAGAGTATATTAACTCATCCTTAAGCTCCCCAGCAAAGCAGAAGCCTCATCTTGGAAAACCTTCCATGCTGCTGTATTTGCAGGTAAAGAGGTCTTGTTGAGAACCATAGCCCAAGCGTTGCAGCATACTGCATGAGTGTCTTCTTTATCTATCAAGTTCTTTATGTACAAAACTATATTGCGCTAATAAGATACCAGTAGAACATGCAACAAACTTAAAATGACGAGGAAGGTCACACAGATAGTCACTATTGGCATGTGATAAAGTCAGGCAAATAGAAATAGAAATAGCCTTTAGCACTCCTTCACAAATGAGAGAAACCAAAGTCTCTGTCCTAGGAGAGATAATGAAAGGGACCTCTAGAAATAAAGAACTTCAGTCATGATAGTAGAAGAACTTCAATCGATATAAATGCCAAAAACATGGTTAAGTGAACAAAAAACCAAGGATAGGAGATTGATTTGGTTATGGATTTAGCCAGTCACCAAACAAAGTTGACACTAAATAACCCAAACCACTAAAAAACTAAAATAAAAACGAAAACAAAGAAAAGATGAGGGATAATATGAAAGATTTAAGGTTGTCGGCATTTAAAAAGCTGATGGTAGGGCTAGATCTAAAATAGAATATGAAAAAGAAAATTCTATAGAAACAAAGGAGAAACTGCACAAGGCTTCAAATCTTCATTGGACTTCCATTCTTTATTAATTTATTTTTCATGACACATTGCAATTTTTTATTTTTATTTAATAATATATAATTTTATAATAAATTAATTAATATGTTAAGTTTTATTATATTTATATATAATTTATTTATTAAAAATATTTAATAAATGTGTTCCATAGTAAGGGCGTAAATAAAAAGCTATATATAATTTTAAGTTCTAATAAAAATAATTAATTCTGTAATTATTGTTAAATAAAAAGTGAGTTATTAATTTTCAAAGAAAAATGTATTATTAATTTGGAGAAAAAATATTCATATCAAATATAATAATTTAATATGAAAAAAAATAAAAAGAAGCATTAAAATAGGCTAAATTACATAGACCATCTCTTAAAGATACTCATTTTCACATTATTTGTCTCTCACTTTTATTCTGTCATAATATTATTATTAAGATATTCACTTTTATATCAACATTGTACTTTTATTCATTTAACGTCTAAAATTTTAACGGAAAGTTGAGGTCGCGCATAACATAGCGTCACGTCAACATCCTAAATAAGGTGACATATGACATGATAAATTAAATAATTTTCTACGTCATTGTATGGAGTTAATGTTTATTAATATAGAAAAAAAAATGTGTATTTTTTTATATAAAAAATATGTTATTTTAGGTAAATTTTAGAGAGTGAAATAAGACAAAATATTATTTATACCTTTGTCTTAAAAATTTAATTTGAAAAATATTTTTTTAAAGATATTTAAGTCAATAGAAATAAAAAAAATAAAATTTTCTTAATTTTTATATTTATCTTATTTTTTTCTATGTTAATGAAAGTATAAATTTTATAATCTATCTAAATAAATTATATTCATCATCCCTCGTCCCTTAATTATTGGGTTCAAACTCTATACCTCTAGGATAAAAGCTAAAATTCTTAACCATCTGAGTTATATTGCATTTTATGTTTATAAAGTTACATTATTTATATTTTAACTATATTCTTTTGAAAATTTATAAATTATAAATAATTTTAGTTAATATTTAAATGGATGTTATTAATTAGTTTAATATATCTATGGATAAATTATTAAAATTGTTCAATTTTTTAAATTTTTTATTTATAAATAATCTAAATTTGTTCGAAAAGTAATTATATTTATAATTAATCTAAAATTTTTATTTTTTACATTTGAATAATTCTAATTTAAAATTAAAATAATAATTAAATAATTAATTTTCAAATTTAATTGAATAATTCATTCAAATAATTAATAATTAATTTTTAAACTTAATTGAATAATTCACTTAAATAATTAATAAATAAACTTTAGATTATAATAATTAATAATTATATCATTAAAATTGAAAATTTTTTATTATTTGAAAAAAATGTAGATTATTCAAATATACAAAAATAAAAAGAATTTAGATTTTTGCAAATATAATTTTAAAAAAAATGTTAGAGTATTTGTAAATAAATTTTTTTTTGAAAAATTAACTCTTTTTAATAATTTGCACGTAGATTTGTTAAATAATTGATAAATTTTATTTAACTATATTTTTTCTAAAAAATTATAAATTATAAAATATTTTACTATATTTTTTCTAAAAAATTATAAATTATAAAATAATTTTATTTAATAGTTAAAATATAAATAATATAACTTTATAAATATAAAATGTAATATATTTCATATAATTGAATTCACTAGTTTTTGTCACAGAGGAAAATTAAGGACAGAAGGACGGCAACGTGACAAGGTGTATGGTTCAAACCCCCTGCATCTCTTTAATTTTTAGATGAATGGAAGGACGACAACGTGATAAGATGTTGGGCTCTAACCCCCTGCATCTCTGAGGAATATTTTTAAGAAACAACAGGTCTAATTTATCTAAATGAATTTTAAGATTCATATAAATGAGCTTACCTACACCATGTGGATGTTCTTGTAAAAATGAGTATTAGGGGTGAGAGTTAATTCAGTTTGGTCGGATTTAGGTATATTTCAACATAATGAATTTGATTAAATTCTAAAAAGTTTAATATGGTTTCGTCTAAAATTATATATATTTTCTATCGATATATATATATATATAAATTTAATTGGATTTTATCTTATTATATCGATTTGTATAATATATATAATGTATATTATAAATATTATATATATATAATGTTCTATATATTTTTAGGTTTAATTAAATTTATTTAGATCAGATTGAATTATATAATATAAATTATCAATATATATATAATATATTTATGGATTATATTTAAATTTAAACTGAAAAATAAATCTCAATTTAACCGTTCAATCAACACATAAAATTTTTTAAAATTATAAATATAATTACATCTGTATATATAATATAAATGGACTGAGCCCAATCAATATATAATCAATTTGATCGAATTTGTCCGGATTCAAAAAATAATTTGCACACCGTTGTTTATTGTGTTTAGAGACGACTAGGCTAATTTAACCCATTAAAATGGTATGGAACTTTTAAAGGCGGTTAATCAGAGCTATAAATGCTGCAAAATTCAAAAAAAGCCTCAACGGCCAAATCAATTAGTCTGAAATGGAGGATGAAGCAGAGATTTACGACGGAATCAAAGCTCAGTTCCCTCTATCCTTTGGCAAACAATCAAAACCTCAAACACCTCTTGAACAAATCCACAACACCACTCGCCGGACCACCACCACCGCCGATCTCTCCCTTAACACTACTAACACCGCCAAATCCAATGCTTTCCCTTCTCTCTCCTCCTCTTCCAAAACCTGGCTCGATTCTCTCTGCACTTCTAAAACCACTAACCTTAAACCAACAATTGGACCACCTCCCCCACCCCCGGCCGATTCCAACTCCTGGGATGATCGTAATGACAAAGTCATGATTGGACCTCCTTGAAAGAGGGAGAAAACTTGATTCCCCTAAAACCTAAAATATGCATAAATCACTAGATTATTCAAATTAAATTGCAAAGGGCTGAATTGCATACCTGACATCATCGTATGTTGATACTGAAGACGATTTTGGGGTTTGTCGCCTTCCAGGGGATACACACTTTAGGTTTAGCGGAAGCACTACTGAAGGAACGTAATGTTCTCTCTTAATTGTTATGTTCCCCCGGAGACCACGACCCCTTATTTATAACTGATGATGATGATTAATTTCTATTTTAGTCCTTCAACAAAATAGAAATTCTTAACGGTCTCTACACTTATAATCCTATTACGAGTAGGACACCTCAATAGTCAACAATCATAATTTGATCAAAACTTTAATTTGACTATCTTAATTTGACTGCAATACACATTTAATATTTAAATATATTTAGCCCACACTTAAGATTAATTTTAACAATATAAAATTAATTCTAACAATCTCCCACTTGGGCTAACATATATTAAATGTAAATGTATATACCTTAATGAGCTCATAAAAGCAGTCATACTGAAGGTGCCTCAAACAATCTCGTCCATTGATTATATCGATAAAGGACTGAAGGGCCAGTTGCCACATTCATTGTGACTCAAACCACCATCAATCACATTACCAATACTCTCAAATGACATAGATCAATAATAGGAGTGTAGCATGGAAACTACATGTAATGTGATCTAATCATGTCTGTTTCCAACTGGTCAATCTTAAGTGAGATCAAACATAAATATAATACAGAATGTAAAACACATAATAAAATGAAAGAAAAACTCATTTTTCTGCAGAAACTGAATGTACTTTATAAAATATATCCAATGTCAAAGAGAGCATACATAAACCTTAATGCAAACTTAATGAACAAACTCCCACTGAAACTAAATAGTCTCAAATAATATGACACCCATATGAGCAGTGTGCTCATGAAAAACTTTCGGTATCACAGCCTTAGTGAGCGGATTCGCAATTATGGAGTTCGTTCCAATATGCTCTTTGGATATCTGTCCACTCTGTACTCTCTCCCTCACAGCCAGAAACTTTATCCCAATGTGTCTCGATCGAGAAGAGCTTCTGTTGTTGTTGGAGAATAAAACTGCTGAGTTATTATCACAGTATAACTTTAATGGCCTTTCAATGCCATTCACAATGCGCAGCCCAGTGACAAAGTTCCTCAGCCAGATTACCTGATTGGATGCCTCATAATTTGCTACAAATTCTGCTTCCATGGTGGAGGTAGCTACTAGAGTTTGTTTCACACTCTTCCAAGAAATAGCACCACCAGCCAAGAGATATATGTAGCCTGATGTGGATTTTCTACTGTCTTGGCATCCCGCAAAATCAGAATCAATATACCCAATGATCTCAAGCTGATCTGATCTCCTGTATGTGAGAATATATCCCTTTGTTCTCTGAAGATATCTCAAGACTCTTTTGGTTGCTTTCCAATGATCCATTCCTGGATTGCTGAGATATCACCCTAACATGCCAACTATGAATGAAATATCTGGACGAGTGCAAACTTGAGCATACATCAGACTCCCATCTGCAGACGCATAAGGAATCTTCTGCATCTCCTGAATCTCAAGTTCACCCTTTGGACACTGATCAAGACTGAATTTATCTCCTTTAGCAACTGGGGTATCAATTGGTCTACTGTTGTGCATACTAAATCTCTTGAGCACTTTCTCAATATAGCCCTTTTATGATAATCCAAGAATAGCTCGAGTACGGTCTTAATGTATTTGAATCCCTAATACAAAAGAAGCTTCAGCTAAATCTTTCATCTCAAAGTGTTTTGAGAGAAAGACTTTGGTCTTGTGCAGCAAGTCCTTACAGTTAGTAGCAAGCAATATGTCATCCACATATAAGACCAAAAAGATAAACCTACTTCCACTGAACTTGTGATACACACAATCTTCCACATCATTTGTCTCAAAATCGAAAGAGACAACTACTTCATGGAACTTGAAGTACCACTGACGAGAAGCCTGCTTGAGTCCATAAATGGATTTCTTTAATCTGCATACCAGTCGCTTTGGGTCTCCAGACACAAAGTTTTCTGGCTGCACCATATAGATGGTTTCATCAATGTCTCCATTGAGAAACGCAGTCTTCACATCCATTTGATGTAACTCAAGATCAAAATGAGCAACTAGAGCCATGATAGTCCTAAAAGAGTCCTTCGATGAAACCGGAGAGAAGGTCTCTTTATAGTCAATCCCTTCATTCTGAGTGAAGCCCTTAGCTACAAGACGTGCCTTATATCTTTCCACATTACCTTTAGAATCCCTTTTGATTTTAAATATCCATTTGCAACCAATGGGTTTCTTTCCTTCAAGTAATGGAACAAGATCCCAAACTTGATTGTCTTGCATTGACTTAAATTCTTCACCCATTGCCTCAATCCACTTCTGAGAGTTGGAATCCTGCATGGCATGATGAAAGCTGATAAGATCATCTTCCACCATGTCTACAATGTCCTCATGTTCCTGAAGATATACTACATAGTCATCCGGAATAGCATTTCTTCTCTCTCTAGTGGACCTTCTTAAAGGCACAGATTCTAGCTCAAATTCTTGAGATTGTTGAGCTTGTACTTGAGGAAGAATAACTTCTTCATCCTGATGGGGAAGTTGATCAACATTGTCTTGTATTGGATCCGGAATTGCTTCTGGGATATTAACATTTCTAGGAACCTGAACAGTCCCAGGAGCAAAGATAAGAATCGACACTGAGTGTTCCTGACTCGATCCCTCCTCAAAGACAATGTTTCTAATCTTATTTCTCCCCCTCAAACTCAACATCCTCAAAGAATGTTGCAATTTCCGTCTAAAAAATAGATCTGAAAGTAGGATTATAGAACTTAAAACCCCGAGATCGCTCAGAATAACCAACAAAGTAGCTACTAACAGTTTTGGAGTCCAATTTTATTTCATTAGTCCTATAAGGCCTAGCCTCAGCAGGACATCCCCAAACATAAAGGTGCTTTAGACTGGGCTTGCATCCAGTCCAAAGCTCATAAGGTGTTTTTGTAGCTGCTTTAGTTGGTACTCTGTTAAGGAGATAAACTGCTGTCTTTAATGCTTCTCCCCACAGAGACTCAGGTAAAGAAGAATGACTAATCATACTTCTAACCATATCCATAAGAGTCCTGTTACGTCTCTCAGATACACCATTCATGCTGGGTGTACCAGGCATTGTGTATTGAGGGACTATACCACAGTCCTGCAGGAAAATAGCAAATGTCTCTGGACATTGTTCACCTGAACCGTCATATCTACCATAGTACTCACCTCCACGGTCAAATCTAGCATATTTAATCTTCTTTCCGAGTTGATTTTCAACTTCGGCCTTATAAGATTTAAAAACGTCCAGAGACTCAGATTTCTCATGAATGAGATATAGGTACCCATAACTTGAGTAATCGTCTATGAATGATATAAAGTATCTTTGACCATTCCTAGTTGCTGTAGGGAATGGGCCACAGATCTGTATGTATCGACTCTAAGACGTTTGATGACCTATTGGCACCTAATATCTTTTGTTTAGTCTGTTTACCTTTAATACACTCAACACAGGAGTCCAAATCTGTGAAATCAAGTGTATTTATGATACCATCTGACACAAGACGCTCTATTCTAGATTTGGATATGTAACCCAAACGTCTGTGCCATAGAGCAGCTGAGTTATCCATATTCAGCTTCCTTTTGGTACCTATAGTACTAACTTGCATGGTTTCATTATAAGAGGCATCGATATCTAACATATATAGATTATGAAGTGCATACAAGAAACCAGTACCTAAAATTTTTGAATCCATAGATAAAGTAACTTTATTGTTTCCAAATGAACAAGTAAAACTAGATTTGTCCAAATGGGAAACAGAAATTAAATTCCGCTTAAAAAACGGAATAACAAAAGTATCTACTAGATAAAAAAAAACTTCCAATTCTTAAACGCAATCTAAAATGTCCTATCGTCTCTACTTCTACCGGTTCGCCAGTTCCCATATAAACGTATCTTTCACCTCAGTTGGCTTTCGATAACTTAGGCAACCCTGCATTGAAACACTTATGTAACTAGTAGCACCAGAATCTATCCACCAAGTGTTTCTAGGTACCGAAGTTAAATTAACTTCAGAACAGACTAAAACCAAATATTTTCCCTTATCAGCAGTCTTATTATTAGTATTTTCATTCATAGGGACAAAGTTGGGATTACACGGCATGCTAGCTGAATTCAGAGAAAATAAATAATAAATAAATGACATAAGCTCACAATCCACAAAAAATTGAAACAAATCACAGAATTAGAGTTTAAATATTAGAAACAAGATACCGGACACAACATTAATATTCTCATCTTTGGACATAAAATATTAACTGTAATTGGTATCTCAACGCAGTAATCAAATATTGACAATTCAGTCATGTCAAATAATAAACCTTCATTTGGGCCGATTTATTATCCACATGGACGAACACATAATAATTATCACATATTTATTACCGCAATGTATTCTCAATTCAGACAGATAGCAACCTTCCTTTGGACCGGTATACTACCCGCAATGAATTTTAATACACCTGTCTAATATCACAAATAAATTAATTTACACAATAGAGGTCACTTTGGTAACTTTTTGCTTCAATTAATTTATTATTAAAAATATTAGACACAATCAGGACTAAAATACCAAAATTTAAACTCAATAAAATTCTTAAATTATGATAAATGGGTTGCAATATTTTAATTAATTAAATTTAAACTCAATCAAATATTGCAATAAAAATAAACTTTAATTAAAAAAAATTGGGCCAAAAAATGAATAAACAGAAAAATTTAGGCTAAAAATTAAATTATTAAAAGTTTTGTAGGTGAAAACAGGATATTCAAAAGATTTCTGGGTCAAAAACTAATTTCTTAAACGTTGAAGGGCAAAAAGGGAATTTTGCCATCTTCTTCAACCTCAACAATCTCCAGAACTCCCATGACTGCCGAACAACTGACCCTCCATGTCTAGCCTTTCTAGCCGCCTTCCGCGGCCAATAACGACCTCCAGAGGGTCGCCTGAGGATCGCACCACCTCCAGCCACCAGAATCACCGACGATCGACAAGGATTGGCGGAAAAATCACGAACTAAGTCACGATCGGAGAACCCAGAAAACTAACGCCGACGGACCGAAAAGCCCCGTTCTCCACCGTCGGTAGTCACCAAACGAGGGCATACACCCTCCCTAACGCCACCTCCGGTCAACATTCCAACCAAACACACAGCAATCAACCAAAGAACCAAAAAACCCAAATTTTCACGAAACTGTTCTTTGAAGAACAATTTCAATTTTTTTAATTATTATTATTATTATTTTAATCTTTAATTGATTAATTTACATAATTAATTAACCAAAAATTAATTAATTTCAGAAAAATTCACAAACCCAAAATTCAAGTCCAGAAATTCGATTTTTTCAGAATTAATTAACTAATCTCAGTAATTTAATCCAAAAAATAAATCAAACCAAAATTGATTTCAGATTACTAAATTCGATTCCAAATTAATTCTAGAAAATTACAATCACCGAATTAATTTTCTAGAATCAAAACAACAATCAATACCGCAATTTAATCGAAAAATCTAGCAACCTAGCATAGGGCTCCGATACCAATTGAAAGATGGAGAAAACTTAATTCCCCTAAAACCTAAAATATACATAGATTACTAGATTATTCAAATTAAATTGCAAAGGGCTGAATTGCATACCTGATATCATCGTATGTTGATAATGAAGACGATTTTGGGGTTTGTCGCCTTCCAGGGGATACACACTTTATGTTTAGCGGAAGCACTACTGAAGGAACGTAATATTCTCTCTTAATTGTTATGTTCCCCCGGAGACCACGACCCCTTATTTATAACTGATGATGATGATTAATTTCTATTTTGATCCTTCAACAAAATAGAAATTCTTAACGGTCTCTACACTTATAATCCTATTACGAGTAGGACACATCAATGGTCAACAATCTTAATTTAATCAAAACTTTAATTTGACTATTTTAATTTGACTGCAATACACATTTAATATTTAAATATATTTAGCTCACACTTAAAATTAATTTTAACATTCCTCGCCCACCGCCGGCTGAGGATGATAGTGAGGTTATGATTGGACCGCCTCGACCACCACCGGTTGATGATGACGACGACGATGATGGCGTGATGATTGGACCCCGCCTCCGCCTCCGGTATGGGATTCAGATTCAGAGGAGGATGAAGAAGAGGAGGAGGAAAATCAGTATCGGATTCCTATGAGTAATGAGATTGTGCTAAAGGGCCATTCTAAGGTAATTGTTTTTATGTATGGCTGCTGCAGCATTGGTGGCATAATCTGTTTTTTCAGCGTTGATATCAGAAGACTGAGAGAGAGCTACAAGTGAAGATACTTAAAAAAATGTTTGTTGTAATAGATTATTTTGTGTTCAAAGTTTTGAATTTTTTGAATTTTCTGATGTTTTTCTAGATAAATTATTTAACCAAGTTCTGTTCTTTTAAATGAAAAAGCAAAATTAACATAGCAATAGATGGTTATAAAAGTTAGTGTGCTTCAGATTATTTTGTTATATGACATTAGGTTGTATACTCAAATTTTGAGTTTAGATATCATAAATTCTTGGTTGTGAATAATATTTATCACCTTATTTTAAACTGTGCGGCTTACGGTTTAGTTATTATTGTTCACAATGAAGATGATTTTCTTTGTTATGATTGTCAGATTGTCTCGGCTCTTGCTGTTGATCACTCTGGATCTAGAGTTCTTTCTGGGAGTTATGACTATACAGTACGCATGTATGATTTCCAAGGGATGAATTCACGTTTGAAATCATTTAGGGAGCTTGAACCATTTGAAGGCCGTCCAGTTCGCAATTTAAGCTGAAGCCCAACTGCAGACCGATTTTTGTGTGTGACTGGTTCTGCTCAAGCTAAGGTACTTCAACATAGCTTTTTTTCTCTTTTATCATTTATTTGGAAGCTATAGTAATAGAGGAAACAACTCATTCATTTTCCTTTCCACTTCAGATATATGACCGTGATGGACTTACACTAGGTGAGTTTGTAAAAGGGGACATGTACATTCGTGATTTGAAGAATACTAAAGGCCACATATCTGGGTTGACTTGTGGAGAGTGGCATCCTAAAACTAAGGAGACTATTTTAACATCATCAGAGGATGGATCACTGCAAATATGGGATGTAAATGATTTCAAAAGTCAAAAACAGGTTTTTGTATTTTTGTTAAAAACAGGTTTTTGTATTTTTGTTCAATCAACTCTACTATGTGAAGTGATCTGTTGCTAGAGAAATGTTTTGCATTTTCTCATAATCTTTGAATGAAAGAATATGCCAAAGGAAGTATTCGTGCAGTATACACACATACACACAATAGACTCATATGTGCGCACATATAATCAGTACGAAACTCAAAATTTTCAAGTATGATGGGGTTTTTTATTTCTCCGTATTTAAGGTGCACGTATGGTTAGTTAAGGTTGGGCCTTGGTGCAACAATAAGGTTGTTCTATATGGGAGTTGTGAAACATAAGTTGTGGGTTGTTTTCTTGTGCTTTACATGCAGCTCTCTTCAAAGCTTGCAATTCAGGAAGTCATGTGCACTTAAACACTCATTTGGTTTAATTAATTATTAAATTTTTGGAATGTTATTCAATCAGGAAATGAAGGACTGGAATTGAGTGATGTGATCATTATCTGTGTAGGTTATCAAGCCAAAACTTGCTAGGCCTGGAAGAATTCCTGTTACAACATGTGCTTGGGATCGTGAAGGAAAATGCATTGCTGGTGAGATTGGAGATGGTTCCTTACAGGTGTGTGCTCCAATGTCCTAATGACTCTTTTAACTGTTCATTGTTTAAAAACTACAGTTGAAAATTATTTTTCCCCCAGATATTGAATCTCAAGCCTGGATGGGGAAGCAGGCCCGATGTGCATGTTGAGAAAGCTCATTCTGATGATATCACCAGTCTTAAATTTTCTAGTGATGGACGAATTCTGTTTCAAGAAGCTTTGACGGCACATTGAAGGTAGTGATGACACAAGTATCCAACACATATTTCAGTTTATTTTATTCATGTTTGTTTTGAATATTTTTGCTGTACTTCCATTTTCATATAAATTACATGTTTTAGGTTTGGGATTTGAGGCAAATGAGAGATTCTCTCAAGGCTTTTGAGGATCTTCCAAATAACTATGCTCAAACAAATGTGGCATTTAGTCCCGATGAACAGCTTTTATTGACTGGCACTTCTGTTGAAAGGGAGAGCGCAACTGGAGGTTTGTTGTGCTTCTATGACAGAGAAAAACTTGAACTTGTATCAAGGGTTGGTATTTCCCCTACTTGCAGTGTTGTGCAGTGTGCTTGGCACCCAAAACTAAATCAGGTAAGATGATATAACATGCTTCTGTATTCAAATTGAATTTTGCATATATTGATTTAACTTCAGATTATGTCTATGTTCTTCTTTTTGTTTTTAAGCTATGTGTTTAACTACATTATTTTTATTGTGCATGTATGAAAAAATCTGCTGTTCAACTCATTTTTTTTTTACTTTGAAGTAAACATGCAGACAGAAAGTATAGATTAAAAAGTACACTAAAATTTTGACTTTATTTGTTTGAAGATCTTTGCAACATCTGGAGATAAAAGCCAAGGTGCAGCTCACATATTATATGATCCAACACTTAGTGAGAGGGGAGCTCTTATTTGTGTTGCACGTGCACCTCGGAAAAAATCTGTGGATGATTTTGAGGCACAGCCTGTTATTCATAATCCACATGCATTGCCTTTATTTAGAGATCAGCCAAGCCGTAAGTGCCAACGAGAGAAGATATTGAAGGATCCTATGAAATCCCATAAGCCAGAACTTCCAATAACAGGACCAGGTTATGGTGGAAGAGTTGGTGCAAGTAATGGAAGCTTGTTGACACAATATCTACTTAAGGTGATGTTAGTACTCTAGTAACTTCATTTTGCTTTCTGCTTGCTCTTAAAATTTTCATGTCATGACAGTGAAAATTTGGGTGAAATTTACATCTGTTGCGTTGAATTTCAGCAAGGGGGAATGATCAAAGAGACATGGATGGAGGAAGACCCAAGGGAAGCCATACAGAAGTATGCTGATGTTGCAGCAAAAGATCCCAAGTTCATTGCTCGAGCATATGCAGATACCCAACCTGAACCAGTTTTTGCAAAATCAGATTCTGAGGATGAAGAGAAATGATCATTGTGTTACATTTGTTATTCCCTACTTGGTAATCAAAACTTGAGACGTTTTCTATGGGTGAGTTCAGATCTTCTACATACCACTAAGAAAAAGTTTTATGCTGTTCGCATTACTTAGGATTGCTAGTTAAATTTCTCTTTGCTCTTTATCTGTGGCTAAGTTCAGATCTTTACCATCTCTGCATCACCAAGTTCATCACTAATAGATGGCATCGAAGAAATGTGCTGGAAATAGCTTATAATTGGCGCTGGCTAATTTGTGAGGTTTTCTTCAAGTTCCAAGCTCACCAACAGATAGTGACATGGCATGGCCAAAAATTACAAGAGCAGCTATTTTTAGTATCATGGTTATGTATTATATTGCTTTCTGTATAGATTCTTGCTACTTGCACTTAAAAGGGGCTGTACTCTAAATTTTATACTCCCTTGTAGTTCTGTAGAGCTAAGGTGTCTGTGCAGCGATGACATTGATTTGTTGTTCAATTCTTGCTACACTTTTATGCTGTGTAACTTGCCATTTGATTGGTTCCATCTAGTCTGACCGAATTATAATAATTATTCTCGGATTGTGTTGCTTGTCCAGCTTATAAAGAAAGATAATGCAAGATGGAGGTGATATCTTTCCAATCCAAAGAGCTGGGTGTACAAACCTTTTTTTTTCTTCTTTGGTAACTATTTTCATTGTCTTTCGAATGTTCAATTTAAGGTTTTCTCAATAGGAGCCAAAAAAACAGATTTCATGTGAAATAAAAAAAAGTCTTAATGTGAAATTCATCTTGTGAAGTTCTTGGTGAGTGCAATAGCGGCGGTAGCATATAAAAAAATTGGTGTTGATGCTGAAGCTATTGAAATCTAAACGAAAAATTTGTATTGCCGTTAATGCAGAAACATTGTTACCTTAAATAACCTTTTACTTTGCACAAATGAAAATTCCTTGGGATTGATAATGCTTAAACCAAATTAAATCCTAATTTGCGAAGTATCACTAAATTAATAAGGTCTTTTATACCTTAATCAAGTTAATTGTGATACATTATGCACTGCCATATCATCTTATGAAGCATCATAACTTAACCACAGATGCTTCAGCGAAATACAATTACAGTTACAGCAATGGCTAGAAATAATAGAATTCAAGAAGCATGAAAATAAAGTCCTGCCACAATTTGTCCATCCATTACAAAATCATTCAAATCCAAGGTGAACCAAATGACATGCAAAACACTTGAAAAATGTTAATATTATACTAATGACATTTACAGAATCAAGTGTGACAGAGACCTTTGTTAACCGAAAAATTTTTTTAAAAAAAAAAAAAAAAAAGGAAACCACAACCCCCATAAAAGATAGGGACTATGATCACTTCCGATTGTCATTTTCTGAACGCAATACAACAAGCATATAATTGGTGTTAGGCATCAATTATTGTTGTTATGTTACAGATCTTCTTCTTGCAACCTTCAGCTGCATATACTTTCACAGTTAATGGCTCCAGACACAAATAGAACGAAATCATTTGTAGCAGGGTTGGCGAAACATAATAACAGAAGCTATTATTCTGAACTGCATTACTTGATTTCTTAATTTGCAGTTTGTAATTTTGATCTGATGCATTGAACTTGTGAAAAGGAAAATTTAGGAGTGCTCAAAGCTTGACAAACGAGAATCTGATAGAACAGCAAATAGCTGTGTGTCTACAAATAGCTGCAAAACCCATAACAAGATGCATAAGCAATTAAAATCTCTATGATCAACCCATTAAAACATGAGGATTGAGTAGGTTTATAAGCTCAATATGTCTATCTTCAAGATGTGCTTTGTTAATGACAAGTATCAAGCCAGAGTCAAGAACAACAATCCAAATAACTGAGAAAATGTGAGTAAATTCGAATAGTAAGAGATACTTGATTATTGTAAAATACATTGGTGAGAAAAAATGCATGAAAGAGCAGATTACCTTTACAAATGGTCGGTCTTTATTGGGAAAGGAATCAATATAGCTATCTTTAAGAAGTAAACATACCTGAAAGAAAACCAATGTCCATGTAAGATAAGTATGCAAAGCTACAATATCATGAATGTTTGGAATCCATATTATGCAAGGAGACATTGCTTTTGCTAATTCGAATTGAAGGGTGATATAAAATCGCTCTATTTCCGGTATCATATCCATAGTTAGCACATTCATCCTAATTAGAAACTCCAGCTCCGTATCAAAGTCATGGTCGATATCATCATGAAAAAATGAAGTCACAGCTTCAGTTTTACTAACCCTGTCATTGTTTGATTGTACATTAGTTATCGTATGGGACCTCAAATCTGAGCAAATAGATTCCAAGTAGTGCCTCATGATGGTCAAAAATCGGGTTGCAGCTTCAGCCTGAAAGTCGTGAATATATGAAAACAGGATTAGAAGAGATATACTGGTATTTTCAGCTGTACTCAGATAAGGCTATGGGTACTACCTGCGCTTCATTGCACCTATATACAGGATGCTTCTTAGCAATTGAATTTTGAAATGATAGTCTAGCATGAAAGGGTGCAAGTTCAGAAATCAGCTCTCTATATCGTGGAAGTGCTGGCAAGGAACACAGTTTTACCTGGAAGATAGGAAAAAACATAGGGGAGAGAATGTAAAACGTAATATTCTTCATTTGAAAAAGGTCAATATCATCAGTTATTAATATATTTTGAGAAAAATTAGAGGTGGCAACTAAGTCAAGTCAGGTTCCGGTTTGAGTCTCTTCCTTTTTGGGCAGGGTTGGTTTGGGCAACTGCAAGTTGTGTTGAGAATCGAATGAACCATTGAGTTGATGGCCAGAAAGAATTTGGGGTCAGAGTTAGGTTACTTGTGGGTTTAATTTTAAAGATAAATTTTTGAATTAGGTCGAAAGTTATGATAAATTCTTTTATAAAAGTAAAATTTTCATTTATATAGCATTTTGAAATTTAATAATAAAAATAGGCATTATAATGTTAAAATCTATATACAATTTAAATAAAATATATATATAATTTAATTATGATAATATTTACTTACTGCACGTCCGCAATCACAAACTAGAAAAGAGCTTATTTCAGTAACTTTCTATTTCACATCCATGGATTATAAAGGGGAGATAGTTTGTAAAAAGTTTTTGAAGGACCGAAAATTAGTGTTTGCAACAAATTTTAGAGTAACAAAAGAAAAAGAGATCCAAAAGCCATAGATACCTGATCCTTGAAGACGGTAACATGAACAAGATTCGATGTTTTCAGCTTCAAGTCTTCCGGTTTTTGTTGTATGCCAACCTGCAAAATAAATTAGGCAATATAAAAGCAATGATAGAATTATCTAGAAATTCTCAGAACAAAGACCCTAATCTGCTGGTGTTCATTTTCTCTACAAAGAAATAGCATCTTGCCAATGAATACTTTGTTCAAGATATTCTATATCCTTTCGTAAATGGTTTAATCTTTCCACATATAGCCCCATCTCAAATCAAAATTCATTTTACACCCCTAACTTTTCCTCGGCCAGGCTTGGGCAGAATAACAGAGCAAGTACAAATATTAGTAGCATAACAAGCCCTAACAAAAACTAAAAGCATACTGCAGCCATAAGTTTCCAGACAATATTTCATGTAATTATCACTTTCTCATTTCACTAGCTGAATAACTCAAATTACTTGAGTGAAAGATTCAAAAATGCATATTATTTAGAATTGAACAAAGAATTTATAAATGGCCGGGCAATTTAATTTAGCATGTATGCAATATTTTTCATATGTCAAAAAGAAACTAAAAGATACATGAGAATCCATTTTTGTTTTGCAAATACAGAAACTACTAAGAAGATCATGTGTACAGAAATTGTTGAGAACATATCCTTGTTCATTGCCTACTAGCTGATGCCTTTCAGAAACATATCTCATGAAATACGCAGGTCTACACTTAACTCATAAGGTCCTAAAATTCTCCCATGTGTTCTATACTTGTATTTACTGCCTCCAAGCTTTATTGAATGATCATCCTTGCATCATGAAGAGTTTCTTTCAACCAAGTAAAAAAAAGGAATTTTTTCTCCCACCATTTAATCATATTATGAGGTTAAGACTATCTCCAAAATTTCATTTTCTGGGTCGTCCATTTTGGCTGAAGCAGCAACTAGGTAATGGCCTTTCAAATCACCTAAATTAAAGGTGCAACATTACTTATGCCCCAGAAGTTAAGCAAAATTGTCCAAGTCAATCACATCTTTATGAGCCTTGCACTTCAGCCACATGATAGACAACCTATTGTGATTCCCTATAACCCTGCTTCTTCATCTTTATGCATCGTCTCAGTTCTCCAAAATGTGAAATCTTCAAAACCTTATTCCCCTGGCAGTTGATGTGAAAGAAACTCAACTAATCTTAAATCTCAAACTAGCTGGAGTCATGTCCATGGATCCATTTCCTCCATTCCTTCCAGTTCAAGGCTACACCCTAGGAAACCTTGTTGTATATGCATCCAAACATCTTTACATCTTAAATTAAACTTAAATCTTAAAATCAAAACTAATTGATGTATCAAAATTAAATTTGTAGAATATGAGCCATCCAAACAAAAATGAGTGCATATGTTCCAGCCACATCACCATCTGGAAAACACGTCCACAAAAATGTCACATACTCGAGAAGGAAGAAGGGTAGAAAGGTAAATGTGAGTAAGGTGGTTAGCATAGATTTCGTGGAACAATTACCAAAGTCTAGAGGTTATGACACTATCTTAGCAGTAGTGGAGAGCCTAACAAAGTCAGCCCATTTTATTCCACTTGCACACCCCTATTCAGCTGCTACAATAGCCAAATAATTTCTTAATCACATAGGTAAACTTCATGGATTACCTCAAGTGATTGTATCTGACAAAGATAAGATTTTTACAAGCTTGTTTTGGAAAGAGCTGTTTAAGATTTTTGGAATCTAACTTCACATGAGTTCTTCGTATCATCCTCAAATTGATGGTCAATCAGAACGATTGAATAGAACATTGGAGACTTATTTAAGATGTATGCCCCATTTGCAACCTAAAAAGTGGGCTGCTTGGTTGCCATTAGCCGAATGGTGGTATAATACAACCTACAATTCAACTATACAGATGACACCGTTCAAGGCATTGTATGGGTATGCTTCTGCCCCACCACCATTGCTCGACATTCAAACTGAAGTAGCAGCAGTGAAAGATTTGTTGTTGGAATGTAAACATATTCAAAATCTACTTAAGAAAAATTTACAGAAGGCTCAACAAAGGATGAAGATAAAAGAAGAAGTGAGAGAGTTTTTGAAGTGGGAAATTTTGTTCACTTAAAGCTGCAACCATATAGACAAACTTCAATTGCTTCAAGGAAGAATATTAAGTTGTCAGCAGAGTACTATGGGCTTTTTGAGGTCTTAGATAGGAACAGTGGCTTCCAGATTAAAATTACTAGCAAACTCTAGAGTACGCCCAGTCTTCCATGTCTCCTTGCCTAAGAAGAAGGTGGGATCACATGTAGTACCAATAATTGATTTGCCAAACACTGAGGCAGGGGAGGTAATTGTTGGTCCAAAGAAATTTCTGAATTCAAGGGTCATCTTGCGAGACAACCATCACATTCAGCAGGTGGAGGTTAAATGGCTCAACTTATCTACTATTGATGCTACTTGGGAGGATCTTAATTTCATTGCTAATCAATTTCCTTCAACCATGCATTCTTAGGGATAAGAATGGCTTAAAGAGGAAGGTATTGTCACATACTAGAAAAGGAAGAAGGGTAGAAAGATAAATGTGAGTGACTGAGTAAGGTGCCTAGCTAATGATTGAATGATGATTAGGAATGTGAGAGTGAGAGTAGAACAAAGGAATAAATAATAGAATGTGAGTCAGCAGGTGGAAGTGGTGGATTTCCCTTTACTATTTTGTCTTTTAGTACAATTTCTGCTATTGATTTGGTTTTACAGATTGCTAAAGGAATTATGAATGAATATCTAATATTTTTTTTCTCCTATTCTCTCTATTTTCCCTTCTGTTCTTCTTCTGCTTCTTTCCCTTTTCTTTCTCTTCTTCTCTCCCTGTATTCCTAATATGCTAAGACCTTCTGTGGTTGCTACAAAAAATCAGCAGATTAAAACAATGGTAATGATATGAATTCTCAAAACTAGCAAGTTATTAATCCTATGCTTTCTTTACCCTTCTTCCTCAAACTTAACCCTATGACAGGGCACACTAAAATTGGAGCAGGAAAAGAATCCAATTAATATTCAGAAGTAATATTACTCTGATGCAAGTCATAACTCCATTTTCTAAGTTTCTGAACTCCTTAAGTAATAGACGTCATCAAATCACATCTGAAGAAGGAACAGAAGTCCCTCAGATGAATCGAAGCGATGCCAGCCTAAAATTTGACCAACATCGGAGTCCTCATGAGACTTTGTTAGATATATTTTGGTACGGAATAAAGCAAGGATCCTTAATATTAGGAGTGTTTTTAGGAGTATATATAGGACTTGTTCCCCACTTTAGAGTCTCTACTTGTATATATAAATTCATGTAACCTTTTACCCAAGATATAGAGAATTCTTCCTTTTCTGCTGTGTTAACATGGTATCAGAGCCTCCTTAGGCTGTTCTGTGTGTGAGCTTCCTCCAGTGAGGGGCTGGAAAATTTAGGGTTCCTCTTTGGGGGCAGTTTGGTTTGTGGTCTAAGTCATACACCTAGGACTATTTTTAGTTCTCACCTCCACCTTCAAAAGTAGCACAGGGGTCGTATCGGCCGGTACCCGAAGTCCGGCGGCCATCCTACAGGCGAGTGGTAGTCACGCGCCAAAAGAACCATTTCCGGCAGTTTCACGCGCCGGCGCGTGGGAGCGCGTGGATGTATTTCCGGCGAACGGCTTCTGTTTTCAGGCGTCGCAGTGGACCCAGCTGCCCATCCCGGTGGTCGGTTCTGGCATTCTGGTGATTTCAAACCTGTGAACAGTAATCAGGTTCCTAATCTTCTGTTTTTTTTTCCTGCATTTTTTAGCTGCTGATTAACGTTGGATTTGTTGAAGTTCTGGTCTTGTGGAATTGTTTTTGTGATACTCTTTGGGTATTATTTTGGATTTGTTGTTGCATTTAACTTGCGGTGCATTTCGTCATGGATGATAAGAAAACTATTGATGTGCTTCCAATAGTTAATAAGATCACAGAACACCAGTTGAATGAAAACAATTTCCTAGAATGGCATAAGACTATTAAAATTTATTTGAGAAATGTAGATAAGAATGACCACCTGACGGATGATCCACCACAAGGTGATGCTAGAAAACTTTGGGTAAGAGAAGATGCACGATTATTTTTGCAAATACAAAACTGTATTGGCCGTGATGTGGTTGGTTTGATTGGTCATTGTGAGTTTGTCAAAGACTTAACGGAGTATCTCGAATTTTTGTACTCGGGTAAAGGAAATTTGAACCGTATGTATGATACTTGTGTGGCATTATATCTAGCTGAGCAAAGGGACAAGCCTCTTACAGTGTATTTTGGGGAGGTAAAAAGGATTATTGAGGACCTTAATGTCTTAATGCCCTTTAGTCCAGACATTAAGGTCCAACAGAGTCAACGAGAGCAGATGGGTGTCATGTGTTTTCTTGCAGGTCTATCTCCAGCATTTGAAACGGCTAAGTCCCAAATTCTCTCTGGTAGTGAAGTTCCTAATTTAAGGGAAACATTTTCTCGAGTGCTCCGAAGTGAATGTTCAAATCCAATGACATCCGCTCCTAGTGCTCCCGTGAGTCGAGATTCAGGACAGTATGGAAATCAGGGTAAAAGGGGGAATAATCGTGGGAGTACTGGTCATCGGGACTCAAATGTTATATGTTACTACTGTCATGAACCAGGCCATACTAAACGTTTCTGTAAGAAGCTGTTAAACAAGCAGTCTCGAGCCAATATGGCTGGTCAAGAATGTGCATCCAGCTCTTCAGATACTGTGACAATATCTGCAGCAGAATTTGCTGAGCTCTCTAAATATCGCGCTTCCAAGCTTGTGGACTCTTCCGTTGCTGCTGCTGCTAAATCAGGTATCTCTAGCACACCAGGTTGGGTCATTGATTCTGGTTGCACAGACCAAATGACAGGTAACCCGAGTCTCTTATCTTCGTTAAAGAAACATGATATTCATCGTTATGTTACTTTAGCCGATGGATCTAAAACTTGTACTACTGGTATTGGTACTGCCAACCCAACTCCATCTCTTTCGTTGTCAAAAGTCTTGTGTATACCTAAGTTTTCATTTAATTTGTTGTCGGTTAGCACAATTACTGAAACATTAAATTGTTGTGTTACATTTTTTTCCTGTCAATGTTGTGTTTCAGGATCTTTTGACGAGGCGGATTATTGGTAGAGGACACAAGTCGAATGGCCTTTATCTTCTTGATGATCAAATTTCTACTTCGTTGGTGTGTGATGGTTCCCTGTCTCCTTCAGAAGTTCATTGTCGCCTTGGTCACCCCTCGTTGTATTCCTTAAAAAAGTTGTATCCACAATTTCAGTCTTTGTCTAGTTTAGATTGTGAGTCATGTCAGTTTACGAAACATCATCGTTCACATTTAATTCCTCGAGTGATTAAACGGGCTGAGTTCCCTTTTGAGAGAGTACATTCTGATGTTTGGGGTCCTTGTCCGGTCACTTCCCAAGCTGGTTTTAGGTACTTTGTTACTTTTGTGGATGATCACTCTCGGTGTACTTGGTTATTTTTAATGAAAAATCGTTCTGAGTTGTTTTCAATTTTTTGCTCCTTTTGTGCTGAAATTAAAACTCAATTTAATAGGACATTCGTATCCTGCACAGTGATAACGCAAAAGAATACATGTCTAGTTCATTTCAGTCCTATATGTCTCAGAACGGTATTGTTCATCAAACTTCTTGTGTTGATACACCCTCTCAAAATGGGATCGCCGAAAGGAAAAATAGACATCTCCTTGAGGTTTCTCATGCACTCATTTTTCAAATGAAGGTACCTAAATGTTTTTGGGCTGATGCCGTTTCTACGGCTTGTTTTTTGATCAACCGAACGCCTTCCGCTGTTCTCAAGGGTATAACTCCATACAGTGTCTTGTTTCCCTCCAGAGCGTTGTTTCCTATTACTCCTCGTATCTTCGGGTGCACTTGCTTTGTGCGTGATGTCCGTCCACATGTTACCAAATTGGATCCCAAATCTCTTCGGTGTGTCTTTCTTGGGTATTCTCGACAACAAAAGGGGGTACCGTTGTTTTTCTCCCGAATTGAACCGATATCTTGTCTCTGTAGATGTTAACTTCTTTGAGAAAACTCCATTTTTTCCCTCACCATCTACATATGCCAGTCAGGGGGAGGAAGATGATTTTTTAATTTATGTTATTCATAGGAGTCCTGATTCCACTACCGATCCTACTCATATTCCAGAGTCCACTAATAATGAACCGGTTCCTATTCCTATACCAACTCCCTCTCGCCCTCGTTTTGACCAGGTGTACTCCAGAAGATTGGCCATTACTGACTCACATCCTCCACCTGTCGCCTTGTTAGAAGCTCCTTCAGTTCTTCCACAGTCTGATCTTGACCTTCCTGTTGCTATTAGAAAAGGTAAACGTTCATGTACTCATCCCATTTCCTTATTTGTGAGTTATGACCATTTGTCTTCCTTGTCTCGGTGTTTTGTGAGTAATCTGGATTCAGTGTCTACCCCCAAAACTGTTACCCAAGCTTTATCTCATCCTGGTTGGCAAGCAGCAATGGCAGAGGAAATGGCCACCTTGGAAGCAAATGGTACTTGGGATCTTGTAACCCTTCCTGCAGGGAAGAAGACTATTGGGTGTAAGTGGATTTTCTCTGTTAAAGTTAAACCAGGCGGTTCTGTGGCTCGTCTTAAGGCTCGCTTAGTTGCAAAGGGTTATGCTCAAGTGTATGGTATTGATTATTCTGATACATTCTCTCCTGTGGCAAAATTATCTTCTGTTTGTTTGTTTATCTCGTTAGCAGCCCGTCATGATTGGCCATTGCACCAGCTTGATGTTAAAAATGCTTTTCTTCATGGTGATCTTCAAGATGAGATCTATTTAGAGCAACCGCCTGGCTTTGTTGCTCAGGGGGAGAATGGTAAAGTATGTAGGCTTTGCAAATCTTTATATGATTTAAAACAAAGTCCTCGGGCTTGGTTTGGGAGGTTCTGCAAAGTAGTACAAACATTTGGTATGACAAAGAGTATGTGTGATCACTCAGTGTTTTTCAAAAAGTCGAGTGCTGGAGTAATTCTACTTGTAGTTTATGTTGATGATATTGTCATTACGGGGAGTGACTCAGCTGGTATTTCATCACTTAAACTATTTCTCCAATCCCAATTCCAAACAAAGGATTTGGGTCTCTTGAAGTACTTTCTGGGCATTGAAGTATCTAGGTGTAAGCGGGGTATATTCTTATCTCAAAGAAAGTATGTTCTTGACCTTCTGGAAGACACTGGTAAATTAGGTTCAAAACCATGTAGTGCTCCAATGACACCTAATGTCCAGCTAACAACTGATGGGGAATTATTTTCTGACCCTGAGATGTATAGGCGGCTGATTGGCAAATTGAACTATCTTACTGTAACACGACCAGACATTGCTTACTCAATTAGTATCATGAGTCAATTCATGTCTGCTCCAACTATTGCACATTGGGAAACGTTGGGACAGATTTTATGTTACTTGAAGAGTGCTCCTGGGAGAGGCATTCTTTACAGCAATCATGGTCATTTGGATGTTGAGTGTTTCTCTGATGCAGATTAGGCAGGTTCGAAAGTTGATAGAAGGTCAACTACAGGTTATTGTGTGTTTGTGGTAGGAAACCTAGTATCTTGGAAAAGCAAGAAATAAAATGTGGTGTCTCGCTCCAGCGCTGAATCCGAGTACCGTGCTATGGCACAATCTACTTGTGAAGTTATTTGGATTCGTCAGCTCCTAGAGGAAATAAGTTTCAAAACATCCTCAGCAAAGTTGTAGTGTGATAACAAGGCGGCTATTCATATTGCTTCTAACCCAGTGTTTCATGAACGAACCAAACATATTCAGATCGACTGTCACTTTATTCAAGAAAAGATACAACAAGGCATCATCTCTACAGAATATGCCAAGACGGGAGAACAACTTGGTGACATCTTTACAAAAGCTTTAAATGGGTCTCGGGTTAACTACTTTTGTAACAAGTTAGGCATGCTCGACATATATGCTCTAACTTGAGGGGGAGTGTTAGATATATTTTGGTACAGAATAAAGCAAGGATCCTTAATATTAGGAGTGTTTTTAGGAGTAAATATAGGACTTGTTCCCCACTTTAGAGTCTCTACTTGTATATATAAATTCATGTAACCTTTTACCCAAGATATAGAGAATTCTTCCTTCTCTGCTGTGTTAACAGACTTCAAATATTCAGAAAGTTTGGCCAAGGTCAACCATACTTCACCACCCACACCCCCCAAACCACCCACCCCTCTTAAATACCAATCCTATCATCACAGGAAGGACAGGGACTAGAGAGTCCTAGTTTGTGGAGATAAATTAAATAATGAAAACTAGTGCAAGTAAAATTAATTGATCCACAGACAGAAAAGTTATCAGAATAGCACTATATATATATATGTGTGTGTGTGTGTATATATATATATTGTCAAACCCACTGGGGTTAGCCCAGCGGGCCACCTGTTGTTACTCCTACGGGAGGGCAGAGTTCGATTCTCAAAAACGTATTTCCGAGGGTCGAGCTTTAAAATATATATATATATATATATATTGTCAGCAAAATAATAAAATAAGTGGAACTCACAATAAAAGGAACTGGAGCGTCAAGAAAATCAAACATCCCCCTCGGCAGAATCTATTGCAAATCAATAGAGAAATTAGCTGAATACCAACTATACCAATTTTACAAATACCAAGTACTAGTATGAGTGACAGATTATATACATTACAAATTTCTCTAGACCAAAATCAATTAATCAGATGTATATAGCCCAAAATCCTTTTGACCAAAACCAATCATCATACACATACATCTCAATGGGATTTCCTATTCTGAAAAGGACATTGATTATCCCATGTAATACTTCAAGTAAAATTCTAAAAGATCAATTATTTTATAGAATTTAATGGTATAGCGTATAAGAAAAAAGAAGGTATAATAATAATCGGTGATATTAACAGAACTTCTTTTTAAGAAAACCCAAGTACCATATGTTTTGGCTATGGACCATGCAGTTGATAAAACCCCTTTGATATAGACAAGGCATAGGGAAAAAAATTTCATTGCTGCGAAAGAAATTTTCCAAAGGGAAAAAAATGAAGAAAAAAGACATCAGCATTCATTGCTTCCTTATATGGACTTATAGTAGGAAGAATAGCTTGATTGTTATTAAGTGCTCCGTAGCTAGAGACCCTCTCAGTATTTACTCTCTAAGAATCTCATCTTATGCTCAAGTAGATGGCCTATGTGTCTGAAAACTCATCATTATGCTTATTAGTCATGAAATGAATATGCAAAAGAGACAATATAGGAGCAATATACTTGTATTTTAATTTTTTATCATACTTCCTCTCGTGTATTTCAATGTCAATAAGGGTTGAATAAGCATTTGCACCTTCTATAATGCTCACTCAATAATGTGATAGTGACAATACTTTAAGGATAAATGATCCAAATATATGATTGCTAACATATTTTTAGCTAAATCCATGCAAAACCATGTAACTTACTGGAAGAAATAAACTCTGCCATTGAAATGGACGAATCAAGGGAACAAGGGATAGCACTACAGCAGATAGAACGCCCTGCATGGATTGAAACTTAAGTAAGAGCCAAAAGCCGATTCAAAATGAGCCATTTGTAGCAAGAAGAATTGTCAAAAGCTGTAAATAAGATGCTGAGATAAAATCTAATCAAGAACAGATAACTCCTCTGTCCAACATAATTATTTTTAAACGGTATAAACTCACCATGTTAGGGCATACTATCACCACTTGTTTTTCCAACAGGACTCCTGTAAGTAATGTCAAAACCTGGAAGAGGGACTGTGTATCAGACTTCAAGCACCCTGATAAAGTTCCATATGCAGCACATGGATCTAGGAATGCTTGAAACATTAGAGAGGCATTCTTAATTAGATGTACACAATGTTAAAATGAAATTTTGTACGTTTGACCAGAGATGAAATTTTTCACCCAAGGAGAAAGTATAATGTCCACAATAGGCTTTATGCACATCAAAGAACTAGCACCACATTCACATCTGTAAAATGCATATTTCTGTACTAAAATCAAACTCAGCTTCCTAATATACAGGTTCAAGAATTTCCAAGGAAAGTAGAACAGTTAATTTACAGCACAAATTCCTCGGCTGTTGTAATCTTTTTAATATTAAATCCAACATATGGCATAAAATTGGGCGATAACTGTAGTAAAAAAACAAGAAATCCAACTTAAAACACAAAAAGTCCACCTTCACACTCTCAAGAAAATGACAAAATAGAACTTATGATGAATCAATAATGCATAGAAAACTAGTTTGGAAAAGGAAATGAAATATGAATATGGATTTGATACAACTGTACATAAAAACCATACTGCTCCAGAACTTCAGAGGCTGGCACCAGCCTAGAGGCTACAAACATCCCACCATTCTATTTAGTAACTTAGATTCATAAGTGTTCAAACATACACACACAACACACACACGTAAGCACATTGTAATATAAATTTACTGTTGCATCGGCCTATGCCTATTAACCATGACAATGTAGCAATAAAGATATTTATCACAACAAGAGTAATTAAGCAAAAAAAAAAAATTCACAGTGAAGCAGATAGATTAAAAAAAAAACAATGTTGAATTCAATCCAATGCAACTTTGAATGATAAGGACATTACACTTTCGAGCGACAAAAATCGACATATTGTTGCAGTTGTCCATATTGATAGAGCAAGAGCTTCCTCAGCAGCAGCTAACTTTGAATTGACCTTTTCCCAGTATTAGAAGTAAGCAAAGCAAATACATTCATCAAGAATCATACACTGAAGAATGATTGGTGTAGAAAGAAATACCTCGGCAGCTTCAAATGCATCCAAATAATTTTCAGAAAAGCCAAGGTCAGAAACTGAAGGTCGCCAATACACAATAGCTTGTAAGTGCTCAAGAGGATGAAAAATTATTTCACTTCCTCGATGGGGAAGAGACATGGAATGATAACTACAAACCATCTGCAGCAAATCATTTTTGTTTTGCTATCCAAGAAAAATACATCCAAAAGAAAAATGATCAACAATAGTTGATATATCACATATGTGTAATAATAAATGTATAAGAGAAAGAAAAAGAAAACTAACCCTAGCCCAATCCATTATTAAGTCGGAATCAAAATCCTTTTCACTATTTGCAAAAAGTTCATCATCCTCATCCTCCAACACCATGCTTCTAACTGGACTGCCAAAAGATGACAATGTATTACTGAAATTGTACCAGAGAAGAAGTGCATTGGATGATGCAGAAGATGGCAGCAACCAAGTCAACTGACATTGAGTGAATGAAAAGCAGGACTTAAATAGATTTTTTAAAAGTTCCAAAATAAAATTGTGAAGATATTTAACCTAAAAAATTCAAGAAATAATGCAGCAGTAAGTTTTTAAAAATTTTCATATCTAGAGCTTAACAACAAATTAGATATATTAGAATTGTAAATCTACTACCTGAATAGGGTATCGAAACTTCCTCGACGCTCAAACATGTGGCTTCTAGAGCAATTAAATGTCCCAATCTCAGGAGAGACTGGGCCATTTTCATAGCTTCCATCCATTCTTTCTAGAGCATCAGAATGAGTTTCTGATGACTCGGAAGCACAATCATCGGAATCTTGTGCATTCTTCTTGCCATCCTTATCTAATTCCCTCACTTGACTCAAATCTGAAGCCTCACTAGCAGTACCACTTTCAGGGGAATGAGATTCCCATTTTTTTGGTGATGCGCTTGGGACTTCATCATCTGATATAATTCCAGCAGCAGCAGCAGTAAGAGCCACTGCACTGTCAACAGGTATTGCGGAAGCTGTCCAATCAAAACCCAACTCCCTATAAAGGTGGTCAACATTCATATTCATTTGATCCTGTTCCCTGGATCCTGAAGAGGCACCACTCAATGACACTTCACTGACAAACTCCGTTATCCGATTCAAACGCTCCTGTGCAATGATACTGCATGATGCAAGTAAATGCAGTAAATCAAATGGGATTAATTCTGAAAAAGTTATTTTCTCGTTTTGCTCCACAATTGAGAAACTATTGATTCTTACAATTCAATGAAATTAAAATTAACCTGTTCAACATCTCATAATGTAACTCAAAGAAAGGAACTCTAGTTAGCACACAGTAGCAGCGAGGTGCAGAAACCAAAAAGCGGCAGGAACGTCTAGAAGGCTGCACAGTTGACCGCGAGAGGGGTGACATGTTGCCTAAAATACCAGGAGGTCTTTGAACAATTTCTGTTACATGTAAGCAAACCCCGTAAAGTGTATCATTATCTGCAACCTGATCAAGGGAACAAAAAATATATTATGCACCCACTCCATGTATCTCAGACAATTAAACCAAAACAAAATTTGAACAAAAAATTATTTTTCTTATTACTTATAGAACCTAGATAACATTATTCCAATAAAATATTTGGTGAAAGAGATTAGCAAAACAGGGAGTCTACTAGATGGATTCAACAAGTGGAAAGTGCAGACAAGACCAAAACTGGAAAAGAGATAAAAATAGCCATGGTCTTAAATATCAAATCGACCATAATAAAAAGTAACCATTTCACATTGATACAGCTGATATAATCAATTTCTTAACATTTTCACAATACTTCCAGCCATGAGCATTACATTTTAGCTGCACATATTGACACGCCTACAATGCAAAAAGCACAACTGCAACTACAATTTAAAACCTTGCAAATAGCCATAAACAATGAACACAGAATATCCTAAAAATCACTTTAAATTGAAAGTCAAAATGGTTATTGTTGGAAGCAGTCACACTGAAACAAAGTTCACGGAATAAAATAATTGCAAAGCCAAACCACATTTTAGTCAAGCATCAAAAAGAGAATAAAAAATTGATTTTGTAAATATTAACATCCAGAGATAAACCATAAGTCTAATAAGCCAATTCAAAAACAGCTTCGGTTATAGTTATTGCAATCTAAATTCAAATTGGAACCATTCTTTGATTGCAGCAATATGGATCTAGGATGAGATTTAGAAACAACATTTACCTTAAGCGAAAATATGAATGCTAAATCATCCCTGCCCATATGCTCCTGTAGAAAAATAAGCAAAGCTGAAAAATGTTATTTCCTTGCTTAAAGCCACTTAAAAAATTAAAGTAAAAAAAATTGAATTGGAGATATCAAAATTTAATCATGTTCCAATGTGATCACAGTGAAAAATGTTAATTTATCAAAATAAAAACCAATATCAATCAGTTTTTGACAGAACTTGAAAGGAAAGAAAAATGATAGACAGATCACATACAAGTAGGCTTGTATCTATAGAACATGTAAGTAAATAATTTGACACTTTTCTGGGCCTAAGTGTACCGGCAACTTTGATTTCTTTGGATCATGTACCATTTTGTAAACTATCATCTGCACCTCAGCCATAGCCATGAGATGATTAAAAATTGATTTTTTTTTAAGAATGAAGAGAAAAAAGAAGGGAGGGTCAGAAAAAAGATATGGTGGTTGAACCTCTCCAGATTTTCTTGAACTTATATTTAGCTCATCAACCATAGATAATAAATGTGGATAAAAATTATTATTGATGCAGTCTCCCTGCTAAACAATAAGTATCATGAACAATAGAGAGGATAATAGGACTCAAAGCTATTGAAAAGAGAGAGTTTCTCATATCATAGGACAAACATTAGTTTCACATACCTGCCCATAAATAAGTTCATTTAGTTCACTTAATGATGGAGTCCTCTCCAATAACCTTGTCTGTACAATAAGAATCGGAAGGAAAAGATGAATAGCCAAAAACTACTAAGTAGCAGATGAATACAACCTTACTCAACCAAGAGATCAGAAGGAAAAGTCAATGGCATCGAACCTTAACACCTTCAGGAAAACAGAAGGAACCTAAATCCTTTAGGCGCATAGGTAATCTCTTCCCAGGAGGATATTTGAAAAGTATCTGCTTAAGGGAAAATAATTACACAATCAGCCAATAAGGAAAGAAGATATGGAAAAAATTACTATCAAGGATAAAGCCTTTCAAGGAAAAAAATTTCACCCCAAAAATGCTCACAGATTAACTGTTGCAATTCTAAAAGGTATGTCAGGTGAAGTAATTGCATGGTCAAACACAAAAAAAAGCTTCAATGCGGACAATGCAGCACACAAAATTACAAATTCAGACAAATTAAAACAAAGTTACTGCCACATTTTGTAAATCTTAGCGGAATAGCACTGAATTAGCAGATGATAATGTTGATAACAAAGAACAGCTTTGTTCAACTAGAATCTATTAACCTGGGGTTCCATTGACGGAAATATAGGCCCCCGACATTGCTGCAGCATTTTATATGCTATTAAATCAGATTTTGCTGTCTCGAACTCCCATTTTTTCCTTCTTGCAAATACATCCTCCACGGCCTCAAGATTGGCATCGGGATGAAGCCCAACGATGATAAAGTGTTCAAATAGCGAGGTGGGCTCCTTAAATTTTGTATGGTCCTACACCATCATCCTCACATTATTCATTTAATATAACTCACAGATATATAAATATTCCAATGTAGCTTGAATTAGAATTAAAATATAAAAGCACATGCAAAATGTCACAATTAAAAAGAAGCAGCAGCATAAATTTCAAATTTCAAAACTGCGAAAGGAACATCGACTGCCCTAATTACAAATTGCAGAGACCATCTACATAGAAGCAATATTGTACCCCTTTAACCATCTTCACCACAATTAATTAATCACAGAATCCAAGAATCAAGTTGATCAACTTGCAAGACAGAGGAAAATAACCAGAGAAAGGACAATGTTCTGTGATGTTTCAATTAACCATCAAAGTATGACATCAAGAAAGCCCAAAAGAAACAGGAAATATAATGAGATGACAGGACAGGTTTACCTGTTAAAAGGATGACCAGTTTTGAACTCACATTGCATTAGTTACATATCTAATGCAGACAAAATCATACCAGATAAAGTGCAATTCAACTGAAAAATACGGCTGAACCTAAACAAATGTATGTAATATACAATAATATTTTGAAAATTATGGGATAAGTTCAAATAGATATACCAAACAATCCTAAGTCCACCTCCCCAGTCTGATCAAGGCAAACCATCCACACAAGAACTATGAGATTTACCAAGAATAAAAATGCCTCCCCAGTGGCTCGGCCCTAGAATTTGAATTGTAGCCCAGAAAGCGAGAAGCAAACCCATGTAGGATTATACAAGAACAGAACTTGGGAAAATTTTATTATGACGATAAGATGATGAAAGGCCTTCATACAGGTGTGCCTCTAATTCAAAGAGCCAAAACCTTGAACTTCTAAAAGCAAACCGACATAGCAAGAAAACCATAAGTATCATTTCATTTTCAATTTAACTGACAAGTATACATTTGTAGCTTGAACACAAGTAAGAATCATGTTTTTCTATTTTTACAACACAGGACCTCCATATGAATTTTTCTTGCCAAGTATGCCATACATAAACAAAAAGTTCAAGTAGATTTTCTTTTCTCTCCTTGTAAAAGAAAAAAAAAGGTATTAAACATATAGAGGTAAAATGGAAGCAAGGCTTTAATCATGGTTTTGGTTGTTGTTGTTATCCAATTGCAAAGCCTATGTGTACATGATGTAATAATTGCAATTACAACTATAGTAGAATTGAATTTTGCATCCTAGATCAGTAACTTGCATCCAACACACCAATTTGCAAGAATTTGAGTAAAATCTTATAAAACTCAACTCAACTCAACTCAACAAAGACTTAATCCCAAGTCAATTGGGGTCGGCTATATGGATTCTTCTTTTCCACTCAATACGATTTAAGGTTATCTCTTCTGATAGATGTAACATCATAAGACCATTTTGGACTACATTTGACCAAGTAAAATCCTATAAAACTAATGCTTTTAATTAGTTCTGAATTTTTTTATCCATATAACATATTCCTTTAAAGTTTATAATTCAGTGAATACTAAATGCAAAAATTAACGAATACAACCAACTATATTGTGCAAGAGTATGGCCATTTTTGTAAAAAAATTCAAGGGAGAGAAAAGATGTTGCAGATTTTAGAAAATTAAAGCATGACAAACATCATGCAACAGTAACAGCTTTGATGGTTGTCATTTTGAGAATGTAGTGGTAACCTAATTACATGTAACAGCCATTTTTTAAAACCATGAACAAATAGAGATTAGAAGTTTGCTGTGTGTAGCATCAAGCACAATGGATAACATGGAGTTTCTCTAGGGTTTTGTGCCACCAACAATCTTATTGATAAGAACAGATAAAACAAATGTGAAACTAATGTCATTATCTTAACAGATGAAAAAATCTTTTTTGCAAATAAAACAACAAGAAAGAAAGAAAATGCTGTACATGATGATTGCTCTAACATTTCTGAGACCAAAGGCTTGGATCTAATCATTCATTATTTCCCATATCTGCAACTCAACATTCCACTTTAACGTCCCCAAAATTTATTAAGTGATGTCTATCTCCTCACCATCTCATGGTAAAGGCTAGGCAGCTGCAATCTCAATAGTAAGTAATGGCTCATAAAGAAGGAGAGGCAATGATCCTAGGATAGGACATTAGTAGTAATCTGATATTTTATAGGCAGAATCTATTTAATCCACAGGCAAAGAAATAAGGTGGTGAAAAAATTTAAGTTACTTTAGGATTTGGTTTGTATAAATTTTCAGATATCTGCTTTTGAAGATCTTAATTCTAGCTCGTACAACAGTTAAATATAATTTTTTGGAACATTTTCTAAAATGAGGATTAATATGGAACCATGAAATGCAAAGAATGTCAAAAGGAAGCAGCAAAAACAGGAAAAAATAATTTCACTCGTAGACATGAGCATTCTCTGCCTGAGCCATGCTTAAATATCATATACTGCAACAGCTGGTCTCAAGCTTGAATAAAGAAGAGTTGTACTAAGTTTATGGCCAACTTAGACAGTCACTTTGTATTATTTAAAGTTAAAGAGTTTACTCCAACAACGTTCACCTTGACGCTGAGCTATGTTGAGCGGATTGCAATGAAGAAATAACTAGGCATTCCCCAAAATGACACACAGAAGTTTCCACTTCAAAGTAAAAGAAAAAAAAAAGGCACGGTCTATCTATTTCAACTTCTAATGTAATCACTTACTAACTTTTGTAGCAAACCATAATCTTGGAGTATGCATTCACTTCTTGATTTAATATACTTAAGCAATTCGTCTAGTAATAATCAACAGAAAGTGCAGGTGGTCTCAATAGGTTCGCAAATTTACAGGTACATTCATTATATGATTCTTGGATAGACAAATTGCTTCAAATAAAAAACATAAACACAGTATTAAGCTGAAAAATACAGAGATGAAAATACCATAGTTTTGGAATGGAGCTGATACCACTGGCGTTTCTGGTTCGCCAAGACCTCAGGATTGAAACTGTAATTTTGTTCTCTCGAGTTGCCACCCCATCGCCATGCTTTTTGCATCTGAGTTTTCAATTTCTGAAAACTACTGCTACGTTGATGTCCTGGCATCAGAACTTCACTTTGGCACCGCCTATGCGATGGAGCCGTTGGCTGAGGAGTTGGATGTAAGAAACCATTTTGTTGTGTATCACCAGCCATATTAAATGTATCCTCAGATATTTGCTGTAACACAGCATGTGGAGATGGTGACTGGTCTTCTTCTTGCCACCGATCCTCCGGTGATGCAGCGTCTTCGTTTGTTTGCATCTTTTTTAGCACTTATCCCGTCATGTAGATTTCACCGTTTTTAAGCCATTAAAAATATTTAAACAACAAAAGCTCCCCAACCCAAAATCACAAATTAACACCATTCAGATAATCCACCAAGATATCAATTTATTTTGCCAAACCCACAACGTATATAATAACACCAGGCATGAAATGGGTTCTCTTCTAACCGTCCTTGATCTTCAAATTCAATTGGACCTTTTAAATTTCAAATCATTTATATACATTCAATACCCTTAAATCATTAAAAGGCTAATATCTTTATCAAATAAACTTCAAAATCTTAATTTGCGATGAGCTCTTACACAAAAATAAAAGCACCCACTTGCAAACAATCATAAAGGGTCAAATGACATTCGCAAAATTAATACAGAGAGTAAAGTGCCAACAAAATCATAAATTTATAACAAAAACGGAGATTATTGATATAATTTCTAATTGAAAACGGAAAAGCAATTAAATGCTGGAATTTTGAAAAGTAATTGCTCAAAATTTAGCAATAATAATACTCTGATAACCTTGTTTTTCTCTCGTGGTCTTTTCTTTTTTCTTGCAGGCTATTGGCTTGTATTCTGCAAGTAGTAGAAAGAGAGAGAGTTGCTAAATATAGAAAAGAAGAGGAAGTTACACATCAAAGAAGGAGATGTTTTGTATTCGAGCGAACTCTGCTTTTTAACAGAGAAGAAAAGGAAAAGACAACTCAGTTTTATTTTCTCTTCTTTAAAATTTTAATTGACTTCACAAAAAAATTAAAATATAGTATTAAATTTACCCTGAGTTTTTTTTTTATTTTTTTCACAAAAAATAATTACTTGTTTTATTTTATAAATATTTTCAATTCTATAAAAATTAAAAAAATCATAAATTTTTATTTTATCGTGATATTTTTTATTTTTTTGACACCATATTTCATAAAAATTATATAATATAAATAATGATAATCCTCGTTAACAGGCCGTAACATATATAAAAAAATATTTTTATTCATAATAGACTAAAATAATTTTTTTATTTAATATAATAATTAGATTTTTTATTCAATATTTATTAAAATAAATGTTTATTATCATTTAATTAATGTTTATATGAAATACATAATTACATATATGATATATCTTTTCAAATTTATTATCATTAATTTGATGTTTATATAAAATATGATATCTTTTCAGATTTATTATAAATTTATAAATTATATTAAATATGCATAATTACTATTATATTTATAAAATAATAAATTATTATTTTTATTAAATTCATTAATTAATTTAATTAAAATTCTCATTAATTATATTTTAATACAATCAAAAATTAATTATTAAATTAATATAATGACATAAAATTATACAAACTTTGTTACTTTTAGAATTATAACATATATATGTATATATGATTTTAAATTTAATATAATAATATGATTTAATTCTTTTATGAATCAGTAAAAGCATATGTTAAAGAAAACTTTTATTTTTTTTAATTGAAAAACTTAATTTTTCACATGAATTTTATGTATCATTAAATAATTAAGAAGATAAGAATATTCTTTAATAATAAAGAAATGAGATAATAAAAAAATTATAGAACTGATAAATAATTAAAATTTTTCTTTGTTTTGTTTCAGGAATCAGAATAATTTTTCTTTTTTTTAAAATAAATGCTACTATAATAAAGAGTAAAAAATAAATTATGTAATAACTTCCACTAACGATAAAGTGTATTTGACTTTGAAGTTCAACGTTTCGCGTGCATTGAAAAGACCATATTTTCACCGTGTAATGAATTTGCATGTGGGCTCCACCATCCTTCCTTTGCACGTGTTAGATACGATCCTATCATGTCATGCCAAATTTAGGATTTGGATGAGGCGACAAAATTTTTAAAACAAAACGACAATTTCTTTTCCCCAATAAAATTAGTCGTTGAGATGGTGCCTGTCAAAGTAAAATATTTACTATTATTTATTTTTCTTTTCATATAAAAAATTTTACTTTTTTATTAATAAAAATTGACAATTAAAATTCGAATTTAAAACTTAATATATATTTTTAATTATTAAACATCTTGATGGTTATAAAAAAATATTAAGAAATTTTTAATTAAAAAATATTTAAAAATTATTAGAATAAAAGTATTATTAATGAATAACTTTAATAATAATAATTAACTTAGTAGATTATTTTTAAAAAAATCAAATAATTTGTTTTAAAAAAATAAGCATAAATGAACTCATTTTTGTAATTTTTTTTATGCATGTTATCATATTTTTATAAGTTTTAATTAAAATTTAAAATATAAATAAATACAATATTCTCTCTTATTTTATAGTGCATTATATTATTTTTAGGTATCCTAAATTATAGTTCATTTATCATAAATAATATTATTATTTTATTATTATACTCTCATTTAACTTTTTTTTTCACAATAATTATAATTAGTATTAAAAATTATTTAAAAAATAAATTATATTTAATAAGAGTATATTAAAAATAATAATTTTTAACTAATTTAATCATATTTTATTAATATATATAAATAATTGTTGAATTATAAAAATAGGACAGTGAGAGTATTAATTCTATTTTTAAAATTAATTTATATATAACAAATATTGTCCATATTTTATTTAACTCAAAATGACGAAAAGGTGATATTAAATTGAATAAAATTTTTGATAAAAAAAATTGAATAAAATAATAATAATTTTTAGATGATATTAAAATATTTTAAAAAGATATAAACTAAATAATAAAATATAATAAGTAAATTGACTATAGTAGTCCAGTCCACTTGATCATTGAATTAACATATTTACTACTTTGGCGTTGACATCACTTGTATGCAATTGACTAATGACATAAAAATGGGTAAATAATTTATTGTAATTTACATATGACGTGGATTAATTAATTAATATTTATTGACGTGGTTACTTTTTTCTTTTTAAACCCAAAAGGGGAGCTTCTGGTAAACGAGCAGAGGAACATTGGAACATTAAATTCACAGAAGGGAAGCATGATTCGTTAAAACTAGGGCTGTAAATGAGCCAAGCTACTCGAGCTCGGCTTGGGTCTCGGCTCAATAAAAGTTCGATCAGGCTCGAGTTCGAACTGCTCATTTGTTAAATGAGCTATGAAATACTCGGCTCGTTAGCTCGCGAGCTAGCTCATTTAAAAAGCTCGTGAGTTAAGCTCGTGAGCTAGCTCATTTAGTGTATTTGATTAAAAATATATATAATTTAATTTATATATATTAAACTATGTATGTGAATATATTAATTTTTTAACTAACATAATTTATATAATTTATTAATATATGGTATATGTGATAAATAAATTAAATAATAGACAATATAAAATAGCTTAGTAATTTATAGTAAAATATAAAATTATAGTAATATAATATTTTATTTTTGTTAATATATAATTATATTATTCATCTTTCATAAAAATATAAATTTTAGTATATCTTTTATGAAATTAAAAAAAATGAATGAAAAATTAAAATTAAAATAAGTTTATTGAGCTCGTTAAACTTATTTAAATCAAGCTCGAGTTTAAGCTCGGGATACATAATATATGAGCTGGCTCGATACAAGCTCGGGCTCGGCTCGGGCTCGATTCGAGTTCGAGTTCGAACTCGACTATTTTCTAATGAACAGAGATTGAGTTTTGCAAAGCTCGGCTCGGCTCGATTACAGCCCTAGCCAAAACCATCCAAGGTCGCAGATGCTTATAAGTTATAGGCGTCCTTTTTCTCGATCAGTGAACTTATTTTTTTTACTATATTGAATTGAAACTTTAAGATAATACCTGAGTTATTTATTATTAAATTTTATTTATTACTCTCCCTGTTATGCTAAAATTATTTGCAAAATTATATATATATTTATATATATATATATATTTATATTTTTTAAATTATCACTTTCTATTATTAAAAGAAATCAATTATTTTTAATTATATTTTTACTATTAATTATTTAATAAATAAAGTAAAATATAATATTAATAAATTGATAAAAAATATTTAATTTATTTAAAATAATTTTATACAATATTTAAAATTTTTAATTATTTTTTAATAAATATTCATGAATTAAATGCTGCAATTTCAGCAAGATAAATAAAATACTTATATTTAATTCATTTCTCTTAATTTTAAAAACTATAAAAAAAATTAATGTTATATAATAAATCTTTATTAGCCTTATAAATCATTTTAAAATTTGCAAAATTAAAAGGTTTTTTATTAATCTCTTCATTAATTATTAACTAAAATTTTTATTTCTAAATGGAGGAGATAAATTATTCTCCACTTATACAATAAAAGCATATATTGACACGCAAATAATATGAATCATTATGTATAATTAAATTATTTTCATTAATAGAATATTATTTAGAAAGAACTTGACTTCTAATTTTGATAAATGAACGTATTTAATTGATGCAAAAGATATTTGAAAAAATTCGGACACTGCATAATAAAAAATGGCATAATTTTTTAATGTATCTTTTAATATAAATACACTTATTTTAAAATTAGTCAATGATTTCGAAGTGAAAATTTTAAATTTATCAATTGATACAATTTAAAATTATGTCTCAATTATCAGTCTGATACTGACATCGTCATATCTTTCAAATAATTATAGTTTGATAGTTTAAATTAGTGGTCATAATATTATACAAGACAATAATTAACTCACAGTCATGCTCTAATTTGTAAAATAAAGTACAACTTAATAAAAATTTTCATAATCATAATATTAATTCATACATTAAAAAATGACATATTAATTATACTACTCACATTTATCTATTACTAATCTCGTTTGATATGCAAAATATAACTACTTACAAAGAAAATTTTAAAATTTTTTTAAAAAACACTCTCTAATAATTTTTATTTTAAGGATTTTTCTCTATATAAAGAGAATATTTTAAATAAAAAAATTTTCAAACTAAAATAATGAAAAGAGTATTATTTATGGGATGAGTTTGAAGACCAGATGATACCTTGTGTATGCACTTGAATAAGAAAATTATATGTAGTAATTGTTAATGTGAAAAAAGCCACGACTTTAAATAAAAAAAATCATATGTTAGCAATTTTTTACATGCTAAATAATCAATTTAAAATAAGGAATACTAATAATATATTTTAAGTTGTATTAATAAATAGTATTGTAAAAATTTATATATGATATATATTTTTTAGTTTAAAAAAAATTCTAAAAAAGAATATGATATTTTTTACTATAGTGATAAATTAAACATTTTCCTATATAAATATTTAATTAACATTAAATTAAATATGAAAAAAGAAAGCATTAAGAGGTTTGTTGGGAAAGCAAGAATCTTTACCGGTAAGCATGCATGAATGATGTGACTAATTAATCTAACGAAGGTGGCACCCACGCGTTAATTATATATTTTTAATTTATTTAACAAAAATATTATATTAATTAAATTAATTTGAATTAAAAGTGTTTATGTATTAATTAAATTAGAAAAATAATTATTTTAATTTTATATTTATTATTAAAAAATAATAATAATAATAATAATAAAATTAAAATTAAAATAATTATTTATTTAATAAAATATTTTTGATTCACATGAATTTAATACATTTGGCAATTATAAATTATTGTTTTTCTTAAAAGAATATATGCGGAAGTGGGGGAAGTAGTTATGTTGAGAAAGGGACAAACCATATAAGCATGCAATATCTCTTTTTATAGACAATTGGTTGTTATTATTTGGCATGCATTCGCTAAATGCCATTTTCAACTAATGTAGGGACGGATGATGGGGACTATATATATTGAAAAATAATTTTATTAAGGTGACTAATTTTGATAATTTTTTTTTCAAGTAGATTCCTTTTAAACTAAATATGTTTCAATTTTACTAAGAAGAAAAATAGATATTCTCTCTTTTTTTTATATTTTCAATACATTAAAATGATAATTACAATATAATTTCAATATAATATTAATAGATTTCATATATAATTCTTGATTTTAAAAATTAAGAAAATAATGTAAGTGATCATTGTAAAATATAAACTCAAAAGCTAATACTACGGTATATTTATAAATGAAAATATTATCACATATATATATACACACCCAATGAAAGTTAAATATAATTAGTTGTTTTTTTTATTATCACTCAATTAATTAATTATTAGTTGTGTATATACACTTGGTCCGTGTTAGAATTTTCTATTTATAAAATATTACATCTTATAAATTTTTCTTAAAATTGTACATTTTACGTTTAAGAGATATTTATATATTTTATTAAAATTCAAGTATAAATAATAATTTAAAATTTTTAAATTAAAAAAAAAACAAATTGGGTATACCTCAGATTTCAATTATAAGTTGGTCTACCAATCAAACAAAAATGAAATTAAGAAGAGGAGTCCATATAAAGTGGTTGGCAGGGTATAAAATACATGAGATAGGACGATGATATTTTGTTTTATATCTCTTCTCCTGCCTTCCACACCATTAATTCCTCTATTTCATCATTGCTTATTAGATGGAACTCTTGGAAATTTTGTCCTACTTAATATTGGGAACATGGGGAAGAAAGGGCAGAAATGATCATGAAATTTGTAAAATTTGTGCCTCCACCAAGTTACTACCCTCTCTTTTTTTTTTTAAATGTTGTACAAATTCACCTAATTTGAAGTCACATTTTGTTTTCTAAGTAATATGAAAAAACAATCACTCTTAACACAAATATTTTTTTACTTTTTTATTTGACCAACTTGAATCTAATAGTTTATGTGAATTAAATTTTATGGATATACATATATAAATAAAAATTACAATATTAAAATTGAATCAATAATCAAACTTTTAAAATGATCTTGTAAAATTATGAAAATAACACCAATTTTCATATAAAAATTTATTTTATTAATGAATTAAAATTTTAAAAAATTAAAAAATATTGTTGCTTTAAAACCTTCTTATTTTACTTGGCATATTGGAAACACAATACTTTAAACAATCCATTTATTGTTAAAACGGTTAAACTTAAAGAATTATGTATAAAAAAGTTTTCTCCTTCTCAATAAACACTAACTTTTATTAAGTCGCCGTCTTCCTCTTTGAGAGAGAGAGAGAGACTTAAAAGTTATTGAGTATACATTTTTAAAATTTTACTTTAATATTTTATAAAAATATAAATATTTTTAATTTTTATAATATTTTTAAAATAAAAGTTATTTTTAGAGGTAGCTACGTAAATATCCTATTAAAAAATTTAAAAATTTACATAATCAAGCTTGAGACATTCACATAACTACCTCTAAAAATAACTTTTATTCTAAAAATATTATAAAAATTAAAAATATTTATGTATTATATACATGAAAAAAAATACACTCAATTTCATTATATAGATGTTAGATATATATTTGGTAGATGTTCTATATATGTTATTTATTTATTATCAAAATTATGTGTATTTTATGAAAAAAATTATTGAATATTATGTGAATATTTGAAAATAAAAAATATAAAAAATAAAATTAAATAAATATTAAAAATATTGTGTAAATGCAGTATTGTTGAGTGTGTATTTTATATATATTGTATATATATTTATTTTTTTTATATATTAAAAATATGATATTAAAATTTTAAATAAAAAATATAAATAAAATAAAATACAAAAAGTGAAAATAAAAAATTATAAAAATAAAAAAAAGGAAAATTTACTTTGGTAAAAGGTAAAATTGAAAGCAAAAATCAGGAAATCGTGTTTGTGAAAAGTAAACTTTTTGATGGGATTATACGGTTTGAATTGAGGAAATTTCATCATCTATCTAAAAACTAGGGGTGGATATTGGTCAATTTGGTTAATTAATTGACCGAAATAATCGATTAACCGAATTAATTTTTTTAAATTTTTTTAATTGAGCTGGCCGAATTTTTATTTTAATTGGTTTGATTAATTAACCAAACCAAATCGATTGGTTTAGTTAATTAACCAAATCGACAATTTTTTTAATTTTATGATAAAGATTTTATTTAGAAAAAAATTAATATAATTAAATAACTAAATTAAAAAATTAAAAAATAACTTTATTTTGCAATAAAAACTTATATTTATTGTAAAAAAATTAATATAATTAAAGAATTAAATAAAAAATAATAACTAAATATTTAAAAAAAAGAGTTCGGTTAACGGTTAACAGACCAAACTAAACTGGTTAACTGAACTAAACTAGTTAACCAAACTGAAAACTGAATTTATATAAATTTTTTGACCGAACCGATAGAATTATTCTAAATTTGGTTAACCAAACTAAATTTTTGATCGGTTAATCGAATTTTGTCCACCCCTACTAAAAAATATGATTTGTTTTCATAAATATGGCACATGAAATTTTTTTTTTCAAATTTACATATTCAATGTGGTTTTTTTCTTTTTTTTTTGTAATTTTTTTTGTAATTTTATTCTTTTACTATTTAGTTATATTTATGGTTTTTTATAAAAAAAAATTTATGTCAAGTTTTTAATATACACAATGAAAATAAACATATATAATATATATATATATAATATATACTCAATGATATAAACTACATCTATAATATCTATAACACATCTATATAATATTTTTAATATTTATTTTTTAATTATTTATTCTCATAGTATCTTCACAATATTTAACAATTTTTGCATAAAATATACACGATTTAAATAAACAAAAATATAACATACATCCAACATCTAAATTATATTTATTATACATTTACATAACAAAATTATATGTATTTTTTAAATTTTTTATGTATATAATATGTAAAATTAGTTTAAAAATAAATTTAATAGTTTTTATTAATATATTTTTATATATTTCAACTTTTTATTTTTTAAGTGTTAATTTTTATAATTAAAATTAATTTTTTTATAAAAATATTATTATTTTTATATGATAAAAAATAATTTAAAATATTATTTTTTTATTATTTTATTAAAATATTTTTATTTAATAATAAAGTTTAAAAAATAAAAATTGAAGTAAAATATTGATTGTAGTGAGAAAATATGTATTTTTAAAAAATATTTTTTATTTTAATGAGAAATGAGATATTTTTAAAATTTTGTATTAATTTTTTATAAAAGTATAAATATGTTTAATTTTTATTTTTGACATAAAAATTATTTTTTTGAATATTTATGTATATGTCCCGTGTAAAAATATATTAAAAACCCTATTTAATTTAGTTTCTTTTAATTTTTAATTAAAAATATTGTAAAATAATAATATTAATTCATAAATAAATATATAACTACAAATTTGGAGGTAAAAACAATGACTATGCTAGAAAAAAAATTTCAATATAAGTATTTTGAAGTGATACTCGTACTCTGAATAAAATGATTTTAAAACTCTTTATATATAGTTACATTACATAAAATTAAAACTAATAAAAATTAAAATGATGCTCAACACTTTAAATTATTGAAATAATATTTATTTCACAAATGTTAATTAAATTAAAAAATTACTTAAAATGATAATTAAAAAAACAAAAACTTTGAAGTCTTTTCAATTTGGAAATATTTTAAAACAAATTTATTATTTACTTATTATATTTATTAAATACAAGCATTTAATTAGACAATAAATAAAAATATAAAATTTATCATATAATTTGATTTTTTTGTTAAGAGGGTTCTTTCAATTTAAATAAAAAATATGTAGCTTAATAATCTTTATGATTTTATATTTATAATTTTTTTATTCTTTATATGAAATAAAGAAAATAGTTTTTTTAATAAAAGAGAAAATAACATATAAAGATAAAAAAAATATGCATTTGGCATAAATATCAGTTAAAGAAATTTTTAATTTTAATTTAATTAAAAATATAATTTTGAGAATCTTGATATTTTTACATAAGGAAAAATATTGTTTTGTTTGAGGGTTAATAGTATTTATATGTTATTGAGCTCCTAATATAATTACAATTTTAAGATATTGAGTCTTGAAAATATTAACTATTTTTAATAGTATAATTTTAAAATTTAAAATGTCTAACAAATTAAGTTGAACATATATTTTTTTGGCCAATTTGTTGATCTTCTTTTTTGGTGTACACTTTTTATTCATATTATTGAGAGAATAAATAAATATTCATAAATTTTAATTTTCTTTTTAAAAATTGAATTTAGTTTATATAATAAATTAAAAATTAAGTTATTTGAATTAAAAATATTATTTTTCATAATAAATTCCTTTTATTTCCGTTTTCTAAAATTTACTAATTTTTTTTATATCTTTTTCTTTTGATGTTGTTCACTTTTATTAACTTTCATTGATTTTATTTTATATCTATTAACAGGATATATTTTTTTGTTGCATAATGATTTTGGGAGTTTTATATGGATCTATTTTTGAGTAATTTTTTGTAGATAGAAAACAGTTTGAAAGAACATGAAATTAAATATTTGAATGAGAGTTAATTTTTTTATATAATTTTTAATTTCTTAAAATATTTAAAATTTTTTCTCAATCTCTCTCTCTCGTGTGAGCGGAGGAAGAGAAAGAATATCCTCTCTTTTGAGTTAATTAATTTTTTTTAATTTTGTAATTTTATTTAGTGAGTTTGTTTATTGCAAAAATATTAAAGTTTAATTTTGGACGAGTCAAAAATTAAGAATGTAATATGTTCATTTAATAGCATCGTTTGATAAATTTAAAGATTTTTGGAGAAAAAAAAAGTCACATTTAAAAGAAGAAAGCTTATAAGATATTTGTGATCACTACTTCAATTTTGAAAAGGGGCCACCAATTTTTTTTTTTTTTTCACTAAGCTTGCAGGGCATCCTAGATATATATAATCTATATTATTATTATTATACTAAAATAATATTTTATCATTTATAAAAAAAAATATCATTTATAAAAAAAACTTTATCACGTGTACCTTTTTCAAATTTTTTTGAATTATATTTTTTAAACATTAAATTTAAATCGATTAATATTGTTTAATTTTAAATTTGTATTTTACACATTTTTTTAAAGACTTTTTAATATTTTTTATAATTTATGTAATTTTGACAACATATATTATGAATATTTTGAACAAATTATATTTAAAAATTATTATGCTTAAAATAATATGAGAATATATATTTCTTATATAATAATATTTAATACTGATATAAAAAATAAATAATTTTAAAAAAAATAAAAATATATATATGGATAAAGAAATTCACATCAATAATATACAATATGTGTAATATAAGAGTTGAGTTAACTCTTTAATATCATCCTAGTTTTAAGATGGGTGTATCTATTTTATGTCTATCTAATGTTTATATTATCGGTTAAAAGATTTTCGATCATAAATAAATTTTTTAATATAAAAAAAATATAATATTTTAAAATAAATATATTTAAAAATAAATAAATAAATAAATTTCGCTGCAACGTGTGAATTATCAGCTAACATATATATAAAAAAGAGCTTACTTGGCCACAGTTGCACCTAAAATATATCTTTAAAAATAGAAAACACTTTTAATATATTAAATATATATTTAAAAATATATATTTTTTTAAATTAAAAATTAAAAAATGATATTTTTAAAATAAAATAATAAGTATTTTTAAAATATTTTTATTTTTAAAGTATTTTTAGTGAAACCTTGTTAAATTTGCCTAAATAATATGTTGAGCCTTTTTTCGAATCAATCAAAAGAAAGATGGAGTGCTATTTGGCTTTTTTATTATTAAGCTATTTCATTATGAATTTTCAAATGTTATTTTTATGTTATTTATAGGAGATAATTAACTACTTTTACATCTCAATCCAACTTTTGCTATTGCTAATTTAATAGAGTTATTTTAAATATAAACTAAATTTTTTTTAATAAAATATAAATAAAATTATATAATTTTAAAATAAAGTTATTAAATATCTTTAAACCTTTTTAATATAAATAGTAAATAAAGGTAATATGCTGCTAGCCATATAATTTTTTAATAAGATGCTCATTTCATCTCTAATATTAGAAAATGACAAATCTTAATTTAGAGATAATATATAACCTTTAAATAATAAATGATAAAATTCTATCATACAAATTTAAATTTCATTCAGTTTTATTTTAAAAGATAAAAAAATAAAAAAAAGAATAAATGTTAAATTTTATATTTATATTGATTTGAAAATTTATTTTAAAGATAAATTATAAATAAAAATACATAAAATTAAAAATAAATAAATACTAAATTGTATATTATATTAGAATAAAAATTAATTTAAAGATAAATAAAATATAAAATATATAAAATTAAAAAATAATAAATAATAAATAAAAGTTTAATAATAAATAAAAAAATATAAAAAATAAAGATAAATGAGATTACAATTGATAGCTCACTCTTAAATTAAAAAGGAGAAAACACATATAAAAACTCATAATAAAAAAGGTGGTTTGGGTTCTTTAGTATAGGTTTTGGAGAAAGCTTAAAATTTTATTAACTGAGCAATCTCTTATATACAGCTTTTACACGTATAGGATAAGTTTTACAGCTAATAGATTACAGCTAACCTAACTAAATTAGTTTCCTGAATACAACAACATCTTATAGGATAGGCCTTATCATTAACATGCCCCCCGCAAGTTGAGCTATCGGTGAGGGAAGATAGTCAACTTGTCTCTTAATAAGAAAAATCGGCCTTTAGTTAGAGGTTTCGTCAAAATATCAACAATTTGATCTTTAGTGGATAGATAACGAACCTCAAGTTCTTTACAAGCTATCTTGTCACGAACGAAGTGAACATCAATTTGAACATGTTTCATGCGACTATATTGAAGCGGATTTACTGTCAAGGATGTAGCTCCCAAGTTATCACACCAAAGTACTAGAACTTGTACCTGAATTCCCAACTCCATCAATAAATTTCGAATCCACAAGAGTTCAGATGTTGTATTAGCTATCGCTCGATATTCTGCATCCGTCGACGAGCGAGAAACACTCCTCTGTTTTCGAGAGCTCCAAGAAATCAGATTCTTGCCAAGGTAAATTGCATACCCAGTTGTGGACTTGCGGTCTTGAATTGACCCTGCCCAGTCGGCATCACTGTAGGCAGAAAAGTCAAGTAGGAGAAGAGGAATGAAAAACCAAACCATATTCTGAAGTTCCTTTGAGATACCGTAGTATCCTTTTAACATCTTGCCAATTTTGCTCCATCGGGGACAGTAAAAATTGTGCCAACCAGTTAACAGAGAAAGCAATTTTAGGCCTTGTAAATGAGAGATATTGCAGGCTGCCTATGATACTTCTATACAACTTAGCATCATCAAAGACTGTTGTAGTTGCTGCGGTTTGAACTGGAGAAACCGAAGCTGGTGTAGCAACATATCGAGCTTCACTCATCTTAACTCATTGGAGCAAATCATTGATGTACTTAGTTTGACACAAATATAGGCTGCCATTTTTCCAATGTGCCTGTACACCTAAGAAATAATGTAAAGACCCAAGATTCGTAAGTAAGAACTTGTCCCGAAGCTGATTTTCAACATGAACAGCAAGCTTTTTATCATTTCCTGTTAGCAAAAGATCATCAACATAGGTTAGACAATACAGAACTGAACCGCCATTGCGAAAAATAAATAGCGAATGATCAAGCTTGGATTGAACAAAACCACACTCAAGCAAAGCATCCTTCAAACAATTATGCCACTGACGAGGAGCTTGTTTTAACCTATATAAAGACCGATGCAATTTACACACATGGTTCGGTTTTATGTCATCAATAAACCCTAGAGGTTGGATCATATAAACTGTCTCATCCAATGTGCCATGTAAGAAGGCATTAGACACATCATATTGTTTGACTTCCCATTTATTTGACACTGATATGCTAAGTATCATCCGAATTGTAGTGGGCTTTACAACCGGCGAGAAGGTTTCCACATAATCAACCCCTGGACGTTGATGGAACCCTTTGGCAACCAACCGTGCTTTATAAAGAGCAATGGAACCATCAACATTTTCCTTGACACGGAACACCCACTTACACCCAACAATATTAGCGTTTGGAGGTGGAACAATTAACTCCCAAGTCCCTAATTGCATCAATAAATTTAGTTCAGCATCCATTGCTTCCCTCTATTCTCGAAACTTCTTAGTTTCGGTAACCGATGTTGGTTGGCGTGGTGGCAGAACAGCAATAAAACTTTTTGGTTTGGAATGCCCAGTCTTGGACCGAGTTTGCATCGAATGTACATTTGTTGAAACTGGTTGTGGAGCAGAAATCAGCAAAGGCGTGGCATCTTGAGCATCTATATCTGTACCAATCAAGTCACCAAAAGTATCATTCGCAGTCTGAGTACATGAAACAGATTGCAAGTTAGCAGAAATTGACTCATCAAGAGGAATAACTTCATTAATTGTTGTCTGAGCATCATTCGATGATACTGAGGATGGAAAAATTCTTGCTGTTCTATCAAGAGGAGCTGGTGGTGGACCTAGAATTCCAGGATCCGGATTTACAGGAGGCACAGTCTTTGAAGGATTAGTCGAAGACACCTGCACTTTGCCAAAATAAAATGTATTTTCATCAAATATCACATCACGAGATATATACAACCTCTTGGTAGAAACATCCAAGCACTTATAGCCTTTATGAATGGAGCTATAACCCACAAACAAACAAGGAACAGATCTGGTTTGTAGTATCTTTGTTGTATGGACAAGTAAGAGCATAACAAAGACAGCCAAAAGTTCTCAGTTCATGGATATTTGGTCTTTGTTTAAATAACCGTTCAAAAGGAGAACAATTTGGCAATAAAGATGTGACAACCCTATTAATCGCATACACTACAGTTTCAAAGGCATAATCCCAATATTGAAGAGGAACAGAAGCATGATTTAATAAAGCTAAACCAGACTCAACAATATGACGATGCTTTCTCTCCGCACACCTATTTTGCTGAGGTGTATGAAGACACGAAACTCTCAAAGATATACCATTTTCATTAAGAAAAGAAGCTAATGGTCTGTACTCTCCACCCCAATCACACTGAAACATTTTTATTTTCGACTCAAAGTACTTTTCAACAAAATTCTTAAACTTCACAAACGTATGGACACTTTAGACCTATTCCTCAAACAATAAACCCACGAGTACTTACTGTAATGATTATAAAACAAGACATAATACCTATTACCATTAGCTGAGGTAACAGGTGCCGGTCCCCAGACATCAGAACATAATAACTCAAGAGGAGCATTAGAAGTAAAATTAGACAAAGAATAAGGCAATCTATGTGATTTTGAAACATAATAGGCTGAGCACAAAGAATTTTTAGTAGAATCACAAACGATATTGTTCAATTTCAATGTAGAAACTATTGCTCTATCGTGGGCATGTCCCAGCCGAGAATGCCATAAAGGAAAAGAAATATGAAAAGCTGAAACAAATGAACTTGGGGAAGCAAAAAACTTGTAGAGACCACTATCAATCAGACTTTTGTGAAGCAGTCTCCTCGTATGGATATCCTTAACAAGAAAATAATCAGGGAAAAACTCAAGTGAGACACAGTTATCGCGGGCAAAAGAATTGACAGAAAGCAAACTAAATGGAGATTTTGAAGAATATAACACATTATTTAAGCAAAATCTAGGGTTGTCACATAACACAGTGCTGCCAATGTTAGAAATAGGAATGGTATTACCATTACTCACTGTAACTTCATCCAGTCCATGATAGTCAGCCTCAATAGATAGATTTTTAAGAGATCCTGTAAGATGATGCGTTGCTCCTGAATCAACTATCCATGACTGTGCCTGTGAAGGATTTGGAGTCGTATGATGCACTTGCGGATTATTTCGAGGACTAGGACATTGGCGGGATATATGTCCGGTCCCATTACAATTATAACACACAACTGTGCCACCAGAATTCTGAGATCTTGAATTTCGATCAGAATACCCTGAGGAACGGCCATCACGCTGAGAACGTCCACCCCTTCCTCGTTGACTGTTATTCATCTGAGAATTATTATTTGAACGGGAAAAAGCCTCTCTGCTAGTATACAATGCAGTGGCTGGAACTGAAACTGCGGTTTCCTCATGCTTCTTAATTTGCTGCTCTTCGGTAAGTAATAGTCCACGTAAATCATCAAATCTGATTGGTTGCAGTCAAGCTTCAATAGAACAAATGAAGGGTCTGTACTGTGGACCCAAGCCATCAAGGATCGCACCCACAAAATCATCTTCAGAAATTGAACTTTGCAACGCCTGTAACTGATTCTTCAAAGACTTAGCCCGCTGTAAATAATTCTCAATGGAATCAATGTTTCGTTCAAGGTGGTGAATGACGCTTTTCAAGTGTCGAATCTGTGTTCGACATCCAGCAGAAAAGGATGCTTCTAGCGTGTTCCATACTTCTAACGCAGAAGTCAGCCCAACAACATTATTCAATAACGGCTCAGTGAGAGAAGAATTGATCCAACCTAAAACTATTTGATCTTCAAGATACCAAGTGGTATATGCAGGATTTGGTGTATGATTAGGAAACACAAGAGACGGTGGAGAAAAATTCTTATCAATGTGATTTTCTAGGTTATAGCCTCTCAAAATCGGTAACATCTGAGTTTTTCATAGGATATAATTGGTTGATGTCAGCTTAACACTAAGCTGATTACTCACGCTTGGAATAGAAGAAAAAGAAGCAAAGACAGAAGGAGTAGACGAATTAAGAACAAAAGAGGTTGAAGAATCAGACGCAGGAGTAGTCGTATCCGAAAGACTACTTTCTGTACTCATGGTGATTAGACCTAATACGGCTCTGATACCATATAGGTTTTGGAGAAAGCTTAAAATTTTATTAACTGAACAATCTCTTATATACAACCTTTACACGTATAGGATAAGTTTTACAGCTAATAGATTACAGCTAACCTAACTAAATTAATTTCCTGAATACAACAACATCTTATAGGATATGCCTTATCATTAACATTTAGCAACATGATTAAATATAACAACATTTGCTAATTTAATAAAAGTTATTATATTTTTTTTCTTAAATTGATTGAAATATATTTAGATTAAAATATAATTTATTTATTACATTTGATAAATATATTTCACATTAAAAATAATATAAAATATATAAAATTATATTTTGAATAAAAATAATTATTTTTTAATTATTATAAAATAAAAATATATTTATTAATAATTGACGACAATCGTTGAAATCAAATAAATACAAAATTAAAATTTTAAGTTATAAGTTTATTAAAAAGTAAATGAGAATTCCTTGACTAATTAGTAGACAAGACCCGTCTTTTAGCCTGTCTCTTTCTTAAAATAGAAAAAAAACGCAGCGAAGACCACCATGGATGACTTTGAAAGCAACTGAGCAAGTTTCATGATCATTTTTTAATTTTTTTTTATCAAAAGAGTTCAGGATCATTTTTTCCCCTTGTTAGGCTATTCTATTATTAAAATCTATTTTAGTAACATAGTAGCAATATGTCTTAATGATAATTTTATAATAAAAATAATTTTTTATTTTAATACTTTTTGATCTATGATTTATAATTTTTAAGATTTTATATTTAGTTTATTGTTAATCATATAATTTCATGAATGAAAATCATCTTTTTTATATATAGAAAAATATTAAAATAAAAAAGTAATTTCAATTTTTTCCCAAAACATTATGCACAATGATCTCCTTTTTGTGCAGCTCCATGGAAAAAATATGTGGTTGGTAATTATTTATTGTGATAAACCAATTTTCATACATTTGAATAAATCAGATTATTTGAATGTTCAAGATAAATTTAAATTTTTTAAAAAATAATTTTATAATTTTTATGCTGATTTTTTTATAGGAGGTGGATATTCGGTCAATTAATCAACCGAATCAATCTTTTTAATAGATTATTAATTTCAATTGGTTTAAAAATTAATATAATTAAATAATTAAATAAAAATTAATTGAAAAACCAAACAAAAAATAACTTTATTTTACAATAAAAATGTATTTATAATTAAAAATTCATATAATCAAGGAGTTAAATAAAAATAATAATAAATAACTAAATAAAAATTATATTTTTAAAAATTTTCAGTTAATATTTAACCAATCAAACCAAATCGATTAATCATTAATATAACTAAAAATCAAATTAATCCAAATTCTTTAACCGAACTGAATCAAATTTAATATGATCAGTTAACGAAACTGAATATTTCATCGGTTAACCAAAAAAATATATACTCCTATACCTAACCATCAACTATTTTATAACTCAAAGATTGCATACTAATATGAATATCCACTGAGGACCTCTTACATCTTATTTTTTTAAGTAATTATTGTTGATTTTTATTTAATTAGTGATAACTAACACAATAATATTTAGGGTTAATTATATTAATGGTCTTTAATTTTTTTTTATCTTTATCCTATTAAAATTCCTAAATTTTATTTTATAAAAATAAAATTCTCAAACTTTTAATTTTGTCCAAATAAAATTTTTAATATTATTTTCTAACAATTAAAATATGACATAATAATCATATATTGCTACGTGAAAAAAAATAAAAAAAATTAATGTCACCTTTTTCTATAGTATATGTGGAGAATTAAGTGTAGAACAAATGATTTTAGGTATATTAAAAAAGTAATCTTAGATATATTAAGAAAATAGAGATAAAGAATGAGATAAAATTGAATTTCTATTTAGCATATGAAAATTCGTGGTTGTCACATCATATTTTAATTTTTAAAAAATAATCTCAATAAGTTTATTAGAATAAAATTAAAATTTGAAAATTTTATATTTATAAGGCAAAGTTTAAAAATTTTAATGAGGTAAGATAAAAGATTAAGGGTAATTGGTGTAACTAAGTTTAATAATTGAAAAAAAAAAGTTAGAGAAAGAATTGAGAGAGAAAACAATGAAGATATATATATTTTTTTAATTTTATCATTTAACTAAATTTTAAAATTTAAATTTTAATGAAGTTTCTCATTGTAATGACATGTAATTATGGTAACAAAAGATCAATTTATAATTAACGAGAGATAAATGAGTTTATTTAAGAACTTCTTCGGAACGGCATCAAAGCGCGTGGACAACATCGTTAATTTAAACTAACTTAATCCAGAAGCCTACCTTTGGGGATATTTTCCAATCTCACTAATTGGCGCGCGCGCAATTCATCCATTTTTCACTACATTCCACATCTGACCTCTCAGAATTCTTCTAATTCCATTCCTATCCGAATTCGTCCCTGACCTTTTCAGCAACGCTTTGCTTTTATGACCCAATTGGCCAGTTTCAGGTTTTTCTCTCACTCGTCCGTTCACTCACTCTCTCTTTCTATGTTTCCTCCTTCAATTTGCAGTCTTATTCATGCCAGTCTTCTCCTTTCTTCACCATTTAAACCCTTAATTTACTTTCAATTGATTGCAATTCCAAACTCTTTTTTTAAGTTTAATTTCTTTTTTTTTTGTTGAAAAAAATTCTTGAATTTTTGCTAAATTATTGTCCTTTTTGCCTAATTTTTATCAGAATATGAAAACCCTAAATAAGTTTTTGGGATTGCCAAAATTTGCCCATTTGCCTTTTTGAAATTCGCATGTTAAAGCTCGAGTCTTTGAAACGGTTTCGATATTTCTCATGGACTCGAGCAATCCTGTCATTTTCGATATCAGCTCCGATGAGGAACCGACCTTTGATGAACTTTGTCGTGGTTGCTGTGATGACGATCATGATTGGTTGACTCAACTTCTTGAAACCGTCGATAAAGAAACGAACGATTCTGATGAGGTTGTCGTGGTCGGCGAGTACATCCATCCTAAACCCAAATTAAAGTCTAATAAGTCTTCATTGATACCAGTGAAAGAGGTTGAGGATGATGATTGTGTGGTTTTGGATGGCGACCCGGATAAACCAGTAGATGTCGTTAATGAGAAGACAGCTGGTGACGGCGATGATGTGCTTGTTGTTGGAGAGAAGGGACAGGTGCGCTTCTGGGTTTTATTTTGATTTGATAAGAATTTTAATTTTTTTTTGAATTTTTGGGATGGTCGATGCCTGTGTTTGTTTTGAATAATATGATAATTGTAAAATTTTCTTTTGCAATTGAATTTTTCTTTACTTGGTTGCTAGGAGATTTAATTACTGGGAGATTTAACTATTTGATGGGTTCTTTATGTTGTTGTTTTAGTGAGGATGTGTAATTATGGCAACGGAATGAAGTTGATTCATTAAATTGGGCAACGAGTAACTCTGTTGTCAAATTATTAAACGATGCTTAGATTTGTAGAATTTGGAACAAGCATAACCAATTCCATATAATTAAATATACAGCATTTTAAATTAATGTCCATTTACAACAAATATGAAAAATGTGGGTTTGCAAATGAATTTCATAAAAAATGCAAATAATTCATAAGCTCTTACTCACCAAGTATGTGCATTTAGATTTATGTATGATTGGGTTTCCCATCCATGTTTCCATATTTACAAGCCTTCATGTGTGAAGAGCTTTTGGAAGTTTTTGAACAGATGATATCTTGATGCCTACCTGAAGCACTTTTCCTTATTCTTTACTCTATCACTGTTACTTTGTGGTTTGCTTATTTGATACGTGCAATCTTTTTTCCCCCCTTTTGTGTGTCACTGTAATATTTTTAACAGAACATTAATATGTTCTCTTATGTGATGCATCCAGATATCAGAAATGATATTTGGTCAAACTTCCAGTTTCAATGACATACTGGGAGCTTTTACATCCAGCTCTTTTGAGCAAGCAGAATGCCTGCGATGATGCTGGTAGATGTATGACTTACACTGATCATTGTGATTAGTTGCGACTTGCTGCATGTTATAGGTTTGTTGTTTTGTAGACTGGCTTAGGTTTTCTGCTGTCAAGCAAACAAACTTGTGTGGGTGGGATTGGTGCATTGTTTGGTTTGGACAACTATCTGAATGGAAATCTTTGATAATCTAGATCATATGATCTGAATCTGATGACAAAGATGACAAAGTGCAGAAATCTTGTAGATCATCTCATGAATTAGATCATTCGTCAATTTTCTTTTATTATTTTTAATTCAAAAGAGAAATGAGATGATGCATGATCTGTCATGTTGCATATGCTTAATGGATTGGAATTTGGCATGTGTGGAGAAGGGTTGAACTCACATTGACCTTGTGCACCCACCGTAGTTCTGATACAGGAAAATGGACCTCTGCCCATGGCTGCAGATGTAATAGTAAAAATGAATTTCTATTCTTGCTTGTATATGGAAATTGGAAGACATGGAAAACTATCACAAACTCAAGGGCGATGTTGTAGCAAGAGGGTTATTTATTTTTATGAATGCTCTGACACAGTCTCCATGTGAGAGTACAAAAGAAGTCGTACATAGTCTCATGTTTTAGACAGTTCAAATCTGTCAATCTAGAGTACTGTTCTATTGATAATCAGCCACATTTAATGCGAGCCAGTTAAAGGTGATACCAAAAATCCAGACCACAAATAATTATCCATTTATGAAAACCTCCAAAGAAAAGTGATATGTGGCTGAAGCATAACCAGGTGAATCATGCCTTGCTACTGTTCCAGATCTTTGATATTTGCTGCACTTGAGACTTGAGAGTGCACTGATATTACAGGCAAATTATGGATTTCACTGGTTGAGGATATTTGAAGAGCACTTTTTTTATATGGCTGTGAAATCCTTTGTTTTTCTTGTTCCCTCCATTTGTTTCTTTCCTTTACCACTTCTCTATATCTTCTGTCTGTGATTGAAATAATCTAGTAATTATGTTTATGTTGCTTGTTTTAGTTTTATTATTATTGTGGTTGCAGATTGCTTGTAGAGACTATCCTCACCCACGCCATCTCTGTGCTAAATTTCCTTTCAATGCAACCCCACATGAAACACATTGTGACTTGGTAATGTCACCTTCTTAAACTTGGGTTTGTCTCTTACAGATATGGTGTTTGTTCCTTGTAGTCTAATAATTTGTGCTATTCTGATTCCATCTTTCCTGAAATGCAGTGTCATTGTTATGTCTGTGACTCACTTGCGCCCTGTGTACACTGGGGTACAGGTGTCTCTAGTATTGACCATTGTCATGCCACTGATGAACTGCCGATATGGAACAGTCAGCGGGAAAATTTCAGGCTAGGAAAAAATGCTTCTGTACCAGTTCCGAAATTTCCTAATGCTCATCTTCCCGTGGCAGTACCCCAAGTTCACCAAGTTGCACCCATTGAGGTACAATTGGCACCCAACTTAGGAACACAAAATCAGGCCTGCAGGCCAACTACCATTCGTGCTTGCTCTTCTGCCAGGATAGCCATTCCAAATGTCACAAATCAGATCAGAAATAGACGGCCAGGATGTGTTCAGGGTAGAAATAGATTCATGCATTGCTCAGTTTCACAGCAGGCAAGCAGCATATGTAATAATGCCATTTTACGAGATAGAGGCCAAAAATTTGTCTCCCCTACAATGTTTAAAAGGCCAGGAATCATTAGACGCAGGGGTGCTTCGACAATGAACCAATCTGTGTATGGCTCCTCAAATATGAATTGTGCTTCAGTGTCTCAATATACTCGGAATACTGTTCCATTGGCTACAACAAACATTAAAAATCCTGCTGAGTGGCAGGGTATCTTGCCCAACATGATCTCAGAGTCATATGCCTATCCGAGCCCCTCCCAACCCAATATTGATGCTGTGAATGTAAACACAGTGGCCCCTCGACCTGAGGTGTTCAGTGAGCCTATTCCACTGCCAAACGATGGGCAAAATATCTATCAATTTGGAAATCAAACTCAAAATGTTATAGATTCGAGTTTTCTGGAGTTTGACTTGGGTTGGATTAACAACTTGAACCAAAGCACTCAACAAATTTCAGCTGAAAATGTTCATCTTCAAGGGACAGGGTCCAACAATGAGCCCATGACAGCCAAGCAATTTAGTCCTCAGTTAAGCACTGAGCTCCACTACAACGACCATGACTATGGGAGCTTTTTGTTAGGGCAATCTGAAGCAGTTGTCTCTGAAGGTTGTGTGCCTACTGAGCCGAATGTCTTTTCTCCTGAGCCTTCGGTATTGGATGTAGGTATGCTCTGTTTTGATTTTGAAACTTCTTGGAATGGTCTACCACAAGTGTAGCTACAATCACTAAAGTGCTGATTGAAAAGGATTAGGACTAGATTCTGCAGTTCTTTGCAACTGGATAAGTAGGTACAATCATTTCAGACTACAAAGTGTACAAATTGTCTATGCGACAAATGATTCTGTACAGAGGCTGGCTGCTATGTTGTCTCTTTCTCTATGTTTTGTGAATTCTAGTTATAATCGTGAGCAATGCACAATTCCCTGACATTCCTGTGCTTCCCAGCTGGGAAGCTGCTTCAAACTGTGGAAGTTTGAATTTTGGAATGAGTAGCTGTGGATAGTTGCACCTAAGTATGTTTTCACTGTTTTTACTTCCTAGACCTATAGAAAGGGATGTGTCTGTGTATCTTTTTTTTCTTAACATGAGGTCGAGGAAAGATTGCGGCTGCATAAATATTACTATTTGCTAGAAAAAGTGTAGTTGTAGAGTTCTCTAATATGCTTCAGAAATAATGTTAATGATAATTAAAAATTGCTCATGTTTATGGAAGAATTACAGGCTTGATTTCTGTATCAAAAGCTGAAGCTATAATTTGTAAATTCTCGGTTACAGCAATTACAGCATTTGGGGTTTATCTTAGAATTCCCAAATTTCTTTCTCAAAATAAGTATTGCTGTAATTCAAGTGGGATTTAAGAAAGTGTATTGTGGATGATTGTTGGTAGTTGATAATCAATAGACGTTCAGTTGATAAACAATTAAATGTGCAAATTTAATTGGGAAATTAAAAAAAAATGTGGACCGAATTTGAAATTGGGAAATTTGGTCTTAAAGCAAGTGAAAATAGGAGTGTGTAAATTTTTTGAAATCGACTAAATTTGATCAAACCGAGCATATTTTTGTCGAGTTTAGTCAATTTATATTGTATATACGGGTAAAATTAAATTTATATTTTTAAAGTTTTTCGGGTTTGATCGGATGGACGAGTTAATATTTATTTTTTCGTTTCACTTTGAATCTGACTGACAAATGTATATATTATAAATATATATTATGTAAACTGAACCGATCCGATCTGATCGTACCCGCACTAATTTAGAAATTTATACAATATTATATATAATTATATATTGTTATATATATAATATATATTATATAATTTGATTTAATTCTACTAAATTCGATCAAATTTGAAAATATACGGGTTGGTTGAAAATATGTATAATTTCACACGAAATTGATTTAATTTTTTAATAATAAATTAGGCTTAATAGGATTAAAATATATTTCAAACTCGATTGAATTCGACCGTTGCATATCTCTAAGTAAAAATATTAGTCTCAATCGGTAAATTTGGTAAATTAAAATTATTCTCATTTGTGATGGTTGATGGTTTAAGGAACACTTTTACAAGATGCTAAAAATAAGATGACTCAAGATCTCTTCAGGTGTTTTCAATTTGGCAAGTCTATTGCACTTGTTCCTAGGGCGATGTGGAAAATATAATAATTAAAAAAATTAATTATTATTATTAAAAATATAAACTTATATATTTTTTTATTATAATCTATTTAATATGATATACATATATATTAAATATTTTTAATAAGCAATATATAGTGTATATTCATAGATCGGCACTGAAAAGATGAATCAAACTATTATCTCTTATCGAGATTTTAATAGCTTGGTATGAATTATTTATCTTATTTGGGTTCACGATATTGAGCTGTTAAGAGAATAATTTTAGATCGGGCTAATCTGTAGGCTAAATAATTTGATCTTTGCGACGTCACGTACGGTCTTGACACCTCTTGGCATATTTTACCTATCTCTTGATAATTTTCAGAGATCTGCCGATATTTTTAGAGTTTATCTTTTACCTTTCATCTATAAATAGAGATAAAATTTTATGAGTAGATAATTTTTTGAACTTTTTTTATTTTTTTTACGATTCATATATATGTGTGAGATAAACCGACCTCTGATTTAGACATCAAAATTTTTTTACTGAAATTTGAGCCTCTACTTTATCTTGCTAGAAAGTCACCCGTTGTCGAATTAAGGAGCCGAGTTTTGAATTTAAAAGCCTACCTCCATCAATATTCCATATGAATATGAAAGAGATTTAATACATTATTAATTTATAAAATAATAAGTAAATTGTTATTTAAAATAAATTAAAAAGAAAAATGTGTTTATAAATTCATGATGACAGAATAATCTATTAAAAGTAATTGGGAATTAACTCTCAGTGAATAGCAATCGAAATCCCAGTTGATCTTCATGTTAAGATTAGGACAAGGCCAGCCTTTTAGTTAAAATTACCTTTTATTTTTTTTATCAGAATAGAAATCGCATTAAGATACTATATAAATACAAACTAAAGAAAGATTTTTAACATTTAGAAATTAGATGTAAAAAATCTTCATAATAGATCTTGAACATGTAAAAAAAATCATAAAAGATAAACAATAAACTAGAGGAAGAAAAAAAAGTGCCAAATAACTATCAATTTGCAGTTCAAACAAAGTAGCAAACTTGAATCTACGGCTTGATAGATTGCCGGAAAACGAAAGGAGATAATCTGTGCGCCATAATAACAGAGCCACCACTTTTTCGAGGTCCTTAAATCTGCTTGGAATAATAGATACATCATGGATAAGATTGAAAAACATCAGTTGCCATGAAAGGAGATAAGCGAGACTAACTTTTTATCTTTTATTTAGGTTTTAATTTTTATATAATATTAAGTTTCAATATGTGTTTTAAAATTACATTTTTTCAAATCATATTTTATTAAATTCTAAATATTTCAAACATTTTTAGTATAATTACTTGACTATAGTATTTTCACTATAATTACAAATTGATCCAATTTTCAAATAGATTGAGTTCATAGTTTAATTATAACAGAATTGGAGGTATAACTATATATAAATATACTATATATTTTTTTGTTTATACATAAATTTAGTCATTTTAAAATTTAGTTCCACATAATTTAATATACTAATTGAATAAATTTATTAAAGTTATTTAAAAATAAACTTTACATTTATTTATTATATAAAATTAATTAATTCGTTTCCAACATAGAGTTAATCAATCTTAACATAACCTTGTTCTAGTTTCTTCTTCTTCTACCGCCTAAAACAAAAATCAGAAGAGAAATGGCACTGTGGCTGGAGACGGGGTCTGAACCCACGACCGAAAAAGAAATTGCTGACCTTGAAGCTATCGCCTCCATTAAAGAGTCTGCTGCTCTTGAACTTAAGGTCTTCTCTCTCTCTCACTTACAATTAAAACAGCAAGTTCTGGTTTATAAGTGAATAAGAATTCACATTACCCGCCATAAGTAGAAGGCCCTTTTTTACATTCCGTGGACCTGCATCCTCAATGGGTAATCTTGAAATGCTTGTTTTTTGGCTGAAAAAACATTAAAGGTTATGGCTTTATATCAAATTTTCGAAGAATTGAAATTACCCATCTTTTTTGAATGCCTTGTTCCTCTTCGATTGATTGGCATCTTTTCAGGAGCAAGGAAACAAGTATGTCAAGATGGGTAGAAAACATTATTCTGATGCTATTGATTGTTACACAAGGGCCATAAATCAGAAAGCTTTAAGTGACTCTGAAAACTCAATTCTTTATTCCAATAGATCCCATGTGAATCTATTGCTTGGAAATTATAGACGTGCTCTAACAGATGCCGAGGAGGCAATTAAGCTATCTGCAACTAATGTCAAGGTGGTTATTTCTTTCTTCATGTTCTTAGCCATGCTTAACATATAAGTTTGTCTTATGATCTTTTTCTTTATTTTGTATGTTGGTTTAAGTAGGCGCTATATCGATCTGCAAAGGCATCTTTGTCATTGAATTTACTAGCTGAGGCAAAATCTTATTGTGAAAATGGACTGAAGCAAGATCCAAATAATGAAGAACTTAAAAAACTCGCTAAGCAAATAAATTCACTGAAGATGGAACAGGATAAGCATGAGGCTGAAGTTTCCAAGGCTGTATCAGATGCTAAGGTTTGATACTCGCAGCTTGGAAGCAAATATTTATTTATAATAATGTAGAGACTCACATCTTTCTTTATTGGTTAGGACCTTGTTTCTGCAATTGAAGATAGAGGCTTGAAGATTGGAAAGGCGATGTTTCAAGAACTTATTGGATTAAAGAAACCAGTATTAGATAAAAGTAAAATTCTTCACTGGCCAGTTCTTCTTCTTTATGCAGAGGTTATGTCCAGTGATCTTATTGAAGACTTCTGTGAGACGGATATGTTTTCTATACATCTTGACATGATATCCTGATGTATAGTTTGAATTTTAAATCTTTTCTGCAAACTAATTTTGACATTTGATATGCAATGGCTTTAAATTTATTGCACATATGATTATCCTTTTTTTCTAGTATGCTTATATATTGAATGTTAAATCGTTTTTGCAAATTAATTTTGACATTTGATATACCTTGACCTTAAATTTATTGCATTTTTCATCTATGCTATCCTTAATTTTATACATGTTTTCAGAAAGCTGTCCACCATTACCATGGGACACAGAAAACAATTATACTCGTGAAGCTATTGAACTCTACTATGAGGTAAGCTTTGATATATTTGTCTTATTTGTTTGCTTTTTAATTCTCATAAATTGTAATTTATTATTTTAGACAAGGCCCTCTACTTTGAATAGCTTTAGGTTTATTGCATAAAAAATTGATGAGAAGGTTTTTGGGTATGTCATGTCACACAGGGTTGGTAATTCCTTGGCTGTCAAAATTTATATTGTTATGTGTTCAACCATGAAAACATATTTGTGAAGTTCCTTGGTACTGTTGATTGGCATGAATAGATTAGTTGACAAAATTCCTTCTATTTATGATATTGCTATGTTATGTGAACTTGCATATAAATTTGATTTGCGGCTATCGGGCTATGCATATGCCACATTCCTAGTGCATGGAAAATATAGACATGTCTGGTTAGAGTATCTGAGTTTTGTTATTCTATCACAAACTGAAGTGAGATGCTAAAAGCCAGTATATTATTAGCATTTTCATATTTTAAATTGCCGGTATCTTTTTCTGTTGCTTTTCCTAAATAAAATATAATATAGATTCATTGTGCTTGCTAGGTTTTAGGAAGCCGTCATTTTTTTTTTCAATAAGACCTAACTTCAGTATGTTAAGGTGACTTTGATGAAGTGAAATCATGAATATTATGCTGGTGAGTTCGTATAGGCATTTTGGATGCTGCTTGTGAAATAACTTTTCATGCTATATTTTCAGCTACTCTGCCTGCGCATTTTGAAGCATAATCCAATATGAGAAGGCAACTTTTATGTTTACACCTCAAGCCTTTAAATAATAAAGCTCTTAGGCTTTTTTAATTGTTAATACGAACATTATGTTGAAGAGTGCGTGTCCAATCTCGTAATGGTTCTGCGGTGATTATCTGCCTCAAATTTCATTTAGGATACCCAATTGCGTTGTCATTGTCTAGCAGGATTTTACATATGTATCTTTATCGGTGGCATCTCTTTAATTTTTCTTGTTCAATTTTAACCCCCCATGTTCTTGATTAATCAGGCTGATTCCAACGTTTGTTTATCCAAGTCTAAAATTCTTCATTATCTGCTAGAAGGGACTGCAGGTGCTAATGTAGAAATTGGCAAAGAGAAGGATGCAACTGAGGGTTCATTTGATAGTAACTTATCAGGTAGTTTTTCTAACCAGCTTTCCATGTCAAGCAACTTCTTCCACGTATTTCTCTTTGATCAACGTGCTCTGTGGAATAAATGCATTGGAATGGAATTGCAGCTTGTATTTCTTCTGATTAAGCCAGTTATTTTACTGGTAGCCTCTGTTTCTAGAGATGTAGTTCTTCCTCTTTGCATAAGCTTTGGTGCTGCTATTTATAGTTTTCCTCCTCTTATCGGCCTTGTAGTTACTAATCTTTATTCTATTGATTAGCCACTACTGGTGCAAATAATTGTGTTTCCTTGATTATTCATGCTGCATTTTTTTCCTTGAAAATTTAGTCGGCGGTCCATTAGCAGTGGTTGTTTTGGGGGCTTTTACTAAAATATGGGAGTAAATCTCACATTTTATCAAAATGTGGGACTTGCTCCTCTAATTATTGAAGTGTGGGAGTCAGCCATCAAACCGAAAGTCTTAATTTTGGTTTGATGGCTGGTATTTTCTGCATATTGAAAACTCACTCAAATTGAAAGTCCAAGTTTCAGTTTGAGTCAAACTGAAACTTAGATTTTCGGTTTGACTCAAACCGAAACTACAAGTTTCAGTTTAACTCAAACTGAAACTACAAGTTTCGGTTTGAGTTTTTTTAAAGTATTAATTTTTTTTAACTGTGCATGATTCTGAATCATGCACAGTTTGGGCAGAGACGGATTTGCAGAGACATCAATCCGTCTCAGTGCATTTAATTTTTTTTTTTAAATTTTAAGGCGCCCCTCTCCGGGGATTTAAAAAAAATTTAATTTTTTTAAAAATTTTCTTTTAACCATTTTAAATGCTCTTCATTTCACCCCATCTCTTTATTTCACTCCATCTCAAAAATTCTTTCAACACTTTCATTTCACCCACTACCTCAACTCTTTTAAAACTCTCTTATTTATTTTCACTCTCCCAACTTAAAATTCCTACATCTTCATATTCAATTTTTTTAAAATAAGAACCATATTATCATATAAGGGAAAGAAATTATTTATTTTTAATTTTTTTTTTTGCTAATTATTGTATCTATATAAGTAATTATGTATACTTTTTTTTATGTAGAAAATTGTTATATTGGAAGCAAAAAAATGGTATTTATCCTATCTCAAATATTTTTTTATTAATTTATTTATTTTAGTATATTTTTTACTTGCATGAAATATTTTATTTTTTGATAGTTTTAACCCCAACTTTTTTCTTTTTTTGTAAATTTAAGCATAATTTTCTTAAAAAAATTTAATTTATATTTATAAGTTTCTAAACAAAGAAAAATAATATAATCAAAATAAAAAAATGAAAATAATATGTATACTAACTATCAGATAAAAAAAATTATTTCATATTTCTAATTTCCTAAACTAAGAAAATTAATCTAATCATAATAATCCTATTAATTTAATCATAAAATAATTATATAAGTTTATGAAAAAATTAAATCATTAAAATATAAATTTTAATTCATAATCCTATTTTTCTAAACTAAAAAAATTAATTTAACTATAATTCACATATTTTAGTTCTAAAATTTAAATATAACATCTTAAAAAAAATTAGTATGACTTTTGTAGAAAGTGGAAATTGAAATTTTTTAAATCTGACCCTTCTCCAGACCCTGTTCATTGCGGGAGCATTCGTGCACCGGACTGCCCTTTATAGTTATTATACATATTATTTTCATTTTTTTTTATTTTGATTACATTATTTTTCTTTGTTTAGAAAATTATAAATATAATTAAAATTTTTTAAGAAAATTATACTTAAATTTGCAAAAAAAAAGAAAAAAATATGAATTAAACTTTTTTAACAAAATTATACTTAAATTTGCAAAAAAAAAAAAAAAAATGGGGTTAAGACTATCAAAAAATAAAACATTTCATGCAAGTAAAAAAATACTAAAATAAATAAATTAATAAAAAATATTTGAGATAAGATAAATACTTTTTTTTGCTTCCAATATAATAATTTTCTGCATAAAAAAATTATACATAATTACTTATATAGATACAATAATTAGCAAAAAAAAATGAAAAATAAATAATTTCCTTACCTTATATGATAATATGATTTAAAATTTATGTGAGTTTTAAATAAATTGAATATGAAGATTTAAGAAGTTTAAGTTGGGAGTGTGAAAATAAATAAGAGAGTTTTAAGAGGGTTGAGGTGGTGGGTGAAATGAAAGTGTTGAAAGAATTTTTGAGATGAAGTGAAATAAAGAGATGGGGTGAAATGAAGAGGGTTTAAAATGGTTAAAAAAAAATTTAAAAAAAATTTAATTTTTTTTAAAAATCTCCGGATAGGGGCCTTAAAATTAAAAAAAAAAATTAAATGTACTAAGACGGATTCAATTCGTCTCTGCCCAAACTGTGTATGATTCAGAATCATGCACGGTTATACAAATTTTTTAATACTTAAAAAAAAAACTCAAACCGAAACTTGAACTTTCGGTTTGAACGAGTTTTCAGTCTACAGAAATTACCAGCCATCAAATCGAAATTGAGACTTTCGGTTTGATGGCTGACTCCCACACTCCGGTAATTATGGGAGTAAGTTCCATATTTTGGTAAAATGTGGGATTTATTCTCATATTTTAATAAAAGTCCCGTTGTTTTGTGCATCACTACATGCTTATTTACCCGAACTTCCCGCGTTTAATTTTCTTAGGCAAAGGCTCCTCAAAATGGGTAAAAGTAAATGAAAAGAGAACGCTTTATGATGTTCTGAAAGAACCTGACTTCATTATCTCAGGAATTCCAGGTGAGCCTTCAGTTTCTTGAAAAGTTTTTGTGCTGTTAAAGAAGTGACTGACATATACATTATTGATTTTGCTCATTTGATCACTGTGCATGCAGTTTTATACGTCGTCTCAAAGAGCTCCACCTTCTATAGAAAGTTCAGAACTGGTAAATGGGCTCTGCCATCTTGAGAAGTTTGTGTCCATATGCTAAGCAGCATGGCTTGATTCTCTTATGAAGATTCTGTAAATGAGTCTAATCAAGCATTCTCGATGGGACCTGGGAACGAGTCATGATGTTTGTTGGCAAGAATCAAATATGTAAACCAACCATTAAGTTGACTCCTCCAACATTATCAATTCAGGAAAACAAAGGATTTCATGCATGGTTTTACAGTTTTATCCTGCTGTTACAATGTTTTGTTTTATCAAATACCTAAACTGACAAGAACTAGCGAATTTCTTCGATTGCGCCTTTGTTTACTCTTTATGTCTATGGTTTTGAGTAAAAGTTTTGACTTAAGAAATTGTTTTCCAGTTTGGATTTATTGAATTAGTCGTCAAAAATTTAGATGGTCTGGATGTCTACTTTTCCTGCCAGGTTTATTCGTTTATTAGTTGCACCAATTCCTTGTTATGGAGTCTAGGTCAATTATTTTGCACATTTATTTTTATCTTCTGTTATTTATATTGTATTATTTAATTTGTGTACTGGACTCAAAAATAGAGATTGATTAATGTTTGACAAAACTTCTCAATTGCTTCCAGCTTTGTTTTTCTACTCGGAATAATTTTTTAGTAGAGATTGAAAATTTAGCAGATTTAATATTTTTTAGCAGAGATTGAAAATTTTAGGGGACCGCATCAAACCAAATTTTCCTCTATCTTATGTCCTTTCCTTTCCTTTGCTTCTTTCAAAATCCCTGAAATTTCAAGATACCAGCAATACCCAAAACTTATTGCTTACAGCTCAGAGTCAAAGTCTGGCAGACTTTCTTTCTTTTCTTTTTCTTTGAAATATCCTGTGCTTATCTAATAATAATGCTTTCATTTTAGTAATTTAACAACAATATAAATTGTTTTTCTCTTTGAGATCATGATTTACAGTTAATGCAATGGTTCATCCTCTCTTCTTTATGTTTCTTTTGTCTGTCATCTTCTCTACTATTACTACTGGAGATGACTCCGTTGTCATGTTAAAACTAGCAACTGCCCTCGCCCACAGGGGCTGGCTTACTAGTAGCAGCACCGACTATTGCGCCTGGAATGGGGTCCAGTGCGACTTCTCCTTCCGCGTTATTGCCATGGACCTTGCTAGCAGAAACCTCTACGGCACTCTTCCTACTGAACTCTCTACTCTATCAAAACTCCAATTCCTTTCGCTTCAGTACAATCATCTCACCGGCCCCCTTCCCTCTCTTGCCAATCTGAGCTTGCTTCAAGAACTGTACCTTGGCTATAACAACTTTACCAGTATCCCTCCCGGCTTCTTTAAAGGACTAAGTAGCTTGAATATCCTGAGCATAAGTCAAAATGCCAATTTAGCTCCTTGGACTATCCCTAATGATCTTGCTGAATCTGTGAATCTGATATCGTTGGAGGCAAGTGCAGCCAATATTAATGGCATTATACCAGACATATTTGCCTCCTTTCCCAGCTTGCGGGATCTCAAGCTATCATACAACAATTTGGCTGGATCTTTGCCTGCATCTTTCGCAGGATCAGCAATCCAGATCTTGTGGCTCAACAATCAGCAAATGGGATTATCAGGTACCATCAACGTTCTATCCTCGATGACACAGTTAAGTCAAGCTTGGCTCCACCAAAATCAGTTTACAGGGTCAGTTCCAGATTTCTCGAAATGCCGTGATTTGTTTGATTTGCAGCTAAGTGGTAACAGGTTTACAGGGCTTGTGCCAGCCTCCTTGATCTCACTTCCTCATTTGCTAAATGTTTCTTTATCAAACAACAAATTGCAAGGTCCTATTCCTGAGTTTCCAGTCAATATTAGCGTTTTTAGTGACATTAACAATTTTTGTGGGAGCCATCCTAGCGTTCAATGTGATCCGCAGGTGAACATAATGTTGGAAATTGCAGGTGCTGTAGGATATCCGGAGAGATTATCTGATTCTTGGCAAGGAAATGATGCTTGCAAGAATTGGGTAGGCATTAATTGCGATGAACAGAAGAGGATTAGTATTGTGAATATGGAACGGATGCATTTTGCGGGAACTATATCTTTTGCATTTGCTAATCTTACAGCTTTGAGGATAGTTCGCCTTAATGATAATAATTTGACAGGTCCCATTCCTGATACCCTCGTTACTTTGAAAGAGAGATTGTGCAACAAATTCAACTTAATCTTATTGCTTCTATATCAATAGTTTATATACAGTTTTACAATCTTGATTAACAAGTAAAGCTATATACGTATTGGACTAGGATTACAACTTGTACAGAGTCACTTTCTTAATACAATTCGGATACCCTCTTTACGCCCCCTCAATTCGAACATCTAAAGGAAATGATCGAATTGTCAAATGATGCATTAAGGAATGATGCCGAGCCTTGGGCAAGGGTTTAGTCAAGATATCAGCTAACTGATCTTTAGAACTGATAAACTTTACTTGTAGTTCGTTGCGTTGCACCTTATCACGAACAAAGTGATAGTCGACTTCCAAGTGCTTGGTGCGAGCATGGAAAACCGGATTGACTGACAAATAAGTGGCTTCGATATTATCACACCACAAGTTTGCAACAGTAGATGGCAAGTAGCCAATTTCCCGAAGTAAAGATTTAATCCAAGTTAATTCCATGACAGCATGACCAATGGCTCTATATTCGGCCTCGGTGGATGATTTAGCAACAGTGCGTTGTTTCTTAGAGCTCCAAGAAATTAGATTAGAGCCAAAAAATACGGCATAACCAGAAGTAGACTTCCTGTCAGAAAAATCACCTGCCCAATCCGCATCAGTATAAACATTAAGAGCAAAATTCTTGGATTTAGAAAGAAGAAGACCATGCGAGATAGTATGCTGAAGATATCGCAGTATGCGTTTCACAGAGTTCCAATTAGCATCAGTTGGTGCCTGAAGATATTGGGACACACGATGCACAGAAAAACAAAGCTCAGGTCGTGTAAGACCCAAATACTGAAGACCACCCACTATGCTACGATAAAGAGTTGGATCGGCGAAGGAAGATGATGTTGAATCTGTATGAATGGTGGTCGTACTAGTGGGTGTCGAAATTCCGTTGCAGCCTTGCATGTTTGCTCGGTGAAGAAGATCAAGAATATATTTTCGCTGGGAAAGAAACAATCCATTCGGCAGCCAGGTTGCTTCCATACCAAGAAAATAGTCAAGAGTACCCAAGTCTTTCATCATAAAATTTGTTTTTAGTGTAGACAGCAGTGAATTCATTGCTTTAGTGCAGTTGCCAGTTAACACGATGTCATCAACATAAACCAGTAAAAACAGACGAACGTCGTGCTTATGATAATAAAAGAGAGAAGAATCAGCTGCTGAAACACGAAAACCATACTCAATCAAGGCTGTTTGTAGACGCTTGTACCATTGTCTAGGGGCTTGGCGTAATCCATATAAAGAACGACGGAGTCGACAAATATGATCAGGTTTTCCAGGATCATGAAAACCCGGAGGTTGTTCCATGAAAACTTCATCTTCTAATTCACCGTGAAGAAATGCATTGGAGACATCCAATTGTTTCACTGACCATCCAAAAGAAATTGCAAGAGATAAGATGAGCCGAATAGTTGTGGGTTTAATTACGGGAGCGAAGGTTTCTTTGTAATCAAGACCCTCACGTTGATGAAATCCTTTTGCAACAAGACGAGCTTTGTACCTGTCAACTGAACCATCAGGACGTTGTTTAACACGAAAAACCCATTTGCAACCAACCACATTTTGAGCAAGAGTTCGTGGAACAAGTTCCCATGTTCCTGTCTGAAGTAAGGCATTAATCTCGTGAACCATTGCTTCACGCCATTTGGAGTCTTTTACAGCCTGTGTGTAACAACTTGGTACAGAGAATGATATTTCTGCAGCTTTTGCTGTTGGTGACCAAGGAAGTTTTGGTTTCAAATTTCCAGTTTGCTGTCTAGTAACCATCTGATGAGTTCTGAAATCTAGTGGCTGTGGCGATGGTGCATCAGATTGATTGATGAAAGAAGATGTTTCTGACTGATCTGCAGCTTGCAAAATCGGTACAATAGGAGAGGCTGACTGATATGATTGATTTGAACTTATGAGCCGTGGATCATTGATGGTTAATGGAACAGACTTTGGTGTCAAAGGAGAATCTTGCGAAGTGTAAGCAGTCGAAGGGCTGGTTGGTGGTATATTTGGTGACGGCAAAGCACCAAGAATTCCAGGACTGGAATTTCGAAACAATGGAATTGGGGGCAGCGGAATAGACGTTGGCAGTTCGGATGGAGTGCGGCGTTGATTATCACTTGACTTCTTAAAAGGAAATTCCTGTTCAAAAAACAAAACATGACGTGAGATAAATAAACGTTTAGTTGAAAGATCCAAACATTGATAACCTTTGTGAATTTTACTGTATCCTAGGAAGACACATTGAGAGGACCGAGGAGCCAATTTATTAGCAGAATATGGTTTTAACCATGGATAACACAATGATCCAAATACACGAAGCTCATCATAATTGGGTTTATCGCCAAATAGAATCTCATAAGGTGATCTTTTACTAGTAATTGTAGATGGCAGCCTATTAATTGTATGAACAGCAGTGTTGAAGGCGTATGTCCAGTATTCATAAGGCATGGACGCATGATGTAACAAGGCTCGTCCTAATTCAACTATATGGCGATGTTTTCTCTCAGCACAACCGTTTTGTTCTGGTGTATGAGGACAAGAAACACGTTGAGTAATACCATGTTCTCTCAAGTAATTGGTTAAAGCTCTAAATTCCCCACCCCAATCAGACTGAAAACTCTTGATAGCAACACCAAAATATTTCTCAACCAAAGTGCGAAATTGAACAAAGACAGAGAAGACATCAGATTTTTGCTTCAGAAAATAAACCCAACAATACTTACTGTAATGGTCATAGAACAGAACATAATAACGATAACCATCCAAAGACATAATCGGAGATGGACCCCAAACATCAGAACATACTAATTCAAGAGGTCGTGAAGCATGGAATTTAGATTCAGGAAAAGGGAGTCTATGTGATTTGCTCACATTACAACCATGACAAAAACTGAATTTAGAATTCTTCAGAAAATAAACCCAACAATACTTACTGTAATGGTCATAGAACAGAACATAATAACGATAACCATCCAAAGACATAATCGGAGATGGACCCCAAACATCAGAACATACTAATTCAAGAGGTCGTGAAGCATGGAATTTAGATTCAGGAAAAGGGAGTCTATGTGATTTGCTCACATTACAACCATGACAAAAACTGAATTTAGAATTCGAATCAAAAGAAACATTATTATTGCGAAGAACATCATTAACAACTCTAATATTGGCATGTCCTAATCTTTCATGCCACAAAGAAACAGTTGCAGGAAACGCCTTTGGGGAAAAGGATCGAACTTGCTGAACTGGAAAAGGATAAAGACCATTCTTACTCCGGCCTTGGTAGAGTACCTGTCTCGTGGGGATATCCTTGACAAGATAAGAATGAGGAAAAAATTCAATAGAAGTGTTATTACTATCATTGAAAGCAGAAACAGACAGTAAATTGTTAGCAATTTTTGGAGAATAAAGAATATTATCAAGAATAAAGCGACGACCATATAGTAAAACACAAGAAGATCCACGAGAGGTAATAGGAAGAGTTTTACCATCCGCTATTTGTAATGTAGTGCCATCATTCACGGGAACAGGTCGATTTATGATTTCCTGATTAGCTGCCAAGTGATAATTAGCGCCGGAATCCACTGTCCATATGTGCCCAGGTTCAGTTTCGTATTTGACTGCGTTTGCTTGTGGTGCAGGCTTAGGTGTAGGACATTGCTGAGAAAGATGTCCAAAACCATTGCAATTGTAACATGTCACATTATTATTCGGATATTCTCCAACCGAATAGGATGAATTGCCTCTTTCAGAGCTCGTATAATTATGATTGTAGCCACGCCCTTGATGTCCACCGTGACCACGACCTTGCGAATAATAGGAACCGCGTCCTCGATTTCCTCTGCCACGTCCACGAGTTCCACGTCCAGAATGACTGTAATGGGCAGTAGGTTGAACAGCAGACGTGATAGCAAGATTGTCAAGCTTTAGTTGAGTCTCTTCACTAAGCAAAAGAGCAAATAATTCATCAAAAGTAATTGTAGTATTACGTGCTTCAATAGCCCGAGTAAAGGGGCGATATTCTGACCCTAAACCAGCAAGAATATCACATATCAAAGAATCTTAAGAGACAGTACTATTTCCTTCAAGAATACACAATTGATCAAAATATGACTTAGCTTTCTTCATATAGATTTCTATTGAATCATTCCCACGTGACAAGAGTTTCAATTGTTTTCGCAATTGAAGGATTTGGGTGCGAGCACCTGTAGAATAAATGGCAGCAATCTTGTCCCAAGCTTGTTTAGCTGTGGTGCATCGTACAATCTGAGTTAGCACAGTCTCGGAGACTGTACAATTTATCCATCCTCGAACAATTTGATCATGAGAAAACCATTCATGATAGGCTGGATTAGGTGCACCATCGGCAAGAGTTTGCGGTGGTGCAGTAGTTGTACCATCAACATGAGAAGCTAAGCCATAACCATAAAGAAGAGGCATTATCTGGGCGTGCCACAGCGGATAATTTCCAGAACTCAATCGAACACTAATAAATTGCGTGATATTCGGAATCGCAACAATAGCTGAACTTGCAGGGGATGTCATTGCAGGAGCAGGGGTAGAGAGCAAGGAAGATCTTGAGGAAGAAGTAGACAACGGAGAAGAGTCAGACATGATCAGAAAATTCAGGAAGAAGAAATAGCAGCTGTTGAGCCCTTGGTTGGCTCTGATACCATGAAAGAGAGATTGTGCAACAAATTCAACTTAATCTTATTGCTTCTATATCAATAGTTTATATACAGTTTTACAATCTTGATTAACAAGTAAAGCTATATACGTATTGGACTAGGATTACAACTTGTACAGAGTCACTTTCTTAATACAATTCGGATACCCTCTTTATACTTTGACTCAGCTTCAGACTGTTGATGTGTCGAATAACAATCTTTCTGGGAAAATCCCAGCTTTTGCATCTTCGGTGGAGCTAATCACTAGGCCCGGAAATTCTTTTCTCCAGATAAATACAGATTCAGGAAGTGAAGGGCCATTTAATGGGACTTCTACTGGAACAAGAAAAAGGGGAAATCATATATCACCCTTTTTTATTGCTGCAGGTGTTGTTATGCTGTCAACTTTCATTGCGGTTATCTTGTTCTTGCTATTTAAGCATAATGTCAAGAAGAGGAAAAGAGTGCCAGGAAGAGTGAAAAATCAAGAGAATAAGAATGAATTAGTAGCGCATAGAAACTGCAATTTTTTTGGGGGAATTGAGTTTTCAATTGAACTAATTCAACAGGTGACTGATAATTTCAACGAGAACAACATTTTGGGTAAGGGAGGTTTTGGTGTGGTTTATAAAGGTGAATTGCAAGACGGAACTAGAATTGCTGTGAAGAGAATGAAAGCTATAGCAATGGCTAACATGAAAAGAGTGAATGAGTTTCAAGCTGAGATAGCTGTGCTTACAAGAGCAAGGCACAGGCATCTGGTTTCTTTTTTGGGTTACTGTGAATATGGCAGTGAAGGGTTCTTGATATACGAGTACATGCCTCAGGGAACTCTTGCACAACATTTGTTTGAATGGCGAGAACGCAGGTGGCTCCCTCTTACTTGGAAGCAAAGGGTTCGCATTGTGCTGGATGTGGCACGTGGAGTGGAATACCTGCACAACTTAGCTGAGCAGAGTTTAAGTTTCATTCATAGAGATTTGAAGCCTTCAAATATACTTCTTGGAGATGATATGAGAGCTAAGGTATCTGATTTTGGTCTGGTTAAAGAAATTTCAGCAGCGAAGAATTCTCTGGTGACGAGAGTGGCTGGAACATTCGGCTATCTTGCACCTGAATATGCTGGTAAGTTTATATAGTTACTGAAGTTGAATTTTCAAGTATTAAATTGCTATGCAAAATGCCTCTCGTAATATAGGAGATCAGGAATTAAAATGTTGGCAAATCCCATTTTTTTTATAAAAAATTTCTTGAACGCTGTAAGAAAATGAAACTGAAGCTGCCCTATTCCTATTGACAGAAACTGGAAGGGTGACGAGAAAAGTGGATATTTATGCCTTCGGAGCGATTTTGATGGAGATGATTACAGGAAGAAAAGCCATAGATAATACAAGGATAGAGAAGGGATGGATGTACGTGCATTTAGTGACATGGTTTCGAGGAATAGTTTCAGTAAACAAGGAGAATATATTGAATGAAGTAGACCAAACTCTCAATCTTGACGAGGAGACTTTCAAGAGCATTAGCGAGGTGGCTGAGCTAGCAGGGCATTGCACTGTTGATAACCCTATCCAAAGACCAGACATTGCTTATGTAGTCAATGTCTTGGTATCTCTTGTAGAGAAGTGGATGCCTGCTGGCCAGGAAAAAGAGGATCGACACTCATCATTATCCTCCAGTTCTTTTATAATAGAAACTGGAAATTTCTTGATTGATTCACCACCGCTTACAAATGAAAAACACAAGCATGTTACTCTCTGAAGTGATGCTATTGAGGCACTGGAATTACATGTTCATTCTTAACATTTAGAAAGAAAAACAAATGGGGTGCACTAACTTTTTATGCCATTTTAGTTATTATGCATTGGGAAAATTTTATGACATGATATGGACACCACATATTCTTAAGAAAGAAAATCTTGTAACTTGAATATTATTTTCAATTTTATTGTGTTATGAATATTTTTTATATATATTTGTAATAATTTTTTTTAAAATATGACTATATTAATTGTTTTAAATATTATATATAATGTTAGGTTCAAAGGCACATATGCATTTTATGTTTTTTCATTTAAAAAATATATATCAAATTTGTAAAATGAAGCAAATATGCACAAAAATTAAGAGTTTTTTTTTTTAAATTTCATTTGTACTATGTATTTTTTTCAATTTTTTTATATTTTTACTATATATATCAAATATATTCTTCTTATACTAAAGATATACTCAGCATATATCAAAGAATAACAAATTTTTGGCCCTTGAATTTTATATATTTTATGTATTTTGCCTCTAAACTATTATTTGATATATTAAACCCTTTAATTATACAGTTTAGTGATATTGTACCCCTTTATAATAGCAGTTAAATGGGTGATATTAAACTCTTTTATAATAGCAGTTAAAAGTGTAATTTTTAAGTAATATTAATTAAAAGTTCAATATCAATAAATAAAAATTAAAAAGCTTAATATGTAAAATACATAAAGTTCATAAGTTTAAAAATATATTATTTTTTAATTTTTCATTAAAAAGCACCACTTTAATCTAGCAGAGACAATTTTTATATCAATCGAAAGACACGCATTTAATTTTTTTTAAAAAGAGTTTCATGCCATAAACTTATATAGTTAAATGGCTCAATATCTTTGAATAAAGGTTTAACAACTTAATATACAAAACACTTAAAATTTAAGGGTAAAAAAACGTTTTTTCCCATAAAAAAAACTTTGATCCTACTTAATTATATTTCTATTGCACGCTTGTATTGTATTGAATTACTGTTGCTTTAAGGTCCAAATCAGATGCAAGATCCACCACATTTTACAAATGGACAGACATACAACTTTTTTTTTTTTATGTTTACATCATTATCCGGAAAAATAATTTTTATTACAAAAATACTATAAAAATTAAAAATATTTATACTTTTATAAAAAATTAGTATAAAATTTTAAAAATATCTCATTTTTTAATAAGATAATTTTTTTTTAAAAAAATATCTCCTCCCTAACTACAATTAATATTTTACTTTAAATTTTTATTTTTTTAAAACTTCAATATTAAAATAAAAATATTCTAATAAAATAATAAAAAATTAATATTTTAAATTATTTTTCATTATATAAAAATCACAATTTTTCTATAAAAAATAAAAAATAAAAAATTTTAATTTTAATTATAAAAAATTAAAACACTAAAAAAATAAAAATAAAATAGGACATACAAAAATACATTAATAAAAATTATTAAATTTATTTTTAAATAAAATTTTAAATATTATACACATAAAAAAAGTACACACTCATTATATATGTGTTATATAGATGCGTTATAGATGTATTGTAGATGTATTATAGACATGTTGTAGATATTGTGTATATATTATATTTTTATTATTAAAGTTGTATATATTTTATGTAAAAATTATTAAAATATTGCATGAATATTGTATAAATATTATGTAGATATTTTGAGAATAAAAAATTAAAAAAATAAAATTAAAAAATATTAAAAATATTATGTAGATTTGTTGTAGATTTATTATTGATGTGTTGTAAATATACTATAGATGTATTTTATATTATTGATTATATATTTTTATATGTTATGTATATTATATATATATATTTTTTATATGTATATTAAAAATATGGCAAAAATTTTTTTAGAAAAAAATATAAATAAAATAAAATAAAAAAATAAAAATAAAAAATTATAAAATAAAAAAAAAGAAAAAGAAAAAGAACGTGAAAACCGTATATATGTAAATAAAGTTTGCGTGTCGTATACAGTGAAAAGCAGAAAATTCTTGGCATATACAATGTAAATTTCTCTTTTGTTTTTTTGAAAATTTACACTATATATCTGAATAAGAAGAGCAGTTTTCAAATATACAGACTCAGTGGTTTTGTTGTAAATTTTTAGCTTGTACACGGTGATTTTTATTTTTATTTTTTGTATTTTTATATTTTCATTTTTAACTATTTTATTTTATTTATATTTTTTATTTTAAAAAAATTAATATCATATTTTTAATAAGTACACATACAAAAATAAATAAATATATAAAATATATAAAATACATACTAAAAAATATAAATTATATCTATAACAACTATAATACATTTACGACACAGCTACAATACTTCCACACAATATTTTTAATATTTGTTTAATATTATTTTTTAAATTTTTTTTATTTTCACAATATTTACACAACATTCACATAATATTCATATAACATTCAATAATTTTTACATAAAATACATATAATTTAGACAACAAACATATAACATATATATAACAACTACAAAACATCTACAATTTTTATGAAATATACATAGAATATTTGTTAAATATCTACATAGTGAAATTATGTGTATTTTTTTATTTTTTATATATATAATATGTAACATTTATTTAAAAATAAATTTAATAATTTTTATTAATATATTTTTGTATATTTTCCTTTTTTATATTTTTTAAGTGATATTTATTTTTTATAATTAAAATTAAAATTTTTTCCTTTATAAAAAATTATAATTTTTATATATTGAAATATAATTTAAAATATTAATTTTTATTATTTTATTAGAATATTTTTATTTAATAGTAAAGTTTGAAAAAAAATAAAAATTTAAAATAAAATATTAAGTGTAATTAGGAAAGATGTATTTTTATAATTTTGCTTTAACATTTTATAAATGTATAAATATTTTTAACTTTTGTAATAGTTTCACAATAAAAGTTTTTTTTAGATAGTTATGTAAATATTTCTTTTTTAAAAAAAATAACATATTTCGTCATATTTTTTAAATTTTTACTTTTTTATTAAAAATATTTTAGTCATTTTATTATAAATTTATTATAAATATATAAAATTTATAAATTCATAGTAAATACATAGTAAACTCATAATAAATTTATTGTAAATTAATAAAAATCTATTTATAATCTCATTCTAAATAATTTATAAATATGATAAATTTAAAATTTTTTAAATTTTTTCTTATATTTTTATCAAAAATTTTTTTTTTTGCTCATGGGTGAAAAAAAGATAAACATTGATACTACTCAATAATCACATAATATAAAAAAAAATACATACTATCAAATCAATCCATTCAATTAACCATAAAAATGACTACAAACAATTGATTTTCATAGCTTAATCTCATCAAACACCCATATGATAAATTTAAAATTTTTAAAATTTTTTCTTATATTTTTATCAAAAATCTTTTTTTTTTTTTGCTCATGGGTGAAAAAAGATAAACGTTGATACTACTCAATAATCACATAATATATAAAAAAATACATACTATCAAATCAATCCATTCAATTAACCATAAAAATGACTACAAACAATTGATTTTCATAGCTTAATCTCATCAAACACCCATATGTTTTTGAGCATCCTCTAAATCAGCACTTGTATAAGCAAGTCCACCATGGCTAGTGAGGTCCATTCCAGACATTTGCTCATCTTCAGTTATCCTCAAAAGCTTCAATTTATGCAAAATCCAAAACAATGTTCCCATTGTTAAACTCACCCACACCACTATCACTACAATCTGCACAACATTTGCAGCCAACAATCCTGCTCCTCCTCCCATCAATAACCCATATGGTCTTCCTGGATTTATTACAGGGTCAAGGTGAATTATTTTGCACATTTCTCTTTATCTTTCTGTTACCTGTATTGTATTATTTAATTTATGTAGACTGAACCCTCAAAAATAGAGATTGATTGATGTTTGACAAAACTTTCAATTGCTTGCAGCGTAGTTTTTCTACTCGGAATATAGATGAGAGTTGCTGTGTAGGATTTAATATTTTTTTTTAGTAGAGATTGAAATTTTATTGGACCGCATCAAACTCAATTTTCCTTATTTTATGTCCTTTCCTTTGCTTTGCTTCTTTCATTATCTTTGAAATTTCAAAGTACCAGGCTACCAGCAATATCCCAAGACTTATTGCTTATAGCTCAGAGTCAAAGTGTGACGGACTTTTTCTTTCTTTTCTTTTTCTTTGAAATATCCTGTGCTTATCTAATAATAATGCTTTCATTTTAGTAATTTAACAACAATATAAATTGTTTTTCTCTTTGAAATCATGATTTACAGTTAATGTAATGGTTCATCCTCTCTTCTTTGTGTTTCTTTTGTCTGTCATCTTCTCTACTATTACCACTGGAGATGACTCCGTTGTCATGTTAAAACTAGCAACTGCCCTCGCCCACAGGGACTGGCTTACCGGTAACAGCACCGACTATTGCGCCAGGGATGGGGTCCAGTGCGACTCCACCTTCCGCGTTATTGCCATGGACCTTGCTAGCAGAAACCTCTACAGCACTCTTCCTACTGAACTCTCTACTCTATCAAAACTCCAATTCCTCTCACTTCAGTACAATCATCTCACCCTCTCTTGCCAATCTGAGCTTGCTTCAAGAACTATACCTTGGTTATAACAACTTTACCAGTATCCCTCCCGGCTTCTTTAAAGGACTAAGTAGCTTGAATGTCCTGAGCATAAGTCAAAATGCCAATTTAGCTCCTTAGACTATCCCTAATGATCTTGCTGAATCTGATATCGTTGGAGGCAAGTGCAGCCAATATTAATGGCATTATACCAGACATATTTGCCTCCTTTCCCAGCTTGTGGGATCTCAAGCTATCATACAACAATTTGGCTGGATCTTTGCCTGCATCTTTCGCAGGATCAGCAATCCAGATCTTGTGGCTCAACAATCAGCAAATGGGATTATCAGGTACCATCAACTTTATATCCTCGATGACACAGTTAAATCAAGCTTGGCTCCACCGTGTTAAGACTTGTGAAAAGATTAAGAAGAAAATGGATTGGAGAAACACAGAAATGAAAGAAGTTACTGTAAAAATGATCAGACTAAATCCTCATTCCTTCAATTCAATAATATAGGCAAAGAACAGAGGTGAACATATGTAGTACTGGTCAATAACTACCTATTTTTTGTATAAAAAAAATAATACGTTTGTTACTAACAAATACATACATACAATTCCCTAAAATGACGATCTTCATTCCTTTTCAACAACTTACTGACTAAAATAAGTTTCAACAAAACAAAACACAAAATAAATAAAACACAAAATCAGGTCCTAAATTTTAGAATTACAGCAGTCCTCTATTCAAAGCAAAACTCAATAGTTAACACTCCTACTGTTTTTCTTTGAACACACACAACTTTGACTTTAATTCTTCAAACTTTTCTGTTGGAAGTGCCTTAGTTAATATATCAGCAACCTGCATATTAGATAGACAATGAACCAAGTGAATTTCACCATTTTTCTCAGCCTCCTTTAGGAAATGGTACTTGACTTTGATGTGCTTAATTCTGCCATGCTGGACAAGATTATTTACTATTGCTATTGCTGATTTGTTATCTACATGAATGAGAGTTGGTTGATGCTGAGGCATGCCAAGTTCTTGCAAGATTTTTCTCAATCAAATTGCATGATTGGTTGGTGCTACTGCTGCAACATATTCAGCCTTTGCCATGGATTGAGCAACAACTTCCTGTTTTCTTGAGCTTGAATTAAATACACCAGAACCAAAAGAAAAAGTGAAACCTGAGGTGCTTTTAGAGTCTTCAACACTTCCTACCCAATCACTATCTGAAAAGCCAATCAATTTACCACTCTCTTCATTTGAAAACTGAATTCTATAGTTGGCAGTCCCTCTCAAGTACCTTTTAGCTGCATTCATATGTCTATGAGTTAGAGAATGCATAAAATGAGACAATACATTATGTCTGGCCTTGTTGCTGTTAAATAGAGCAATTTGCCGATCAAACTTCTATAGACACTGGCATCAACTTCATGTGCTTCATCTTCCTTAGATAACTTCTCATTCATAACCAATGGAGCTGCTACTGATTTGCAGCCTTCCATCTTAAATTTTTTAAGCACATCCCAAGTGTACTTATTTTGAAAAATAAAAATTGAATCATTGGCTTGCTTCACTTCCATTCCAAGGAAATAACACCTCTCCCCTAAGTCAGACATTTCAAATTCCTTGGTCATAACACATTTAAAGTTCTGAATTGCACAAGAATCACTACCTGTCACAAGTAGATAATCAACATAGAGCAAAACCACAAGCTGCACCTTATCTTTAGTGCCTTTGACATACAAAGTAGTTTCACTCTCACTTCTCTTGAAGCTATTGTTGACCAAGTGGGTGTCAATTCTGGTGTACCGGGCTCTAGGTGCCTGCTTAAGGCCATACAAAGCTTGTTGAAATTTGTGGGCTTCCATTAATCTTCAATAGCTTGGGCTTGATTTATACATTGGAAGTGTTGGACTTTGTAACATATGCACATTGGACTTCTTCAATAATTGGGCTTCTTCATATAAAATGGGCTCCTTCTTGACAAAATGGCTTAGGTCATTTTGTCTTAGAACAATTCATTATTATATGTCATTTTTCCTTTTTTAATAATAATATTATATATAAATATCCACTTTCACTGACTCAATTTTCATTTCAATTAATTTAATATAAATTAATTTTTTCTTTTAACCACTCATTAATTGACTTATATATATATACAATATATACACACTCCTCTAATCTTTCTTATCTTCCCACTTAAACATTAATATACTTTATTTCATTTAATCCAATTTCAACAATAATCATTCTAAAAATTTTAAGGTATAGCTTGGAATATTACAAAAGCAAACCAACTACAACCGTTGTAGGAGAATGTCAAGATGATCGATCAATGCTCATAGGATTTTATGAACGAAGTTTATGAGCATTTTGAACAGTAGACCCAGCAACTCAAACAACAGCAAATCACCAAGAATCCATTTGAAAACAAATGAGTCAGCTGATTGAGTTGATGAAAACCATTTCTTCTCAACTGTACTCCACTCAAAATCCTCCAACTATCAACCCCCAAACCGCCACTGTTCAATTTTCCCCAGCCAACAATAATCAGAACATTGTGGTTACAGATTTTCAAATCATTAATCCACAAGACTCCCCTGTTAAAAACCTTCAACCCATTAATTCACAAAACTCCACTGCTCAAAACCCTCTACACATTAATTCACAAAACACATTTGTTCAAGAACCCCAAGCCATTATTTTTCAATACACAACTCCACAAAATTTTCTAGCCATGACTTCCCAAATCAACACTACCCAAAACCCACTTACTTCCCTCCAGCACCACAACACTGCCAAACAACCACACCATACAACCACAATTCCGGCCACTTCAAGTAGAGTAACTCCGCCTCACTTGACCATCCCAAACAACCCACTGCATACCATACATGACATCCAACATAATAATCAATTGATCCAAACACAGTTGAACCCTTATTCCAGTGAGGGCAGTAGGAGTGCTAAAATGGGAATTCTCCCTAATCCATACAACTCCCATCACCCTTGCCCAAATCAGACTCATTTCCCAACAACCAGAAACAACATATTTGTTTTTCTGAACAAACAAAAACAAATTGATGATGATGAGTTTTTGCAACGAGTGGAATTAGAGGTGCGTGAATTACTTCCTTCTCATCATTTGATTGTTCTTGTGAGTTTGAAGAAAGATAAATTTGAAAAGTAGAGAAGACAAAGAAAGAAAATTAAAATTTTGCTAAGGAGAATTAATGCCCTAAAGATGTTTGAAAAAAAGAAAAATTGGGAGAAACAAAAAATCAATATCTATTCAAGGAAAATTTGGAGCTTGCTATAGGGAAAAATGTATAATTGATTGTTGAATTACACATATTGCACAGAAATGGAGAGTTTAAGGTGGAACCACAGTGTATCATGGGTCGAAGAATCATTGAAGGAAAGAAAGAGAGGGTTAAACATATCTTAATTCAGTGGATGCATATGCCTCACAAAGAAGCTACTTGGGAAGATGACAATTTTTTCAAATCACAATTCCTTAATTTTTTCCTTGAGGACAAGGAAAATTTGGAAGAGCTGGGTAATGTCATGCCCTGCAAAGAAGAGTTTGGTGCAATTCTATTAATGGGTCAGCAGTGGATTCAGACCGAAAGGAGCTCCTGGATAAAAAGAAAATGATGATTATAGAAGATTCTAGTATTGATGATATCTGCGGAGCAAGCTGCTGCGATATGAGGGAACATTAATTTGTTAGAGTAGTGCTTGGCTGTAGTTTTGTCGTATTCAGCAAAAGGAATAACAGAATTGTGAATGAGAGGAATGATTGGCAATGATTGGTTTATTGTTGTTATAATGTGCTTGACAGCAATTATTTATACGCTGTATTAGCTGATAGCAGGGACATTAATGAATATGAAAAATATAATTTCTCGCTAAATTTCTTATCAACTGTTTTCTTTTTCTTCTTCTTTCTGCTATGAGTTCTTCTCTCTCTCTCTCTCCTCTCTTCTTTCTTCTTACTTTCTCTGTTCTTTATTTACGAACATGACAAGAGATTCGAGAAAGGTACCAGAATCCAGCTCTACGACAACTATTTTCCCCAATCATTTTGGAGATTTTTATTTTTCAAAATAAATGATATATGTCGAGATAATTGGATATTATACATGCTAAGCATACACAAATTTTCAAACAAAAGCAAAATTTCTGAATATCAAAAGATAGAAATTGAATACTAATACTTTTAAAATGAGGGTAAATTACTTGACACTACCGAAATCAAATACAATTAATACTTGAATTCTCATTATTCCAAAATTAATATTTCTAGTCCTTAACGGATACATTATGAAATTTACATTATATTTTAATTTATATAACATTTTTATTTCCAAAATTTTAAAATATAATTTTAAAATTATATTATGATGGCAGAAATTTCTAGTTTAGCTGTGATGAAATTGGTTGGCTAGCCACAGCTAAGATACAGAGGATATGATTTCAAAACGCTCCAACCTTGTACCTCTATCCATCATTGCTAATCGGCTGCTACCAACTTAATTTTAAATCTTTAGTGGGCTACTACCAACTTAATTTCGAGCTCAGTTAAAAAATAAAATAGAAGAAAAAACTGAACTTGAACTTTAGTAAAATGCTTCTCCATTCATCAGGTGGGGTTTTTTGGGGTCCTCGCACGCTTAAATGAGTACACCTCTCATAATATAGTAGTTCAAAACCGAACAATCCCATTCCCTTTTAAGAATTTCCCAGGCACCACAAAAAGTGTTTTAGATAAATAACACTAACATCCATCAGAATAATCATTCATCTGCAGAGATATATCATGCATCCATGCCAAATCTGGAAATCAGGTTGCATTTTCAACAGGTTAAAGCATCAATTTTGTCACAAGACACTTATGAGTGGTAATATTATATTTATAAAGTCACGCACATGATAGGTTCTCTTTGTATCCAAAAAAAAGGGGCACTAAAGCTTCCCATGTCATAGAACACATAGGCAGGCCTTTACTAGATGACCCCAGACATAAAACACGAGGCAGGCCTTAAAAGATAAACGTTAGACATGAAACATTTAATCAGGCCTTAATGGATCACCTTAGACATGCACATCAAGCACACACCGAAGGCAATCTCCTTCATGCATCAGATCAAATGCCTTGTTGATCTCCACAAGAGTCAAATTATGGGTGATGTACTCATCCACCTTAATTTCCTGTAATATCAACAGAAGGGGCAGAGTTGCTAGCTAAGTAGATGGAGATTGAAATGCATGAAATCATATATGTATAATAACGAAATACCTTCTTCATGTACTTGTCTACAAGCCAAGGCACCTGTGAACGGCTCTTGAAACCGCCAAAAGCAGTTCCTTTCCAGACACGGCCAGTCACCAACTGGAAAGGACGAGTGGATATCTCCTGACCTGATGCTGCCACACCCACAATAACTGAAGTCCCCCAGCCCTGATAATTTTAGGAATATCAGAAGTGTTATGCAGATCCGCAGATTGTTCAGCCACCAGTTCAGGCACTACTTACCTTGTGGCAACATTCCAAAGCAGACCTCATTACAGAAACATTTCCAATACACTCAAAACTATAGTCAACACCACCATCTGTGAGATCAACAATAACCTGCTGAATTGGTTTATCATGATCCTTTGGATTCACAAATTCAGTAACACCAAAATCCTTTGCTGCACAGTAAAATTTACAGAATTAAATACACAATATAAACCAATATAAGCAAGACAAATCCTAATTAAGTACCATCCTTAGTTCCTTGCACTCCATATCCTACCCTTATCTCTCTTTCGCCAAGGGAAGAACACAAAAAATATGTATTCTTTGCATCAAGGATGCATTGGAGATGGGAAGCTTTTTTTTTTTCTTTTTTTATTTTTAATTAAACAATAAAACCAGCTTTGAAAATATACTTAATCAAAGCATTTCAAGGTCCTTTGACTTCAGTACCATGGCAAAGTCGGACGTCCTCAATTTTCAAAGCCAAATATAGGCGCTACATACTACGAGGAAATTCAAATACTTGGATCATTTTGCACCTAAAAACTGCATCGGCTGGATTTCAGAATTCAATTACACAAAATAAAAACTATAAGCCAGCAAATCAGTTTTTCAATTTAAAACTCTCAACAACCACGGTTAGAAAACAACTGAAGCCTTTAGTGAGCAAGCTGTGGAGAATTGAGGGAAAATGCCAAGCCAAGTTGTACATTAATGGCCAATTGTTTCAAAAAGTTCTTTCCTTTCCAATAATGGCTTTAGAGGGGTTAACTTTGAACCCCCAGCCCAGAATACAGTGCATTAGGTATGTCAAAAATATATTCACGAAATTTCACATGACACTACAGCATGACAATACAAAGCATCTCCAAACCATCCAGAATCAGCAGCATTTAGTTTTATTATTTTGCCAAGTATTTAGCATTAGCAATTATTCCACAATACAATGGACATGAAAAAGTGATTATACAACAACAACAACAACAAAGCCTTAATCCCAAGTCAATTGGGGTCGGCTACATAGATTCTTCTTTTCCACTCAATACGATTTAAGGTTATCTCTTCTGATAGATGTAACATCATAAAAAAGTGATTATCTACAGTAAAAAATCCTTCAGATTAGAAAAGAATTGTCAAAAAAATGAAAGTCATGCCATGTTATGCTTGCACCACTCCAGAACAAATAGAAGCGTTACTAAAACATACCCCTACCAAACTTGTTGCTGTCAATATCTATGCCAATAATTCGTGAAGCACCAGCTGCCTTTGCTCCCTCTGCAACCTGTTAAATTATAGAAAGTAAAAAATTAAAAAATGACAGCACATTAAGATTATTAGATAGTTTACATTATCTAGACACAAACACACACGTGTGAACACTCACACGCAAAAAAAAAAAAAGAGAGAAAGAGCTAGATGATTGCATTTACTACTTACTGCAAGGCCAACTGTTCCAAGGCCAAAGATAGCAACTATAGATCCTGCTTCGACTTTTGCAGTGTTCCAAACTGCTCCAAGACCTAAAGGAAAACAGTGTATGCAAGACAAGTTGCTTAATGAATCTTGTAACTAAGGAGCTTAAGAAGAAAATGAAATTAAAACAGGGAAAATTTCTACGTTTGATGATTTTATGGAATAGAAGATAAAAATTATGGGATGCTCTTTTTCTTCAAGTAGGAAGAGGTTGTACTCCTAGTAACCCATTAAGCAGGTTAAGGACAGTAGTAGAATAAGCTTAGTAAATTAACAAAGTATAAAAAATCCTTACCAGTGGGAACACCACAGCCAAGAAGGCACACTTTCTCCAAAGGAGCTTTTGGATCAATCTTGGCAACACTAACATCATGTACGACAGTGTATTGGCTGAATGTTGAAGTTCCCATGAAATGGTAAATAGGCTTTCCATTTATTGAGAACCGGCCTTTCTGATCATTCATCATAACTCCAGCCCCAGTAGCCATACGAACTTTGCCACAAAGATTTGTCTTCCCTGATTTGCAAAATTTGCATTCTCTGCATTCAGCCTGGTAACAAGGGATGACATGATCACCTGGCTGAACCTCAGTCACACCTTCGCCAACACTTTCTACAATCCTGAGGTAAGAAAATTCAACCGCATCACCAATTTAAGCAAAAAGGTGCCACAAATAGCCTAATATTTAAAGTGACTTACAAGTGCCATAAACTTACCCAGCAGCCTCATGACCAAGGATACAGGGGAAGAGGCCCTCAGGATCCTAAAACACAGATTGAAGTCAAACAATATGGTATCAACATCAAAAAGATAATTTAAAAAAAATAAACATCATCAAAATAATTCAACAATAAGGCTTTATCGTAAGCTCCAGGATGAAAAAATGAAGTAAATATACAATTAACATGAAATATCAATTTCTTCTCATTTCATGTTACAAGAGTTCCCAAGTCAAAGACCAGACACCCAAAAATTGCAGGGGATTAGGGTTGTAGCGGGTCCCAAAAGAGGCAAATTAATTATTAAAACCTTATCTTATATGATAATAATATTTCAGTGAATTATTTTCTTAGAGCGTCATTTCCTATAACAAAAAATTCAATTCAATTTTGCAATCAAAATATGATGGCAGAAAATTCAAATGTAAGTGTTAAGCATGTATAATGAAAACCTTGCCACTCCAAGTGTAAGCATCTGTATGGCAAAGAGCAGTAAACAGAATCTTGACTCGAACTTCACCAGCCTGAGGCGGAGCCACCTGAACATCTTCTATAACCAACGGCTTGTTTGGCTCCCAAGCAACCGCAGCTTCACATTTCCATTTCACGACAGAACAGATCACAGATTACACAAATCACAATCACTAGGGATTTATAAATGAACACAAAAAAAAACAGGGATGTAGAGAGAGAAGTACCTTTGCAAGTGATGACCTGACCCTGCGTAGCCATTGTTTTCAGATAGAGAAAGAAACAAAGATAGAATGGGAGTTTGTTGTGATGGAGATAACTACTAAAAATGAAGAAAAGTCTCTATAAAAGATATTTCATAGGAGAAATTGCTGTTCTTGTCGAGCTAATGTTTTCTTCGTGGGGTATGGTCCGCATGGATTGTTGGATCCCAACCGGATCCTGACCCGTAATCTGAATCTGTTTTGGGCTCGACATTTCAATCGTGGAAAATTTACAAAAATAACAGACAAAATAAAAAATTTATAAAAATACTGTATAAATAAAAATTTTATTAAAAAATTATAAAAAATTATATATTTTTAGTATAATTTTGACAGATATTGAATATATATTGAATAGATATTTAGTATATGTCGTGAAAATGTAAATATTTTTTTAAAAAAATGTTTTTATAAACTAAAAAAAAATGGTGAAATTGAAATTTTAAAGAAAAAAAAATATTTCATATAATTTTCTTGTTTTCTTTAGTGGGCTTCTTCTACGTTCTTATTATAAGCTTTTTATAAAATTATTAAAAAATATTAAAAAATAATAAAATTTATAAAATTTTCAAAATATTTTTAAATTTATTAAAATTTTTTATTAGTTTATAAATTTATTAAATTTATATAGTTTATTATGAATTTATTATGAACATAATAATTTCTATAAATTTATTATGAGTTTATTATATTTTTATAAAATAATAAAAAATTTTGGTGAGAAACATAATTTTTTCATTTTATTTATTGAGATTAATGAACCCATTTAATCATACACAATGTGAAATACCTAATAAACAATAATTTTTTTGGAGGAAAAATAAACAATTGTTTAATTTTATGAAATCAATAATAAAATACTACTATATGTTTGAAATAAATTTTGAAGTAATATAATTCATTTGAATTTTATTATTTAAAATAATTAAAAATAAAAATAATATAATTATTTTTTAATATGCATCTAAAAATCATATTTAATTTAAATTTTTTAATAATGAATTTCATTAAATAAATTAAATTTTATAAAATTCTTTTATTTTGTCCAAAAAATGAATTTTTTAATGCAAAATGATTAACTACTGTGAGTTATATATTTTTTAAAAATGATAACTGATAAAAAAAACAAAAAGAGTAGAGTCAAAATAGGTAACTGAAGAATTCAAACGTAGAAAGAAGAAGAAGAAAAAGATAGGAATGATTACCAAATTTCCATAGAAGAAACTGAACTTTGTACAGTAGAGTTGGTGTGAAAATTGGACTTTTTTTATCGAATTAAAAAAAATAATTAACCAAATTTCAGGTTGAAAATATGAAGGAAGCTAAACAAAAGTCCATTAGTATGAGACCTTTTAAGAATTGTCCAAAAAATAAATTCATACAGATTCAAGCTCAAAGCGAACAATATTATACTAATGTGGAGTTAAGGTGATGCTATAAGATCAACAGTAATTAAAAAAAAAAACAAATAAGTAAACTATTCATCGCACATTCATGACAAAACATTAAATTAAATTTATTCTAAATTCATCACAACTATATTAGAGTCAAAAATTAAAATAATTATGAAGAAAGTTCATATAAAATAAAAATCTGAAATTATGATAAACAAAAGTACAAAGTTATTAAACTTTAGAAATATATAAAAATGAATTTTAAATCACTAAGGCACTAACCGCTAAATTAAGTTCTGAATTCTGAAAAGATTATATATCTCTTTCTTTCCTTATGCGAGACCTGGAAATGACCACATCATGGCGCCATGCGTTGGCCTTTCTTTTCTATTAATTAAATAGTATACAAAAATTAATTTAAAATATTGCCAATAAAAAAATTATTTATAGCTTATAAATCTAAGAAAAAGGGCAAATTTTCATAATTAAAGGATTCAATTTGCGCATTTATTTTATATATACACACATATGTATACATAAAGGGAAAGATAGAAATTCGCCCTTTAATATTTCTGCAAAAGTAGATATTGGCCCGTAAAAAAAAATTAAGACTTAATTATGTATAAATTTTATTTAAATGATGTATTTAAATCCCTCATTAAAAGGAAAAGTTAACACACTTAAATATGGAAGATAATTAGGCCCCATTTTTTTTTATTTTACAGTCAAAATAAATTAATGAGGCTCAAAAATAAACATAAGATTTAAAAATATATTTTTAATAATGAAAATTAAAATAAAATATTAAAAATGGAAAAAAATTAAAATATTTTTAAATTAAAGTATATATATACTTATATATATTTATAAATATATATATATAATTACATGACAATTTATATATGTAATATATTTATAATTATATAAATGATATATACTTATATATATAAATTAGTGGAATTTTTATATATAAATAGATGTATATATTATTGATTTTTTTATATATTTAAAATTTTATAATTAGGTATTTAGATTAATGTTAAAATTTTATAATTTGATTATGAATTTGTTAAAACTAATATTATCGTTTGAAATAATTTTTTTATAAAATTTAATTTAATAAAATTATATAAATAAATTAATAGATCAAATAATTAAAATAAAATGACATATAAAAAATTAATAAAATTTTAAATTTTAATAAATAATATAAAAATAATAAAAATCTAAAATTTACTATAATATTAAATATGTAATTTTACCTTTAATTTGCCTATAATTTTATTTTTGCTTAAAAAATGTTACTTTCTTTATTCGGTTCCTGTTTTCACCACTTAGGGCTAGTGCGGCTCCCCTGTTGCGAATGGTCACCATTAGTGCTAAATCTTCATCTCTCCAAAATCAAATTCTTCCTCCACACATGAATTTGGGAAAATTTTAATTTCTCAACACCAACTTAATTTCTCACCCGAATTTGGGCTCCTATTGCATTGCTATTTTTCTTTGGTTGGCTTTTGAAGAATAATTTGCTTAACTAATGAGTTCAGACACTACAGACATTTAACTCCTCTAGAGGGTTGTGCTAGGTATGGAGTAGGGTTTGAAGAAACTTTTCATGTGTTGAGGGATTGTCCTCTAGCTAGGCAAGTTTGGTTGACTAGCTTTCATCGGAATGATAAGCCAAGTTTTTTCTCCAAAGACCTTGAAGAGTGGCTTATTTCAAATCTGAATATCAGAAGGCACAAAACGGACGAAAGCTTTAATTCTTGGTCTTTGCACTTTGGAATCACATGCTAGTATTTATTGGGCTTTAGGATTGGTTGTTGAATGGCATTATGTCAGACATTCATTCCAAAGTTCATGAGGTGAGTCTAACTCGAACAGTGGAGGGAAATGTGAATATTCATTTGATTGGTCAAAAGATAGCTTTGATAGGCTAGTCCCTTCCTTCCCTGAGTTTGTGGTGTTGTAGATAAATTCGAACTCCGTGACCAAATTATTTAACTGGACTGAAGTATATATTGTGATACTGTAGATAAATCCAAACTTTAACTATGATAAAATACACTTTGACGTGATAACACTACACAGACACATTCGAAAAATTTGCCCACTACATCGACACTCCCTAAAAATCCGCTGACCTTTGCAAAAGTTTTCTCCACTTTCCAACTATAAATAGGTATAGACTTTCACAGGTAAGGAGTTTGAACATTAGTGCTCTTTAATACCATATAGTTCAGTTGTTTTTAATTACTGACTTAAATATTGGAGACTTTCCACTAAAGCCCGATTATTTTTCTTGATTTTGTAGGCTCAAGAGGTGTGGCACATCAAATTCAAACTTAGATTGGAGTCCTTGAAGTCCATCCCTTCATCAGTGGTGCAGTGAGGGTGGACTGGCTGATTCCCGAAATAGATAAGATGACTCAAGATTTAATTCACGATTCACAGAATTCAACTAAAACTCCTAACAGACTGCCCCCACTCCCACAAACACCCCAATGTCCAACAGCTCAAAACACAACACATAATTCCCAAATCGAACAATCCCTAATCTAAACCTCTCTTCCTGTATCATCTGCTGCCATAATGGAAGTAGCCCTATTGAGCCTTCTCTGCCATTTGTTCTAATAGCACAAATGGACTCTACAACGTTACAATCCCTAAATATATCTGAACAAGCAATCAAAGAGCTCACATCCACACTCAAAGATTTCATTGCAGTTTTTCGATAAGTTACTAAAAATCCACAGCAACCTACATTATCAGAACATGAACCTCCTCCTCCAACATGCCAAACTCCACATCCACCTACTCATTAGATACCTCTCCCTTATAATTCACCACAATATGACTATGAACCTCAACAATAATATGATACATCCCATGAATCAGAACATGAGGTTCGGAGAAAGTTTTATTCACCAGAACATTCAACATCGCATACACCTATTAAAAATAAAAAGTGTGATGTTGATGAACACGTTTATGAATCGTTATTATTTAAATGACATATCTTTTGTGTTTGTGATACTATATTATTAAATAATTGTGTTTTATTGACTGATATATGTTGATCTTCTATGATATGGTTGATATATTTTGACCTAAATTTATAAGGTTTGATATGAACCTACAAAAGCATATAGCATTTGTGTTCCATATGTTGTTTAGATGTCTTATATAGTGAAGAACTGTGATTTTATAGACTGATATGTGTTGATCTTTGATGATATGTCATGATATGGATTGATATGGTTAGAAATGACTTGTTGTGGGACTTCTAAAATACAAATCATTATTATTATAGATTTAATTGACTTGATAGTGTTGGTCTTTGATTATATGTGTTGATATGTCTTGATATGGGTTGATATGTCTTGATATTGGTTGATATGTTTTCATATGGGTTAATGTGAGATTTCTAATATAGACAGTATTTGAGTTCTATATATTGTTTAGATGTATTATATAGTAAATAAAAGTATTTTGTTATCTTATATGTGTTGATATGTCTTAATATGGGTTGATATGTCTTGATATGAGTTGATATATTTTCATATGGGTTGATGTAAGACTTGTAAAATATATTGTATTTGAGTTCTAAATATTGTTTAGATGTTTTATATTGCAAATAAAAGTATTTTGTTGATTGATATGTGTTGATATGTCTTGTTATAGGTTGATATGTTTTAATATGGGTTGATATGTTTTCATGTGGATTGATATGAGACTTCTAAAATAGATAGCATTTGAGTTTTGTATGTTGTTTAGATGTATTATATAGTAAATAAAAGTGTTTTATTGCCTTATATGTGTTTATATGACTTGATATGGGTTGATATGTCTTAATATGAGTTGATACATTTTTATATGGATGTGAGACTTGTAAAATATATTGTATTTGAGTTCTAAATATTGTTTAGATGTTTTATATAGCAAATAAAAGTGTTTTGTTAACTGATATGTGTTGATATATCTTGTTATGGGTTGATATGTCTTGATATGGGTTGATATATTTTCATGTGGGTTGATGTGAGACTTCTAAAATAGATAGCATTTGAGTTCTATATGTTGTTTATATGTATTATATAGTAATAAAAGTATTTTATTGCCTTATATGTGTTGATATGTCTTGATATAGATTGATATATTTTTATATGGGTTGATGTGAGACTTGTAAAATATATAGCATTTGACATCTAATTGTTGTTTAGGTGTTTTATATAGCAAATAAAAGTATTTTGTTGACTGATTGTGTTGATATGGGTTGATATGTATTGATATGGGTTGATATGTTTTCATATGGGTTGATGTGAAACTTGTAAAATATATAGCATTTGACTTCTAATTGTTCTTTAGATGTTTTATATAGCAAATAAAAATATTTTGTTGACTGATATGTGTTAATATGTCTTGTTATGGGTTGATATGTTTTCATGTGGTTGTTGATGTGAGACTTGTAAAATATATAGCATTTGAGTTCTAAATGCTGTTTAGATATTTTATATAATAAATAAAATTATTTTGTTGACTGATAGGTGTAGATATGTCTTGATATGGATTAATATGTCTTGATATGGGTTGATATATTTTTATGTAGTTGTTTATATGAGACTTGTAAAATATATATCATTTGAGTTCTAAATATTGTTTAGATGTTTTATATAGTAAATAAAAGTATTTAATTTGTTGACTGATATATGTTGATATACTTTGATATAGGTTGATATGTTTTGATATGGATTGATATGTTTTCATATGGTTGTTAATGTTGACTGATCTGTATTAATCTTACTATAATATGGGTGGATATGTGATGATAAGGTTATCAATGTTGCTAATAAAATTTTATTTTTTATCCATGTTGGTTATCTGTTAAAATGAGGCTACAATTTTATTTTACAGGCATAAAATGAAAATTCTCTCTAAATCAATGTCCAATTCTGATAGTGAACAATCTTCTGTACCGGAGGATAATGTAGTGCTGAAAAATGCTAGCCCCGGGGCAATGTATACAACAAGCCCCAAAGGCTCACGACTTAAAAAAAGGATATATACTCAACTAGAAGGTTCAAAAGGAAAAAAAAGTAAGATGCATCCTACTTCCAAAGGAAAAACCTGATGAAGACGAATCTAAAAGAAATGATGATGAAGATGTAAGTAAATATCAATACTATAATTTGCCAATTTTTGCTGGCGTTCTATAATTTACTGATTAAATTTATTACAGGTGCCTGAATATGTTATTGCAGAAAATATATGGAAGCATCAACAAGTCAACACTGTAGGTTATGACTTGAAGATCCTTAGTATGATTAGAGATGTCATCATGGATAACAAGGAGAAGATTTGTATATTATCAGTTGATTTACAACTTACTTGTATTAAAAAATTATTTGGCCTTGACTATTCCATGTCAGTTGTTTAATGCCTTAAAATTTTTTTTAGGTGACGGCATTTCATCGATATAAAGTAGGCCATCTAATAAGTGTTAATCATTCAAAGTTTCAGAATTGGCCCAGATTAATCTATTGGCTTTTCATTCAGCAAGTGCTAAATCCAAAGCCATATGAGATATCATTTAAAATTAGGCAATCCATCATCCAGTTTTGATTCAAAGAGTATTGCTTAATAATTGGATTGGAGTACTCTGGCATCGAGGATATGAATATGGATAGTTCACCTCTTGCGGACAGATATGGGGAATTAACCCATGAACAACTATATAAAGAATTCAAAGCTTTCAGGGATCCGAAATTGGAAATTAAACTAAGTGTTGTATGCTTCATTTAGTTTCTAATCCTTGGAAATGGTAAAACGTCAAAAATAGATCCAAAAATAATGGCCCGTGTGGATGATTTGGAGGCCTTTACAACATTGCTTAGGGGTCTGCGGGTTGGAAATTGTTATGCCCACATTTTAAGGAAGTGTTGAAGAGGTTGGAGAAAAACCAGCTAGCAGTGGGTATTCCTTGACTGGATTCTTCGATGTCCTCTCTATATATGCAATGGAGGTCATCCCAGTTCTTTCACTAGTTGGGGTCAAGAAGATAGCTTCTTCGTTCCCTCGAATGAATAACTAGAGCTTCAACAAGAAACATGCATTTGCTAAGATACAGATTTTGTTGGAGGGTCAAGTAAACACAAAGTTTCTTTATTTTGTTTCTCTTAAGTTTTAATATATTTGATATCAATACATAGTAGTCCATATAAATTATTTATATTAATTTCAAATATCAATGCATAGAAATTATATGTGGTGCCTATGAAGATGACTCCTTTTGAATCCGCACAATCTGTTATGCTAGGATTCAAAGATGAAGATGAACACAAAAAAGAAAAGAACATTCCTAAGCATAAGGAAAAGATGAACACTGAAAAAATTGGAACAACCTTAAAGACAGAAGCACCCACTGATCCAAGTAAAAGGGTTTCAAGCCCCGAGATAATCCTTGAAATATTTATAATGTAGCAGGTGGTGCTGTCATATTTTATAAATAAATTTATATTTTATTAATATTTAATCGTATAGGATTCAAAAAGTACAAAATTAATGCACTTGAACAACGATGCATATATTTAGAGCAAAAGTGCAAGAATCTAAAAGAAGAAAACAAAGTAAATGCAAGTGTGATCAAAGATATGAAGGCTACTATAGGATTACTGAGCGACAAAATTGTAGCCTTGGAGGAAGAAGGTAGAAAAAAGAAGGAAGATGACAGTCCAGATACTCCCATTTTCATACCTTACATTCCGTACGTTATGTTAATTAAATTATAATTATTTATATTAATTTAGTGTTGTAACATTGCATTTATAATATATAAGCAGCCTGAATAATGAACATTTTTTTAGCAAAGATAATTTTATAGACAGAGAAGATGAAGAAGTTGTACTGGCCAGCCAATCGATAGTGGATGTTTCACACACCACATTTGAGATGGAGAAAAAGAAAATGGTGCCTGTTCCAAAGAAAATGGTGCCTGTTCCAAATCAAAAGTACCTTGGAGATGAATGGACACTTGAGGGAAGAGAAGGACAAAAGGACAAGACAAAACGTTTATAGGTAGAATGTCAAAAGATGGCAGATGAAAGTACCTATGCTCTTGTACTTCCACTGGACCCTTTATCTTCTCCATCTCCACAACAATCTTCAAGTTTTGTCGACTGGTGGAAACTGCATTTCAATAAATATAAATTATAAGTCCCTCAAAATTATAGTTCTTCATTATTCAATATAATTGAATTATACAGTTATTTACGATTTTGGATTTTTATTTATAACAGTGAGCGTAACAAATATGATGAATTGTCATAGGGCGAAATGTATAACTTTACTGTTCGAAAAACAAACTCAAAATCATTTGGCTATAGCCTGAGGGTGAAGGATGCATGACTTTCAAATGATGTAAGATTTGTTCAATTTAGTTAAGTCATATTTGCTAATGATGTATGTATATATCAAATTAAATACATTGGTCTAAGACTTGCAGGAGATTGATGTCATCATTTACTATGTACTTCAAAAGCAGAAGTATTTTGATGAATACTTCAACCAGCGTATGGCATGTGGGCCATGTAACATAAATGCAATATTTTTTTATGGGTATAAAAGAATTCAGGAGAAGAAGTGGGACTCTCCATTAACTTTTTACAAATTTATGCAGGGTAAGAGCTAATATGAAAAATATTTTAAAGACATTGATCCGGTATATCTTTCAGTAAATCATGAATGACAGCATTGGTTTCTTTTCGAGATTAATCTTTTCGAATGGACAATTATGGTATACGATACACTATACAGTCATTCCCATACCGAAGAGAGAATTAATGATATTATTCCAATAGCTGTAATATTGTCCTCTGTGCTGGAAAAAGTTAGCTTTTTTGTTCAAAGACCAGAATTGATGAAATATAAGGAGTGCAAATTAAAAATCAGATATGAGAAAAATACTTATCCACAACAAGAGGAGTAATATACCATATTTTGATGCCTTATTTACTATGCATAATTTATTTATATGTTTTGTTTTTTTAATACTTGTACGTTATTACAGAGCTGATTTTGGGATGTTTGTTGTGAAGTTCATTGAGCATTTCATGATGATAGACTTAAATTTTTAGCACTGCACAAAGCAACTTATGGACTCATTTAGATATAATACAATAGTTCACCTATGGGTACATGTATCTAACAAGAGAGAGGGCGCTTATTATAGTGAAGACGAAAAGGATGACGATCTCGAGTATTTTTTGTAAGCCAACAAGGATGTTATAATTGAATATTGTGAATATAAACATTTGTTGATTTAGATGTGAATATAAACATTTGTTAATTTCAATGTTGATATAGTTGTTATATATGCTTCCAATTTATTGGGTTATCACATGTTGAAATGTAGAGTTATTATTTGTCTTACAGGTTGAGATGGTTGTGTTACAGGTTGTTGTGAATATATTATTATTGAGCATTATGTGATGATATGCTGTTTAGGATTTCTCAAGGATATCAGTTATGTGATTGATGTTATGGATTGATATGTTGAGCTTTATAATAGATATTAATAATGAAAATGAGATAGATGTCTTACAGGTTAATATTAACAGGTTGAACTGATATGTGATTGAGAAGCATTATGTGATGATATATAAATGAGATTTCTCAAAGTTGTTGGTCTGTTACTGATGAAATATCATCCTATATGCAGACATATCAATCCATATCAACACATAAAAATCCATATACAAGCTCATATCAATCCATATCAAACTATATCAACATAAATCATCACATATCAACACATATAAATCCATATGTCAATCCATGTCAATCCATATCAAATCATATCAATACATATCATCACATTTCAACACTTTTTTTATCCATATAAAAGCTCATATAAATCCATATCAAGACATATCAATCCATATCAACACATAAAAATTCATATACAAGCTCATATCAATCCATATCAATCCATATCAATATATATGAACAGATAAAAATTCATATACAAGCCCATATCAATCCATATCAAGATATATCAAATCATCTCAACACATATCATCACATTTCAACACTTTTTATCCATATAAAAGCCCATATTAATCCATATCAAGACATATCAATCCATATATCACATATCATCACATATCAACATATAAAAATCCATATACAAGCTCATATCAATCTATATCAAGATATATCAAATCATATCAACATATATCATCACATATGAACACATAAAATTCTATATAAAAGCTCATATCAATCCATATGAAGACATATCAAAGCATATCAACATATATCATCACATATCAACACATAAAAATTAATAAAAAAGCTCATATCAATCCATATCAACACATATCATAAGCTATTCAACACTTTTTTTTATCCATATCAATACATATCATTAAATATCAACACATAAAAATCCTTATAAAAGCTCATATCAACCCATATCAATACATATCAGTCCATATTATCACATATCAACATATATCATAACATATCAACACATATCAATCCATATAATTCCATATTAACGGCCAAATCATCTCATATCATTAAAGATCGAAACATATGAAGACATATTACCACAATCCAATAATATCTAATAATATTTAATAACCAGTCATACAATTAATTTTAATGTAAATCCAGCCAAATACAACAAATGATACAATACAATATTTTATTTTTTTAACACTCGATCCTGACATGGTTTGCAAAGAGATGAAATTTTGACAAGTAGACCTATTATGGACATGCTCATGGCAATGATTGTACTTTGGTTGAGATTTTTCCTCACCTAAAGAAGGAATCCTGCTTTTTTTCCATCGACCAATTGATGTGCGCACATCTGGTGGTTGAAGAGTAACATTGTGAATGTACTCCGGAATATACCAATCAGTAATATAAAGAATTGGATTTATGATTTCTTTGTATGTCTTATACCAAGACTCACGTAAGTAATATGGAGAACATATCTCGTAAGTGTCGTATGCACTGTTTCTAACAACCACAAGCACATGCACATATGGGAGTTGATCTAATTGGAACTTCCTGCAACAGTAAGTACTCTGAGACATATCAACAATATAATTTTTATCTTTATCCTTAACGTCGTACTTTCCTCTGCTAGATGGCTCTACCTGTAAAGAAGCATTAATAAGGCTATATGATAATATCATAATTAATGGCGAATCAGGAAGAATAAAATAAAGAACTTACATTCATTTTGTGTGCTATCATCATTCTCTTTCTCAATTTTTTTTCAACATTAGTTGCCATTTTATCTGTGGACTCTTTTGCTTTACTTCGAGGTTTATAAAACCATCTTTGACACATTTTTTTGACCTCATCCATAAATGCAGTAATTGAAAGCTCTCGAGCCTTTACAAGTACAACATTGACTGATTCAGAAATGTTAGTTATCATAAAGTTATACCTCCTTCTATGCATGTGAGACCGTGTCCACCTATCAAGCCCAACACCTTCCAAATATTCTTTGGCACCAAGAATAAAAATGCAAAAATCACCAAAAAAAGTGTGGTGAAATCACTTATTTTATAGGTTTTAGCTGTTTTATAGTAGTGCTTCTCAAGGTCCTTAGTTATATATTTAAATTTGCACTTCAAGTTGTTTAATAAATGATACATGCAAATCTCATGGAAAGCATTTGGAAAAATATCTGCTAAGGTCTTTTGAATGCTTAAGTGCCTATTAGAAATAAAAACATGATCTGATCTTTAATCAAAAGCTTCCTTCAATCTTATAAGAAACCAGGGCCATGATGTGTAATTTTCTGAATCACCAATCCCGAATGCCAAAGGGAATATCTGTTGGTTTGCATCATGGCAAATAGCAGTAAAAAAACAGACCTCAATATTTTTCTTTCAAATGAGTGCAATCAATAGTAACCACAGGCCTACAATGTTGAAAACTCTTTATTGAAGCATTAAAAGTGAAGAAAAGATACAAAAATCTATTATCATCACCACATTATTGATGTATAATCAAGCCAGGATTTGTTTGGCCTAATATATGCAAATATGCAGGTAGAATTAAGAAAGATTATTCTGGAGTACCAAATCTAATATTCTCATATGCATACCCATGTCCCCTCCATGCGGCAGAATAAATAATCTCAATACCAAATTTATTAAGCATGTCATCAATCACATCCTTAGGTTTGAAAACCCTCATAGGATTTATGAATCGCTTCTTAACACATTCAGCAACAACCCAACTAGTTGCTTATCTGTGTCTAGTCTAATCAAAATCAGTCAAACATATATATTGGGTCACATATTTTATCACCATCCAACAACCCTTTGGGTCTCCAAGACTTTTTGCTCTCAATCTCCACGTACATATTGGGCATGACCATGAAAGAAGTATTGGACTTAAAAACCTTAAACTGAAATTTCTCCCTAATTGCAATGAGGGATACAATTGTCTTAATATCATTCCTTGAATTAAATATTTTTCCCTCTTCAATTATTTAAGATATAGAACTTTCCCTAGCAACTCTGTATTGCTCCTTTATGCAAATAATTCTGTCACATTTTCTTCATTGTAAGTAGTGGTATAATCTACCTCATTATCACAACCAACACCAATGTCATTATTGTGTTCTGTCCCAATATGATGAAATTCTATATGATCATCATTAATATATTATGTCCCAACATTACAAGCTACAAGAATCTCATTGTTATGTTCTGCCCATTCCTCTGCATATGAATTAGGTAAATCATTTTCATTTTCATTATATTATGGGCCTACATTAATAAAATTAGTAATTGGTAAAAATCTTGCATCTGCGTGTTCTGATACTTCTACTTCAACACATCTTTTCACACTATGAGGATCATTACTATCATGTCCAGATTTATATGCACATTCTTCAACACTAACAATCAATGGATGTTTAAGCTTATCCTCCATAGCAATGCCATAAATATCTTAAGTGACCTATCATCTACAACATCATAAAGATGATGTACATCATGACCAGTCAGAAATTTGAATTTAATTTTTTATGTATCGTCAATGTGAAGTGCTTCAGATACTAATTTCTTTAGATCATTGAAATCAGTCATTCTATTCAAGAAAATATATTCAGCACCCCCACTAATATATTTGTTAATGTTCACATCAAATTTTTTGCTGTATTGAATGAGAATTATTATTTCGTCTACTAAATAAATTTGCCCGCCGACTAATTTGAATCCATCCATCGATATCCTATAATTATAATAACCAATTATACCCACATCATAATTCATAAAAGCATAACAAACTCAAAATTGTACTTAAATCATAATCCATATAAACCATAACAAACTCAAAAAAGCTCATATCAACACATATTAGCCCATATCAATAAATATCAACGCATAAAAATCTATAAAAACACACTGAATAATAGTTTAACACTTAAATAACATACAAAAAAATTATTCAATCTTAAATAATTACATATCAACCCATATCAATCCATATCAACACATGTCAACCTACAATTACAAACTTCTTAAAGATTCAAAACACCTAAAACCTCATTAAAATAAAATTAAAAGGAAAAACATTTAAACTACATAAGAATAAAAAACTTGACTCACATTTAAACCCATATCAACATACACTGTACACTGCAATCCATTTTAATCTATAGCAAAACATGACAGCTTATAATAACTATGCCCATTTAAACTCTTCAAGGCTTCATACATATACATAGCTAAGAATCATATAAAAACATATAAACTAAATAAAAATATTTAAACTCTTTAGTTTTTCATTCACTAATAAAAAACATACATATACCTAAAAAACTAAACTTTATCGATTTCAATTGATGACAATGCATATCAAGTCGCCATAGAAGGAAGAAGAGATGGATACACAAGACAAGATGAGAACATAAGAGGAGATGATAACTACAATCGATATGTCAAATAAAGCGAAGGAAACTTATAATAAACTTCTTAAAGGGCTGCAGCGTTGGCGATGAAGATGAAGATGAGGAAGAAGATGCTGCTCGACAACGTATGGGTGTAGATTCTGAAGATAATGCTGAGCAGCATTTAATTCATATTGAACCTCGCATAGACTCGTTCGATGTTGAAGCTCTTGAGATACCTGACGATTAGCGTAATGACTATGTCTGCATTCTCTCTCTCTATCTGGGTATTTTAGATGATGCTTGGTAGTTGTAGTTATTATTTTGAACTAAGCCAGATCTCGATTTAATTTCTGAGGAGAAATAAACAGGCTGCAGACTGAGAAAAACCATTTGAGTCGGCTAAGCTGCGCCATACACCATCTTATGAAACCTTGTTGAAGAAACAGTGAGCGAAAAAGAGAGATAGTGAGCAAGATACAGTGAGCGAGAGAGAGAGAGAGAAGAGAACGAAAAAAGAACTTCTTGCGTTTTTTTTTCCTAGGGTCAAAAGGTAATTTTATCAAAATTAGTTTATTTAAAGTGAATGTGATCTAAATTTTATTATTGAATAGTGGGTGGATATTTTTTTGGTTAATTCCCAAAGCTAACTGATAAAATATAAAGTATAATTTTTCAATATACATATTTTAAATGTATATGTAAATATACATTAATGGTCATATAACTAAAGTATGCATTTTTTTATCAACAAAATTGTGAAGGACATAATCTGCTTAAAATTATCTAAAATAATATAGAAAAACGTTGTGTATTTTAATTAATTGGTCGATACATGCATAGTTAGCAACTAAAAAATTATATTAAATTATTGATTTATTTTTAAAATTAAGTATATTTATTTATATTATTTTTAAAATTATATAATTATTTATAAAAACTATATATGCTCCATACAATAGAAGCATACATGCTTTTTACACATTGTAGAATAAAAGTACAACACGACAACGGTGAGTAAAAAGATTTAGAGTTATATATATATATATATATATATGTATGTATATGTATATAAACTTATTGTAAAAACTAATTATAATTTACAGTTTAATATACAAATATATGTAGTGTGTAATATAAATGTATAATCAAGTACATTAATTAATATCACATTATTAAATTTATAAATAAACCTATTATTATGTTGATCAATTAAAATTTTCATTATTAAAGTAATGAAAAAGTTGCTATTGCTATTATTAACATTAAAATACAACAACTTTTATAGTGTGTATATATATGTGTATAAAAAAACACATTTTGTATGTGTTCTTTTAATTATTGAGTATTGGGGGGATAAATTTATATCAATAAGTTTTGAAATTTATATATATTATTTATATAATGCTTTTTTCTTTTATGTTTTATTACCTAACATGATGAATTATTATAATTTAATGTAATCTTTCCAATTAATTATTAATATTGATTTTAAAAAAATTTATCATGATCTTAAATAAATAGCAAAAAAGAATAGATAATATTATATCTTCTCAGTTAATTATTGACATTAATTTTAAAAAATAATTAATATTAAATACATAATAAAAAATTAATATCATTTTTTGTTATCCCGAAGGGTAGTGAGGATTTTTTCCTAATATATATAAAAAATAAAAAATAAAATATAATATGTATAATATATATATATGTATACTATATGTATATAATGTGCATATAATATATATTATATATATAGTATGTATATTTTTGGATCCCCGCAGGAATAAGGATGCCCCGTCACCCCCTCCCCCCTCCAACAGACAGAAATTTCTCCCCATCTCTATCCTTATGAAGAAAAAATTTGGAGAATTCTTATTTCATTTGGAGCAAATCTCGGCGTGTCTCTACCCACCGCCATCCCTATTTTGCTTTAATAGTTTTTATACCTAGTACTTTATACAAATTATTTTGGATAACTAAGCCCTTTATCGTAAAATGAAAAAACAAAAGCTCATTCATTTCTTTGCCTTTTCACAATCTTTCTCTCTTTTTTCTTGAAAGAAAATATCATTAAGAAAACACAAAGGAAAACAAAACAAAGAGGATATCAAGAGGGAAAAAAATTAAACTCGGCTAGTGCTAATTAGTGTTATTATTATAAATGGTTCCAAGATATTATAAAGAGTGGGTTTTGTGTTTATAGAGTTTTTTAATGTGTTTTTGATTCTTCTTTGTTGTTAGGAATTATTAGATTGTGTTATGAATTTATATTTAATGACAAAACATAATAATACACAATCACTGACACTCTATTAGAACAGTGACTAAGGCTTTCAACATTTATGGAAAATAAAAAAATGAAAATATTATTGTGTTTGTTGATATTTTTATTGACATTTTTATAATATATGTAAAAATTAATGGGTCTAAAAGATATTAAAGTGAAGTTGCAAATTTTAGTTTTTGGTTAAAACTCAATAACTTTCATAAAAATGAAAAGAAAAAAAAAACCGACCACCATAAAATTGAAAAACTAAAAGACAAATGATGGTATACTATGTAATTTACCCTAATAATATTAACAAGTAGGGCTGGATAAATTATAGGCTTAACATCTTTAGCTCTTTAATGTCAACGGGTACCAAAGCCATGTGAATTATAGGCTTAATATTTAGGGTAAGTCATATCAAATAACATGGTCCAATCTCAGTCACTAGGCCTATAGTCCATAAAAATTAGGATTTATTTAAAAATGCTAAAAAAATAAAAATATTTTTAAAAATACTATTTTCCCTTTTAAAAATATTTACTTTTCAATTTTCAATTTAATATATATATACATTTAACATGTAATATACAAAAAAAAAAGCTCAATATTTTTTAAAAAATTTAAAAAAATGACATAGTATAATTTTGGCCATGAGAAATTGTTGTACAAGACTATACCTTGATATTGTTAGGATACGATCTAATGTACATATAAGGAGTAATGAAATAATTTATGGAAAAGCTAAAAAAATCACTAAAAATCAACTCTTAACATATGATTTATATGCAATATTTTATTTATATAATTCAAAGAGGGTGAAAAACTAGATATTTATAATTATGCGATTGAATTCATTTAAAGATATAAAAATCAAATTGCAATATGGTATGACCATTGAGTAAAATATGTGCACCATTGCTATGCTAAGTCAATTGCTCTGTTAATATTATTATCTTTATAGATTATCATATTTAGAGTTGAATTAGAAAATAATATATATATATATATATATATATTTAGAAATTATTATTGTTATAGCTAAGGTTGGAAACTTGGTTATGATATTTGCAATAAAATGAGGGGATTCTAAATCCTTTTGTTAAAGGTATTCTAGCGTCGAGTGCTAAGTGAGTAGAGATTATTTTTTAGATTGTTGGGTCACATGTATGTTTGGTTACTTCATTTTTTTTTTAAGTGCTCTTGAACTTAATGAATAAACTCATATGTCAAAATGACATACTTTTATCTTAAACTCCAGTATAACTAAATAAAAGACCTTATGATTGATGTTTGATTGTAATTGAGTGGTGGAGATTTGATTGATAGGCAAGCTTATGGTTATATTCTTTCACTAAATATTAAGAGGCTAAACACCTCCTGGATTAAAAACTCAAGAGATTTAGTGAGGGAGTGACAACCCTTAGTGTGCATGGAAAACTATTGAATTACATGAGTGCTAATTTTATTCGATTTGATAATGATTGTGGATTTTAGGAGAAGAGAGTCATGATATATCCTTGTAACTCTTGCACTTGATTAAACTTTTCTTGTTGGTTTTGTTCTTAACTTTGCTTGGGGACAAGAAATAATTAAGTATGAGGTAATTATTACGATCATTTTTATATGTATTTTTAGGGTAATTTATTTACTTTTTAGTTATTTTTCTAATATGTTTGTTAAGATGTTTGAAGATTTTTGGTGATTTAGGTTGGAGTACGAACATGTAAAAAATAGAGCCTAAATTTATTTGTCGAAGCCAAATTGTAAGGAAAACATTGAACACATCCAAGTTGGTCCAAACTTGGCCGTGTCCTTCATTAAAGGAATTGAAATTTTTGGCATAGCTCAACATACTCATCGTCTTAACCATGTCATTGACTGTGTCACATAACATAGTCAAGATAAAATTTGAAGCTTGGTCATATCTCTCACAAGAATAACCTGAAGTTTGCACAGAACTGGACACATAAAGAGGCATAGTCGTGTCCTTGGCTGTGTCACACCACACGGCCAAGACAAGAAATCACTTAAGCCATGTCCTTTCCCAAGAAACAAGAGAAGAAGCAGAAGGAGACACGATCAGAGGACACAGCCTTGTCTCTGACCGTGTCATTCCATACAAACTTAAGAAAATAAGACCCAAAAGAAGGCAGAAGCAGACATGGCCATAGGACTTGGTCGTGTCACAAGCCGTGTCCAAGAAAATACTGAGAGACACGGCCAAGACAACACTTTCTTGGTCGTGTCTAAGAAATATTCCCATACAGTTTATGGGACAAGATTAAGGAGACAACAAGAATATTGTCTTTAAAAATAAAAAGGTGGACTGCTTTTTAGAAAAAAAAAAAGTTTAAAAAATTAAAAAGGGAGAAACAAATTGAAGTGGGAGTAGGTGCAAGATAGGAAAGCATGGGTTCAAATAAAAAAATACTTGTGATTGAGCTGGAGAAAGGGAGAGTTTTTGATTAAAATGAGAAAAGGGTCACATTTTTTTGGGGTAGTTTTTAGAGGCTCTAAAATTAGTTTTGAGAGAGGGATTTTTCAAGAGTTGAGGAAACTAGCTTTTGGATTTTGACTCACCCATTTTTCTGCACAAGATTTCTTTTGCAAAGTTTTTGGAGGAGGTTTAAGGATTCTTCATCAAACTCAGGCAAGGGTGGAAAAAGAACAATTAATTCATTTTTAGATTTTTGTTGATTTGTTATGAATATTAATATTTTAGTGGATATTGGTGATTTGATTTCTATTAAGATGAGTATGTGTTTTGATTTGATTATGATGAGCTAAATTATCCATACCTAGGATTTGCAATAGACTTGGTTAAATGATTTAATTCCTATTAATAAACCTTGTTATGTGAGTTGATTGCATTGGATTGAATGTTAGGTTGATAGATTGACCACCTATTAATCTTTAGATATTGAATGAAGAACCGAAAGGTGAAATTTGATATTAGAACTATGTATTCAACCACCCTAAGAATGAATTAAAAATATAAGTTCTAGAATTTTCTTAATTTATAAATTCAAAATAATTAGTTGTTGTTAATTCATGAATGTAAGAACTAATTAATTGATAATTGATAATTATTCACAAGAACTAAATTAAGTTATAAGGTTATGTTAATGGTAATTTGAGAATTAAACATTTGATTAAATCGAATTGTAAACCTTAGGCATCCTTTTGAAAGTTTCAATTCAATTTGTGTAAGCATTATTTATTTTACATTTAATCTTAGATTTCTTTTATCATTCCAACAACATACAACCAATCTTTAAATTTTGTTGTTTCAATCAAATTATTACAAACAAACACCTTCTTTGTGAGACGATCTTGGGACGTTCCACCATTACTACAATAACTCCGTATACTTGCGAGAATCACTTTGTATTAGTATTAAGTAGAGCGCGACACGTTTAGGAAAATTTTTTTAGTCATGCCCGATTCTAAATGGGTTTGAAGAGCTACAGTTTTTTAGGATGAACCCTTAGCATGAGATCGGTTTTTTGGTTTTGGGAGTAAGAACTAAGGTCGACTTTTCTTTTTCTTTCGATACTTTGGTTTTTTACGGATCAACATTTGGCTGATGATCATCCTGGTCACTAGCCATTTTTATTTTCTTTTTAGCGATTAATTTGTTTCTCGCCTTCAACACCATTTACAATGATGGAACGACAACAATGAATGGACACTTGCCAGCGGTGGGTCAAGGTTGCAGAATTTGGAAATGTACGATTTAGAGTTCTTAATTGGTGGCTTTTGAGTGAAAAGAAAACCCACTTCTATCATTTGACTATTTAAAATTGGAAATAAATGTAAACAATAAATGTTGTTGTTTTGTGTAGGTTAGAATAAAGTTTGAATGCCATGTTTCATATTGAATTTGATGACTTCAACAAAATATCTTTTAGGCACTAAAAACAATAATTGTAGCCTAAAAATAATAATGTGTCGTTTAACACAAATGCACTTATTTCAAAATTAGTCAATAAATTCAAATCATATCGACCTATATAATTTAAAATTGTGCTCCAATTATTAGTCTGATGTCAACACTATCACGTCTTTTAAATAACTAAGATTCGATAGTTAGAATTAGTGGTCATATTGTTATATGACAAAAACTAACTCATAATTATGCCCTAATTTATAAAACAGAACGCAACTTAACGAAATCTTTCAACGAAATCTTTCATAACTATAACATTAATTCATGTATTGAAAAACGACGCTTATTAATTATACAGCTCACATTTGTTTGTTATTAGTCTCGTTTGATGTGTAAAATACAGTTATTTATAAGAATAATTTTAAAATTTCTGTAAAGAATACTCCCTAATAATTTTTATTTTAAGCACATTTCTCTATATATTGAGAATATCCTAAATAAAAATTTTCTCTAAAATAAGAAAATAAAGAGTATATTTTTTGTATTTTATAGGTTAGTAGGGTCAGTGAACTTTTTTTTTACATGCTGATATGCCTGTGCTAATATCTACAAATATGACTTTTCTTTTTTTATATATATATTTGGCAAAATAAAAAGAAATGGATTTAATTATCAGTGTAAAATTTACTCAAATTAATCAAGAAATCAGTAAAAGTAAAAAAGGGGAGGATCCAATGCAAACAAATGCTCGGTTTATTCTCGATCCATAGCCATAATTTGTATCTATCTATTAAATATCAATCAAAAAATTTCTTTGATAAAAAATAAAAAAACAATTTGATAAAAAAATAAAAAAACTAAAAAACAATTCGCTATTGCTATAAAAGCAACACAACCCTAATATTAATATACTTCCAAACCAAAACCTGTCTTTCACTATCTACACCCACTAATGACCAATCAAAAATTAAATTATTTTTTTCCACATATAAAATAAAATAAAAATTGAAAAGAGAAAATAAAAATATAAAAAAGTTGATATGACAAATCTGATCCAATCTTGGCACATTGATTCACAGTGCGATAATGCAAAAAGGTTAAAAAAAATTCCAACAAAAGAATACTATCATAGTTTCATAGTCCATAGATAAATTCAAAGAGTGAAAAATAAGAACAAGAAAAAGAAGAAAATTAAATTCTGACAATGTTGTGTCGGTACCTTCTAGATCAAAATAGCCTGATCAAAAGTGATATGCCTCGTCCAGTCTTACTTCGCCACGTGTTTCTATGTCAGATTTTATAATTCAGTCAACCCTTTGACTAGGGAATTAATTATTCCACTCCATCTATATAAAATTATTAATAATTTTTTTAGAAATAATTTATTTTTTTTTGTAAATTATTTTTTTTTGTTCTAATAAGCTAAGACTACACATATAATAAAATTTTTTCCGCCAAATTTTAATGAATTTTAACATAGTTATATATTTAAAAAATTTAACTTGAAACCTCTAATTAAATTAAAATAATTATTTATCAACCGATATACATATCTGATAGTCAATAATTTATTATTTAGTCATTTAAATATTATTAGTTATAAATATATAAGTATATTATTATTAATTATTCCATTCATCTTAAATTAACCGCCATATTTTTAATTTTCATAAAAGTTAAAAAATTAATTAATTTTATTAAAAACATAAATTTACATATTTATATTACATCATGAAATATATTTATTGAATGTGTTTAATAAAATAATTTTAAATATGAATATAATAAAAATTTAATATATTCATTAATTTATTAAAATAATAAATAAGTTATAATTTAAAAAAAATTCGAATGAACCGCACTCCTTAGTATACGTCAAAAGTTTATTGATAAGAATGGGACTAAAAAAAGCTTGAACTTAATTCCTACATAATGATGAATATAAGCGCAATTAAAATTACTGGAACAAAGGCTTCCTCTAGTACACTATCTCCCAGGCTTGTGTTTGTGAGCCCAGTGCCAGGTCGAATTCGAAACAAAATTATTGGAGGCTAAAAAGAGAATAGCTTCGATATTTTTTTCCTTCTCTTTTAGTGATGAATTGTAAAGATCGACTAAATATTTTGGAATAAGATATATTCTTGACCAATGACCCTTTATTTCACATTTATAACAAGTAGTGTCATTGTTTTGCACCTTTCTTTCAGGAAGTTCTTCATTCTTGACCCATTTCATTTTATTCTTTTTAGCACATTTGCTTTCATAATTGGTCGAGAAATTTTTTCTATCATGACCTCTTTTATCATGACCTCGCCTACGGCTTTAAGAAAATATCACATTCACTTCAGGGAATTGCATTGAGCAAGTAGGATGAGTTTGGTGATTTTTCATCAAAAGCTCATTGTTTTATTTAGCCATATGTAAATAAGAAATTAGCTCGGTGCTCTTGATATTGTTGTTGCAGGAGCATATTCGAGGCATGGAAAGTAGAATATATTTTTTCTAGCATATCATCATCAATAATTTTTTCTTCACACAATTTCAATTGAGAGCTAATCTTAAATAAGACTGAATTATATTCACTTACAGTTTTAAAATCCTGCAATAATAAGTGAATTCATTCATATCGAGCTTTTAGAAGAATCACCATTTTTTGGTGTTAATATCTTTCTTATAAAGAATTCCAAAGAGATAATGGGTTCTTAATAGTAAGGTACTCAGCTTTCAATTTTTTATGTAAGTGATGCCGAAAGAAAATCATGGCTTTTGGGCAATCCTGCAGGGATACTTTGTTTCTTTTCTTAATGGTGTCTCCAATATTCATAGCATTGAGATAAATCTTGGCATCAAGTACCCATGATAAATAATTTCTTCTAGAAATATCAAGGGCAACGAATTCAAATTTTGCAAGGTTTAACATAATAAAGACACTATATTCAAAAATAAGAACCTTAAATTAGATATATATTTATTTCAAACAATAAATATACTAAAATATGGTTGTCAAAATATTAATAAAATATACTGAAATTAGATGATGATAACTATTAAAAAAAGCTAAAAAATTTACTTGCTCACAACATGATAAGAATGTTCAACGAAATATATAAAGATTTCATTTGACTATTAAATTAATGTTGGCAATTCTTAAATTAATATTGAACCAGTACCTTAAATTAATGTTGGCAATGCTTCGACATAATAATGATATATATGGCTTACTAGAATTTAATAGGTACTGAATTTTAAACGAATAAGACCAATTGTCTTATTTTCTTGGTCATTATGCTAACCAAATCAATTAAGAATATATTTAGTTAATAATATTTATATAGCATATAATATAAAAATATATAAACACATATATAGAAATATAAAAGAAAATTAGAATAATTACCTTGAACTTGAATATTTAGAATAAATAAATTGGTTAGAGTTTCGTGTTAATAACGCATTGTAAATAAAAGAAGAGAGAAGATAGATAAAAAATGAAAAATTAAAGGAATCTTTTTATTATGATTGTATCTAATGAACTATTTATAATGAGGTATTTGTAGTAGTAAAAGTAGAACTTAGATAAGAAAAAAGATTACAATTAAATTCTAATTTTAATAGGATAAAACTAATTATAATTTTAATAGAATAAGATTAATCTAATAAGTAATCATTCATATATTTTTTAACAATTGAAACTTACGAAGATTTCTCCTTTTGAGTTTTCTTTTTCAGTTATTATTAACATTGTTTTTTCCCCTTATTAATAATATATAACGACTTTAAAAATAAATAAATAAAATTTATAACCAATATTTGTGGCGGCTCAATTGGGGTGTCCACTGGTTGGATCAAATTAATTTTACTGTTTAATTTGTATTGCAATTCAAATTAAATTTGAATTGTTAGAATTATATTATAAGTCAATTAGAGTGTTTGAATTACACCAAGTTAATAAATTATATTATAATTATATTCATATGCACAGCTTTTATGGCTTAACTATAAAATCAGTAAAACTCTCAACTTATCTCTTAAAATTTTAGGTTATAGATTTTTAATTTTATACCATTATTATTAAAATCATTGAATTGTGTTTGCATATATTTCACTTAACAATACATTCGCATTTGTTAAATTTTACAACTAGAATAACATTTTAAGTTACTTAGAAACTAAATTTTTTTAATTGCAATTTTAATTGCAATCGTTGTACAATAAGAGAAATTAAGTTTTAAAAATTAATAACATTATTTAAAAACTAATAACACCCTATAATACTAGCGTTTGATCTTTCAATTACAACAGTTGAAACAAGCAAAATCTTAATTGTTTTAAACTCTAATTCACTGAACAACTAAAATACTTTATCTCTATAATAATTAGAAGTAATATCGAAGTAAAAAGGAAAAATGATAATTTACACCATATTTTTTAAAAATTTTATATTTTATATCAGAGATATTTTAGTCATTTATTATAAATTCATGATAAATTTATTATAAATTATATAAAATTTATAAAACAGTATAAATTCAGTGTAAACTCGATGTAAATTAATAAAAATTTAGTATTTTAATAAATATTTTATAAATTTTAGTATTTTAATAAATATTTTATAAATATAGTAAATTTAAAATTTTTTTAATTTTTTTTATATTTTTATCAAAAGTCCAAATAGGAATTGAACCAAAAAAAAAAATCTAGGAATGGAAGTAGAAATATATACAATTAAATGTAAAAATAGATAATAAAATAAAAATAATTAAAGAAATGGTGGGTTAAATTTGCATAGTGATTGTGGCATGGCATGATGGTACAAGTCAAAGCTTAATAATAGCAGACACATTGCATCTTTTATATTATTTATATATTTTTTGAACATTATTATATTATTTATATTATATCAAATTTATATCATAAATCCTTATCCAATCCAACCCCTTTCTCTTTATATATCAAGGTATCTTATGATTTTTATCCGCCCACTCCCATGTTATTTATATTATTATAATTATTATTATATATTTAAAAAATAAAAAATATATAATTTAATAATAACCCTCCAATTAACAGATACATATTTATTATTATTATTATTAATTATTATTATTAATAGATACTCAAGAAACTCTCTGCAATTCCTTTTCTTTTCTTTGAAGGTGTCTTTTTTTTTTTTTTGAAATTTTACTTTGTTTAGTGATGGCAGAGAACTTAAGAATCATAGTTGAGAAAAACCCATCAGAATCCAAACTCAATGAATTAAACATTAAGTGTTGGCCCAAGTAAGTTAATTTCTCTCTTCTTTCTCTGATATCCCTTTTTCTTGTTTTAATTTCTCTCTTCTTTCTCTGATATCCTTTTTTTTTGTTTCTTTGCATATATATTTTGCGAAAGTTTTGATCTTTTCATTAAAGAAATTTGCTAATTTATTTGGGTTTTTATTTCTTTCGAAAAAACAAAACAAAAAAAAAGATGGGGATGTTCACCAGGAAGATATCAACTGAAATTTGATGCAGAAGAGACATGTTATTTGCTGAAAGGGAAAGTGAAAGCATACCCAAAAGGATCATCATCAGATCAATTTGTAGAGTTTGGAGCTGGAGATCTCGTTATTATCCCTAAAGGTCTCAGTTGCACTTGGGATGTTTCTGTAGCTGTTGATAAATGCTACAAATTCGAGTCTTCTTCTTCTTCTTCTTCTTCTTCATCATCTTCTTAATGATAATATTATTTTCTCTTTCTTCTTTTTTCTTATTAGATTTCGACTTAATTTCAATGTAAAAAGTCTCCCAGTTCTGAAAATATATATTAACAATATCATATATCATTATTAGCTTTGTAGTGATTCTTTGTATTTATCAATCTATTCTTTGGAATTTGATTATATTAAGTTTAATGTTCTATTTTTTTTGGATATTTTTTTTGGGTTTAATTTAAAGCTAGTATTTGTTTTTGGAAAAAAAAGAAAAGAAAGAAAGAAAAGAGCGAAGTGATATCTCACAGTCAAAGAAAGCGAAAAACAAACAATTAGTCAATGCATGTCATATTGAAATTAATCTTTCTTTTTTGTGTTACGTAAAATAAGCTTTTAATGTTCGTTTGACTGGTCAACTCTCTAATTTTTTGTTTTTAATCTCATTATATCATAGTGGAAGAAAATAAAACTAACTTTTCTAAATTCTAACTGCATTTGGTGTCTTTTTTTCTTAAGATATTTTCCTGTGCTTCTCGTACATTTTTTTTTTCACATGTCCTTCTCTATCTTTGTAATTCTAATTGTCATTCACAAAATATACAAATTATTTTTTTATAAATATAAAAAAAATTGGCTTTTTTTTTGTGAGATTAATCTTTCGCTTTAAAAAATTAATTTTTAAAATAATTTTCATTCACAAAATGTAACACCCCTATATACTGTATACGTACCAAGCATGCTTAAACGATCGTATAATACGTATACTGAATATAGATAATGCCACCATTTGAAAAAAATACACAACATAAACATATCTTTGAAAATAAGTAAAACCAATCTCAAACATTTAAAAGAGAATCCAAAAGACACCATATATAAAATGTTTAAGAGTTCACAGCGGAAGTTATTACAAATATTTGCAAATACAAATAAGTTATAAATCAAAGTTTACAAAACATAGAATATATACATGATTGGCAGTACTTCTCTGATCTTTAAATTCCAACAATAGATCCTTCAATGCCTAGTCTCACTTGGTCTCGAAGAGCCCTCAGGTTCAACTCTATCACATGCGCGTTTAAACACTAATGCGCTAAGCCAACGGCTTAGTAATACAAACTACAATATACTATGATTCGATGCAATGCTAATGCCACAATCAATCTTATACATCATATAAGAGAATATCATATTCCAATATTATGCTTGGTTCAATATCATAACATCATTCATTTTATATCTTTCTAGTTTCATTCATTGCACCATTCAAGAATCACACTAAATACAAAGACAAGCATGGGCCCAAAACCCTAATATGCCATTCTACTTTCAGAGTTAATGTTTTGGTTCAATTATCATATTTATCATTATCATTGACCCAACTAGGCTTCAAGGATTTAGATTCAACCAAGCTTCAAGGGGAACAAAGCATGCTAAGTATCAACCCAACTTGGCTTCAAGAACCAACCCAACCTAGCTTCAAGGGTTGTAACATCTCAATTAGGCTTCAAGGATCAAATCCAACCTAACTTCAAGAGATTGTTACCTTTAGGCATGCCACCAACAACAAAACTCTGAAAATGAATAACATATTAGTCACACAATTCATTTAGCAATTCAATTATCACTTCTCATCATCATCTAGGCAAACATGCCTTGTTTCATTTAATTAAATCATCATAGCCAACCACAATGGCTTCATATCATATTCCATGTCATTTCACATTCCACAATTCAACACTGATATGTATATACAACAATTTATATCTTTCATAAATTTAGAATCATCCACATACATTTGTTTGGATCATCCTTTGTTTTAGAAGTGTTAGAGTGTTCATCTTTAGGTTTAAGTACAAAAAGACCATTGAAGAATCAAAACCATGCAAGAAAACCAAAGAAAAATCACAATGGCCAACACACTTGAGGGACACGGCCAAGCTTGTGGCCGTGTCTCTCAACCCACAATTCAAGCAGTAACAAACACGGGCAAGGGACACGGCCGTGTCTCTCAACTAAAATCAGACAGTAGCAAACACTGTCAAGGGGACACGGCCAAGCCTGTGGCCGTGTCTCTCCCAATTTGTTGCAACACGGCCAAAATTCCTTGAACTTGGCCGTGTCTCTCCAAATTATTTAGCTTGGCCGTGTCTCTTTCCTCTTTTGGCCGTGTCTCTTATGCACTAACCCTAAACATGGTCAAATCTCTTTTGATTGTGTTAAAACACATTACACCCAACACAACCTTACTCAAATGGACCTAATCAACATCTTTAGCCCTTATTTTACATGCTTATCACAATATTTTCATCACCAACATTCATTAACAATATATTTAATACCTTATCACATTCACAACAAAAGTATTTTAAGATTAAACAACATATACATGTTTGTAACCATATAGTTTGTACTTACCTTAATCACCACTTATACAACTCTAAATACTTTCTTTTCTCCAAGAATTCTTCACTTCTCAACTAGAACAAATCACCTTCTTCCAAAACCTAGTCCAAAATAACACAATATAATTTATCAATTACCATTTCCAAAACCCTAAAACCAACACCACTCTTAACTTATCATCTTCAACCCAAAACCAACACCACAATCAATTAAATTCAACATCTTCCAACATATAACAATCAACACAACCCTACCATCAAAAATCCACAACCAAACTCACAATCAACTTAAATAAATTAAGAGAATCAAAAGAGACTTACCAAATATAATTAATCTTCTTGGATTTCCACTTAACCACTTGAAAACTTCTTCAATTTGAGCTTCAAATATCATCAAAACCTTGATTTCTCTCTTGCTCTTTAGGTTGGCCGGCCACACGTGAAAAGAAGAAAGGAAATTGATCAAATTAAAAATCAAAATCCTCTTTAAATCTCCACCATGTATTCCAAAGAAGAGAATTACCAAAACACCCTCTTTTACATAATTAAACTTCTTTTCATTTGTATGCCCTTTATAGTAATTTCAATAACAACCAAAAATATCTTCTTCCACTTAACCATCACCTTGACTCTCCATTTGACCAATATATATGTTATATATATAGCTATATACACTACATATACATCCTCTCTACACATTACTTTTCTATCAAATAACACATAAACATTCTCTTTTAAATTTTTCTTTTCTTATCCACTTAACTTATACACTTAATCCAAATAAAACAACACTAACATCAAACTTCTAGGGCATACTTTGGGATATTACAATTCTCCCTCTCTAAAAAGAAATTTCGTCCTCGAAATTACCTGATATCAAGTCTGAAATAGTTGAGGATATTGATCTCGCATAGCTTGCTCACTCTCCCAAGTGGCCTCTTCTTTTTCATGATTCTTCCATAGAATCTTCACCAAAGGTACTTTCTTATTCCTCAATTCTTTCACTTCACGTGCCAAAATAGCAACGGGTTCCTCTTCAAATGTCAAATCTGGACTCACTTCAATGGATTCAATTGGCAACACATGAGATGGATCCGACCTGTATCTCCTCAACATAGAAACATGGAATACGTTATGGATCCTATCCAACTCAGGTGGCAAAGCAAGCCGATAAGCAACTGGCCCAACTCTTACCAGCACTTCATAGGGTCCAATGAAACGAGGACTCAACTTCCCTTTCCGACCAAATCTCAGAATCTTTTTCCAAGGAGACACTTTCAAAAATACTTTATCTCCCACATAAAACTCAATGTCTCTCCTTTTCAAATCCGAATAAGACTTCTGCCGATCTGAAGCTGCTTTCAATCTATCTCGAATCATTTTCACTTTCTCTTCAGTCTCTTTAACTAAATCAGGACCAATTATCTTACCTTCACCAATCTCATTCCAACACAAAGGTGTCCTACACCTTCTTCCATACAATGCCTCAAATGGTGCCATTCCGATGCTTGATTGATAACCGTTGTTGTAAGCAAATTCCACAAGTGGCAAAAATCTGTCCCAACTACCAGAGAAATCAATGACACAACTTCTTAACATATCCTCAATGATCTGTATCACTCTCTCTGACTGTCCATCTGTCTGCGGATGGAAAGCAGTACTAAAATGCAATCGAGAACCCAAAGCACTATGCAAACTCTTCCAAAATCTCGAAGTGAACCTAGGATCTCGATCAGACACTAAAGAAATTGGGACTCCATGCAATTTCACAATCTCCCGGATATACAGGGACACGGCCGTGTCTCTCAACTAAAATCAGACAGTAGCAAACACTGTCAAGGGACACGGCCAAGCCTGTGGCCGTGTCTCTCCCAATTTGTTGCAACACGGCCAAAATTCCTTGAACTTGGATGTGTCTCTCCAAATTATTTAGCTTGGCCGTGTCTCTTTCCTCTTTTGGCCGTGTCTCTTATGCACTAACCCTAAACATGGTCAAATCTCTTTTGATTGTGTTAAAACACATTACACCCAACACAACCTTACTCAAATGGACCTAATCAACATTTTTAACCCTTATTTTACATGCTTATCACAATATTTTCATCACCAACATTCATTAACAATATATTTAATACCTTATCACATTCACAACAAAAGTATTTTAAGATTAAACAACATATACATGTTTGTAACCATATAGTTTGTACTTACCTTAAGCACCACTTATACAACTCTAAATACTTTCTTTTCTCCAAGAATTCTTCACTTCTCAACTAGAACAAATCACCTTCTTCCAAAACCTAGTCCAAAATAACACAATATAATTTATCAATTACCATTTCCAAAACCCTAAAACCAACACCACTCTTAACTTATCATCTTCAACCCAAAACCAACACCACAATCAATTAAATTCAACATCTTCCAACATATAACAATCAACACAGCCCTACCATCAAAAATCCACAACCAAACTCACAATCAACTTAAATAAATTAAGAGAATCAAAAGAGACTTACCAAATATAATTAATCTTCTTGGATTTCCACTTAACCACTTGAAAACTTCTTCAATTTGAGCTTCAAATATCATCAAAACCTTGATTTCTCTCTTGCTCTTTAGGTTGGCCGGCCACACGTGAAAAGAAGAAAGGAAATTGATCAAATTAAAAATCAAAATCCTCTTTAAATCTCCACCATGTATTCCAAAGAAGAGAATTACCAAAACACCCTCTTTTACATAATTAAACTTCTTTTCATTTGTATGCCCTTTATAGTAATTTCAATAACAACCAAAAATATCTTCTTCCACTTAACCATCACCTTGACTCTCCATTTGACCAATATATATGTTATATATATAGCTATATACACTACATATACATCCTCTCTACACATTACTTTTCTATCAAATAACACATAATCATTATCTTTTAAATTTTTCTTTTCTTATCCACTTAACTTATACACTTAATCCAAATAAAACAATACTAACATCAAACTTCTAGGGCATACTTTGGGATATTACACAAAATTGCAGAAGAATTTTCACTCACGAACATCTAATTTTTGAATTTCAAATTAATATGAAATTATTATATATGAAATTATTATTATTATTATCATCATTATTTTCAATTTAATTTTAGGGTGAAATTATAATTAAATTTTCAAATTATATTAGAATTGAAAAAAAAATTGAAACTGTAACAATACACAAAATTCAGAGTGAATTTATCTATTAGTTTAAAACTACTTAAATCTTTAATATAGTAATGTAAGATAAAATTTAAATTTAAATAATATATGCTTTTTAATACAAGACATTTCTATAATTAGTTTATTCATTCTTATCTTTTATTTTTTAAAATATAAAATAAATTTTCACTAATAAATAAAAAATAGATCTTTATGCTATATATAAAATTATATAATTTCAAAATATATAAAATATAGATAACTACTTAAATTACTGATCTCCTTCAACTTCTTAGATTAAAAAAGTGGATAATGATAATATATCGCTAGTAATCTAACGTTCAATGAGACATTCATTTTATCTATCAATTATAGAGAATAATAAACATTTATTAAAGAAGAATAAATCTTTATTAAAGAATAAATCTCCATTAGAAAAGAATAAATTTTTATCAAAAAATGACATATAACCTTCAAATAAGTAATGACAAAATATTATAATAAAAATTTAAATTGCATTCAGTTTTATTTTAAAAGACTGAAAATAAAAATAAAAATAAATACTGAATTATAATCTATATTGATTTGAAAATTTATTTTGAATATAAATTATAATAAAAATATACAAAATTTAAAAAAATAAGTACTAAATTTTATATCTATATTGATCTAAATATTATTTTGAGTATACATTAAAAATAAAAATATATAAAACTAAAAAAAGAATAAATAAGATGGACGAGCAATTGCCCTTCAATAGACTAACTGCAATCAAATTAAGAAAAAAAACATATGAAAATTCAAAAAAAAAATTTGGCTAGGGTTTTAAAACGTATACTAAATGCTTTAGTTATTGATTAATTTATCCTTTATTATTATTAATTTTTGAGCCATTCAACACTCGAGACATTGCTCGATTAATCTAAATTTAAAAATTTTCGTATCTCAAAAAAGGTGACTCTTCATTCTTTATATTTAATATACCAATAAAAAATATTATTAGCAAATAACATACCTATACATAATGAAAATTATGATTTTATTTTTTTATCAAAATTTTTTAATTTATATAATTAATTTTTTATTAATTATTAATACTTATAATTCAAATATGAAATCTAGTCAAAAATAATATATGCTCTTAATCATTAACTTAAACCTTGATAATTTACAATTAATTTTTTATGATTGAAATGATAAAAGTATTAAAGTTTAAACTTTTGGTCAAAGAATAAAAATTGATTGATAATATCACTTTGAATGTGATATTTTTTTAAAAGAAAAAGAAAAGAAAAATTCTTTGTAAATGCCCATGCTTTTTGTTTTGCTTGCTTTGCCAATAAGACAAAACCAACTTTTTATAAAGACGATATTACCCATATAATAGTACTACATGTTCAACTAGTTTTTATAGTAGTAAATGCTCAATGACTTTTTTTTAAATGGCTTGAAAATGGGCTTTATTAAAAAAAACAAAAACAAAAAATACAATTATGGAGATGACAATGTGAAGTTTTGAACCATTAAAGTGAAGTTTGTGGAGTTTCGGAATAAGGATAAGTTGGTGGGAATTTACTTTCTAGTTGGGGTCAGCTTGAATCAGAGGAATATACCACGTCTATTCTCCACCGACTCCTAGGGTTTCTACATTAGAGAGAGAGAGGACAAATTAATAAAAAATAATAATTAATAATCCTAATATGAGTGTAAATTACTTTAAAAAAAATTAATAATATGAGTGCAAATAATAAATTAATTTTTTTTATCAACATAATGTGAATAAAATAGAATATCTGATCTTCCTATTTTTTTAGCATATTCGATAAGAGAAAAAATTAATTCTAAATTTATTATTAAAAATATATATATTTATGATTAGACTATATTTTATTATATAAACATCTTTCCATTTATTCTTTTATTATTAGACTAATATTAGAATTTCAATAGCAAGTTCCATTAAAAAGTTTAATCCGAGTTAAATTTAAATTTAATTTTTTTCAGAAATAATTTGATCCAACCGCTGAGCTTCTAACATTTAAATTGAGTGAAAATGGTAACAGCCTGATAGCACTAACGTGTTGATTCAATAAAATTTAGTTTATTTAAGATGCAACATGAAATCATATAATCAATTTTTTTAAATTAAAATTTTAGGGATTTTTGGGTCCTATTATTTCTGTGAGCTTAGCTGTCCATCTGTCCTCCATCGTGATTTGGAAAGTGAATGATTGATCGCATTCCTAATTTTGATAATCAAACATACTTCATGTTGGCTTCCTAGCATAATGATTTTATTGCTGCCTCGTGTTAAGAATTTGAACTTATTGCTGCCTCGTGTTAAGAATTTGAACTAAGCATATAATTCATTTTGTCAGTTCAGATTTTCATGGCACTATAGCCTTTAATTATCAGTCTAGGAATAAAAAAAGAAAAAATATTGCTGCCTCGTGTTAAGAATTTGAACTAAGCATATATAATTCATTTTGTCAGTTCAGATTTTCATGGCACTATAGCCTTTAATTATCAGTCTAGGAATAAAAAAAGAAAAAAGAAATAGAACACAAGTCATGATTTCTCTTAATAAAATGGATGGAATAATCACCAGTGATTTAATATAAGTTTAACAAATAATACCTGGAGCAGAAAAGCAGGATAATGCACGGATTCTGCTTGGCTAGGAATGCATGAAGCAACTTCTGGAATCCGGATACTGGTATCAAGTTTAATCTAAAGGCACTTGAGAAGAACAATAGTTCCCGCTTGTAAACAAGAATTTAAGGCAGAGTAGAAAAGAGCGCGATGAAAAAGTTGATTGCAACAATGAGGGAAAGCAGATTTGGGAAGAGGAAAAGCAAAGCAAACTTTTGTTAGTTCATTATAGGACACGATAATTTTACATTTTCAGCAGATAAATAAGATTATATTCTTAGAGTTCGCTGCTGGACAGTAATTTTGTAAGCTAAGAAACCAACTGTTAGTCACATGTGAATCAAACCAGGTAATCTTGAACATTCCTATCAGTAGAGAATGCTGTCATGGTTAAGTGCATTCGAACTCACACTTGTATGTAGCAAATTTGCGCTTTATCCACAACCAAGACTCTTCCTCTCTCCTATGAAGCAAAATAACATACAAAAAGAGAATGGTGAACATGCTAATCTACAAAAATCCCAAACTCAGGATTCATATTACCAAGTGCAAAATACCATATAAGGTCTTGTGTACCATTGAGACAGTTTCATGGTTTGAGAAGCATGACAATTGGCTTTTAACCTTCCAACGCATATGTCTGAACCTAAAATCAGTAGAAAAATCACACAGAGAAAAGATCAATAACTTTTGTCTGAGGTTAAATATCCAAAATACTCGTGAGTAGTTAAATAGGGGTGTAATAGAGTATGAGTTGAGTCAAAATAATACTTAACTCGAGCTCAACTCAAATTGATTCTCAAAGTACTCGAACTTGATTTTATTAGCCTCGACTATTATTAATCATTAATATCAAAGTGGAACTCAAATAAACTCAAACAAGATCAGCTCAAGATCAAACGAGCAAACCATTATATCTAATATAAAATATATTTATAATTACATAAAACCTTAATGCTTAATTAGGCTCATGAGCCACTCAAGTCAAGGTTGATAATACTCAAAACATAGCTTGACTTATTACTTAAACTACTCGAGCTTGAGCTCTAACAGAGTCGAATTTGAGTATTTTATGAGTCTAGCTTGAATAGCTTGATTTATTTATACCCTTGGCCTGAGATATATTTTTGGCAGTCGATTTTTCCTTCAAAAACTAAATAGGCAGCACATATAAATTGCCCATTATATTTTTAAATATGTGCTATTGTTATGGAACTTTAATTTGATCAAAGCACAACTACTTGTAAATACTACCTTTGGTACAAACACTTTTTTGTATCCAATAAAACACCGTGCATGCAATATTTTCTTTCTTTCATCGGAGCACAAGTTTGCATGTGAATGTCAAGGAAACAAAAATAAAGAAAATGTCAAGAGAACCAAAAAAAAAAGTGGCAGCAACCTTTTAGACTATTCTACCTCAGCCAAGTTATCCTCCGGAGAATAATTTGCTCCAGAGCAATTCACAATAGGAGCACCATCGTATCTGAGGACCCTAAGTTTTCCTTCCTGCAATTCAGACAAGAGAGTTAAGCAGTTAAAAATGCCGCCTGTTGGTCTTCTTGCTCCCTTTAGAATGTGGAAGTGAGGGGTCTCAGGTTTGAGGTGAGAATTTTTACCAATTTGGTGAGAGTTATTAAAGAGAAGGGCTACCCTTGTTGTGTAACCCATTAATGCTGTTTTGACCCAGTTTGCCATATAATAAATATAAACTCCCTAAAAAAATATGTTCTCAAAAAAAATGCAAACCTTGGTTCCATAAACAAAACCTCCCCCAGCAAAAGGATGAAAGCAAGCAACATTGACCTCATCCTCTGCACTAGGAAGAACTCTCACAAGTTCCATATCTGAAACTCTGTAAACCTAAAAAAATGGAATCACAGAATTAGTGAAGGAAGTCTTCTATGAAAATGCCAAACAGAGTATAAACAAGGGAAAATGAATTTTCACCTCCAAAACTGTGTAAATAGGAGATGTTGTTTCCCCATCGATAACAATTCTTTTAAGAAGGGAACCATGACGTCTACCGTAAGCCAGTAATATATGCTCAGAAGTGGGTGAGAACTGCATATAGAACATGATGAGACACAATCCGTAGTACAATAAAAGCAAAACTTGTATAATACTAGACATTCACATTGAACACAGAAATAAATCAGATATCCTAATAGTTCCAGAAATCATTTCAAAGCACAATATACATATATATGTGTGTGTGTGTGTGTGTGAATCACAGCATCAAATTGCTACATATCAAAGGAGAAGGGTAGGAAAGGAAAAGAATTAGTTGGGATTACTGGAGCTTATTGATTGGATAGTTAGGGAATATGAGGTCAGCCTATGCTTGAGAATGCTTAGCAATAACCGATTGTATAGGTGGCAGAATATTGTTTTGTTATTTTGTCTTTTAGCTTTTAATTCTACTATAACTTAAGAATGTACTGAGTATAGCATCAATAAATGAATGAATATTAGTATTTCCCACTCTCTCTAATTCTTCTTCTATTTCCTCCTCTTCTCTTCTCTCTCTCTTCTTAATTTCTATTTCTCTCCTCCCCTGATTCTCCTTCTTCTTCCCTGTTTATCTCTTTTCTTCTCTGTTATTCCTTATTTTTATATTTCTAATTGTTGGGTCGTTACAAATTGGTATATGAGCCTTACGAGACTCGGACTTCTATTTTAAAAAAAAAAGACTAACAGAGAGGGTAAAACTGCTGGTGCAGAAGAAATAGTAATCGAAGAAGGGAAAGGACAAGAAAGGTTTACCTCGCTTCAAATTGAGATGATCCACAGGCTTGAGACACTCCAGGAGGAACAGCATAGCCACTACCATCAGCTGAGGGATGAGCAGATTAAGCTTGGAAATCAGATGGGTAACATGATACAGCTCCTCAAGAGTTTACAAGGTAAGGGAAAGGCGCCTATAAGCAGCAAGAATATCAGCGGTGGAAGGGGGATATTGCTAACGCCCCAACCCAAAGTTCATGAGACTGAAGGAACATTTATGGGTGTGAGAGTAGAGGAAACAGAGTCTCTGTCTGGGGGGCAACTTCAAGCCAATGGAGGAGGTGGAGGCTATTCTAATCTATTACTACCAAAAATGGTTATACCCACCTTCGAAGGAAAACAACCATTAAACTCAGAACCCATTGATACAAGTAAAAGTCTATTGCCTACTCCTTCCATAAGTTCATCTAGATTAAGAGACACAAAGGATCCCTTTGTGTCCAGTCATAAAGAAAAGTTCCATTGAGTTTTTACCATCGCCTATTACCGAAGATGAAATTACCAATCTTCAAAGGCAGTGAGACTCAGTCCTAGGTATGGAAGTGCGAGACGTACTTCAAAATATATGACGTGCCTAATGATCGGAAGTTGGAACTCGCTAGCTTGTACCTCTCCGATGAGGCAAATTACTGGTTTTGGAATTGGGTAAAAACCCATGAGGACGCTGACTAGGATGCGTTCACCAACGCTCTCCTCCGGCAATTCTATGACTCTCCGATCAAGAACGTGGTGGTTGAGTTCAACAAACTCAAGCAAACAGCTTCTGTTAAGGAGTATCAAGAGGCTTTTGAAGAAAAGAAAGCCAAGATGAAACAATTCAACTTCGTGCTGACCGTCATATTATCTGTAGAGCTTTATCGATGGCCTGGAGGAAGAAATAGGTGTGAATCGTGAGACGGTAAGGATGTTACAGCAGTCGACTCTGAGCAAAGCATTGGAACAGGCTCATTTACAAGAGCTTCTGCCGGAAGCTTCCCATAAGAGCCATAAGATCAGCAAAAACGATGTGTTTAATAAAGGGTCTTATAACCCTCAAGCCCAACAACCAAAGCCCAATCTCTCAAAACCTAACCCAGCGATTTGGAATTAACAACCTAGCAGTACCCATGCCCTAAAATCACAACACAACACCTACCCGAAACCGTTAACACCTTATAATCCCAATCGAACCAACACCAGTTTCAAGTGCGGGCCCAATATGTTCCTCGTCGTCGATGTGTGACAAAACAGACGATGGAAGTACAAAGATTGGAGGTGGATGATGAAGATATGATTGAAGAGGGAGATTGGCAAAAAGTCGATGATGTCGAGGATGACGAAGTTAGAAAAGAAAGAGCTCAGCTCTCCTTGCATGCCCTTGATGGTGGTCAGCCACAGAATTCAATAAAATTAAAAGGGAAAATCAAGAATAAGTAGATAGTTATCCTGATCGATTCCAGCAACCCCCACAGCTTCATCAACTCAAACTTAGTAAAAGAATTAAAACTCCCTATTGTGCTTGTCAATCCCATGAACCAAGCTCAAATTATGTCTGATATAGCAGAAGTTCAAGTCCAGCCTTTAATTAGTGATGAGGGTTTTGTCAGTGTTCCTTCTACTACAGTTGCAGTGGTAGAAGATGAAAGGTATGCAAAAAAAGTAGTCGGATCTAGTAGTGTTGGTGAAGATGAGACAGAAAGCAGAGAGTCTAGTTCACTGCATAGTGGTGAAGGTGCAGTTCTAACAATCAAAAAAGCAGAGGAAAATTCTAGAGTTTTTAATGCTGAAGGGAGTGTCTCGTCCAGATAAGATAGTTGAGGAGGCTTCTTCAACTAGGGGTATAGAAAATCCTGTTGGTGAAATTGCAAAGTCAGCTTGATGATGCCAAAGCAAAAGATGAATTGAAACTACAAACTCCTAGTGCGGAAGATGAAGTATCTTCTACTGCAACAGTGAGAGATGAAAAAATTGGAGCCTCGACCCCCGATGAAAATGGCATTATTACTGGATCAAGCAATCAAGAGGATTTTTTAGCTTCTAAGGAGGCTAAAGATGTAGAAGAGAATGTGGAAAATTTTGATCAATCTGGAAGAAAAATAATGGTAAGGGCCAAATGTTTCGATTGTCGATGGTCCATGCAAGCTGTGAAATTCTAATTTGATTTGAGAGTGTTGGAGCTCAATGATTATGATATGTTATTGGGAGAGGATTGGGTGAGAATACACAACCCAATTACCATCGATTTTCTGAATTGCAAGCTAATAGTCCTAAAGGAAGGGAAGATGATGGATAGCTTGACTAAATTTGCTCAATTCATCACCTTGGCCTATCTTTTTACAACAGCTGCAGTAGCTAGGCAATTCATGAACCACATATGCAAATTGCATGGGTTGCCTCATGCCCTATATGGAAATAATCCTTCTTTTTCAGTCCTCCAGAATGTTACAAGTCATATACAAGCTGTGGGATATTGGTTACATGAAAGAAAGGAGATTCAGAGGTTATTTAAGAAGAACCTTCAACAAGCTAAATGCAGGATAAAGTTTAATTCTGACCAGAAATGCTGTGAGAGGGAATTCCAAACATGTGATATGGTTTATTTAAAATGTCAAGCACTCAACAGAAAATTGAAGCTTGCAAGGTACTATGAACCTTTTGAACTCTTAGAAAATGTGAGGTTTGTTGCCTATAAGCTAAAGCTAATATATAAACACAATTAACATAAGGCCAAAAAGAATTGCATAATAGTGAGAAGTAAGTTATGGTGAAGGCATAACAAAGCCTGCCAACTGGAATATCATCTAAAATAAAAGATGTTCTCAAAACAAACAAAAAAAAGGGATACAAACATTGACCAAAAAGTCACTGACCTGGATTGAAGTCAAACAATGGGCAGCTCTAATTGCTCGCGACACAAGCACTGAACCAAAGCTGCAAAAAGAAAATTAAAAATTTATAGATAACATAATTTGGCCAGTGATAAAAGCATGATTATATAATGAGTTGGACCGGATTTTACGTTGCCTCCTCCAGCGAATATATACGAAGCTCGTACATAACTTGATGTGCCGAGATTGGGTGTCGAGTAGGCGAAGTTGCAGCACCAGTATCTTGTTGAAGTAATGTGTGTAAACCAGCATCAGTGTCTATATTAGGAAGCACGCAAGCAACACAGGCAGCTAAATATCTTCCACAAGGAGAGAAATGAGCACCCATTTCACTGCAGACACAATTGCAACATGCAGCTGACAAAGTAAACATAACGAAAGGCAAGCCAAAAAAATATAGTATAACAAAACACCACACAACTAAACATGCCAAGATTTGTCTTGAAAGCAAATACATGAAGTGTTGATTGCATATATGCTCAAGCATAAAAAAAATATAAAAAATAGGAAAACGCCCTAGCTATGATTGTCATAAAATCAATTTTTAGTATCAGCAACAAGGTAATTTGAAACATTACGATCCTTTAGTCATGAAATATCTGTCGAGGTAAATCAAATATTCCACATACCTACATAGGACAGCATGAGGTATCATTAAACGGCATCTTTCAGCATTGAGTGGGGCACAAGGATGTTCAATATCATGTGACCACACTCTGAGCTTTACAGTACAGGGTAACTCTGCAGCAGCAGCTGCAAGTGATGTGGCAATTTCAGACTGGATTCTATTAAATATGGGCTGAGTATCAGTAGTATCATTTTGCATATTCATAGGAGCTATGCTCTCCCCAGAGAGGTGAACACGTGAAATATGATGTTGCAAGCCAGATCTCCCAGAAACTCCAGATAGGCTAGTACTGGCAGGCATGGCTAAAGTAGCCATTGTTGCCTCGATATTGTTACCAGGTAGATAAGATGTTGATGAGGAAGCTGAATATTCACGACCACCACCGTTAAGAGGAAGAGTTGATGGAACACCAACTTGGCTTTGGCCCATCAACCACCCTTGCAAAAATCGTAACTCCCACCATGTTGGATCTCTAGAGGGTAAGCCCTGATGAAGTTGCCCTAACTCTGCAAGATGCTGCCTGCCTGAAATATTTCCAGATACTCCACCTACTGCACTATTACCAACACCAGAAGTTTCTGGATCTGTATGGTTTCCTTGCAAGTTGCCCCCTATGGGCTGTATTTCATCAGTCTCCATTGCATCCTCATTGGTGTCAGAAACACTATTTCCTACTCCGGCAAGAAAAGCATTGTTCAATGCACCTTCTGTACTAGGATATGAACTAGAAGGAACTGCAGGAAATGTCTCTATGGGAGACACTAAGGTATCATACTTCACTGCTGCATTTGCATCTGTTAACAACTGCCTTGAACTGGAAGACTCTACTTGCGTCACAGTTGAACTGGCATATCTATTGCCATCAGTTCTAGTATCATCTGCAGAGAATGGAGGCACGTACAAGAAAGGCATGGACATGAGAGGCAGATCACCGGCCAAACTAACACGATTGCTGGACTGAGCATTCGTCACTAAAACAGCAGCAGGAGGATATTTTAGATAACCGGGTGATGTCGCACGTGTCATTGAAGAATCTGAAGAGTCAAGATCATTGACCTGCATATCAGTCCAGTAATGTAATCTACCCGATAGTGAGAGTAACCAATCAATCAAATGCCCTTTGAATTATTCACCTCAGCAGTCAAGAGAAATGGAGCAGCATGTGGATGAAAATGCACTGCTCGAAGAGAACGCCTTGTCTTCAATACAATGGATGGTGAGGAAGCCTCCCCTCTCTTATTATAGTGCCATATGTACAACTGGAACAGAATATCAAATGCCAAAGTTATGTTAAACCACGAATCAGTTTCTCCACCCTCTCATATGGCACAAGAGTAGAACATTCAAGGAAGCAAGACTAACTACAAGAGATGGTGAGATTCAAGACCTTGTGACCTGATGCGACTGCAAGCAGTTCCCCTTCAGCATGGAAAGCAATGGAAGCAATGGGACGATCTATGGGGAGAAACAAATCCAGCAAGATCAGGTTCACTCCATGTCATATACACTCTAAAAAAGGAAAAAAAAAAGAAAAAAAAAATAAAAGTAACAAAACATGATACAGAGTTGAAATTACAGAAATCACGAGATCCTATACACACTGATGTGTTTGCATCCCATAAGCGAACCTCATAATCCAAGCTCCCACTTGCAAGAATTTCAGGATGCAATGGGTGGAACCTAACCTGTAAAGAGAAAAATACACTTAACAACTTCGAAGGAAGATGAAGTCCTAAAAAATAGGCAAAATGTTGAAAAACTATAGTCAACCATTGTCAAATAACTTAAATAAGACCACATTTTATTCATTTGCCTAAAATACAGGTCAGAAATGAAAAAGACAAAGGAAATTAACTAACTAACAACTGCTTCGCTTGGCAAAATCCACTTTCCAACTCACCACCCAAGGAGTCCTCCGATGACCGCTCAACACCTTTAGGCAGTTTCCTGTTTGACAATCAATTATCTTCACAGTATGATCACCACTGCAAGAATACAAAATAAAGTTAAGTACAATCAAGCATTGAAGCCTATATAATAAAACAACAAAAATAATGAAAACTTACTGAGTTGAAGCAAGTGTTCTTCCATCAGGACTAAATGCCGCTGCAATAGTTGACCTTGGAGGAGGCACCAGAGGACAGTATTTTGCAGATAAATGCTGTAATGACTCTGCCTCGACCCTAAAAACATAAACAAGTGAATAAACAAACGAACAAACAAACAGATGAAATAAAACAACAGCACTAATGTGAAGCAAAGCAGTGCAAGTACCATGAAATAAGACCACGTTTTGCATCTTTAGCCGGTTCACTTTTAGGCAAAGATGTTGAATTAGCATTCCATTGAGAAGCTTCACCCCAGCGCCTTTTAGGAACATGCTTTGTCCTGGGACAAATCTCTCTCCGCACTAGCAAACACAACGCATTTCTACCACAGAAAGATATTGAAAATAATCTTTTTTTAGAAAAAAAAAGCTCCAACTAAAGCTAATTCTAGAAGAACTTGAGATTCAATCAATTTTTGAAATTCCATTTCTAACTCATCAAGCATAAAAACAATTACAAATTCTACTTGATTAAAGCTATTAACCATTAATCAATGCAAAAATCGAAAAACCTAATAAAAAAAGTTAAAATCTAGATCTAGAAACCATATCAGAAAGTTTATAATCTAACCTTGAAGGAGAATTACTGGAAGAACAAGATTGAACATAATTTCTGTTGCGCGATGAGGAACGGCGACCAGTCATTTCCTTGTTTGGACAATTCAAGTTCATAAAGCTGAGAATTAATGTTAAATTATTATAACTGTAAAAGGGGCATCCACAATCCAATTCAATAGTACATATATGAAGAGAGTAACATATTGGAAATGAAAACCCTAATTGATGGCTTCAGATTCAGGCAGAAGATGAAGAAGAAAAAGGATCGATCGAGTCCCGTGGGTAGAAAAGAAGAGAAGAGAAGGTCTTTATTGTTGATTTTGGATTTGGAATTTGCGACAAAATCTAAAACAGGAGAAAGCTTTGTTTTGCTTTGCTATGCTTTGCTTAGGCGAGAACCAGATTGGATTTCGGATTAATAATTAATTAATTCAAGGATTAAATAATTAATATTATTATTATTTATCTAAAATGCCCTTAAGCCTTAAATGGATAAATTATTATTGTATCTTTAAAATTTAATCTAATTAACTTAGCAAATTTGTGTGTAGTTTTTGAATAAGTAATTAATCCCTCAGTTTTACATATATATATATATATTATATTATACCAAGTAACGTAGTTCTTATTAATATACTTTTTATTTCAAATATTATTTAATAAATTCATTAATTAATATTTACCTAATTAATTTATTATTTTTTGAAACATTTTTATTTATCATAATAATTTTAATAGATAATATAAATATATAACATATTTTATATAATAATTATTATATATCTAATTTATTTTTACAATACTATATATCTAATTTAATTACATTAATTTTGATTTCACCGAGTTAAATCTTTTGTCCGTAACTTCTGACTTCATTAATTTGAAAATGCTAATATTTCTATATAAACTTTCAATAACTGTAGGCCAAAAAAAATCTTTGTTATAAATATAAAAAAAATAAATAGAGAAAGAGAAATATAAAAAAATTTATTGTAAATTTTCTCATGCACCATCACTCATAGTGGTGGAATCAAAAATTTATTGAGGGGGTCAAAATTTACCGAGCGGTGGCCGACGGTGACTGTCGGTAGGGCGGCTGGAGGTGGGGGTGGGGCTGGGGGCTGCATGCTGGTGGCTTGTGTGTAGTTTTCACACTAGTGGATGCATTCTCGTACATGTCCTTGATGATGTTGATATATTTGCCGCTGACTCATTTCCTCTTCAAAACCCACCATAACACTTCTCTTGGTACTCTATCATAGGCTTTCTCCAAGTCAATAAATACCATGTGGAGATCTTTCTTCTTCTCTTGATACAATTCCATTAGTCTTCTTAGAAGAGAAATAGCCTCCATGGTAGATCTCCCTGGCATAAACCCAAACTGATTCTCCGAAACTCTTGTAAGCTTCCTCAATCTGTGTTCAATAATCATTTCCCATAATTTCATAGTATGGCTCATAAGTTTGATACCCCGATAATTTGTACAGCATTGAATGTCTCCCTTATTTTTATATATGGGTACTAGGATACTCTTCCTCCAGGCATTCGACATCTTACGTCCTTTCACAATAGCATTGAAGAGTTTAGTTAACCAGGTAACTCCTACCTCTCCAAGGTTCTTCCAAACCTCTATAGGAATACCATTCGGGCCACAAGCTTTACCAACTTTCATATACTTCAAGGTTTCTCTTACTTCACTATGCAAGATCATCCTAGACCAGCTGATATAACCATTTGTTGCATGAAGACCTTGAAAATCTTGTTCATGTTCAGGGTTGAATAACTGCTCAAAATAAGCCTTCCACCTCTCCTTAATCTCAACATCTCCTGTCAACACCCGTTGATCTTCGTCCTTTATACATTTGACTTGGCTTAAATCTCTGCTTTTCCTTTCTCTCATCTTTGCAATCTTATAAATGCTCATTTCTCCCTCTTTAGTACCTAACTTTTGATAAATCCCTTCTAAGGCTCTGCCACGAGCTACACTAACAGCCTTCTTTGCCTCTTTCTTAGCCCTCTTATATTCCTCAAAGGTCTCGCTATTAACCGCATTCGGTAACTTTTTATACCATTCCCTCTTAGCCTTAATAGCCTTTTGAACCTCCTCATCCCACCACCATGCATCGTGCGGTCGAGGCCCTGCCCTTTTAGAGATCCCAAGCAATTTACTACCTGCTTTCTTAATGCCACCTTTCATTTTTGTCCACAAGTCCTCTGCACGAGCCTCAAGGTTCCAAATGTCTTCCTTTAGTAACTCTTCCTTAAAGGTACATTGAGCTAGGTCTTTCAATTTCCACCATCTTATCCTTGGTTCCAATACTTTCTTATCATTCCTCCAGCTACTTTTATTCTTAACATCTAAAATCACAATACGATGTTGCGCCGTCAATGCTTCACCCGGAATGACCTTGCAATCCTTACACTTACTTTTGTCCCATCTTCGAGTAAGTATGAAGTCTATTTGACTTTGTGTTCGTCCATTCTTAAAGGTAATCAAGTGTGACCCCCTCTTTTCAAAGCAGGTATTTGCCAGCACTAGATCATAAGCCACCGCAAAATCCAAAATGCTCTTTCCCTCATTCCTGTTGCCAAAACCATAACCCCTATGGACACTGTCATAACCATTACTGTCCTTACCAACATGCCTGTTAAGGTCCCCACTGATGAATACAAAATTGCTTCAAAATTAGATTAAAATGAATTAAATATTTATCTATTATTTTGTCTTCATAAAAAATAGGAAAAAAAAAAGAATTACGATAAGAGGTGAAATTGTTAGAACTAATCTCTAATAGTAAAGCAGTCAATTTTGAAAATTATGTACGGGGAATAATTTCTTTATTTATATTTTTTTTCCTTCATCCGTAACAAAGTGAATGTAACTTCAGTAAAAAATAAAAATTTCAACAAATTTTCCCCCCTTTCCAATAAGAAGGTATTTTGCATAGCTTATAAAAATTAATTTACAAGTATCATTTTGTTATAAATTAATATGGACTTATAAATATTTAAAATTTTAAATAATTAAATATTTATTTCTAATATTTATAATTGAGAAATAAACCCCTAATATATTTAGTAAAAATTAATTTATAAGCATATTTATTATTAAAATGACAAAAATAATATAAAATTATATTATCATGATCATTTATTATAAAAAATATAAACAATATAATAAATCATTTAGACAAACTAACTTATAAAATAAATAATTATAAATAAAACAAATAATTATAAGCATCAAAATAATAAATTGATACTCTCAATTTATTTATTTATTTGTAATTTATAAACTAAGTTTATAAGCCTATAAAATTATTTAAATAAATACATTAACTTAAATTTAGAGTTTGACTAGCTTATAAACTGTTTTGACCAAATTATAAGTTATAGGCTAAGACAAACGCTATCCAAGTCTAATATCAAAGTGAACTTTCACTCCATTATTTGATAATATCTCGCAAAAGAAATCAAACAACCCATAGTCCTTGATTGTCGAATTACAGGTTCAATTATAAGACTCGAATGTCAGAGCTTGTAAATACAACCAGATCAAATCCTAAATGTGCTTGAATATTTATTGTATCTACATTCTCAATGGAATTAAAAACTGCCAAACACCTAGAAGGAATGGAGATTTACAGGGGGGAATCATGCTTCAAAATTGAGAAGAGGGCAAGAGGATGCCACCAATTTACAAATCTACAAAAGAATAACAAAAATTAATTAGATTATAAGCTATATATGCAGTGCTCAAAACCTGATAATTTTGTTTCCTTCAAGTGATCTATTCATGTTATATATTCTTGGATCGCCTTGGTCCCCATATACGGATTGTATGATCATCACTTGCTGATGCCAGCATTTGATGTCTCCTTGGGTTCCAGCTCACACAGTTCACTGTCTTCAAATGGCCTGATAAAACCTCAATTGGTCGAGGGTTTCGCTTATTCCAGATGTAGACCTGCTAAGACATTTGACCTAGCTTAAGTTCCATTTGCTCGTGCAAATAATAGTGGATATAGTTTCAATGGAGAAATCAGAAACGTGTTGTTGCTTAAACAGATTGTAAAAATGAAAAGTACACACAGGAAAAAAGAGGTAAACCTGTGAATTCTCACTGCCACTGGCAATAAATGAGCTGTTCAACCCACCAAAGCAGGAACGAATGACATATTTGTGCTGTTTGTGGCCCATATATTGTAATGCCTGCTCCCATTTTCCAGCAACATCCCACAAATGGATCTCTTGGCTATTAAGATTGACTATAAAGAACTTGCCATCAATGGAAACCAACATGGAGGTGACTGGATGCTCCTCAGAAATGACTCGTTCAACATTTGTTGCCAAATTGACTATAAGAATGTCCTTTTCAGAAAATATGCTGATGAGATGTTCCCCATCTAGTGTCACAGCAAGATCCAAAACCTTAGGCAATCTTGTGCCTCTCCATACTTTTATTTCATTCCCATCACAGTCCCACATGCAGATGCCCCTTTCAGGGTCAGAACTGCCACAAACAAGCCGCTTTGAGTCGGGAAACCAAGCACATGAGCTAACAGTGAAGCCCTGATCCCCAAATGTACGCTTGCATGTACCTGTTTCCACATCCCAAAGCTTGAGAACTTCCACATTTCCACACGTCAGCAACTTTGTGTCATCAGGGCTCCATGCCACAAAGGATACTGGATTTTGGTGACTTCTTAATGTACATTTTAATGTTACCTTCCCATCTTCCAGTACCTAAAAAAGTCAAAAACCATAGAATTAGAATAGCTACCAAATCACTTTCAAGCTGGTTCATATGCCATTTTCACCATTGATCATTTGCTAGCACAAACATGTGAATTATTGAATCTCAAGTATTAACTAAATGTAGCATATGAAATTAACCCACAAGAATGATTAATGACTGAATAGCCATGTCTACAGCCAAAACCAGTTGCACCACTAACCGCTACTCAACTTTAGAAAAAGCCAAATTCAACTAAGGTTCTCCGTATCACTCACTGGCTCTATGACGAATTTACTGATAGGATCTACATTAAACAAAAAAAGTAATTAAGCTCTCTGCATCTGAACCAAACAAGAATTACAATCAAATGCTTGACTATTTCTCATCTAGGATCAGCAAAGAATCTCATCTCAGCATGTTCAATTTTTCTACTCATCATTTTGTGTGATGAACTAAATCGAATTGCTAAAAACCAGCTTGAAAGGGTACCAGAAGTAATAGTCATTCTCTTGTTTTCTAAAATCTCGATTATAGATGTGACAAGCACTTAAAGCAACTTAACCATTTTAATATATTTTACAATATATCTAATAGTACATCCCGTATCCTAAAAAAGCAAATAAGTTCCCAAACCAAGCATGCAAAAATGTAATCAGTTATCATTCTTTTTTCTTTCTTTTGCCCCAACCAATCACATCTGCAAGTTACTAAGAGTGAACCTGGAATACATTACAATGCTTTGAATTATTTCCTCTCTTTTCTCTTTTGTTTTTCTATCTCCTTTATCTCACCCATTTTAGATGAGAAACGTTCCTAGCAAAATCACCACATTAGAACCTTGGTTAATACTTCAAAAACATTTTGTCAAGTTGTTCTGAATCGCACAACATAGCTCCATCCAAATTTCCAACAGTTAACCATCTTCTATATTTCAATTTGCATCCCCAGAAATAAAAGATTGATCAATAAAGAAACTTCCTACACTGATTCTAATGCTTCCATGCACAGTTTCGAGAATCAAAAAATACCTTCCATATGATGGCTGTGCAATCACTTGACGAAGATGCTAAGTACTCCCCATTATTAGAGAACTGTACAAACCACACCTCATTCTCATGCTCAGTCAAAATCTACAAAAAAAAAAGGCAGCAAGGCCAACACATAACTTTAATCATATAATAGCAAAATAGTAAATGGACAATCCAGAAAAATAAGCTACTCAGGTTATTGGAGCAAAGTACTGCAGAAATTTTTTTTACAGCAATGGACCTTTCATGTGCATAGATAAACTAAGCAAAATGAAGAAAAATTATCCATGTAGTCTATGAAAAAATTTACAGCAACGGACCGTTCATGTGCATAGATAAACTAAGCAAAATGAAGAAAAATTATCCATGCAGTCTATGACAATGGCTTGATAAAATTATCCATGTTGTCTACGACTATGGCTTGATGGAGTCAAGTCAATAAGACTATGGCTTGATGGAGTCACTAATAAACTCAAAACCTAAACCAACTAAACATATTAAAAAATTCATGCTTTAAGTGCCTAATCAGGACATATGCAAGGCTTAACTATAGCCATGGTTTGGTCAACCGGAACCGATGATTTGGAACTGCCGGTTTCGGTTCATGAAAATTATAAAATTTAACCTTAACTGGCAATTGCCGGTTCAGTTAAGATTCAAACATTTAAAAAATGGACCGGTTCTAGTTCAAACTGCCAATTCAAATTAATTTCAACAATTTATTTTTTAAATAAAAATAACCATAATTGATAATATTTTTTATAAGATTAAATATTTAACTTATAAATTTGATAATATAAGTTTAGTTAAATAATATTAATTATTAAAAACTAATAATAAATTAACAATAATTATTATTAATAAATAATAATAGTAATAATAATGATAAATTTTTATAAATATAATTTTTTCATTATAAATACATTTATTTAACTACATAATTTTATACATTTAATATTGAAATTGAAGTGTGAAAAAAAAAATTAAAATTAACTCTAAGATTTTAATTTTTAATTAAAAATATATATTTTTTAATATGTATATATATTAAAAAATAATACATGTATTAATATTATATATTATATATATAATATTTCAATATGTATTATATATATTAAAATATATATATTTACAATACATATTAATTTTTATTTTTTTTTATTTTTCACGGTTCAGATTCTGAACCGGTAGTTCTAGTTCTGGTTCTGGTTCACAAAATTATGAACTTGAACCGGACCCTTATAACCCGGTTTTGGTTCAAATTAAGAATCAATTTTTTCAGTTTCGATCCAGTTCATGAACAGAACCATGGCCATAGTTAGCAAGGCTGACAAGGAAAATCCAAATTCCAAAGACTACTTGAATAGAGGGATTTATTAGTGCGACAACCTTAACAATACAAATATACACAATTATTCTCACCAATTGAAAAACTACGATGCAGCCAAATCAAGATTCCTAGTTAATCTCAGATTATTAGTCCTTCTCCGAGAAAATTTAAGATTTGAAGTCAAATTAGGATTTTAATATAAGTTTTAGTTTTCTTATAAATTTAGAATTTCTATTTAGTAAAAAAAAAATTATTTTATTAGGTATTTTCCTTGTAAAATTAAGATTTGACCTAACTAATATAAATAAGACAACATTATTCTGTTTATAAATCATTCCGTTTATTTCAATTTAGAATTATCTTTCATTGTATTTATCTAAATTCAATTATCTTATTTTATTCTAACCACAATCGATCGTATTCTAGCCTATGTGGAAGGTCGAAACTCATGTTCAAACTTCTCCACACACTCGGTAAAAAAGTGTGTATGCTTAGAGAATATATTAATTAGCATGTCACAAAAAAATTGTCATAATTTTATTGTGGAATGTGTCCAGTCACTGTTCCTTATATGCATGTATTCTTGTTTGTTATTCCTTAAAAAAAATCTTATTTTAGCCTAATTGATGAGACCTAATTGCTCTAAAATTTCTGCTGCATTAAGTGGTACCTGAGCAACTTATCTTAAAATTTCTTTGATTTTTTTTTTTAAATCATGGTATGAAGAGGTAGAGGCCAAGTTAAAGACTACCAGCCCCAACAAACAAAATTGGCTAAGATGCAGAAAATGATTGAGGATTTGACCTATGCTATACAAGACTTGCAATGCCAAGAACCTGTGAAAGCCCAAATTGAGACTCCATAAAGGCAACCATGAACTAATCCAATTATCTTGTTTTGTTCCAACCACAATCAACCCTATTCTAGCCTAATTGTTAAGACCTAAAAGCCCTAAAATTTTCACTAACTTAAATTGTAAGGATATTCTTCTTGACATTTTGACAATCATGGAAAAGCTCCTAATATGCAACAAAAAGTTATATATGCATACAAGGAGGATGTACCAGAGTTCTAGTCTTTGCAAGTACAAGTTCTTGCTAAGTTACTCTCCACCACTTTCATTTATATGTTCTATTTTTTTCACCTTAATTAAAGATTACCATAGAGGTGAACCTTAGTGTAACAATAAGGTGAATTTACAGTAACCCACAGATCACAAGTTCTAAGCACAGCAGCAGCCTCCTTGCAAAGTAAGAGGAAGGGTTGCATAACTGCAATGGTAAGCTACATAACAGCATAATAGGATAGGGTAGCTCCCAACTTTCATCGCCCATCCGAAGCAACCCAGCCTCGAAGGAAGCCAAAACAGGCCCCTGTGGAAACTGCACAGGGCCACAGGCACCTCTGCAGCACTGCAGAGGCCTGCTATGGCTTCCTTATAAGCTAGATTGCTGCACCTAAGCTTGCATAAGTCTGCTTCATGTGTAAATAAGTGACCTAGGAGTGCAAAATTATGGGTTCACACCTTCTAAGTGAAAGCAAAGGTGCCTTTAGCCTAGAAACTAAGACATGTTATGTGTAAATAACACACTCTCCACACAAACTTAATATCAAACCTAGCTCACTTCATTTATTTATTGATCATCATGCCTTTCCTTCAGCAACTGTATCATTTGTGAAGAACCCCTGTAATTCAATATAAAAGATAAACACCAAGTATCATTATTCGCATGCATGGATCTTCAAGAAGATTTGTGCTTTCACTCCTAAATTACAAATGTAGGAATATATTAATCTATGTTATTTTCAGTCTTTTGCCTTTTATTTCATGGATTTAACATTGATTGCATTCCAAATTTATTACTGATCCTGAGCTCAAATAGGTTCAAAAAAGTAAAAATACTAAATCAACATGATAATAATTGAAATTACCTAATTTAGCTCCTCCACTAATAAGTATTTGGCTACAAAAAGGATCAACATTGTCAGGTAACAAGCTCTATGCATTTTATACTATCACGTTCCATCAATCTTCAGTGAAGATATGACAAGCAAGTGTAATGTAATTAAATAGTTTGATTCGACAACACTTAAATAACTTATGTAAACTACCATTGCCCATATTCAAATCAATAAAATTGACAGTGTTGCCAGCTTTTACAACAAGTAGACATGCATAATGTTTCTGGGAACTGGGAAGCAAAAATTTGGACAGCAAGAAACACACCTGAATGGTCTCAGTAGGGATCTGTTCTCTTGTACAGCAATAGTCCTCGTAGAGCGAAACTGCCTCCTGTGAGTTATGATACATACAAGAATCAATTTGAGCTGTAACAGCAATTTCAACAAGATATTCCAACCTTCTTTCAGTTAGCACTGTTGGAGGAGGAAGCAATTTTTCCAACTGTTAACATATTTTTTCGCAGCTCAAGAATGGCATTTTCATCTACACTACCAAATTCCATCTCCTTCAAGCAAAGGAGACTCCTAGCCAGATTTCGAATATTTTCCTTGCCTAGTTGTAGTGCAGGAACCTGCTTCCGCAAAATAATTAGTGCCGTAGAGTCATCCCCACAACTCAAACACTCTAACAAACATTGCTTTAATACAAGAAAGGAAGGTGAAGCATGCGTCTCATCCACCAACTCCTTTATTGCATTAAGGGTATGAATACAGCCATTCCAATTTCCTTCAAGTATTTGTGACTCCAGCAACTCAAAATCCACAGATTTGTAAGATGTCCCAGATTCTGATTCCAAAAGAGAAGCAGACTTTCTATAACCCAACGAATAAAGACTCTGAATTATAACTCTCACAAATTCATGCCTTTTTATTAAACCTTTTGGGCCAATCTTTATATCAGAATTCTCCATTTCCACAGTATTGTCAAAAGTGTTTGCACTCTTTGACGAGCTTTCTTCCCTTATATAATCATAAATTCCCATCTCCTAGACTCGCCATGGTTTATCAGCAAATTAAAAATTGGCATCCAATTCTCTGTGAATAGATGGAATCCCAATTTCGCAGGAGATATCTTAAACAAGAAGAAAGATTCTACTCATTCACGAATAACCCAAAACCCAAAAATCAAAATTATCACTAATCAAGTAGTAATCATTGCCAGAATAGAACAATACATATGCCAGGCACGAAAATTTAGTATCAGACATCCATAATAACGACAATCCAACAAATATTCACAATAGACACCTTCAAAACCATGATTCGAAGAGATTAATATATGAATGAAGTACCATAAAACCTCACACATACATACATGTAAGATATACAGCTAAACAAACGACAACAAAGTATAAATTGCCAGTTATAGTGACGACTGGATTAAAAAAAAAAAAGGGAAAATGAGAGAGCTGACCAGATATACAAAAATTGGAGATAAAAAAAAGTGAGATTTGTTGCACATTGTTTCTCAGAGAAATATAATCCGTAAAAGAGCTCAGGGAGAAGCTCTGCTTTGAACTGTGATTGATTCGAAACTTTAATTATGGGTTTAATTTACAGGAATACCATTTAAAAAAAAAAAAACTATGCAGTTCGAAACTCGAAAGAGAATACCGAGAAACAGCCGACGATCGATGTAATACTGTAAACAACAAAAACGCCGTCGTTTTATTTTCCTCCTTTCTATGGCAATAACGCTGAATAATTTTGACGCTTAATTTTTATTACGTCCTAAAGCCACAATTTCACGAAATTTTATATTAATTAAAATATTTAATTAATTTCTAAATTTATTATATCATATTATTAATTTAATTTTAGAATGTTCATTAGAATTAATTGAATTTCTTACTCCATAAATTTATTAGTCTGAGTTAATTTTTTTTATTATTATTATAAAAAGTAATCAAACTACGTCTTAAAGGTTAACTGGGACCCTTATACTATGCCCAACACTAATAAGATCCTGTTGAAGTCACATACTGAAACCTAAAGATAAATTTGAAAGTTCATAAATGCAAATTGAAAAATTAATCGCCTCTCAATGCATATATATATGGTTGGCTTTCCAATCTAACAGGAGCATACCCTCGACACTATTAACTAGTGCTGAAAAATGCCCAATATCGAAGATTGGGGTCATGTATTAGTTTAACTGCAATGAGACTATCAACCTTAATTATTAGTCTCCTAATGTCCAACTTCTTAGCTATAGAAATGAAATACCCTGAAAAATCCTCCTTCAGCTTTGATTATCGAACATATGCATAATTTCATGACAAAACCATAGCACTCCTATCCCATCAAAGTTTTAAATAAAACTGACTGTGTGTATTTAAAAAAAATGATATTCCCTCGTATATTTTTTAAAATTTTTATTTTCTTTATTAATGGTATTTTAGATATTTTAATATAAATTTATTATAAATTATGTAAAATATATAAATTTATGATAAATATATTGTAAATTTATTATATTTAATAAAAATTTGATATTTTAGTAAATATTTTATATATTATAATATTTTGATAAATAATTTATAAATATAATAAATTTAAATTTTTTTTTTATTTTTATAGTTTTTGTCAAAAATCAATCTCCTTAGCTGCTCCAACTGTATTCAATTTGAAGAACCCATTGGCACGAAGACCCGAGGAGATCAATCTTGAGAAATTTACGCCCTGCACCTCTAAAACACATTACTTTCATATTTAGGGAATCAATTTTTTTTTTTTCCTTAACGGTGTGTACGCGCTAACTTTTTTTCAATTTTACTAGTGCCTGCTATTTTTTTTTTTCAATTTTACTTTTATGTGATGTTCTTTTCTATTTCTTTCTATTTTTTATTTTTTATTTTATTTATATTTTTTATTTAAAATTTTTTATGTCATATTTTAATATACACATAAAAATAAATATATATACAAAATATATACATAATAATACAAACAATATTTATTACACATCTACATAATATTTTATATTTGTTTAATTTTTTTTTTATTCTCAAAACATCTACACAACTTTCACACGTATTAACACAATATTCAAAGTCTTCCACATAAAATATACGCAACTTAGATAAATATAAATACATCTACGAAATATATACAGAACATCTATATAATAAAATTAATATTTTTTATATTTTTATGTGTATAATTTATAAATTTTGTTTAAAAATAAATTTAATAATTTTTAATATTATATTTTTGTATAATTTACTTTTTTATTTTTTTATAAGTGTTATTTATTTTTTATAATTAGAATTAAATATTTTTCCTTTATAAAAAATTATAAATTTTATATGCAAAAATATAGTTAAAATTTTGAAGATTTATTATTTTATTTGAATATTTATATTTAATAGTAAAATTAAAAAAAATAAAATTTGAGGTAAAATATTAATTATAACAAAGGAAGAGATATTTAAAAAAAAACTTATTTTAGTGAGGAATGGAGTATTTTTTAAATTTTACTTTAACTCTTCGTAAAAATATAAATATTTTTAATTTTTATAGTATTTTTGAAATTAAAATTAGTTTGTTTATAATTATATAAATGTCCCATTAATCGTTTTACTCTTTGAGACCCATTCCCCTGCATGATCAATGAAAAATGTGACTATAAAAAAATAAAGCAAATTATTATTTTATTTTTTTAATTAATGAGCAAAATACTTTTTTTTATGTAAAATGAGTAAAATAATTTATACTTTTAAAAAAATAAACTAAATATTATTTTAATTAAAAATTAATTTTAAATACGTACTAAGTTCTTTTGCCTAAATTACCCTTGAATTTTATATATGAAAGTGTCGTTTCCCTCTCTTTTACCCCTCTCTCATCTCAGTAATAGACCATTTCATCTACGCAATTAGCCTGCCCAGTGCATATGAAGTGGCTGGAAGGCAAAGGAATGCCACATTGAGCGGAGCGGGGCAAAGACGGAAAATATACTTTCCGTCATGCGAGAACCCAATATATATATAATATAAATTATATTTATACATTACAATATATATATATATATTATATTTTTATATTATAATATATAATATATATTAAATATTTATATAATATATATTAATATATTATATTATATATTATTTATGTCATATTTTAGTTATTTGTACGTCTAAATTAAATTTAACTTTATATATTTTATTTTATTATATTTTTTTTGTATGTAATAATTAAATTATTATCTTATTATCTTATATAATTATTATAAATTATAAATTTTTTATATTTTTAAAATTTAATTTTAAAAAAATATAAATTTTCTTAGGAGACAAAGACATAACAAATATGCCCCCGTTTGTGGGATCTTGGCAAAAATGGAGATAGAAAATATTCTCCGTCTTTGACCGTCCCGTTGTCAATTTTAACGTCATAATGCGATGATTATTATTATATTATTATTATATTATTTATTCTATTTAGTATATGAGTTTTAAATCAAAAATTATAAAAATTAAAGATTCTAATTGGATTATTAACTTGCACTTCAACGCAATAATTATACTATTAAGCTAATGCTTAATGTGTGTCTTTAAAATATACAATTCATTTATTATTGAAGGGTTTTAATTAGACAGACAAATTTATTTTATTTTTTATTACAAAAAAAATAAAAGTCATAACAAACATATCCTAACTTGTGGATTAATTTTGCCAGAAATTATGATGGTATTTACGGCTAGTGGTTAAATATGAAAACTAGACCATTATTCATTGTCATCAAAGCAATGAATCTAACAAAGAAGGATAATTTTGCTTCTTTTTTTTTGTTAAGTACAATAGAAGACATCAATCTTAGCCTTTGTTTGTTTTGAGATAAGTGGTTAGAAAATAATAGAATAAAAATGTAAATTTTCTCATTTCCATTGTTTAGAAAATAATAAGAAAAATAAAATGGGATAAAAAAATAAAATAAAATTCCTTTCACTTTCCTTAAATCCATTAAAACATTTTTCCACCGATTTGGAGAGAAATGAAAAGATAAAGAAGATATAAATTGTAAAATTATTAATTTAACCTTCATAAATTTAAAATTCTAAACTTAAAATATTGAGAATATAATTATAAAAATAAACTTTATAATTTTTTTTATTTCTCATGTTAATTAAATAACCAGACAAAAGAAATGAAATATGAATTCTATTATCTCCGTTTATTTTCTTTTCCTCTCTCCATTTATTTTCTTTTCCATTACACTTATAAGGAACCAAACATATGCTTAGAAAAAAAAACAGAAATCATTATAGAGAATAAAACTCCAATTAGGTCGACATTCTAAAAATAAACTTTCAACCCTTTTGGGATTTAAAAAAGATGGATACCACTAAAGAGCATAATTTATCATCCAAATAACAACATAATTTGACTCAGGATAAACACGAGTAACAATTTCTTACCAATCAAATCTCAACCATTCTTTAATTCAGAAGATAAGTATAGCTTTAGCTGAATCTATCATCTCCTCTCGAGAATTTAGCATAAGCACCACACTGAAATTGTTCAATTAGGTAATAGTGCAAGTCCTTATATTCATAGTATATCCCACAACCCAATTGTCATTGCAATCTCTAATAAGTCCTCCAGTTACTAGCATTATCACGAAGGGAAGTTTTGACGCAACAGTAAGTATTGTTGTCGTGTGACTTGAGATCACAGGTTCGAGTCGTGAAAACGGCCTATTACAATTAATTACAAGAGAAGACCGCGTATAAAGACCCAATGAATTTGACCATTCTCCGAATTCCGCCCATTGCGGAAGTATTCTTACACCGGACTGCCTTTTTTTTACTAGCACTATCACCCAAATTCAATTTAGCTTCACGAGGAATGATTCATTAAAAGCAAAAATAAATCTTTTAGACTTACACTTTTTTAATTTTTTGTAAAATGGCACCATCCATCATATTTTTTATAATTTTTTTTATCAGAGATATTTTAGTTATTTTATTATAAATTCATAATAAACTCATTATAAACTAATTAAAATATAGTATTTTGGTAAATAATTTATAAATTATGGTATTTTGAAAAATAATTTATAAATATAGTAAATTTAATTTTTTTTAATTTTTTTTATATTTTTATCAAAAGCCCTTTATTTTTTGGGTGACATAATAAATTCCACTTGACTAGGTTGAGCTTCCTGCTTTCTAACTTATTGCTATCTTTTTTGGTTAATGTAATTATGTAAATGTCAATGCCAATATACCGAATATATATAAACGTTCTAAGATGAATATTTAGCTCCAAATAGAAAACGTCAAATAAAGTAATTTGATATTAATACAATGAGTCTATAATCTATAATATTAATATTAATATTTTTTTATAATTTAATACATTTAAAATTAGAAAATAAGAAAATTTTAAATACATATATAAATATATAAAAATTAAAGATTAAGAAAAAATTTTAAAAATAAATTTCTATACGCAATGGATCCACAAAATATAAATATGTATAGTATATTTTTTTTATTTATTATATTAATATATTAATATATTAATATTGTATTATAAATATTAACAATTTTTTATTTTTTTAATTTGTTTCAATTTTTAAGTGTAAAGGGCTCAAAAACATAATTATAGATTTATATTAATATTAATATATTATAAATAATATTATTATTTAACTTTTCTTATTTTTTAATTCTAAGTATAATGAAGTTCATAAAAAAAATTAATATTAAAATATTGTCGGTCCACCATATTAATGCCTATTTAATCATATTCATTTAAAGATGGATGCCACAGTATCCATCTTTAATCATCAAAGGTCCAACCCCAAAGTATTTTAGTGTACTTCAATTGTTTATGCATTAAAATTATAGCATCTCCATAAAATTATGCATATATAATAAAGGGTTGTCATATTTCTATTAGTATTATTTTTTTAATCCATTTTTTATATTTATCCTATTTAAGATACATTTAGTGTCTTAAAAAATAAATTCAAGTGTATTTATTGCATTGAAAATAATATAAAAATAATAATTTCATTTATTATATTCTTAAATTATAATGTAAAAAATAGCACACCAATACATAGTTTAACAATAAATACACATCTTCTAAATAATAATTTAAAATTGACTCTTATCTTGATGACTCTAAAGGAACTATGTAAAAAATATATATATGACAATCATTTTAGATAATAAATATAATATTTTTTTAATAATATGATATATAAAAAAACTATATATATCAAATATAATATTTTTATTATATATAATTTTTAAGAAAAAAAATTAGAATTTAAGTTGCTTCTACAATAGATATTTTTGTTTAGGATTGAATTAATAGGTTTATATTAAACTTTAAGCTTACTTTTGTATTTATTTTTTAATATATCAAGTGTACGCTCGCTGTAGGTCCGGTCCGTTCCTGGTCAAAATCCACCGCATCCAAACTCAACTAATATTTTTTTTATAATATCTATTCATTTTTTTTGTCGTACTCCCTCTGTTCTTAAATACATGTCTATTTTACATATTTCATTATTATTAAGAATAATATTTATTAGTATTATTTTTTTACTAAATTATTTTTTTATTTATTAGTGTTATGAAAAAGCATTAAATATTTTGAAAATTAAAATAATGGGTAATTTTGAAAAAAAGGAGATAATGAGCTCTTAATTTTCTAAAATAGATACTTATTTATTGACAAAGAAAAAAGAAAAAATGGACATATATAAATGGACAGAAATAATATTTTTTTTATTTAGACAATAATAAAATAAAGAAAAAAAGAAAAAAGAATAGATATATTGTTTCTAATTTTCCATAAATCCTTCAAACTTTTTTCTTTTCAATTAGAAGAGAATAAATATAATTTAAAAAGTTACTCATTTATAATTTACCAACTTAAAATGATGGGAATAAATAATAAAAATAGCATTTATAAAATTTTTTTTCTTTTGTTGATTTCTTTAATTTTTTTTTAAAAAATTTTCTCTTGCATTAGTAAAGAAGCAAACAAGGGCAAGGAAAATTCGTCCACCTATAAATAAGCTTGCATTTAAACCATTCAAAGAACAATAATAGACCACATTTTGAATTTTTTTTGAAAATTTTATTTTACTGGAAAACGAAAAAACGGTTTTTTTTTTCCCAAATGACGACAACAAGAAACGGCCCCTGAATTGTCGTTTAAAGAGAGAGTAAATATCACGCTCTATAAGAGAGAGTGAAGCAGACAACCATCATCATTTTCAAAAAGCAGCGTGTGTTTGCTATAGCAACACACTACCACACTACACTAGCAATAAAGGCTCCTTTCTCCTTTTCTCTCTCTTCCTCTCTCTACTGTTCTTCACTAAACTCTCACTCTCCTCCTCCTAACCAAAACTTTCATTTGAACTCTATCTTCTCCTTCTCTCTTTCTCTGAATATTCTCTCACTCACTTTCTCTCTCTAGAACTTGCTTTTCGTGGTCTATAACATATAAATATATAGAGAGAAAGTGTATGTATATGTATATGTGTATGTGTATGTGACGTTTTAGATCTTTAGCGCATTTTATGGATCTGCAACTTTACACGCGCATTGTCTTGGTTTTCTGTCTCCTAAGGTTTTACTTTTACTCATCCTTTTGCTGGCCAACACACACTTAACATAGCTATGCAATTTCTCAATGTGACCACTACACAATGCAATGGAGTGGTTAGCCGGCGGTTCTGGAACCCTAGGAACTTCCGGTGGATCTGTAAAATTGTTGCTGTTCAGCTTCAAGGTTTTGGTTGTTTCTGACAATGGTTGTTGTGGATTTTGTTTTGGTTTGAGAGAAGAAGATGCCATACTTGAAGCTGCCGCTGCTTCTTCCTTGCTTTGTTACCTTTGTTTTTACTTGTTTAGGTAATTTTTGATATTTTCAGTTGAATCATTAATTTTCCTTGCCTTTTGTGAGAAAAATTAGTTTTAGTGTGCTTGACTGTTTTAATATGAAGCATCTTGCCTTTTTGCTTGTACAAAGCTTAGTTAGGAATGAATAGACACAGTGTTAGTTGGGCATTTTTGTTTTTATCATTTAACTATCTTTTTTTTCGAGAAATGCCAATGATTTATCATTTTTTATCTCATTCAATGCTCGTGTGCCTTGTTCTGGAGAATTAACTTCACTAATCTTGGGATTAATCATGTTTAATTCTAGGCAATTTGAAAGAACATGGTAGAGTAACCTATCAAGTGTGCATTTTTTATTTATGCGCCTCCAGATAAAATTCATTTTGCTGATTTTGAATGATCAACAATAAAGGACGAAGTTGAACTTGATGCTTTTAGAAAAAAAAAAGAACAAATTGTCCCTGAACTGAAGGAAAATTAACAAATTGATGGCTTAAGTTTGGGGTTGGATGAGGTAGGTATAATATGGCAATAGATCAGATTGTTGGATAATTTTGGTAGGTATAATAAGTTTCCTTATTTCTAAGTCCAAGTTTTAATTACAACTCGTAGGTTGGCTTAAGCTTAGATTTGTGCCTCTATGGATAGTTGAATTATCAAGGAGATGCAGGGTGATGACTGATGAGGCATTGCTTATTTGGGAGAGCATGTCAAATGCTTGAAGATGATCGAAAGGGAAAAATTGCTTTATTTTCATAGGAATTCAGTGCAAAATGAACTTGCAGCTTTCACGTGCTTTCTTTTCAGTACATTAATTATTGAAACATTTTATTGTTTTGGCCTTCTCTCCCAATTTGAGAAATCATCAAAACTGATTTCTTCCATTTCTAATTTTTGATGATTTTCTTATGTATTTGTTGTATGTCATCTATGCCTGACTAGAATGGTTATGATGTGGCACATATCATTTGCTTATATCCTTTTGCAGATGGAGTGCCCTACATGGTTCATTGCCAGGCCCTTGTAATTTCTCTGTGAAAAACTGACGATTTAGTTCTCATTTTTCAGGGCATCCGTTACTGCATATACAGTTGTCTTCTTCTTCTCAGCTAAATTGGCAATTATCTACAAAGGAAATTTTGGTGGAGCATGGTAACTTTTGCAAATTTGTGGAATAATATAGATGAAAGGAAGATATTTTCTTCTATACTCTTTTGCTGATGATTCCTTGGTTTATTCTCAGTTTAAAGAGCTCAGACATGGAGATGGTGTTAATTTTAAAACCATGTCCATTTATTGGACGTGACAATGTTTCATACTATAAACATATGCGACGATTATTGTGGAGAAAATACTAGAAATACTAGTTAAGAAATGCCATGAAGCTAGCTTAGGGTTGCAGTTCATGGAATTATGGTATATATGCAAGCTTCGACAAATATAAATTTCTCTATGTGCTCCTATCTCAAATTTTTTCTCCACCTTTCATTTGAGGAATCTCTTAATTTTTTTTCTTCAGTTTTTAATATTTCTAGCACTTTTGCAAATTTTCCTCTCTAAGAGATTTTACTAGGAGAAAGTTAAGGGTGTTTTTTGGAAAATGATGGGAAATTTTACTTCAAAAAAGTGAGTTTGAATACTTTTTTTTCCCCTTGTTATGGCTAGTCATATGTTTGACTAGGTAAAATTCTGCTTGGTAAGCCCACCTCAAGCCTACCAAGTACGCGAAGCCATAAACCAAAGTTTGGGATATGGGAAACTAGATAGCATGAAATATTGACGTGATAACTGCATTACAGCATCACACTATTTTGCATTTTGAAATGGTATCCCCTTTTCCTTCCGCATGTTAGTGCATCATTTATGTGGCACATATTGGAACAGAGATTTTTTTAATATCCATGTATGTATATGTGTATATATATAATCTATTTAAAATTATTTGCAATCGTTTCTTTTTTGAATAGCTTGAGCTCATACTCCATTTGGCCCTTTATATTCAAATCACTTGCTTGGACCTCAACTGCAGACTATGATGTGCATGTGGAAAATCATTTATACATATTTTGCATCATGTTAATAAATGATTTGGATGAGGTAACTTTTAGTTTGATAGGTCGCAGAAAATGGGAATGGTTTTCAACGAGCAGATCAAATTGGTGAATATTTTATAACACAATATATTAGCATTCTTTACCGATGAAGGGATCAGCTGAGTGTTTGAATTTTGAAGCTGAGTGTTAGAATTTTGAAATCTTCTCACATTTTCCTTTTTTTTGTTCACTTACTTTGATCACTTATTTTTGAACAGCCTTTCTCTCTCTCTCTCTCTCTCTCTCTCTTAGAACTTAATTTAATTCTCCTCAATTGAAGATGTATGGAAGTTTGTTTATTCCCTACTCTATTGGGAGGTCATCCTGCTGTAATAACTAAAGTGTTTCTTTGACAAAATGCATCATTTGTAGCATAGGAATTGTGCCACCTGTCTTTTATCATTTATAGGCTTATGTTAATTTCATGTTATAGCAATAATTGTTCTCTATGGGTAACACATTGTGGTTGCTCTATTTCTAACAGCTAGGTCAGTTTCAAGCAATTTTCCTTTAGCTCGATCATGGCCGCCTCAAGCACGCATGGATAAGCCTTCTGTTTCACCTGCTCTTCCTCCAGCTCATCAAGGTATAATTTTTTTTATTAATTATATGTAGGGAAGGGGGTGGTACACTTAGGACTCGAACTTGAGACCTAAGTAGGAGTAAGATGCTCTTGGCTACTAAGCCGCAACTTGGTGGTTAGCTCATCAAGGTATAATTATATTGCATCCTTATTACATTTATGCTGACATTTGCTAGTTTTCTCTATTCAATTGCAGCATTTGCTTCTGGTCCTAATGGTGCTCCCTCACCAAGACGCCGTGGTCATCATCATCATCATCACCGTGTGAAACCTCTTGTTGTTGCTCCATCACCTGCTGAAGACCAAGGTTATCTTGGATGTCAACTTTAGTACTATATCTCTATCAGATACTCATGACTTTATGATGTTGACAAAAGAATCCTTGGCAGGTTGTGATCAAGTTTGCATTGAGCCACTTACAGCAGTTCCCTTTGGTTCACCTTGTGGTTGTGTTTTTCCTATGAAAGTCAGGCTTCTTTTAGATGTGGCTCCTTATGCAATATTTCCTGTAATGAATCAGTTAGAGATTGAGGTTGCAGCAGGCACATATTTGGAGCAAAGTCAAGTGAAAATAATGGGTGCCAGTGCTGATAGTCAAAATCAGGGAAAAACTGTAGTGGATTTTAACTTGGTTCCACTGGGAGAGAAGTTTGATAATACCACTGCAATACTGACATATGATAGATTTTGGCATAAGAAAGTGCCTCTAAATAAGACTCTTTTTGGTGATTATGATGTGATATCCATTAGTTATCCAGGTAATAACCTCATTTCTTAACTAACTCTGTAAGAATTTTTACAGTTGTGTTCCCAATCATGGTTATGACTGGAGATTGTGCATCAGGGATCCCGTCTTCACCACCATACCCAAATTACACGGGGAGTGGTCCAAGTGGAAGTTCTGGAAATCTTCCCATCACTGCAAATTTTGTGAACAAGAACCAGAAGATGAATCTTAGAACCATTGCCATTATTGCTTTATCAGCATTTGTTTTCTTATTGGTTTTCATTGGGGCAGTCTTCATTTTCATAAGATGGAGAAAGTTTGGAAGACCATCAGGTGCTGTTGGTCCTGCATTTACATCATCGATAAATAAAAGATCTGGTAAATGCTTATATTATATTTGTAGTATTTTATTTGTACATGTTGCATTGTCATGATTGTTAGTTTATGTTTCTTATGGCCTTTGTATGTGTCAATCCCGTTAGGACCAAAATATTTCCAGCTATATTTGATTGGGTTTCATCATTTGCAGCAGAAAATGTTGCGTGTTTCTTTTATAATGGTTAATGTGAATTAGGCGAATTAATGTGGAATGATTGCCTTAACACCGTCAATGCCAGTGTCATGAATATCTAATATTAGATTGCTCCTCTTCCGTAATTTGTTCTCTTTCATAGCTCTTCTGTAGCCTTTAATGAAGAAAGCAATTAGGAAAGTAGTTGTGCTTAGTTGGATTTGTTTTGCGTGATACCTGGAGCTGTATGCTGGTGAATTAGTGACACTCTTTAAATAAGTTGGTCACCCAAAACAGATAATATGCAAAGTTTGATGTAGTTTGAATGTTTACATGTGATGTAGGCATTGGGTCTTTCTTGTCGAGTAGCATTGCAAGCTCCACATCAATGTCCCTCATGTCAACCATGGCTACTTGTGTGCTTTCTGTTAAAACATTTCCATATGCTGAGCTTGAGAAAGCAACAGAAAAGTTCAGTTCAGAGAGGATTTTGGGCGAAGGGGGATTTGGACGTGTTTACTGTGGGACTATGGAAGATGGAACTGAGGTTGCAGTTAAACTGCTCACGCGGGACAATCAGAATGGAGACCGTGAATTTATTGCAGAAGTTGAGATGTTAAGTCGATTGCATCACCGCAATCTTGTGAAATTGATTGGCATATGCATAGAAGGACGCACTCGGTGCTTGGTCTATGAACTTGTTCGTAATGGCAGTGTTGAATCCCACTTGCATGGTATGTTTCCTCAGCAACTCTGAAATATTGATTGGCTAGTTGATCAATACATAAACTGTGTATTAATTGGGTAAATGTTTGCTGCATTTTTATCATATTAACTGGAGTGGAGACCTGTCTGTGATTCTGTTTTCCATAGAAACAAGCATGCTATATATTAAATCTCATGCAATGCCTCTATAATGATGTTTCAGGCATTGACAAAACAAGAGGACCTCTTGATTGGGATGCCCGGCTGAAGATTGCCCTTGGAGCTGCGAGAGGATTGGCCTATCTTCATGAAGATTCTAACCCTCGTGTAATTCATCGAGATTTCAAGGCTAGTAATGTTTTACTAGAAGATAACTTCACACCTAAGGTCTCTGATTTTGGCCTGGCGAGAGAAGCAACTGAAGGAAGTCATCATATATCTACAAGGGTCATGGGGACTTTTGGGTAATTGCTCTGGTCTAACTCCCACCATCTTTCAAAATTCCTGATTTATTACCAAATTATTGTCTAGTCAATCTATATTCATGCTTTATATAATTCTCGAGTTTTCCCAAAAATGTTGCTACCAAACTTAAACTTTTAATTTTATTATTTTTTGGAGTCATATGATCTTGACAATAGAATATGCTTGTTTGTAATTCTAAAGACAAATATGCTAAATCTTCCTGTTGCGATTTTGTGTGACTGCTCAATTTGTTTAATTTTTATTTATTGTTGTAGGTATGTTGCTCCTGAATATGCAATGACAGGACATCTGCTTGTCAAGAGTGATGTTTATAGTTATGGGGTTGTGTTGCTTGAGCTTCTGTCTGGAAGAAAACCCGTGGATATGTCCCAGCCTCCGGGACAGGAAAATTTAGTAACTTGGGCACGCCCATTGCTTACCAGTAGAGAAGGATTGGAACAGTTGGTGGATCCTTCATTGGCAGGAACTTATGACTTTGATGATATGGCTAAGGTGGCAGCCATTGCTTCTATGTGTGTTCACACTGAGGTTGCTAACCGACCATTTATGGGTGAAGTAGTTCAAGCTCTAAAGCTGATATACAATGTCATGGATGAGACTTGTGCAGATTACTGTAGTCAAAAGGAGTCTTCTGCTATGGATTCTGACATTAAAGGCGATCTTGCTCCCTTGGATAGTAGTTGGTGGAATGCTGGTGGAATCTCCCCACGGTTAACTTATGGACAGGCCTCTTCTTTCATCACAATGGAGTACAGTTCGGGTCCACTTGAAGAGATGGAAAATAGACCATTTTCAGCTTCAAGTTTGGTTGGGAATCCGGTGTCTTTAGTTCTTAGGCACGGAAACAGATCAGGTCCTTTAAGAACAGTACGAAGTAAACCAGCATTTTATAGGTTAAGAGGGAGCATGAGTGAGCATGGGGGGCTCCTTTCGAGGAGAAACTGGAACGATGGATATTGGGTATGAGGTTTATTTTGAGAGTGGTTTCCAAGTGTACAGTTCTGAAGGACCCGGCGTTTCCAAGCGGTCTCAATTGATGTTAGTTTAGGTGTTTGGGATTTTGTCTGGTTTTACAATGTTTGAAGAGACCTTTGCATCTGATTTTGATGACAAAAATGGAAAAAAAAATCTTGATTCATTATTACACAAAGTTGGAGATGTAAGCTCCAGTCTTTGTATTATATATCCTCTGTTTAATTGTTTCTTATTATTGTCTGCTGTTGTGTTAAACCTACAGTGACTTTTGGCCCCATTTATTAAGCTAGAAATCAAATTCTAATTGACCACCGCCTTCCATGAGGCTAACTATTTGGATTTCGAATTTCAACGCGTTGCATATCGCTTTTTAAATTTCTTTGTGAACTTTGTAAAATTGGCGTCAAATATCACAAGGCAATTATCATTAAGGCTAGTCAATTATTTTGTAAAAAGATATTAAAAAAAAATGAAGAATGGGGTCCCAAACGCACCAAAATAACCATATTGTACGATTCAAAATAAAATAAAGAAAACAGCACCACAGCCACAGCCACGCATCTCTCTTCAACCCAACCAACCCACCCAACTGGAGCAAAGTAACAGCTTGAAAAGTTAAAAAAAAAAAAAGACAGAAAAAATGATCTCCCACTCGACTGTACCAAATGCCACCATTCTCCATTATTCTTCTTCGTGTCAACGCTCTACATCCTCTCTTCTTCTTTCAATCTCGACCTCACGCAACGATTACTGTGCCAGGTTCACCGCGTCTCCGTCTTTCCCTCTATCACTTATGCTTTTCTAGTATTTATATTGCCTAATTTCGATTTAAATTTCGTTTTTCTTTTTATACAGTTGATTCCTCTGGCAAATTTCAGGGTCAAAATGTCGTCCGATTCGCTTCCTCCTTTGCCAGAAAACCGCATCATTGTGAGTGTTTGATTTTGACCACTTAAAAAAAAATTGAGACTCGGGTTTTTCGTATTTTTAGTGGTAAATGATGTGTTTGTTTGGTAAAATGCGAGCAGCTAGGATGTGGAGGAGTTTCGGTGGGATTTTTTAGCGGCCATCGCTGCTTATACTAATCCTGACGACAAGATTAGAAGCAACAGTTTGAAGGTCGTTTTTCTCTTTCTTATTCATTGATTTTATTGTAGTTTGGTCGCGAACATGTCGTTTTTATTAACAAAATGGTAGTATCGTCAGGTGCTATAGCTGTAGTGCTCTGTTATCGTATCTCACAAAAGTCAGAAAAATTAATCAATTATATACAGTCAATTTATGAAATTATAAATAACAAAAAGTAAATAAATAAATACAGAAAGTGAATGAATATTTTATAATATAAAAACTATATTTTGAAAGTTTATAGAACTTTTGAATATTATATTCTGCTAGTGCGTTATCAGGTTCAAGGAGGTGGAAATGCTGGGAATGCCATGACCTGTGCTGCTCGTTTGGGCTTAAATCCCAGGGTTATTTCTAAGGTTTAGTTTTAAATTTCTCAAAAAGGAATCCAGAATTTAGAGCAGTTCAATACTTGATGATGATTCAGTCGTTTTATTTTATTTTATTTTATTTTTTTGACTAGATTGCTGATGATAGTCAAGGTAGGAGTATTTTGGAAGAACTAGAGAATGATGGCGTGGATACTTCATTTCTTGCGTTGAGCTTCAAGTGTTGCACCAAATATCATTTCTTGATGATTGAAGAATGAATTTTTAAATCATGCTTTTTCGTTAGTCTTTGTTTTAATCATAGTAGCTTTTCTTTTAGTGCTTTCACTGTTCTGTTATAGGAAGACTAATGATGCGGAACCCATGGATCAAATATTACATCTAGAACTCCACATACACATCTAGCATAGAATCTTAGAACTCAAAAACAAATCCTCCCCACCAAACCCACAACTAACCTGTAATTGAGAACTTGGGTGATTGGGATGAAGAAATGAATTGATTAAAACGCCACAAGTGAGACTTGATAAGTTAGAACCAATTCTTCATGCAACAAGAATAAGAAGAAAACCTCTCAAACTTGAAAACACAGAAATTACATTCAACAATTCTGGAAATTCGTAGTCAACCCTATTAAGTTCTTTTTCCCATCCTTATATAGTTGGAAAAGAAGAACTAATGGCTTAAAGTCTAGGTTTACATGTATCTAGTCACAATAGCATTAATTGTTCATCCACCTCAATAATATACTCTAAATTACTGCCCATAATTCTGACAACATTGATGGGCAGATTGTACATTCATTTTGGTGTTGGTTCACATGTGTCTAGTCACACTAACACTAAACCATATCAATATTATATTCCAAATTCGTGCTAATGCCCATCACCATACTTATGGGCAGATTCTTCATGCTTGTTGGTGAGTTTCTGACTTCCTCTTCATGGTCCATCATATTCACTACAAGTTGGTCTCCCTCTTCATTAATCCACCTTTGTATGAAGTGCTGGAACACATGCTGGAATTTCTTTGATTGTGATCTTGTGATTGGTCCACTTGGCATAATGATATCATCAACATATTTGCTGCCATTACATTCATCAAGCTTGCTTATAGTTTCCTCATCATTCCCTCCTTGCTCAAAAAGATTTGTCCTCAAATCTGAGCCTACATCAAAAGGAGAAAGATCACTAACATTGAAAGTTGCAGAAACATTATACTCACCTGGTAGATCAATTTTGTAGGCATTGTCATTGATCCGTTCTAAAACTTGGAATGGGCCATCTCCCCTTGCATCCAACTTGGATTTCCTTTGTTTAGGAAATCTTTCCTTCCTCATATGAACCCATACCCAATCACCAGGTTGGAAAATCACATGTTTCCTTCTTCTATTTGCATTATGGGCAACTGATTCATATTTCTTCTCAAGATGAGCTCGTGCCTTTTCATGTATCTGCTTAACCAACTCAGCTTTCTTTTCACCATCTAAGTTAGTTATTTCATTTAATGGCAAAGGAAACAAATCAAGTGGTGTAAGTGGATTAAAACCATAAACAATTTCAAATGGTGAATAACCAGTAGAAGAATGTATGCTTCTATTATATGCAAACTCCACTAATGGCAAACAATCTTCCCAAGTTTTCAAATTCTTACCCACAACAGCACGTAACAAAGATCCTAAAGTCCTATTTACCACTTCTGTTTGTCCATCAGTTTGTGGATGACAAGTTGTAGAGAACAACAATTTAGTACCTAACTTATTCCATAAAACACGCCAAAAATGACTTAAGAACTTCACATCTCTATCACTTACAATTGTTTTAGGAATGCCATGCAACCGAACTACTTCCCCAAAGAACAAATTTGCAATATTTGTTGCATCATCAGTTTTGTGACATGCAATGAAATGAGCCATTTTGCTGAATCTATCAACAACAACAAATATGCTATCTTTTCCTTTTCTAGTCCTAGGCAGCCCCAAAACAAAGTCCATAGATATGTCCATCCAAGGTGCATTAGGAATAGGTAAAGGAGTATACAGCCCATGAGGTAAAGACTTAGATTTTGCTTGTTTACATGCAATACACTTGGCACAAATTCTTTCAACATCCTTTCTCATGTTTGGCCAATAGAAATGTTCATGCAGAATGTCTAAAGTCTTAAATATCCCAAAATGTCCCATGAGTCCTCCACTATGTGCCTCACGCACAAGCAATTCCCTTAATGAGCAACTAGGCATGCATAATCTTCCATCCTTAAATAAGTACCCATCATGCCTATAAAACTTCTGAAATGCAGAATGCTCACATGCTTTATAAACATTTACAAAGTCAACATCATTGACATACATATCCTTAATTTGCTCAAAGCCTAATAACTTAGAACTAAGAGTTGAGATTAAGGAATACCTTCTTGAAAGTGCATCTGCTACTACATTGTCTTTGCCACGCTTATACTTTATCACATATGGAAATGGCTCAATGAACTCTATCCACTTTCCATGCCTTCGGTTCAGCTTGGTTTGCCCCTTTAGATGCTTTAATGATTCATGATCTGTATTGTTGGGAAATTGAGGTGATTACCACTCTATTCCCTTAAACCAGATTAGTAGGAGAGCGAAAATAAATGCGGAATATTAACACAGAATTTGATAACGGAGTTCGGCCAATTATGCCTACGTCTCCGGAGCTGCTGCAGACTTCTATTAAGGAGAAAATACAATGTGTTTACAAACACTCACAACCCTCACTCAATTATGAACAAGAATTTTTCCTCACAAAATTCTCTCAAAGACACTCTCTTCTCTTTACTTCTTCAATTTTAAGTTGTATCTTCCAAATGAAGTGGATGGGTTTATATAGGCTTCAAAAACATGGGTTGGTGAAATTAGTCAATAAATTAGGCACCTCCATTTTTGACTTTAACAATTCCCCAAATTTAGGCACCTCCACTTTTGACAATGTCCTAAATTAGGCACCTCCATTTTTGACAATCCCCTTAATTAGGCACCTCCATTTTTGACAAAAAATGGTTGGTGCCTACTTCTTTGACAATCTCCCACTTGAAGACTGATTTCAATCTGTCTTCACACCTTGATCAATGCAACAGCTCTTCTACGACCTTGATACTAGTGTAGGCCAACTGAAGCTGAGCACAACTTCAGTTTATCAATAGTCACCGTCTTCGTCAACATGTCTGCCGGATTTTGAGTTCCACTAATCTTCTCAAGTTTCAAAATCCCATCTTCCAGAAGTGACCTGATAAGTGATACCGCAACTGTATGTGCTTCGTTCTGGCATGAAAAGACGGATTCTTCGCTAGATGTATGGCACTCTGACTGTCACAATACAAGACATTATTTTCTTGCTTCTTGCCCAACTCCTCCAAGAAACCTTGGAGCCAAACCATTTCTTTGCTGGCTTCCGTGACAGCGACATATTCTGCTTCAGTTGTGGAGAGAGCAACTATCTTCTGTAATTGAGAGACCCAGCTCACTGCGGTACCTCCTAGAGTATAGACATACCCTGTAGTGCTCTTTCTAACGTCAACATTTCCAGCTAAGTCAGCATCCACATAACCTGCTAGTGTCGTATCTCCACTTTTAAAACAAAGCGCCTTATCTGTGGTACCTCGAAGATATCTGAGAATCCATTTGACTGCTTCCCAGTGTGCCTTGCCTGGATTATTCATGTACCTGCTAACAGCTCCCACTGCTTGAGCAATATCTGGTCTGGTACAAACCATGGCATACATCAAACTCCCAATTGCTGAGGCATATGGCACCTTCGTCATGTGTGCACGTTCCTCCTCCGTCTTCGGTGACTGTTCTTTGGAGAGTCTGAAATGAACACCTAAAGGTGTGCTCACTGATTTAGCATCTTGCATGTTGAATCTGGCTAGTACTTTGGTTATGTACTTAGCCTGTGATAACATCAAAGTCCCCGACTTCATGTCTCTCTTGATCCTCATTCCAAGAATCTGCTTTGCAGCACCCAGATCTTTCATTGCAAACTGTTTTGACAATTTCTGCTTTAAATTTTTAATCTCTTGCATGTCTGAACCTGCAACGAGCATATCATCGACGTATAACAATAAAATAATAAAGCTATTGTCAAACTTTTTGATGTAGCAACAATGATCTGCTTGACATCTTGTGAAACCGCCGCTGCTCATAAAACTATCAAACTTTCTGTACCACTGTCTAGGAGCTTGTTTCAGACCATATAAACTCTTCTTCAACTTGCACACTAGATTTTTCTTGTCTGCCTTAATGAAGCCTTCTGGTTGCTTCATGTAGATCTCTTCCTCCAAATCTCCATGAAGGAATGCTGTCTTTACATCTAATTGTTCAAGATGTAAATTTTCTGCGGCTACAATTTTCAATACCAGTCTGATTGTCGTAAGCTTCACGACTGGAGAGAAAATTTCAGTATAGTCAATACCTTCCTTTTGTTGAAAACCTTTTACAACCAATCTTGCTTTGTAGCGTTTACTTCCATCATGCTCTTCTTTGATTCTATAAATCCACTTGTTGTGGAGTGCTTTCTTGCCTTGTGGTAGTTCAGCTAATTCCCATGTATGATTTGACATGAGTGAGTCCATCTCATCTTTCATGGCAGACTCCCACTTGATTGAATCCTCTACTTGTATTGCTTCATCGTAGCACTCTGGTTCACCATTGTCTGTCAGCAACAAGTAATGCAAAGAAGGCGAGTAACGTTGGATTGGTCTTGTAATTCTGGAGGAGCGCCTCAATTCCGGCGTGCTTGGCTCCTCTACTTCAGGACTATTCTGAACATCATTTCCAGAAATATCCTCGAACTCAGCAAATTCCTTATTTTCAACATCTATCTTGGAGCTATTTGATTCTGCATTTAATCTGTCTTTGTACATCACACTCTCATTGAATATGACATCCCGGCTTCTAATGATCTTGTGATTTTCATAATCCCAAAATCGGTAACCGAACTCATCACCACCATATCCAACAAAGACACATTTGTTTGACTTGGCATCCAATTTACTTCTTCCAGCAGAATCTATATGTATGTAAGAGATACAACCAAACACTCTTAAGTGTGAAAGGTTTACCTCTTTTTTGCTCCATGCTTCCTCTGGTATTTCACCATCTAAAGGTACTGAAGGCCCACGGTTGATTAGGTAGGCAGCGGTGTTGACAGCTTCAGCCCATAAATTCTTGGGCAAGTCAGCATGTATCCTCATGCTTCTGGCACGTTCATTCAGAGTTCTGTTCATGCGCTCAGCTACACCATTCTGCTGCGGTGTCATGGGAACTGTTTTCTCCATCTTGATTCCGCTGTTTGCGCAAAATTCTCTGAATCTTCTATCTCTGTACTCTCCTCCATTGTCAGACCTCAATCGCTTGACTTTCAAACCAGTTTCATTTTCTACCATGGCCTTCCATTTTCTGAATGTATCAAAGACTTCTGATTTCTTCTTCAGAAAATACACCCATACCTTTCTTGTTGAATCGTCAATGAATGTGACGTAATACAATGAGCCTGCAAGAGATGGAATTGGAGACGGTCCCCATACATCGGTATGGACCAACTCTAATTTTTCTGCCTTGGGTGTCTTGCCAATCTTTGAAAAACTGACCTTCTTTTGTTTTCCAAAGATACAATCTTCACATAGGCCGACATCGATACTTTTCAGTTCCGGCAATTTTCCTTTTGACAAAAGCGTCTTCATCCCTTTCTCGCTCATATGGCCAAGCCTTTGGTACCATAGGTTTGATTTTTCATCTGCATCTGCTACTGAAATAACATTCTCTAAGTTTGAGGTTACATAGAGAGTGCCAGTCTTCTTGCCAGTCTTCTTACCACGGGCAATGACAAGTGCTCCTTTGGTAATCTTCCATTCACCGCTTTTGAAGGTTGTACCATAACCATCTTCATCAAGTTGTCCTACAGAGAGCAAATTCCTTTTAAGACCAGGAATATGTCTTACTCCTTGCAGCTTCCAGGTATTCCCGTTTGACAACTTTAATCGGACATCCCCTTTTCCTACGATCTTTAAGGTTTCATCATCAGCTAGATGAACCTTCCCGAAATCACCACTGACATAGTTGTCCATGATTTCTTGGCATGGAGTGGCGTGAAAAGATGCCCCAGAATCTAAAATCCATGATTCAATTAGACTGTTGACACTTAGAATCATGGCATCACCTGCTTCCTCGGTCACATTTGCAGATCCCTGTGAACCGCTATCTTTCTTTGGCGCTCGGCAATCTTTCTTAAAATGACCCTTCTTGCCGCAGTTATAACACTTGAAATCTTTTTTCCCCAATCTAGATTTGTCTCTTCTAGATTTTAATCTGCCACGATTTGAACTTTTTTCTAAAGTTCTCCCTCTAGATTCTGTGTGTAAAGCTGAAGAGGTAGATGCTTCACCCAATTCTCTTCGTCGAATTTCTTCACTCAACACCAGATCCCGAACATCATCGAATTTTAATTTGGTTTTTCCCGATGAGCTGCTGACCGCTGTAACGGTAGCATTCCAACTATCTGGTAGAGATGATAAGAGAATTAAAGCCCGAATTTCAGCATCAAATTCAATTTCTACTGAACTCAACTGGGTTGTGATTGTGTTGAATTCATTCAGATGTTGGGCTACTGATGCCCCTTCTGCCATTTGCAAATTGAATAACCGCTTCATCAAATGAACTTTGTTTGAAGCTGATGGCTTTTCATACATGTTGGAGAGAGCCGCCATTAGACCTGCTGTGGTCTTTTCTTTGGCGATGTTGAAAGCAACATTTCGTGATAATGTCAATCGAATAACTCCAAGGGCTTGTCTGTCGAGAAGATTTCATTCTTCATCTTTCATGCCTTCTGGCTTTATTCCTGAGAGAGGTTGATATAACTTTTTCTGGTACAGATAATCTTCAATCTGCATCTTCCAGAAGCCAAAGTCCGTACCGTCGAACTTTTCAATTCTCACTTTTCCTTCATCTGCAGCCATCGCTCCTACTCGAATCTGGACTCCTTTGGATCGTTTCTGACTGTTTCTGCAAACCACTGTGTATTAGGACACCTTTGTCGACAAATCAGAACGGCCGACAAAATTTCACTATTCACGAAATTCACTATTCACGTGAATAGTAATCTTGCAAAAAATTGACAGAATTTATCACCCAAAGCTCTGATACCAGTTGTTGGGAAATTGAGGTGATTACCACTCTATTCCCTTAAACCAGATTAGTAGGAGAGCGAAAATAAATGCGGAATATTAACACAGAATTTGATAACGGAGTTCGGCCAATTATGCCTACGTCTCCGGAGCTGCTGCAGACTTCTATTAAGGAGAAAATACAATGTGTTTACAAACACTCACAACCCTCACTCAATTATGAACAAGAATTTTTCCTCACAAAATTCTCTCAAAGACACTCTCTTCTCTTTACTTCTTCAATTTTAAGTTGTATCTTCCAAATGAAGTGGATGGGTTTATATAGGCTTCAAAAACATGGGTTGGTGAAATTAGTCAATAAATTAGGCACCTCCATTTTTGACTTTAACAATTCCCCAAATTTAGGCACCTCCACTTTTGACAATGTCCTAAATTAGGCACCTCCATTTTTGACAATCCCCTTAATTAGGCACCTCCATTTTTGACAAAAAATGGTTGGTGCCTACTTCTTTGACATGTATGAATAACAAACTCTTTAGGCAATAAGTAATGTTGCCACACTTGTAAAGCTCTTACCAAAGCATACAGCTCCTTGTCATAAGTGGAATAATTTAATTGTGCACCATGAAGCTTCTCACTAAAATATGCAATTGGTTTCCCTTCTTGCATCAAAACAGCACCTATGCCCACACCTGAAGCATCACACTCTAATTCGAAGGTCTTATCAAAATCTGGTAAAGCAAGAATTGGAGCAGTAGTTAACCTTTCTTTCAACAAATTGAATGCCATTTCATGAATTTTAGTCCAATTAAACTTTACATCCTTTTTTACCAATTCATTTAATGGTGCAGCAATGGAACTAAAATCTTTAACAAACCTTCTATAGAAACTAGCCAAACCATGAAAACTTCTTACCTCACTCACGGTTTTAGGTGCTGGCCAATCTCTTATTGCCTTTACCTTTTCATCATCAACCTCAATTCCTTGTGCACTAACCATAAAACCTAAGAATATGATTTTATCACTACAAAACATGCACTTTTTCAAGTTGGCATATAATTCTTCCTTTCTCAAAACATCAAGAATAACCCTAATATGTTCTACATGCTCATCTACTGATTTGCTATAAATGAGTATGTCATCAAAATATACAACAACAAATTTACCAAGATATGCACGCAGAACATGGTTCATTAATCTCATGAATGTACTAGGTGCATTAGATAAACCAAATGGCATAACTAACCACTCATAAAGACCATATTTTGTTTTGAATGCAGTTTTCCACTCATCTCCTTCTTTCATCCTAATTTGATGGTAACCACTTTTCAAATCAATCTTAGTAAAAATGCAAGAACCACTCAACTCATCAAGCATATCATCAAGTCTAGGAATTGGATGTCTATACTTCACCGTGATTTTATTGATTGCTCGGCAGTCCACACACATTCTCCATGATCCATCTTTCTTTGGGACTAATAACACCGGAACAGCACATGGGCTAAGACTTTCAAGCACATGTCCCTTTGCTAGCAACTCCTCCACTTGCCTTTGAAGTTCCTTGGTTTCCTCCGGATTACTTCTATAAGCTGGTCGATTAGGAATTGTTGAGCCCGGAATGAAGTCAATTTGATGCTCAATCCCTCTTAAAGGTGGTAATCCTTTGGGTACATCTTCTGGAAAAACATCTCCAAATTCCTGTAAAAGAGAACTAACACAACTAGGCAAAGGGTTATCAAGGTTAGATGTAGAAATCAAGGTCTCTTTGTACCTAAGTACAATCAGACTTCTTTTCTCACAAAAAGCACTCCTTAACTCCTTTTCTTTTGCATAGAAACACTCTCTTTTATTTTCTCTCCCTTTCTCTTTTTCTCTCACCAATGGGCCATTTTTATCATTCTTTTTCTCACACTTGGCCTCTTGTACTCCCTTTTTATTTGTTTTACCCTCACCACCAGAATTCTTTTCAAATGATCTCAAAATATTTACTTGATCTTCATACACTTGTTTAGGTGACAATGGAGCAAGAGTGAAATTTAAACCATTTAGGCTGAAAGAATAATGATTCTTAAAGCCATCATGCAAAGCTCTTCTATCAAACTGCCATGGACGACCAAGAAGGATATGGCTAGCATGCATAGGCACAACATCACAGCAAACTTCATCTTTGTATCTCCCAATTGCAAAAGAAAACAGAACCTGCTTTGTTACCCTCACCTCTCCACTATCATTCAACCATTGCAGCTTGTAAGGACTAGGATGTTTTGTGCATGCTAACCCTAATTTATCCACAAAATCAGTACTAGCAACATTTGCACAACTACCCCCATCAATGATCATGCTGCACACTTTTCCATTCACAATGCAACGAGTATGGAAAATGTTCTCTCTTTGATTACTTTCTTCATCTTTTATTTGCATGTTTAAAGCTCTTCTAATAACCAAAGATTCACCATGGGCAGGATATTCAATAATATGTTCAATTTCTTCTAATGGTGGCATGCTATCATTATCATCATCACTTTCATGTTCACTAGCACTATCAATTTCACCATTATCTCGTATCAACATGATTTTCTTATTTGGACATTGAGAAGCTATATGCCCTACTCCTAAACACCTAAAGCATTTAATGGTACTATGCTTTTGATTAGAGTTAGATGTTTTAGAGTTACCTTTAGGGTCATCTAGAACTTGTTTTTCCTTTCCTTTCCAGGCAGCCTCCTTCCCTTTAGGATTATCATCTTTCTTTGGCCATTTTGAAGTGAAACTAGAGCTAGAATTAGAAAATCCCTTTGCTGCTCCCTTGAGTTTCAGTTGCTTCTCCACTTTCATGGCCATGTGTACCATATCTTCAAGCTCCACATAATGATGTAATTCAATTATGTTAGCTATCTCTCTATTCAGCCCACTCAAAAATCGAGCCATAGTGATTTCTGGATCCTCCTCTATATTAGTTCTACTCATGATCATCTCCATCTCCTTATGATAATCCTCCACTGACATGGATCCTTGAGTTAACCGCTGTAATTTTTGGTGAAGCTCCCTATAGTAGTAAGATGGTACAAATCTCTTCCTCATCACAGTTTTCATTTCAGCCCAAGTAGTGATGGTTCTTTCTCCATTTCTCCTCTTGGAAATCATCAATTGATCCCACCAAATTAGTGCATAATCTGTGAATTCAACTGCTGCAATCTTAACTTTCTTCATTTCACTATAATTATGACAATCAAACACCAACTCAACTTTTCTTTCCCATTCAAGGTAAGCTTCAGCATCATTTCTCCCCTTGAATGATGGTATCTTCATTTTTATGGAAGATATGTTACTGTCCCTTTGTTGAGGTCTTCTTTGAGCAATTGATTCCTCACTTTCTTCATCATCTTCCCTCTCTATCTCATCATCATTCATCATGTTTCCTCTCCCTCTATTCTGCCCCCTTCGATTAGTATCATTCCGCTGCCTTTGCATTATGCTGTCTACATCACCTCTCATGTTATTTATGGTCAAATCAAACCTTTCAAATCTCCTTTGCATTGCCTCTAACATGAAGGCTATGTCATTTATGGTCATATCACGTTTTTCACTTCCAGAATTTGACATGGTGTAAGAAGAACCTACAAGAAAATGTTAGTAAAGAAAATTTCCTCACCTCACTCCCTTACGTGTTTACTCAAGATCAGATTGTCACTCCTCTTGTATTTCACTCAAACCTTGTTCCTTTTTACCTCTCAATTCTTCTTTTATCAAGTTGAATTTCAGAATTGAATCCACTTAAATCAAGTAAAACAAGTTTTGTTTTAAAGACTCTACAAGGAACCTAATGAACAAAATGAATTCTGCAATTCTAGAAGCAATTTAATTTTAGACAACAAGAACTGAAAGTTAACACAAGAAGCAAAAGTATTTGTGTTAATCAAACCAAAGTAACTATGATTGAGAATTAGCTACTTAATGCATACAAGAAACAAGAGGTATATGAAAGAATGAAACTAAGAATACAAAGAAAAACAATTCTGGATCCTAAAAAAAAACAGAATTCAAATCACTCCAATGAGTAATCTGAATATGCAACCTAAATCTATTCCCAATGCAAGAAAGGCTCTAAATATCAGATTTTAAATGCTAAATGGATGCATAATGAGGAGCTGATGTAATTTGGTCAAATATAATAAGGTAGCAAGCTGTTAATGGTATAAATATGCAAAAAATCTCAAACACTTGTGAAGAAAAATTCTGGGCAGAAACAGATACGTTTTTTTTTCTTTTATGTTGAGGAAGTTGAATCTGATTCTCTTTTCTTTTTTTTTTTTGTTTTTCTTTTGATCTTTTCCTCTTTTTTTTTTTTTCTTTTGAACTTTCAGTAAACAGGGATAGAAATTGAAAAATTAAAAAAAGTTCACAGATTTGAAGAATAAGGACAAGGTGCAACAAGAACAGAAAATGAAGAAATATAGAAACTGAATCTGATTCGTTTTTTTTTTTCTTTGGATAATTAAAACATAAAAGATACCTAGAGATTTATCTTCAAGCCAAAGCTCTGATACCAAATGATGCGGAACCCATGGATCAAATATTACATCTAGAACTCCACATACACATCTAGCATAGAATCTTAGAACTCAAAAACAAATCCTCCCCACCAAACCCACAACTAACCTGTAATTGAGAACTTGGGTGATTGGGATGAAGAAATGAATTGATTAAAACGCCACAAGTGAGACTTGATAAGTTAGAACCAATTCTTCATGCAACAAGAATAAGAAGAAAACCTCTCAAACTTGAAAACACAGAAATTACATTCAACAATTCTGGAAATTCGTAGTCAACCCTATTAAGTTCTTTTTCCCATCCTTATATAGTTGGAAAAGAAGAACTAATGGCTTAAAGTCTAGGTTTACATGTATCTAGTCACAATAGCATTAATTGTTCATCCACCTCAATAATATACTCTAAATTACTGCCCATAATTCTGACAACATTGATGGGCAGATTGTACATTCATTTTGGTGTTGGTTCACATGTGTCTAGTCACACTAACACTAAACCATATCAATATTATATTCCAAATTCGTGCTAATGCCCATCACCATACTTATGGGCAGATTCTTCATGCTTGTTGGTGAGTTTCTGACTTCCTCTTCATGGTCCATCATATTCACTACAAGTTGGTCTCCCTCTTCATTAATCCACCTTTGTATGAAGTGCTGGAACACATGCTGGAATTTCTTTGATTGTGATCTTGTGATTGGTCCACTTGGCATAATGATATCATCAACATATTTGCTGCCATTACATTCATCAAGCTTGCTTATAGTTTCCTCATCAATTAACCTTACTAATAAAGTTGCTTGTTGAGTAAGGCCCGCTTTGGTGCCCAATCCTCTTTAATATGATGGAAGACCAAGGTTATGCTTTTTATAGGACTTTCGCACTGTTATAAAAAAAAAAAAACTTCACTTTTTCTAGCATATGTTTGTGTTGCATAAAGATTTTGCATGTTAATTGAAATCTCTGGTATGAAGCCATCTATTATGAATTGCATCGGATTGTATTATTCCATAACTGTTTTTTTGCATCTCTTTTCTTTTGTTTTACAACCATGGCATTATCTCATGGATGCCCAACAGTGTGATATCTGCAGACTGGTTTTTTATTTCCTTTTTTCTCTTTTGACATTATTGAAATTTGCATGTTTGCCTTTTATTGAACTTTCTATACAACTTCTTTTGACTTATCATCAATATATTGTTAATCTATGTTGGGATTTTGGTATGATATGTAGCACTGTGTACCTCTACCTCATGCTTCATTATTTGTCAACTCATGCTCTTCTGTTTCTAGGTCTCCAAGGATGGCAAATCGCCGTTTACCTATGTTATTGTTGACAACCAAACGTGAGGGCCCTTGCTTGAATAATGTGCTCTCTCTATCTCTCTCCTCTTTTGGTGCAGACTTATTTCTTGATGTTATCAATTTGTGAAAATAACAAGTTCAGTGAAAAAAATTGTTAGATAATTGTTATTTCAAAGGATTTCATTCAAGTATCTTGTTCATTAGATTTTCCTTAGGACTTCAAAGGGAAAGAGGTAAAGTACTCGTTGGAATTTTGCTAGCTGTCGAGGTTAAAGGGCTGACGCCATCTAGATGTGGATTTCAGCTGTTAAATGAAGTTCTAAATTATTTTATTTTTATATGCATGCAATAGGAGCTGAAGGTGGAGTGAAAGTCTCCCAGAGTTGGTTTTTTGTTGGAATCCTAGATTTGTCTGTATTGAGAGAGCAAAATGAGGGGGTGGCAATCATACAGAAGACATTATTATTATGTCAGTAAATGACTAAATGTTGTATTTTTCACTTTCAGATTCTTAGATGCTAAACAATATGTGATAGATTTATTTCTGAAGGTCTATTCGATGGCAAAATTACATATCTTTTTCTCTCTGTGTCTACTTTATTTTGCATCTCTACCTGTTAGGGCATTAGTGATGCATTGATAATTAGAGTATTGTTTTTCTGAGTCCCAGTGCCTCTATTCCCTTGCAGGCATTAAGAACGTTAGTTGGCTAATAGAGTGATCCCTTTCCAATATTTTGACACAATTGCATTATGATTTGATTATCAAATGGTTTTATTTAGCCAACTTTGTGAACTTTCATTGGAATATGTGCTTAACTTCAGAACGAATGGTTTAAAATGTTAATTTGCAAAATCATTTAGTTCACTTTGGTATGTGATGATTCTTTCAGGAAAACTCGCACATGTATTCATACTCCGGGTATCATCCCATGATACCAGATGATCTGTCCCAATCAGGCCTGTTATCTGCATTGGATGGAGTAAGAGTTGTCTATTCTGATGCAAGGTTGCCTGAAACTGCTTTAGTTGTTGCACAAGAGGTAATGGTTATCTTTTATTTTCTGGTTGTTTTGGTGTTTTACTTTCTATTCTATCCTAAATGTATATGCTATCTATTCTACTATGTCTGTCATTCCATAATGAGTCTGATTATTTTGGATTCAATTCCTCTTGTTTTATTAGTGCAAATGCCTCTAAGAAAATGCATTAACTTTAGCAATTTCATTTTCATAGCATATGCATTGTTCTTTTTTTTTTTTTCCTTTCATAATGAAATATTAGATCCTAGAGCCTTTCTAATTGGAGAAGTAGTTAACCATAAGCCTAAAATTTAGATGTTCTTTTAATTTTTGAAATATAAGATAGGGCACTTGGGAACTGTTGCAGTTTGGAGATGGATTATTTCCCATTCTTGGATGTGTTCCTTTTTTTTTGCAATTTAGAAATGGATTTTTTCCCATTCTTGTATGCGTTCCTCTTTTTTCTTTTTTACTTGGAGGAGACAAAATCTTTAGCATCAATGACCAGGAGGTGACCACAACTCTTTTGATCCTTCCAGTGCAGGCTACTCGCCAGAATATACCTCTTCTTATTGATGCAGAAAGGAAAAGGGAAGGATTGGATGATCTTCTTAAAATGGCAACTTATATAGTATGCTCATCAAAATTTCCACAGGCAATTTGATCAGCATTTGGTGAAATAACTTTGTTAATTCTCTTTCTAGGATTCAAACCCCCTAGTTTCCCACCTTGATCAAAAAATAATATTAATTAATTATTTTAGTTGCACCACTTCCTCACTAGAGAAGCATTTTTTTTTGCGCGCGCTCTAGCTAAAGTCCTCACTCAATCTGTGCAACACAATGTTTGATGTATGTTTCACCACTGTTTAACTGAGCATGCTCATACATTCATTAAAAGCACAAATTCATTCTCTTTTTAATTTTCACTACTACTTTTCATCTTTTAAGCATTGATTTTTAAATGGGATTTTGGGAGATTTAGATTTACATCCAGTCACCCACAATATGTGCCTGCTGGCTGTCACAAAATGCATGCTTCTCAGATAATCTTTATTGAAAGTATAAATTGCTGGTTTCACAGTCATGGACAGAAGCACCATCTGTTCCAAGTGCCCTTGTTTCTATTCTTCTGAGATTGCCAAACATCAAATTTGTGATTGTGACCTTGGGTGAAGATGGATGCATAATGCTTGATAGAAGTACAAATGTGAGTGTATATTCACTAATACAAAGGACGATCATATGCTTCTAGGCTCAGAAACAGTCAATTAGAAATTTGACACTCGTATTTGCTTCATGAACTTACTGTTTATATTGTTGTCCTTATCTGGTAGAGGCTTCTGCATCAGAGGAATCAGATGTGGATAATTTATTTGAAGAACTGAGGCAACGAAGAGATGATACGATTTCTGTCCCTAAATGTTTCCCATCGGTAATTTTACTAAATGAATGCAAAACTGAGTTCTTGTTTCCCACTTTCATCTATCAGAACTATCTCAATTGACCACGACATGAACTGCATTTCTCTAGAAGTTCACAAGGAAAAGGATGCCTATATTGGGTACATGTGTTGCCATGTTTTTATTCACCATCTCTACCTCCCCCTGTTGATCCACTGTGTCAGCGAAACTTCTACCATAGTGATTACATTGTAAGAAAATGATCTTACTGATGCATGTAAGGTAGCCTTCACGCCAAAACCACTTTATTTGATTGAAGGATCAGCATCTAGAGGGAGGAAAAAAAAGCCACAGATGTACTATGTGACATTTGATAAAACTGTGATCAGATGAAGGGTTATCCTTTTTATTGAACATTCTTGAAGATAATATGTGCCCTTATGCATTTAGAATTGCTTGTTCAAGCAGCTGAAGAAATTATGTTAATTTTGTCATAGACATGCTTTTCTGATTTGCTCATTCAAAGATTACATGGTGAATACTGAATAGTGATTGCATTTGATTGGAATTAATATGGTTTTGCCATCTTCTCTTTCTAGTCATTAACGAAGCTAAGAGCAAATGGAATAGGAACCGTGAATGGGAGAATGTTTGTCAGAACAGCTGAGAAAATACCTCCACCAGAACTTGTTGATACGACCGGTGCTGGAGATGCCTTTATCGGAGCAGTTCTTTATGGTATGTGTTACCACTGCATGTGCAAGAATGTGCATGTGAATCGGGTGGGTGTATGTGGGTGTCTGTCAGCCTGTGCATGCCCATGTCCTTACAATGTGCCCACTTGTCTTATCAATCTTGATCTGTAGTAGGTCACTTCTTAGAAATGCTTCTGTTGAATGTTGCTAATTTCCTTTAAGAAGTCTGGGCACTATGTCATATCATTTTCCAAGATTTTTTTTTTCCTTTTCAATGAATATATTTCCAGCATTTCTACTATTTTTTTAATACACTTAATGCTTAAATTGCCCGTTAAAGGTTTGGAACTCATCTTTCTTGATTGGTTTTATTTTAGCTATATGTGCTGGCATGCCCCCAGAGAAAATGTTGCCATTTGCTGCTAAAGTGGTAAGAAATTTTCCCCACCCTTACTCTTCCCGAAACTGTTTCTATGGTGGAGTCGACTTTTTATGACTATTCACTTATATATTTGGAACTGATTGCAGGCAGCTGTTGGCTGCAGAGCATTGGGTGCTCGAACTGGTCTTCCACACCGCACAGATCCATGCTTGGCGCCATTTTTACAGTAAAAGATTCATGATTGCTTAATAGCTATCTCTGGTTGAGGTTTACGTGAGCCTTAACTGTGTTTTATCTGTAAAACATTGCTACTCTTAAGCAAAGTTGGTTCGTTATAAAGTGTGATCATCTTATGCTTCCGATGGTGCTTTGTAAAATGCTAAAAAGGAGTGGAAAACTGGAAATATTTGGCGCTTGAAGTCCTAGGCTTGGTATTGGTTAAGTGAGTTTTTTAGATTATTTATTATGATTTTTATATTTTGATTCTTGAGCTAGGGTTGAGAATTTTTTTTTTTAAGAATGGTTTAATAATCAGTATAAATGGTCAGTCTTTAAAATATAGATGAACTTCATATATAATGTATGAAACTTATCCCTCATCTCACTACTAAAAAAAAAAATTCTCACTTCTAAAATTAAATCTAATTTTAAAAAAAAAGTACTAAGACTAAATTATGATTTAATAATTTTAGTTTTTTGATTATTTTATGCGCATTAGTTTCTTGTAATTTTTTTTTAAGAATGTATGTCATCTATGATTTGCAAATAAATGGCCGACCGACTGAACGTTTCATCACAAAATTTGGAAGCTAATGTCGTCTTTATATTTATTCAAGTAGCAAATGTCACTTGGCCGTTATACATTTCGGGTATTGGTCTAATGCAATTGATTTACAACGTTAAACCTTTTTTAACAATTCTAAATTGGGTAAAAGGGGAGAAAATAATTCATGCAATTAATTCTAATTTAAACTCAGCTTTGCAAGTAATAACTCAATATAATATAATCTTAGTTATAAATAAATATAACTAATATGCTACTAGATCAATGGCCACATAAATTGCAAGCTACACATAAATTTCTTAACTAAATAGATAGGGCACATTACAAGATAACCAGGCAAAGACAGAAAATGCTAAAACCGTAGTCCTACTCTTGTTTAACTACACGTAAAACTATTGCATTTTCCCCCTACAAATTTTACAATAAACTATCAGCTTTTGAAGGCAATCTCCTGAAGAAACTTAAAGCCCTACAAGGCAACTTGTTCCTGAACCTGGGTGGCCTGAGCATATATATTCCCCACATAGCCACCACAACTCTTAAAGGCACAGCATAGAATCCAACAGCAGCAAACAAACAAACAATCACAAATAAAAATGTAGCTCTTGGATCTCTCCAACTTAGCAATGCTTGAAACCGTTCACCTTGTGTAGCCATATCACCTACCACTGTCTGAATCCTTCCTGCCACACTCCTTAGCCTATCATACCTCATTCTTACTATCTCAGCACTTCGACTCGTTGGAAACGAATCAAATTCTTCATCAAGTTCATCAGGATACACATTCTCAGCATGAGAAAGTCTAGTATCCATATGCGGTGGGTGGCGTGGCCGCGACCGATATCTCCATAGCCCCAACATTGCCATATAAAGCAATAGTGCAGGGATAATGAGCTCAGGCATTGCAACCATCAAAAGAAAAGCCAAAAGAAACAACGCTGAGTATACTGGTTTATGCCAATTTCGCATAGACTCCATCCATCTGCCCATTGCAACAACACCAGAAAGCACATTTATAAATCTTGCAAAATTAGCCTTGCTTCTTCTCATGCTCCACATATGAGAGTCATGATCAAGCATGTACTCCACCACTTCTCGCCCAAGTGGTGGCTCCGTCCGGCTGAGCCTTGACGCCACTACATTCACTGCCTGATACCTTAAGGCCTCCAATTGATTCACACTCAATGGTTGCACATAGTGCATTTTTGGTAGCAAAGGCAATGTGTACATATGCAATATATTAGCCATATTAGCACATGAAAACCGAACTGCTAAATGAAGCTCACCCATCTTCTTGACTCCTGTTGGATGCAACATAAGAAGGGGATAAGAGTGAGTATAAACCCTGTCTGATTCAAGAGTTGATAACCGGATTCTAACTTTCCCAATCCTTGAATCACGAGCATTGTTTATTGCATTTTTATCAACTCGAGAATTATCAAACACTCCAATTGTGATAACTGTGCTAGGATCAAACACTTCCCAAGTGTATTGTTCATTCCATTTTGGTGATAAGCTATCAACAACTGTTCGAGTTCTCACCCATTTCTGACCATACTTTGCTACACAATAAGCGTCTGCAGACTCTCTTTTTCCTTCCTTAAGTTTTGTTGGCATAAGTGCTGATGCACCCAAAATTCCCATTTCAAGAACACCAATGTGAGGCTTCCATAACTGTTTTGCAGTTGGTCTAACATCACTGCTGTACATTGTGGCCTCATCAAGAACATGGTAACCCCCATCAAGAGACATTCTAATGTGAATTCTTGATCCAAATCTTGTCATCATTTTTGACTCAGCTGCATTACTAAGATGATTATCAAGATTGAACCACCTAGAAACCACTTGTTTCTCATTGTTCCGCTTCTCAATTGCAGGCATTGGAAATAAAATTCTGCCTACAGACTCCTCTCTTCCTGGTCCAATTCGGTCCTCGACAGATATCATCATGTATTCCTCAAATGGCTCAGCAACTACAAACAGTAAATCTTCATTCCAGTAAGGATTTGACATGCTCCTATTAGGGTTAGGCCCTGCAATTTTAGTCCTCAAAACCTGGTTTCCCACCTGAACTTTGGTGAAAAGCTCAGGGAACCTCATCATTGCAGAACCTTTATCCCCTGGAGGAATATCTTGTGCTTCAATAACAGAAAGCCTGAAATACCAAAGTTTAGGCGAGAGATAAACCTTGGATTTAATAGAGCAAAGCCCATCAAAATGCACATTTGCTGCCTTTGAGTGCCAGGCCTCTGCAAAAGCCTCATCAGCTTGAGTACCAAACCAAATTGAAACCATAACTTCACCACCTTTACTTTTATCCCCTTTTTTGTCCTCCATTCTATACCACTGCGGGGCTAATTGACTATCTGGTGGTACCCTTCTTGGAACCTCACTCAAATCAAACCAAACACGTCCCAGGAAATCATCCTTGTTGCCTTCTTTAACAAAAATCTCCACCATTGATGACTGTATGCAGTCTTTAGAGAAAGCAAAAACTTGGTCCCATTCCATATTGCTAGAAGAACCAACTCTCTTTGTAATCCCCCTATAGTTCCCTAACTTCACTTCAGCTACGATTTCACCACCGCCACCAAACAAAGTTAAACCTTCAGCCTTTACAACTCTAACATAAAGGTACTGCATTTGTTCGACGAGATCATAAGTTGCACAGGACTTGTCTTTGTTTAAAGGGTCACCACCAAGGTGAGGACTTGTCTCTTTAAGAGAGAACTCGCTAGAACTATTTGTATACAAATTTACCACACCACCAAGGCCACCTCCGGTAACCATAACACCACCACTCGACCCAGAAACAACAGGACCAGCACCAGCACCAGCAATGGTGATAACAACAGGTTTTATATCATCTGGATTTGGCTCTGCAGGCTTTGTATTGTTTTGGCCTTGTAGTTGTTGTGTCTGCTTCTTGTTTTCTTGAACCAACTGTTGCCGCTGCTGAACAACAACAGGACTCTGTTTCTGCAACTTCTTGCTCTTCTTTGAATAAACAGAGCCAGAACCAGAAACGACAACTCCATTACCAAAACCCACAACTTGTTTAACCTCTTCTCTCGCAGAGACATAAAGCTTCAGACTTATCTCACCCCTTATATGAGAAAACAAACTTCTTTTATCCAGAGTATGCAACTGCACCATTGCGTCACCTTCTTTAGCAATGCTGGAACCGGAAATTCTAACTTTACCCAGAAAATTTCTACCATTGCTTGATCTTTTTTCATTAAAGACATTAACGTCTATAGTTCTGTAAGGAAGATTTGCAACGTCTTTCATATGAAACACAAGCTTCTCATTCCAAATGGGGTTCAAGTCTTTGTACTTGACTTGGGTTCTGAGTTTTTGATTCTCAAACTCTACTTCTACAAAGGGTGATGAAGAACCTTCCCCATCTTTAGACATTAAGTTGTGTGCTGCCACCACCTCCACCACCAGCTTTTCTTTGCCGGTTGTAGCTTCCATGTCTGGAGCTGCTGCTGGTTGGTTCTTTGGATAAGAACAGGTTAAAGGTGATATTTTTAGCGAAAGATTAGATTTTCAGAAGAAGATGAAATGAAGCAGAGAATGGGAGAGAGAGAGAGAGAGAAGGGAAGTGGAGACAAATTGGGTTTGGGAGGCTCAAGGGAGGGAAGCTAAAAAAAAATTGACCAGTGTATCAGAAGAGCGTGCACCAGAGAAGCAGAGTTTAGTCCGTGCAAGACACTTTTCTAGAGAGAGACACAGATTTTACTTTTTGTACCGATGATAAATGAAGCGCGTGTTTCTACGTACCAATAGTTGCAGAGAAGGAGAGACTTGTCCAGAGTGGATATAGTGGGACCCACAGAAACATTCTTAACGCTAACCTGCCTTGTAAGTTGTATTTGTAAAAGGCCAAGGCTAAAGCCCCCCACCTGCCGGTTTTTCACTTGTGTAATCGAGGTTCGGTCAACGATCTGTCAAATTATCCTTTGGATATTGATATTAATTAATTAATTAATTAATTTCACTTAAATATAATATCTATGTTTAATTTTTGTTTTTAATATTTGTTATTATGTTATTATTAAATTGGAAATGAAGTGAGGCATAAAATTAAAATGTGTATATTTGTATTCAATTTACTCATTTGCAATGTCATCGTGTTTTCTTATTCTTTTTGTTCACTAAGTAATATTTATGATGAAAGATTCAACATTAGAAGAATAAATATCTATTATAGTAGTGTGTCATTTTCAATAAACATGCCCACGGTTCAATTTAAAATTAAAATTTAACATGTGAAAATTAAAATCGAAACCGATTAAAATCGAAATCATTTTAAACTAGAACTTAAACTTTAATTTATGGTTTGGTTCAAATTTATAATTTTTAAAAATCATCAAACCGGCTATTTTTATGAAATCATTGGTTCAAACCGTTAAAAATCGTTAATTTAAACCATTAAATTAGTACATTTTTTTAGGTTATTGTTTTTGTTTTATTTATTTTTTATTCTTTAATTTAAAATTTTTTTACTAACTCTATAAATAACACTTACATTTTAAATTTTTTCATATTTCTAAATTTTAATTTCTCTTATTTTTCTCTTTATTCTTCCATCTATATTTACATTATAATATTTTATATTCTCTAAATTTTTTATTTTTTTTAATTTACTCTCTAACATTTTCTACAATCTACATTCTCTTTTTTTTTTTAAATCTTTATAGTATAATCTTATTTTATATTCAAAATTTATTTCTATTATTTTTATTTTATTTCTATTATTTTTAAATTTTTATTTTATGTATTATTTTTTTATTCAAAATTTTATTACATTATAATTTCTAAAAAAATGACAAATAATTAAGATTTAAATTTTAGATCAAGAAAGAAAATAATATAGTTGATGAATTTTTTAGACTAATTAATATAAAAAATAAAATTGAAGAAATTAAAATGATGATGATAATATTAAACAATTGCATAAATATAAAATAAAAGAAACATATGCACATTAATTTATCTTTAAAGTCCAAAAAAATACATAAATAATTTATCTTTTTTAAATTACGTATATATTCTTTTTATTATTTTTTAGTAAATTAATCTCAATATTATTATTTTTTTATAAGTTTTAATTTAAAAAAATTTTTCTAATTAAAAATATATGTAAATTATCTTCAAAATTGTTCCAGACCACTTTGAACTATCGTAAACCGCTTTTAAATTGTCCATTTGAACTCTCTCTTTAGATTACCTCTCGAACCGTCTTTGAATCGGAATTCAAACCGGAAATGGTGGTTACTAAACCATTTTTGAACCGTCCTATAGAAAGTTTGATTTAGATTTAAAAAAATTTTAAATGAAAATCGATAATTTCTAAAACGGAATCAACGATTTATGAACCGTGACAATGTCTAATTTGCAATTCTACATAGAAGTTCATATATTTTTAAAAATGTTGAAAAGTAATTTTTAAATTAAATAATTAGGTATAAACTAAGACATTGTTTAGCCCTAAATATATATTTTTCAAATAATATATTCAAATTTGATTGCTCACTCTATATATTAATACTCGACAAAATTAAATAGCTAAACTAATTTCATTAATTCTTCCAAGTTTTTTATTTTTATTATTAATATTTTTGAAATTTGATTTATCTTGATAAAATTTTCACTTTTACTTCTTTTCATTAAAATGGAAATAAATAATATAATCGTTATTCACAGTCCAAGTATAATAATTTCAAATATATTAAACTTTTTTTACTAGTCTAATTAAAAACATTGTCATATCATGTGATTAAAAAAATTTGTAATTACACTTAATTAGTAAAAATTTATTTTAGAGAAATGTAAAATGAAAGTGATACTATATCCAGACTCTCCACACCGAGTCATTTAAGAGCTCGCTTTTGAGGTCGAAATGCCAGTAACAGCATGATAAGTTTATGACATAGCAACTATACAACCCTGACACAGTTGAGGTTCTTACTGATTACGTTAGCATTAGTCCCTTATTTCATCTCCTATAAATAAAAGACCAACCCCAATATGAAAAATTTTATATTACATTCCTTTTTAGTGTTATAAGTAAGTCGATTTCTGATTTAATCATCGGAGCCCAAATTTTTCTCTGTTTATAGTGCAGATAACTAGACCCGAATTTAAGATTGTGCGAACTAGAAATAGACCTGAAATCCATGTGGTATTATGAAAACAAGAGTAATTTTACTCATAATTTCTAAAAAATTGACTAATACCCTTTATGATCCTTTTAATTTATATTTTACATTAGCAATCCTTATTATTTCATACTAATAATTCTCGGCTATTACAGTTATTAACGACAATAATTAGTGGCGGAACCAGAATTTTACTGAGGAGGGTCGGCGGCGTGCATTGACGGTGGTGGGGGTTGCCCCTGCCTGGGCTGCTGGTGGATGGTTCAACTTGGGGAGGAAAGGGGAGAGGGAAGAAGGAGAAGAAAAACGCAACCCCTTTTTTATTTTTAAACCAGATCAAGCGAAACGTTTTTTTTTTTAATTTACTCTGTCAAGGACTAATCTATAAAAAAAAATAAAAGTATTTGCAGTGAGGGGTTCGTCTACCCCTCGCTGCAAATCATTTGTAACTCAGCTCTCATCAACGGGGGCTGAGTTTAGCTCGACCTCCACTATTTCACCGGCTTTATTTCTTCTGATCACTGATGAGGGGGATCGTGTGCCCCATACGACTCCATAGTCGTTTCGTCACTAATAACGTAGTATTGACAGTTGATATAGAGCTGATATTAGCATGCCATGACAGCATATAATTATCTAATATAATATTAAACGGCAACACCACATCACTTACTGTGTTCTAATGGCAAACTACCAATGTGAGATGATAAAAATTAAAAAACCACAAAGTTTATTTGTAAATTACCCATAGACAAACGAAAACAATGGAAGGGAAAGTGAAAAGGAAGACAGGTAGAGGTGAATGGCAGAAGAATCCTCACAGGGACACAGAGAATCCCATCCCATCTTTGATATTTTTTTTATTCAACCAAAAAGAACAATACTTACTTATTCACTGTTCATGAAGTCTCGAAGTCCGAGGTTTTTCCTTTGAAGAGTGAGTTTTTGTCTTTTTTCTTTTTCTTTTATTCACTTTTTTCTAAAAACCCATCTTTGGGTTTTCATTGTTTTTTTCTTGAGAATGTTTTATTTTGTCTCTTCGCAACTCCATAGGCGCGTGCAGTTAACTTTTCATGGTCCCTTGTATTACTGAATCTTTGTTAGCTCCTATGCCTGTCACATGCGCCCCTCCCCCCAGAACTCCAGCCTTTTTACATATTTCAGTCTCTTGCTTTTGCCGTTGCAAAAGGTTTAGCTGCGAACAATGTTTCAATTAGTGTGAAAATTATTATTTTTAAATGGTTAATTGCCCCCAAAAAGAAAATTTATTTTAATTTTCCTTTAATTTTATCATAAATTTTCTAAAATAATAAAAGAATAATTTTATCATATTTATCGAAAAAATCAACTTAATTTTGTTTACATGTTATTTTTATAGTTAATTAGAGCTACTGAAATACATAAAAAATATATATTAATTTTCAAAAAAAACCATAAATTTTAGTATATATTTTTTTATTTTCATCATTAATTTCTTAAAATATCAAAAGAATTTATGAACTATGTGTTTTATTTCAAATTTTTTATATTTATTAAAAGAGATTATTTCATCTAATAAAATATTACTGTGTCGATTTTTATGAATTATCTAAATTAAAAAATATTACTAGTGTGTTGTATTATATTTTTTCAAATTTAATACTTAAATTGAGAATAAAAATCAATAACTCTTATCTTTTCTAACTAATATGATGTGGAGTTTTCTTCATCCCAAATAAGTTTTCTTTAAAATTGAACTTTGATCATAGATTTTTATCCCTTTTTGGGGTATTATTGAAATTGAATTTGATTGTGTTTTTTCTTATATTATATTTTAATTTTTGGGTGTTTTAAATTTAACTTCAGTGACGAGTTATCAAGAATGAGTTAATTTTTGTATTGTTAGAGTTTATTTTATACTTTTATTTAATGACATTCACATTTTTATTTAAAACTTTCAATTAAAAAATTAGGATTTTTAATTTTTTTTATTTCAATTTTGGAATTTGGGGGTTATTTTGAAAAAAGAATATATATAATACAACACACCCTAGCTATAACTTTCAACTTAGACAATAAATTAACGCATCAATATTTTACAAGGTAAAATAACCTCTTCCAAAGAATATAAAAAATCTGAAATGAAATATATAATTTATATAATCCTTTGATATTTTAAAAAATTTACGATAAAAATAAAAAACACAATAAAGTTAATTTTTTTTTGCAATTAACTGATTTTTTTTATTTACTTCCGCAATACATATTAACTACAAAAATTAAATGCATTAATAATTTTACAACTCAATTGATTTTTCTGATAAATATAATAAAATTAAAACAAAATTAGTAATATACTATTTTGACACTTTGTAAATTTTATAATAAAATTAAATAAATGCCAAAGTTTATGCTTTTTAATAATGAACCCCTTTAAAATAGCATACAAATAAAATTATTTTCAAATATATAATTTTTTTGGCCAAAAATATATCTTTTTGATTTTCAATTTCAAAATGTCCACTTTAATTTAAAATTATATATCTAATATATATTTAGTATATTAAAAAAATATAATATATTTTTAAATTTAAAAAGCATATTAAAACAGTAAAACATTTTTGAAAGTCAGTTAAAAAATAAAATATAGTATAATTTAAAAAAATTACAGATGGAACAGTGGAGTTTAAATTTTAAAAAATTTAATATAATATTTAATAAATTTTAAATTTAAACTCGACTCATGTCTTTGTCTAGCTATAATTATTTAACCAAGCGTATTCATATTGAGTTGAACCAAGGTTGCCCCGAGAGAGAGAAAAAATCTAGGCTCGAGTTTGAAAAACCGGTTTTGCTCTCATCTGACCCGATGCTGGTCTGATAAAATCTAGGTTTGATTTTGAATAAAAAATGACCACTCTCGTCTTCTCAAACACATATATTTTTAACCTCTCCGATTAATAAAAAAGGAAAAAAACTATAATACAAAGAAACTTGTGGACTTTGTTTATGAATGTACACAATGACATGAGGTGATGTAAATTCATAAAATATAATATATCAAATCTAGAATTTATTATTATTATTATATAGTTTGAATTATGACTTTTTTTCCCATTAATAAAAGAGTTTCATTGAAAAAAAAAAACAAATAATATGAAAAAACTAGAATCAAAATGATTAAATACTCTAATAAGTTTGGAACAAAATGAGGATGTCATTCTGATACAATAAAGATGCATACACATCATACAAAAACATGGAAACAATAAACTAAAACAAGAATTTGGTACTAAAAACCAGAGTTACTAAACTCCATAAGCAAAATCTTGAGTTATTGAGGAGTACTCAAAAATAATGCTTCAAATTAGACTATATATGTCTAATAAAAGGAAGGGACAGTATCAATAAATTTAGACTATAAAAGGACTTTTCCATGCTTTTTTATTAATAAAAATTTCGACGGTGCCACTCACCTTCAAAAAAAAAAAAAGAAAAAAGGAAGGGACAGTATCAATAAATTTATTCTTTCCACTGTATCTTCGTTTTGTCTTTGGAAACTCATAACATCTACATCAAGAAAATGAATAAGTGAAACATCACCAAAAAAAAAAGATAAACCACCATCATACATGTATAAGGCTTTGCTCCTTACACTAAATACGTATCAGCTAACAATTTGCCTTGTTGGCTGCTTCATATCAACTTTTTTAATTTAATTTCAGTTGTTAAAGTTTTTAATTTATATTGGATTTTTTAAAAACACTTAATTTAATATTTTATTACCTTGGTGAAAATTTTTATTATTTTAGGTAATTCATTATAATTTTAATTTTCCACACACTACATATCCACTAAAATGAAAAAAAAGTGTATTAAAAATAGTTTATTTACTATTATTATAGATCCCGCGTGTTAAGAATATATGAAATAAGTAACACATTAATTAAATATAAATATTAAGAGTTGAGAAGGGCAGAAGCTTAGACACTAAAAAGAGAGAAAGAAGAAGAGGCAGGGGATGTGCACCACTGTTAATCAATTGAAAAAAATTAATTGAGTTTAGAGGTGAATTAATTGATTACTATTAATCAATTAAAAAAATTTATTTTTAAAAATTAATTATTATTAAACTATTAAATTAAATTTTATTTGATTCGATTAATTTTATTAATAAATATATAGTTTAAAACCGATAAATTTAATCAATCTAAATAGGGAGTTAATAAGTCAGAGATCCATGCCATTGCTTTTTTGTTGGAGACCAGACACCAAGTTTTATCCAAACATTAATATTTATCTATCCTTTTCATATTCATTTTTAATTCTATTTTTTATTTGTATATTTTATTTTATATCTTTGCTGTGTATACCATCTGGAGACGCAATAAATTAGTTGTCTTTAATCAAATTATATTCATCCCAATATTTAAAAATTATTTAATAATGGACATATGATTTGAATCTTATTCATATTAAATTTTCACTCTTCAATTAAAAAAAATCCAAAATTGTCACAGATATGTTTGACATCGAGGTTGAAATTATTTTTTTTAATAATTCACAAGCTTTGTGGTGCTGCAAATTTTTTATTGGATAATAAATTTAAGTTTGAGTCTCTTATTTCTCGATAAATAAAAAATGTATTAATGAAAAAAAAAACTTTGTGGTACTGTATATTCAGAATCGATAAATACAATTTAAATAAATCATTCAATTATTAAGTTTAAATATATGCTTTTAAATTCTGAAATATATATATATATATGTTATTTTTTTATTATACAAAAATATACAAAAATAAAATTCCATTTTAATAAATGTACCTGCGATATGAACATTAAACAGATAAATTTTATTTGCGAGTTTTAGGCTTAACGGTTTTCGATATAACGGTAAATATAGCACTTTCTCCGCTGGCGATTGGAAGACACTGCCACCGTCTTTATTACTAGTTTGTCCTCTGAGGCAGTTGCAACTATTCACCTTCCATCTTCTAACCAAAACGCACTTTTTTTTACTATTAACCATTAATTAACATTTAAAGTTTTTTTTAATAGTTTAGTTAGATTTTTTTTTGGGTAAATCTTCCCTGTAAAATTGAGTTTGTTAAGAATACAAGAACAATAAATTTCTTTTATTAAATTTTAATATAACTGTGTATCTGTATATTCAAATTTAAAATATTTAATTAAGTTAAAATAGTCTTTTATCAAATTATATTATTTTTATAAGCAGCAACAAATATTAGCTATTTGTGAAATTTTTATTTCAATTTACTTTTTATTTGAAATTTTTAATATAAATTTAGGATAATTAATTTTAAAAGTTAATTATTAATATTTGAGAATTTATTTTATATTAATTTGATTATTTATTTATATTTTTTAAATATAGAATATTTTATATTTGATTTATAAGTTATTCTTTGATACTATTGATGTTAAAGGTAAGGTATAGGAAATTTTTTATTAGATAACACACTTATTTTTGCAATCATACACCATCTTTTCAAAGATGAAATTTTTTATTAGATAACACACTTATTTTTGCAATCATACACCATCTTTTCAAAGATGAAAAAAATTCCTACTCAAAACACTTCTCAAGAAATAAAATCCTTACCGTCAAATGTCAATATTTCTTATCACTTTAAAATAAATAAATTTCATAAAATATTATAAAATTTATTTCCAATTTCACTTTTTTTTAAAACATTTTATGTTTATAATATTAAAAATAAATATATTTTAATCATACAAATTCATTTCAATGTGATTATCTATTAAAATAGCTGAAATTTACAACTAAATCCCACGAAAAATTCTACAAAATTAATAAACAATTGTTATAAATAAAATATCATTTTTTTTTCTCAACTTAACTTTTCTCTCTCTTATCGCTTTTTACTATGCTCTATTGCTCTCTCTCCTCTAACTATTATCAATCTTCCTCTAACATTCTTTTGCCAACTAAACTTTTATTAAATTTTATAAATTAAATATTATTTATAAACATAAAATATATTTATTTTATTTTTAATTATATTTATTACGTTGAAGATATTTAGAAAGCAAGAATAAAAACAACTTATTTATAAATTTGTTCCAAATATAAAAATTATGCAATTCAATTTAATTACATATCTTAAATTATGTTTTTTTTTTGGAACATGAAGATTCATTTATAGAAGAATCCTACAATCGTAATTTATTTATTTCAAATTAACAATTCAGATTTAATTTAGAAGGGTATAAAGTCTATGTCTAATACTAGGAATATTCAACATTTAATTAAATAATATTTTATTGTTAAATTTTATATATTAAATAATAAAACATTTAAAATATAGGTATTGTTTTTTAAATTATTGTTAAAATAATATTATATTAAAATCATTTTATTATAAATTATTAAAACTTATTTTTAAGGAATTAATGAGCTTTTTTTTCCCAGTGACATTGTATTTATTTCAAGCTAATACTCATAATCAAATTAATAAAAAAAATTATAGTATATCGATTCTCATAAATTTGAATGATAAAAATATTTACAGTTAATTAACATTTTCAAATTACATCACCCAGACATCACTGCCTTTGCATCCAATATGAGACTAGTGGGCTTAAATAATTATTCATTTGATGGGCTCAAAGAATGCTATAGAGTGGCCCATTCAATAACCACCATTTGATCAGAATAAATAATACTTTTCACCACATTTTTTTTTATTTTTACATTTTTATCACAAGTATTTTAGTCATTTCATTATAAACTCATTATAAATTTATTATAAACTGCGTAAAATTTATAAACTTATTATAAACTCATAATAAATTCATTATAAACTATTTATAAATTATATATAAATAAATAAAAATATGATATTTTAGTAAATATTTTATAAATTTTGATATTTTGATAAATATTTTATAAATATGATAAATTTAAAATTATTTTTAATTATTTTTATATTTTTATTAAAAGTCCATTTGATTAAAGTGAGTGGGCCACAAAATATATGTGGCCCGTAGACTCATGTCTCAGTCTTAATGAAATCAAATTCGCAAAATGCACCCAATATCATATTTTTTTTAATTTTTATTTTTTTTACCAAAATTATTTTAGTTATTTCATTATAAATTTATAATAAATTCATTATAAATTATGTAAAATTTATTAACTTATAACAAATTAATAATAAATTTATTATAAACTTATTATAAACTAATAAAAATCTTGTATTTTGATAAATATTATATAAATTATAGTATTTTGATAAATAATTTATAGATATAGTAAATTTGAAATTATTTATCAAAAGTCTAATGAAATTGGGATTTTTTAAAAATGATCACTTTTTTTTCCTTTTAAAAATATTATTTTTCATTCACCTTTTACTTTTAAAAGTCACATATATGCAGCAAAATGCTCTATTTTGTCATTTCGGGTTGTTGTCTATTTTATAATTTACAGAAGTCGTGTGTAAATGGTATCGGGAAATTAAAGTATTCTCTTGATAAGAATAAATATAAAGTTAAAAAAACATAAATTTCATATTTATGAATATTTGAGATTTTTTAGATAGAAAATGGACTAAAATATTTCATAAAAACTGAAAAAAAAGGTGTTTGAAATTTTAAAACTTGTATTTTTAAGCTATAAATAAAAATTTAAATTAATTCTGACTACTTGTTGAAAATTACAATGGTTTGTGGCCTTGTGGGTTAAATAGCTACAATGACAGAACCTATTTAACATTATATTTAATATTTTAAAAAATTAAATAAAAAAAGTTAACTTTTTAGTTAAGTAAATTAATTCAAAATTTGAAATGATATATAGATAAGTTTTATCAAGTTGTTTAAAATATTTTTTTATCAATATATAGATAATTTCATTAAAATAAGAGGGGAATATAAAATGCAGTCACATAATAATTCATAAGCATTTTAAAATTTACCCTACTCAGTTGTATCTTACAGCATGTTTAGTGGGTTGAAAGTTATTTAAAGAAGGGGAAGGAAAAGGTAAGAATGTGAAAGGGAAGGAAAAGAAAGTTAAAGATTTAATCTTATTTGCAAAATGGTAAAAAAATATTGAAATTACAAAAATACTAATCATATGATAATATAAGAATCTAATTTAAAATGATAAAAAAGTCATATAATTTAAAATGATAAAAAAAGTTATATTATTATTTCTTATAACTAATTATTTTTCTTCTCCTTCCTTGCACCCCAATTTGGAGTGTAAGAAATTTTATTATTTGAAGGATTAGGAAAGGTAAGGTTTACTTATCACTCTTCTTCATTAAATTTACACACTTCTTTCCAAATAAGATAAAAATCTACCTATCACTTTTATACCATTACTTCCCCACCTATCACTTTTATACCATTACTTCCCCTTTCTTTACATAAAGCATAAAGAAATAACCTCCATAAAAAATGAGCTCCTATGGCCATAAATAACAATATAGAGGCCTACAAAAAGAAAAAAAAAAAAAAGAGAACCATAGAAAAGCTCTCATCCAAAAACAATAGAAAATGATTAAAAGAAAAACAGTATTCAATCTTTAGGTCTCACTTCTTCTCAGATAAAAACTCAAAAATGAATGAGGGATTAAGATAATTCAACCTCTTCTTCCACTACAACATATTACATCTCTAGTTACCATACATGACTACAAAAAAAAAATATTGTGGCTAATACATATATTTTGTTACAATTAAAAACCTATTGTGGCTATTTTATATTATTTAGTAACAAAAATTTAATAATTGTAACTAATGTGTACTTTTTATTTAATTTTATATATATTGTAGCAATATGTTGACTATTTGCTACAACTAATTTTAGCCACAAAGTAATATCATAACTAATAAATATAATAGTTATACATTTATTTTAACTGTAACAATTACTACCAAAATAGCCACGACACATTAATATTATAGGTAATAAGTTATAATAGCCACACAACTATATTAGTTGTAGTAATAGTTAGTTTATTAGCCACTATAAAAGTTTATGGCCAAAATATAAAAATATTAGTCACGCTATTATTGTTTTCATGACAATTACTAAATCGTTAGCCACAACATTGTAGCTAAATAAATTATATGACTAATACGATGTTTTAGCTACAAAGATAAAAGAGTCATGGTATTAGCTATTAAATTAGCCACAATTATATAACCACAATAGAATACTATAACTAATAAAATAATAAGGAGAATTACTCTAGGGTCTTTCAGATCTTATATAATCTGCTAGTTGATCATTCACATTTGGAAAAAGATGCTTAGAGGCCCTCCAAAATTTCATATAATATGCTTTTGAGTCGTTCCATCAATTTTCCTTCCATTATTTTTTTAGTTTGGTTGAAAAAATTATAATTTAGTCCTCCTAAATTTCATTTTAGTCCTCCAACTGTAACATATTTATTATTACAGCCATTTTCTAATTTTAATAAAAATGAAAACAAAAAAATTATATTATTACTATTAGAAAAAATTACAAATTTTTTCAAAATAGACAATTTTATCTCTGTTTTTTACTATTGTTATTGTCCTTCTGTTAAAAAATGTTAAATCAGTGTCCAAATGACACATTTATCTTTGGTTAGTCAATTATTTATTTCTTAAGTAATATTTTATAATTATATATTAATTACTATATTAATTTGAGAAATTAAAAAAAAAGCTAAGAAAAACTGAAGAAAACCAAAGGAGATAAAGCAGCACATTGCTGTGAAGGTGGTAATGCACTAAACGTCGCCACACGCCAAACAATCACTAGCTCACATTCTTAGAAACTCAAACAATCACTTACTCTAATCTCCTTTACAAAATCCAAATCCAGCGTTATCATTCATACACTTTACTCTCCCTGTTAATCTTAATCCACTTTATGCCACCAACTGAAGTAATTGAAACTCATTTTATCTCTCTCTTTTAACAAAAAAAAAACCCATTTTAAATATCAATTTTTTCATTAAAAATTGGGCCATTTTCATATTCAAGTAAAGCTTTAAGCTTTCACATTGGGAATGAACCAATCTTCTATACCCACTAGTCCAATTCTTCGAAACAACCAAAATCCATATCCAAAACCTATTTTTCCATTCAAAAAAGATGTTTTTTCAGAGAAAATTAAAATATAAAAAGATGAAATTTTAAGTTACATATTCCTTACATAAAATAATTTTAAATTGCTATACTAATTTGTATAAACATAAAAGATGAAATGAGCTTTTAATCATCTACAATCATGAATGAAGCCCATGTACCTACATTGAAAACCAATCTAATATAAGCACAATGTTTTAATCATAAAAACAAAATTGAAGAAAATATAATAAATATTTACACTCTTACCTTTGCATAACAATATTTACTAAATTTCAATCATTTACAATAGTAGATCTTCATCATCCGTTTTAGATTCTGAACATGAGTCTTCTACTATGCCATTAGCCGATGTAGGATATATTATTAGTAATCAAATAAATAAGTGAAATCCCATATCGGATATTGATTGAGATTGAATATTATATATAAGTTTGACCAACTAATTAATTACTTAGTCAATTTGGGTTAACCATTTTAGGCTAGTGAATTTAGGCCCCAGTAGTTGACGACGGCTAGTTAGGTGGATAATATTGAGGGCTTATACGATCAAACTTCGGTCTGGCTGCATGCCGTTGCGGCTCCTGGGCTAGATTGTGGCAGCTGGAATCATGCACAACTTTACTAAAATGCATATTGATATTGGTTATTCGATCTGATTCCGATTCGATATGGTCCCAGTTTGATTACAGTTTAGTTCATGACAGGGAACCTAATCGCATTGTAAATTTTTTTTATTCTAGTTTTGAAATGGTTCATAAATGGTTAGTTTGGTTCCAATACTAGTCCAGTATGCTTCTCGATTTTCAAGTTTTTTTAAAAACCCATCCCCACTATTTTTTTAGAACGGTTCCTTATAATAGCAGTTCCATCTCTAGTACAATTCTAGTATGGTTTCAATTTTGATTCCAGTTCTTCCATGTATAAATGGTACTAAAATGCATCTTTGATTTCAGTTATTTAGTTCCAGTTCTAGTATGGTTCATAACAAGGAAACAAAAATACATAGTAAAATTTTTCAGTTTCGATTCTGAAATGTTTCCTATATATAGTCAGTTCTTTTTTTATTCCAGTACTAGTTCTCTTATGATTCTCGATTTTGAATTGGCTCCCTATGAACCTTACACTGCCTTAAACATTACATCTTAGAAAATTTATCTATTAATTGAAATTAACTAAACCCAAATTTTAGATTTTTTTTCCTTTTAAAATTTAGACATAAATATACTTGTGCTTATTTAGCCTAGTTGTGCTTTTAAGCATAATGCACATTCCATCAACAAAACACAATTGTGCCAATTTACTTGAATTATTTTTGTTTTTAGTGTTGCATAGTTGAATTTTATTTTTTATTTTTTTTTGGTGTTGCACACTTGTATTATTGTAGAGAACCACATTGCAATTAAAATTTTTATTTTTGCTTATAAAATGAGTTTTAAAGTTAAATTACAGCTGTTACCATTGAGAACATAAAGAGCTATATGTTTTTAGTTGCTTTAGCTGTTACAATTGAGAACATAAACAGTAAGCTGTTTTAGCAGCTGGCTTTTATTGAGAACATAAACAGCTAGCTGTTTTTAGTTGCTTTAGCTATTACCATTGAGAACATAAAGAGCTAGCTGTTTTTAGTTGCTTTAGCTGTTACCATTGAGAACTTAAAGAGTTAGCTGTTTTTAGTTGCTTTAGCTATTACCATTGAGAACATAAACAACAAGTTGTTTTAGCAACTTTTTTATTTTTAGAACATAAACAGCTAGCTGTTTTTTAAATTTTATTTACAAACAAATGACAAACTTACAAATAAAAGTTTTAATTTATAAGAATTTTAGAAACTAAATTATACAGAAATAAAATTTTATTTAAAACTTACAAGAGTTTTAAAGCTCCAACATATTTATTTTTTAATTTTAGTTTTTGCATCATTTTTTTAGAGCAGTGGAGGTGATTCCCGACATTACTGGATTCGATTTGAAAGAATTTGTAGGCCAACAGCGGAAGGGGGATTAGGGGTCAGGTCTCTTGACTCTCTCCAATAAGCTTTCTCAATCAAACTCTGGTGGGATTACATGCAATCCAATTCTCCTTGGCAACTCTACATAAAGTAATGGTATCATAGGCGGGGTAGAATGGAATTCCAACAGATCGATTCCTATTCTTGGAAACGATTATGCAAAACTCACCCCTTAGCCACTCGGTTATTCAGTCCTCAATTTTTAACTGGGGAATTGCGCAATTAGAAACTAAATTTGCTAAATCAGGAGCTCATAAAGATACCAATTTCAGAGATTTTTTGCCACTCGTTTTTGGTCAGGCTGTACCACTTAAACCTCATCTTGTTTTTTGGAGAAAACAGAAAAATCCTTTTTACAAAGTCAATGTCGACACATCCTACACTCCTCTCATCTCAGTGGGTGGTTCTATAGTAAGGGGCTGGAATTCGCCCTTCTTACGAGCATACTGTTTTCTCCTATCTTCCAAGTCGTCATTGCAAGCAGAAGCTCAAGCAGTTCTGCAGGGACTCACAACTTGTGTGGAGCTATGTTTTCTTCCGGCCATAGTTGAAACGGATTCTCAAGAAATTGTTAATCTTCTGAGCCTTTAGACCTGTAGTTCAGATTACACTATCCAGCAAATCCGGAGACTGCTTCATCAAACTGGTTCAACAATTTTACACATCTATAGAGAAGGAAATACTGCAGCGGATAGCCTTGCCACATTGGGAAGAATTAAGAAGACAAACATGAGGTTTTCTTGTTTCAATAACTTGCCTGTTTATATTAAAAATATTGTAAACTCTGATGCTACAGGGATTCCATATTTAAGATTTAAATAAAATCTCATTATTCTGCCTAAAATATATATATATATATATGATGTGGTCACGATGATTTTGACTCCTGATTAAATAAATCTCCTTAGTTTGACATATAATAATAATAATAATAATAATAATATAATAATAATAATAATAATAATAATGATGATGAGGAGGAGGAGGAGATATGGATACTGTGTTATTGTTTTTCTTTGCTGTTTAATTTTAAAATTATTTTATTATAGTCTCGTAAAATCCTAAATTAAAATAATTTAAAATTATTTTTTACCATGTTTAACTTAAATAGAAATTAAAATATAATTAATTCAAAAAACCCCTATCAAATAGAAAAAATTTATTTGTTTCCTATTTAATTTAAAATTATTTTATTTTGCCTATTTAATTTAAATATAAATTAAAAAAAATTAAAAAAGGGAACCCTGTCAAATGGCGGTAATTTATTTTGGCTTGGAGGGAATGAAAACCTTAAAAATAAAAATTCACTCCATTGTGCCGCAACTCTACGAATTCTATATAAATTTTCGTTTCCATTCAAGACTTATTCAGTTTTCAATCTCTATTATCTCTTTTCCACTATCAAAAGGAGAAGCACCCACTATCAAATCTAATAAGGTATGTTTAAAATTACAAAGTCTCAAAATTGATGCTTGATTCTAATACTTCTAGGATTAACACGTTATTGACACATATTAATTCAATTTTCATTTGTTTATCATCTATTGAAAGGCTTTGATCCATTATTTTTATATTAATTTTTTCTTCTAATTGTAATATGATATTTTTTCCGTGAAGGAAAATCAACAACATGGGTCGACGATGCAAGTTGCGGAAAGAAAATTACATCACTAATAACTTGGAAAATGAGGCTGAAAACAACTTTCACCAAGACCTTCAAGAAACTAGTCAATTAAACCAAAATCAGGCTTCAAATTTTCACGGTAAATATTATTTAGGTGATATTTATAATTTTTTAAGTTGTTCTTTGTAAATAATGGGATGACTAACTTCAATTTTTTTTTGTAGGGAATACTAGTCAGAAAATAATTAGGTATCATTTTGAAGGTCATTTTATTTTTTCACCAAATAGAATGTATGAAAATAGGAGGTTAAAGGAGAAATCTAATCTTGATGTTGATTACATATCATATTTTGATATATTGGATCAGTTGAAAAATGATTGTGGATTTGATGTTATGAAAGGAGATAAATTTTATTATTTAAAGGCCGATAATGCTCTTAGTGATCTTGATGGATTGGTAGAAGTTAAAGATGATACAGATGTGAAAAATATGCTCGATAGTTATAAGAAGTTCCCTTGGAAACCCATTGATATATACACTCTATTTCAAGATTATGATATTTTTCCAAATGGACTTGGTGATGAGCTACCTGCAGTTTCAATTGATCATAATTTAGAACAAATTCAACATCCAAATACAACAGGTTTGCAAAGTTATTTTTATTCAAATAATTGAATATATTTATTTATTCTTTATTCACAAATTCTTGTTCTTATACAATTATTCTTCTTTTTTTTTTATTTTAAATAGGTTCCAATGCAGTTAAAAGAAAAACGAGAGGACCAACACGATGCTTGAAAATCACACAATTGGAGAATGGACAAAAATTACCGATAGAATTTGATGAGGATGATCAAGCTATTGGTGATAATGCAACCGCATTTGTTTGGTTCTTAGGACACACGGTTAGAAGTGTGTCATGTTGTCCATTGCGAGTGAAACAATGGAATGAGATTACCATTGATAAGATGGACCATATGTGGTCTACTATATTGGTATGGCAATTTATATTAAATTACTGTTGGTATAAAATTATTATCAATTATTTTTTTTACTATTATCAAGTATCATAATGTTTATTTCTCACTTATTTGCTTAAAGGAAAAGTTCACTTTTGAAGATGCTGATACAAGAAAGACAGCTATTTTCGGTCATATGAATGCTTTATATAGGTATTATAGGCATAAATTGAAGAAAAATACTTTGATTCAAAGGCAACTTATTCACTTCGTCTCCGAAATAAGCCTAAGGATATTGATGTAAAAGATTGGAAGTATTTGGTTAACCTTTGGACGGAAGTTGCATTTCAGGTATTAAAAGTTTATGTAAAATTGTATACTTTATTTTATATAAATTTAGTTATTTTTTCAGCTAAAATAAATAATATATTTTCTAATTTTTTCTTTAGGAGAGAAGTAACAAAAATAAGACAAATAGATCTAAACGCTCCATGCCGCCATACATAGGGACTAAAAGTTTTGCGCGACTGAGAGATCATATGGTATGAATTTTATCATTTTTATTAGCATTATAGTGTTTTTCTTACAATCAAATTGTACCCGTTCTTATGGAAGGTATGATACAATTTTGATGTTAAATTGCACATATAATAATGCCTTATTCATTTGAATTTATTTAGTTTACCATTATATATTATTTCCCTTTCAAACAGTAAGCATTTCTTTTTTTTTTTTTTTTGAGGAATAACATGCTCAGAAAATTAGGAGATTTCAAAGGACCTTCCACAATATTACATAAACCTCTACTTGTTTAAGCTGATTGATATGCTATCCTATTTCTTTGCCTTAGTACTGCATCAATATGATTTTCCCTTGCAATTGAGTTTCTTAAAATTAATATAAGCAATTAGCAGTATTCTGAAATTCTAAAGCACATTTGTAGTTGAGTCAATATTGACTTTAACCCAAGTTTTGGTTTGCTTGAACTCAAGTTTTTACTAGTTCATATCTATGATAACTAATACTAGTTATTATATTTATTTTAACAGAAGAAAAAAAGTGGAATAACACCTTCTCGCGTAGAGCTTTTTATTGAATCTCGAAAGAGAAAGCAAGGCAAAGAAATTGATCCAATATTACAAGATGCCATTGTAATATTTTTACGTATATTTTATTTATTTATTATGTATTTTATATTTTAATATATTTAATATAAATATAAATATCTCTATAGGAAAAATTTCAGCAACTAAAGAAATAACGAGAAGAAGGACAAGTTTCATTGAATGATGATGCTATGTTTGCTAATGTTCTTGGGCCAGAAAAAAATGGTTATGTACGTGATTATCGTCCTGGAAAAAATGCTACTGAATATTTTGGTGCTAGACCTACAAAGGTAGAACTACTTAGACAACTTGAAACTTCTAGAAAAGAAGCAAACGAGCGTGTAGAGCAAATTTAAAAAGAAGCAAGTGAGCAAGTAAATGAAGTAAAGAAGCAGATGAATGAGCAACTAGCGGAGATGAATAGAATATGGGAAGAGAAATTCAAGATGCTTTTGGAGAAAAACAATAATTTTACAAGTACTCAAAATAACTCAGTTGCATCGGTAAGTGATTAAAAAATAAGTCTAAAATTTTATTTTATTTTTTCTAATATAAGAATTTTTCAATTTGTAATTTTTTATTGTCAATATTCAAGTAATAGCTAAAATGGTATGATTATTATCTGTTTTATATAATTTTCTTATTAATATTTTTATATTAAATTTTTATACATCCTGTGGAGAATGCTCAAGATGATCAAATTGGAGGATGATTTGCAGTGGATATTAAGCTTTGAAGCAGCATTATAATATTACTTTCAAAAAAAATATTAGATATAGTATTATAGTTTTAAGAATTTTTATGCCATTGCTGTATATGACTCATATTATTATATATTTATATTAGTTTATTTTGGATTAAACATATTGATATTTTATAATTATTATTTTTATTTATTTTTAATATTATTGATATATTATTATTATTTTATAAGAAAATTAAATTTTAGCTAAAATTTAAAAATTTTTCATATATATTCAATAGTTTTACTATATATTTTACCAAAACTATTAATAATTAATAAACCATACGTAATTTTAAATTATGCTATAATCCCACTAAATAATAATTAATTAATTACTAGTTTCTATTTTAAAATATTCTGGCAAAATATTATATTTAGCCACAAATTCAATAATAGGAGCACTATATACTGTATATAAAATAGCTTCCAATTTAATAAGTTTGTGGCTTTATTCAATAGTTACAAATAATATCGGTTGTAACAATATTAAAACCTGTCACTTTTTTATTTTTGTGGCTATAAATTTTATTCTTGTCATATCATTATTTAATTGTGGCTAATAGTAAATGTCTTTTACTATACAATTATGTTTATGGCTAAATTTAGATATGTTGGCCATAAAATTACATTTGTAGCTATACATAATTTTAAATTGCCATATTATTATCTTTGTAACATGATCACAACATAATTAGTTACAAAAATATTAATTATGGCAAAAAGAAAATATTGTTACAAAGATCCAATTCTCGAAGCTAATAACTAGTTACAATTTTTTTTTCTATGGCAACAATTTTCGGCACTCATGGCTTCATTTAAATTAAAAACGTGACTATAAATATTTATTTTAGTCACAACACATATAAATCCTGTAACCAAACTTTAGTTACGCCATTTCTAGCTACGACATGTCACGGGAAAAATCTGTTGTGGTAAAAGCATCTAGCCACCAAAATTTTATTTTTAGCCACAATTCATTTTGTGACTGTATATGGATAATGTTGTAGTGTTCATAAACCACATGAAGAAAAGCTATGATATTTGGATGCAGTTGAGTTGAATACAAGTGGCTACCATAAACATTTGGGAAATATCTTTCTTAAGAGGAAGCCAAAGGAGAAACCCATAGAGGATTAGCACTAACCAAGACACACATAAACAAATAGGGATAGAATGATTCACTTTCAAAGAGTCTAGATAAATGTTGAAGCGGCAAAACATAATCGATAGAAAAATTCCAACAAAAAACGTACCATAGAAATGAGATAAGGGTGAAGATGGAAGATCCTGGACTGTTGTAGGCCAAAAGGTGGACAACAGCCCTAGATCTAATACTAACATCAGTGGAACGAATTTTATAAAAAGAAAGAGACTAAACTTCTCAAGGAAGTAGAAGAAAAGATATATTTTTTTATCAGGAGGAAAATAAATAATTTAAAATAATGAATTATTATTAAATACCACCTAATCCAAATAAATAAAAAAAAGATTACATGGCTCACGTAAACACAGATAAAACAATGTAGCAATGTTTTGCAGATAAAACACAGTTAAGGCTCACGTAAAGCTCAACCAGAGATAGCTATTAAGCAATTATGAATCTTTTACTGTAAAAATGGCGCCAAGCATGGATCTGTGCGGTGTGGAAGACCAGTTCGAGCACCCAATGCTCTGCAGCCAACAGCTGCCTGCAATCAGTTCCAAATATATAAGTGAATAGTCATAAAAAGTCGACTCCACCATAGAAACAGTTTCGGGGAGAGTAGGGGTGGGGAAAACTTCTTACCACTTTAGCAGCAAATGGCAACATTTTCTCTGGGGGCATGCCAGCACATATAGCTAGAACAAAACCAATTAAGAAAGATGAGTTCCAAACCTTTAACGGGCAATATAAGCATTAAGTGTATTAAAAAAATAGTAGAAATGCTGGAAATATATTCATTGAAAAAGAAAAAAAAATCTTGGAAAATGATATGACATAGTGCCCAGACTTCTTAAAGGAAATTAGCAACATTCAACAGAAGCATTTCTAAGAAGTGACCTACTACAGATCAAAATTGATAAGACAAGTGGGCACATTGTAAGGACATGGACATGCACAGGCTGACAGACACCCACATACACCCACCCGATTCACATGCACATTCTTGCACATGCAGTGGTAACACATACCATAAAGAACTGCTCCGATAAAGGCATCTCCAGCACCAGTGGTATCAACAAGTTCTGGTGGAGGTATTTTCTCAGCCGTTCCGACAAGCATTCTCCCATTCACGGTTCCTATTCCATTTGCTCTTAGCTTCGTTAATGACTAGAAAGAGAAGATGGCAAAACCATATTAATTCCAATCAAATGCAATCACTATTCAGTATTCACCATGTAATCTTCGAATGAGCAAATCAGTTAAGTCTTTACTAATTTTAAATTCTAACTCATAAAAAAATTAATGAGTCAAGCCTCTACTAATTTCAAATTCTACATCTCACTTATTACAATAAATATGGCATTGTTATTCTTCATTTATTTAACTTTCTATCTAATTATATACAAATTATTATTTCTTAATTAAGTATTAAAAACTAATCCCATGAAAATTTAAAATTTGCAAGCATAAGCAATAATAACTAGACAGAAAGAAAAAGATGTTAACGAATTTAGATGTGACCTAATTAATTGATAGCTCATCCAAGCATGGTCCCCATTTTTAATCCAACTTTGCTTTCCATTTCTTTACAATTCTCTCCTTTTTCAAAATTTTCTTCCCTTTTCAATTAATTTTCCCCTTTTTTCCATTATTCAAATCAAACACGTGAACCCTAATCTCATCATTTCTTTACTGTTGACTCCGTCTGTTATGGCGGTGACGCTGAAACCTCACTCTAACTCCAACCAACGGCTACTACTATGCCGAACACCACTTTCACTAATCTAATCCATCCATTTTGATTCTCTACGCGCTTAAGAACGTGCTTTAGTTCTATTCTAAAAATCCCAACTCTCAAAAATCTCACGCTCAAATTTGATTGGCTATTAGAGTGGGCCTCAATGATAAAGCAAGTTGCTGCGTTTTCCATAGGCGCGTGGGTGTTCTGCAAAGTTTATTATTGTATATGTTGTGACTTATTTTTATCATGCTGTTTTCCACATTTATGTGACATTTATTTTTGGTTATGATTCAATCTTTACTACATACAAGAATATATAGGGAAAAAAATTATAATAGTTATGTGATTTTCGGACACTGAGCCATAAATAAAGAAAATTTGGTTAATATCTGGTCATTTACTTAAATGCCCATAATTGTACGTAATAGAGAATTACAATGGTGCCCCGTTTCTAAAATCATTCATAACTTTTGTAGCAACAACTTTATGCATGCGTGGGTAAATAGAATATTCCCTTAGAAAAATAAATTTATATAAAAAAATTAATTTAAAATTAAAAACATATAAAAATAAAATTTTATATTATTCCTTTATAAATTTATATAATTTTAGATGAATATTTATATATAATTTTATATTATAATTTTTTTATGGATATATCCGGTTACTATTTTCTATGTGCGTACATTTTATATTCAGGAAAACTTGGCAGTTAATGGATAAAAATTTGATGTTCATAATACAAGTTGGTGGAAATGCAATATAGGTGATACAGTTTTTGAGCAAGATAGGAGGATTGGAGTTGGTGCAGTGGTTCGAAACTCCGACGGCAGTATGCTTTCTAGCTACTATTTTGGGTAATATCCTTGGCTCCTTCCCTCATTTTGCTGCAAAGTTTGTTGAGCTGCCGCCATGTTCTTCAACTTGTGCTTGAAAAGTTTGAAGGTAATGGAATAATAGAATTAGATGAATTATTGTATAGATTTGATATTCATTATTTGCTCTTATTTTTATTTTATCTTTTATAATAAAATTAAATATAATTTAAATTTTTATTATATAGTTTTATCTTTTATTATTTGAATATTATGTGTCATCTTCAAATAAATATTTATTATTCTATAATAAATATATCATTTTCGTATGAGATCTGATTTGATATTTTTCTACGATTGATAAATAAATATAAGTGTTCGGCTGAAAATTAAATTATCCGCGACGTACTATTATTATCTCTTATTTATATAAAAAAATTGTGAAAATTCGGTAAATTCATTGTTTGAATGTTATGTGTAATATAAAATTATATAATTTTTATTTATATATTATAAATATATATTTTAATTTATTAATAAAAATTTATTTTGCATTAAAAGATTTAAAATAATTCTCACAAAATTTATTATTACATTTTTTATTTTAAATTAATAGATTTAAAAAAAAACACGGAGAATTTTCAAAAAAAGTTTAATATTACTGAATTAAATGCCTGGTAGCAGTAGCTTTCATTATTATTTATTATCTAAATTTTTTTAAATGCTCCGTAGCAGTAGCTTTCATTATTATTTATTACCTTAAATTTTTTGACTTCTATTATAATAAATATTTTTTTTTCAGTTGTCAATTTTTTTTGGCCAATGTTGTCACTTGATTTCAATAGTTGAAATAAAGGAAATCAAATTTAAAGTCGTCCAATTAATTATAAAGTTATGAATATGGTAAAATTGTTCACATTGTTGGATATAGGAAACATATGCAGTCCCACTACCAAATTTTAAATTTTAAATTCAAAGCGTTTGAAATTTATGTGTCGCAAATTAATACTCTTAATTATACATTTATATATATACATGTACATATTCCCTCCATTTGTTTTTTTTTTCGATAGTTTACAAAAAAGAAAAAAAAAACATCGATTCTGTCATAATATTGTCAATATATATACATATCTTCGAAATAAAAAAGCTATAACCAGTTACGGAACTAGCCCTTTAATAAAAAAGGACAAATTTTTTTTTAATACATATAAGGAGGAGATGGAAGGCCGGGGGAGTGGGCCTCCATCTCTGCTGCTCTGGCTGATAAAAAATTATTTTAAAAATGTACGTCGGTAGCCGGCTAAAAAGAATCTTCAGCTTATACCCGACCCTACCTGATTCCGTTTTTACATGTAGCTAAACAATAAAGACATAAGTTCAATAAGTAACAAAATTTTACTTTTAGTGAAAATCCTTGAATAATTTTATTTTTTTAAAGATCAAAATTTTACTTTTAAATATAGAATCATATTATATTAAATATGTTCTAAACATAGACTTATTTGAGATAAAAGTTTGATTTAAAGGTAACTTTCTCTATTTCTCCGAGCACTTCAAATTATAAGTTAACCCACAAAACATTAAACTTAATATTTTGCAAAATTTTAATTAGCTACACTTGAGAAGAGAGAATATTTATGAATGAAATCTGAGATTTAGATAGAAGCAATAATATTGATATCCATATTTTGTAATTTTTAATCCTTATAAATTTTATTTTTTACTTTATTTTTAAAAGTATAATTTAACATATTCATTTAAAATAATATATATAAAAATAAGAAGTTAAAAGATAAAAAAAATTAAAAATGATGCTTGACTAAATGTGGAGTTGGAAGTTATTGCAAGACAAAAATATTCTTTTTTTAAAAAAAAATATATATATATATATTTTAATTTTATCATGTAATAATAAGTGCAGGGATTATTGTAAGATTCGGACAACCCAAGTGGATTCAAATCTGACCCATGTCTTCGTTGTCTCTAAAAAAATGATCGTTATTATAGCCGACAAACAAGGGCAACATCGGAATTCAATCTCACATAAACAAAACGCTTTTTATCTTCCTAATTAATTTTCATTTAATTAATTAAAATAAATCAATAACAACAGGCAATAAAAATGCTTAGTTCATTATTATTAATAAAAAAAAATAAAATCTTTGATTATTGGCGAAACCCAAATCAGGTGGGAGGGAAGAAAAAGAACACACGCGTTAAGGAAACACAGAAAATCAAAGAAAAAGAAAACAGAAGTTCATTGCTTTAACAGCAAAGGGGACCATAGAGACAGAGAGGCTTATTCTCTTCTTCAAATAAAGTTTTGAACTTGTTGAAGGGTTTAAGCTTCTCAATTTATATATATATATATTTTCAATTTTTTGTTATTTTTTTGTTTATTATTGTTGTTTTTTCAGTGTAAATCGGGTTTTAGTTGTACCCATTAAAGGGAAATAGAAGTTCGTATCATTTCCTTTGGTTCTTGAATTTGAATGGTTGTTGTTGAAGGCTTGTTGAAGTAGATCGAGGAGCCACTGAGTTTCTGATCTGACCAATTTCACTGAAAATGGTATTCTTTTTGTTCAATATTTGTAGTTTTTATTTCTGTTTAATTTTATTTTTAGGAATTTAAGTCTTTTCTTTGTGTCAATGATGGCCAATTTATATATAATTTGATCGGTTGTTGTTGTTGTTTTACTTCCTTGTTGACTGATCTGTGCTTTACTTGGAGCTGAAGTATATGCTAATCTCGCATTGGCATTTCCTCTTTATTTTGAGCTTTAATACTGTGATTGTGATCTAGTTGATATATATGCCGCTATGGTGTTTTTTTTTGGATGTACCCACACTGAGATTCTTTGTTTACTATGTCAAACAAAGTCATTTATAGAACAATGGAAATGAAAGTATTTCGCCCTAAGGCTTTAGTCCAACTAGGTTAGCATTTACCACTGCTCGATTTGTTTGCTGCTGATAATTGTCTAGGCATTAGTATTAGTAATGGAAAATGGTTAACTTTTTCAGTATTAGTCAGCTATTCATTGACTTATATCAAATTAGAGCTGGACTATGCTTAATTGATCGGCTGAAGAGTCTTGTGCTGGAACTGAAGGCTTTTATCTTTGCAATTTGGGCTAATGACTAGAAAAATTCAAACCTCATCTGAATTTTAGTTATGGTCAATTCTTTATTTTGTTTCAATTATATCTATAGCCTCTAACAGTGTCAATTGAGGGAAGACTTAGCAATGCATGTGTCACAACTCTCAAATTTTTAATGTGGCATATATTTCATAATTCAAAAGATTATCTCATTAGCATATGATGTAATATTTAGGCGAAAGAACCCATATGAAGTTATTAATCATATTTTTTAATATTGATTATTATTAATGTTCAAAAGAATGTGAAATAAGAATTTGGAATTCTGACTGCGCTTCACTCCCTGCCCTTCACTTCCTTTTTCCCTTTAAATGTTCCATACAATATGCTAATGGAAAATTTTTGGATAAATATATGACATTGTTAGTAATTTTTCTCAAGTTTTACTGTCATTGGCATCAATATTATAATTAAAGGTTATGTATATAATTGATAGAACTTTAAAACAATAGACATCTTAGAACTTGGATAAAAAAACTTGGATTTCTTTAATCATGTTAACATTTGTGATTTTTTATGCATTATCTTTGATGACTCAATTCAACTTAATCGTGCCTTAAATTTATTAAATCAAGGATTAATTCCTACAAATTGTGATAGACTATATAAATAATTTTTTGCTTCATTTTTCCCCCAATTTTGTGTGATTCCAAAATCATGACCAGTGCTTTTAGAATTGCAACCTTTAAATGCCTTCCTCCAATTCCAGCAAAACTCAAAGACGCTTTCAACTTGGATGATATGTAAAAAACTGACTGATTGAGTTCAGAATTATCGGATAGATTGCTTTTAGTTGTAGTATTGTCTCATGACATTGTATTTATTTTCTGTATTTCTATTTACTGTATGAACAACATTTTTTTCTACTAAGCATCTTCTTTGTTGATCAATAGATCTCTTCATTCATGATTCCTATGCTGCTTATGTTTCTGGAAAATCAGTTCCTAGTGCGGTTAAATGTGGACCTATTAACAATGACCTTAGCCTTGTAACTTGATCCTCTGAACTAAATTTTGGTGTAATTTATTTTTATAACTTGGCCATTTGACATGGGGGCATGGAATGGATTTAATGGCTTTATTTAATTAGTGAAATAGAGATGGATTTGTTTTCTCCACTCCACTCTGCTTAGGACTGCATGTTCAAAAAAATCTAGAGCCATCTAATCCTTTTTCATACTCCCTCACAAGTCATTTTAGGATTGCCCTTCACTCTCTTATCTCCTACAATTTCTGTGTGCTTAGCATTATGTATTGGTGCATTTGTTGGTCCAAAATGCATATATCTCGGCCATCTCAATCTCTCATTTCTCAGCTTCTCTTGAATAGGTGCTACTTTCACCTTTAAAAAGAAAGGGTGCTGGTACCCTCCAATGTTTCTGTTGATTTACCATCAGCACTCTTGAAGAAACAATCATTTCTGTGTGTGTGTGTGTGTGTGTGTGTATTGATTCACATTTTTTTTTAGAGCGTAGAATATGTATCTTACTAACTATAGACGTTAGTGATTACTCTACAAGTGCATGGAGTGGTGATAATTAAAACATCTCTTTATTATCTGTTTGTCAATTTGGATTACCCTAGTATCTTTTATTGATTTCGCTTCTTGCATTGAGATTAATAACAAAAAAAATATTATTTTCCATTTCAATAAATAATAAGTGAAAGAAATTGTTTGCAACACAAATACAATATATGATGCTTAAATCTTATAAATGTGACACAAAATGATACAATTATTATGTTGAAGCAGTCCTCACCACTCTCTTTTTTTGCAGGCTGCTGCTGTGAGTTTGGCGGTTGGATCTCTTGTTTGGTTGGAAGATCCCGTTACAGCTTGGATTGATGGCGAAGTTGTGGAGATTACTGGTGCGGATATTAAGGTCCTTTGTACATCTGGAAAGACGGTGGGTGCTTTTATTTACTTTCCTCAATGCCTATGTTTGATGTACATATAAATCTTGAATGGTTATATTTACCAATGGCTGAAGTGACAATGAACCTTTATGCTTCGTGCGGGAGCATTCGTGCACCGGGCTGCCTTTTATCATATCTAGTTACTTTGTTTCTTATGATGAACCTTTAATGCGTTCTTAATATTTTTTTTTTCCTTTATGCTAATCTATAACATGAAGAATGGAGATAAGCTGACCTGCTTTTTTCCCCCATAACTTTGGCTAATTGTAGGTTGTTGTTAAAGCTTCGAGTGTTTATCCTAAAGATGCTGAAGCCCCTCCTTGCGGAGTGGATGATATGACAAAACTGGCTTATTTGCATGAACCAGGAGTTCTACAGAATTTAAGATCAAGATATGATATGAATGAAATTTATGTGAGTATTTGTAAGCAATGATTAACTTATTATTCATATGCTTCTTGTTTGGAGGAGCGAATGCTGGATTGTTATTTGTCTGGATATATTCTTTTATGCTTTTTATATGTTGTATTATGCTTTAGTGGATATCAAGATACTTTTCTTGTTTTCCTTTACATCTTCCACACTTTCTGATCTATTAAGGCTAATACACTAAATGGTGCGTCCAGACTTACACAGGGAATATATTGATTGCTGTGAATCCTTTTAGAAAGTTGCCCCATCTCTATGATAGCCATATGATGGCACAATATAAAGGGGCAGCCTTTGGTGAGCTTAGTCCACACCCCTTTGCTGTTGCGGATGCTGCATACAGGTACACCATTTCTAGCGGTCAGCAGCTGGTTATTTTGTTTCCTCTTTACTGATTTAATAACAGAAATGCTGTTGCTTGTGGATGCAGGCTAATGATCAATGAAGGAATAAGTCAGTCTATTTTAGTCAGTGGTGAGAGCGGGGCTGGTAAAACAGAAAGCACAAAATTGCTTATGCGTTATCTTGCTTACATGGGAGGAAGAGCTGCTGCTGAGGGAAGGACTGTTGAGCAGCAAGTCTTGGAGGTGACCTATTCCTACAATTTTATTCTGCGACAAGCAGATATAAAAATTCTAGAAATCTGATGTTGCAGGATGATTGGCAGCATACTTACATTTGTAGTGTTTATCATTTTGCAGTCTAATCCTGTTTTAGAAGCATTTGGTAATGCCAAGACAGTTAGAAACAATAACTCAAGGTGGGAAAATCTGTAATAAAGACTTTCTTCATACAGTTCTGAATTTCATAACATGTGTTTAAATGGGCTGTCATTTACATGCTATTGCTACTGCAGTCGTTTTGGTAAATTCGTTGAGATACAGTTTGATCAGAGGGGAAGGATTTCAGGAGCTGCTATCAGAACTTATTTGCTAGAAAGATCACGTGTGTGTCAGGTTTCTGATCCTGAGAGAAATTATCACTGCTTCTACATGCTTTGCGCTGCACCCCCTGAGGTAATAGATCTTAGATTTCTGATTGTTGGTTCATGAAGAAAGGATTTTTATCTGGAGTCAATATCAACCATTTCATGGACTGAATTTATATCATTGGATTGGATATTATGCTACTAATGTTCAATGTATATAATAGCTGTTGCTCTTGTTTCTTCTGTGCTTAGTGAATCTTATCATGATCTAAACCGCGTTTGTGTTACCTAGTGCTCTTCACATAAGTAGGTGATTATGTTAGCAACAAAAATTGGCACCATATATTGCACTTAAGTAAAGCCACTGATTCTGAAGGTTACCATAATCTCAAATGCCGTTTTCTTACTTCTAGACATTTCTCATTGTTTCTTTCCTCATATCATTCATCAGGATACTCAGAAATACAAATTGGGAAACCCAAGAACATTCCATTATCTGAATCAATCAAATTGCTATGAATTGGACGGTGTTGATGATTCCAAGGAATATATTGCAACAAGGAGGGCAATGGAAGTTGTTGGAATAAGTTCTATTGAGCAGGTATTCTACAAGGATCTACTTTAATTGAAAAATGTGACCTGTCAAGTGCTAAAATATCATAAAAGCTCTTTTTTCTCTCTGTTACCCTTTCAGGACGCCATATTTCAAGTTGTGGCTGCAATCCTCCATCTTGGAAATATTGAATTTGCCAAAGGGAGGGAAATAGATTCGTCGATGCCTAAAGATGAAAGATCTTGGTTTCATCTAAGAACTGCTGCTGAGCTTTTAATGTAATTGGTCTATGTCATGTGCACGTCCACACACTGATGGGCTATCTTTCAAAGAATATCTACACCCCATATGCTATTGTAATGGAAGGAAATGCAGATTCTGAAATCTGAATTTTGTTCAGGTGTGATGTGAAGGCACTAGAAGACTCTCTCTGCAAACGTGTAATTGTAACTCGTGATGAAACAATTACAAAGTGGTTGGATCCAGAATCTGCTGCTCTTAGTAGAGATGCATTGGCTAAAATTATTTATTCAAGGTTGTTTGATTGGTAAGTATCACTTTCATATTCTGATGGTATTGTGTTCCCCTGCTCCGCAGAGCATTTTTAAATTCTGAATATCTGGGTATTGGAATATGCTGTTTAGCATGGCTCTAATATTTCCTGTCTTTCTTTAGGCTTGTGGATAAGATTAATAGTTCAATTGGTCAAGATCCAGATTCTAAGTTCTTAATTGGCGTGCTGGACATATATGGATTTGAGAGTTTCAAGACAAACAGGTGCTTAACTGGTATGCCTTTTGTTTACATTATTGAGAGGAATTGGTTCTGTAAGAGAACTAATTGTTCCATTTTAATGTCTCAAGTGTGACATCTTGTCTTGAGGCAATAGAAATATCTATTTATATGTTGTTGGTAGTGTGGCATGGAGGAGCATTTAGATTTCTTGATGCTGTTTCTAGTTATGTGGATTCATTGAAGATGATATTAGTTTTTTGATGGTTCAACAATATCTTACAGCTTTAGTATTACTGCTTTCATGATTATACCAGTTAATGAAACTCCATTTGGCATATTGGTTCCCTGTTGCATCACTATTGGAGGGGTTTCTTTTCTTAGGTGGGCATGGAGTGAGTAGCTGACCAATTGGTTAATCTCTTTTCACTTAGGTGCTCTATAACATTGTCATCTACTATTTGCTGCCTACTATCTGGAGGTAGCAGTCGTTAGCTTCTGTTCCTGTGATGTTTAAATGAGGGATTCATATTTTAATTGAATCAATCGCTGTTTGATGAATCTTGGTGGATGCTTGTTTCATTCTTTCATCTGATTGTTGATATGATGTCATTCCTGCAGTTTTGAGCAATTTTGCATCAACTTGACAAATGAAAAACTTCAGCAACATTTTAATCAGGTATATTTGGAAAGTCAGTGCTACTCTCTTTAGATGCCTTTTTGTTTCTTTTGTCCACTGAATGTGCTATTGATGCATATATATATATATATATATATATATATATCTTGGCAGCATGTCTTCAAAATGGAGCAAGAAGAATATACAAAAGAAGAAATTGATTGGAGCTACATTGAATTTGTTGATAATCAAGATATTCTTGATCTCATTGAAAAGGTTTGTTTTTCTTCTACCTTTGCAACAGGTATTATTAGGCATTTGGTCTGATCTGCTCTGATTTCTTTGATCTAGTGCGAAATGATTTTGTAAATTCTGTCATTGTTGTTGTTATTGTCGTCCTGTGGTTGATTTTCTATATATTAACTGCAAAACAGCAAATAAGGCGGTTCTCATAAATAGAACTCTAGACTAATTGGTAATATTCATCTCAATGTACTCTATAATTTAGTAATTTTTTTCCTTGTTATCTTCGAACAGTTTATTCTTCTTATTTTACTATGTTGGCAATCACATGCTTAAAATTGCTCTGGATTTTGGAGGAAATAAACAATCATAATTCAATGCTGCCTCCTCTTTTCATTTGATGTTTTGACTTATTTTTAAAATTTTCTGTTTCCTATTAATTTTCAGAAACCTGGTGGTATAATTGCTCTTCTGGATGAAGCATGGTAAGCATAATGGCAGCATACTGTTCTCATTTTCTTCTATTTCACATTAACATCAATGGTACAGCTATTTATCTCTTTTTTCCCAAAATTGCTTGATTGTCCTGCATGATAATGTAACTGCGAATTGTTTTTTCTAGCATGTTTCCAAGATCAACACATGAAACTTTTGCTCAGAAGTTGTACCAGACATTTAAAAATCATGGACGGTTCAGCAAGCCAAAATTAGCTCGAAGCGACTTCACAATTAGCCACTATGCTGGTGATGTAAGCGTGTATATATATATATATATTCTGGTTCAGCAATGTTGTGACAAAATAATATTTTTGGATTTTGATATATATTGATGGAGCTTTGACTTATTACCAGGTCACATATCAAACTGAACTGTTTTTGGATAAGAACAAAGACTATGTTGTTGCTGAACATCAAGCACTCTTAAATGCTTCCAAATGTTCATTTGTTTCGGGATTGTTTCCACCTTTAGCTGAAGAATCCTCTAAACAGTCAAAGTTCTCTTCAATAGGTTCTCGGTTTAAGGTATGGTATATTTTGTATTCATATTTTCCCCCAAATTATGTTCTTTGTCAGGTCTTGTGGGTATAATTTTTGTCCTCTACTGCATGCAGCAACAACTGCAAGCTTTGCTTGAAACTCTGAGTTCAACAGAGCCACATTACATTCGCTGTGTAAAGCCTAACAATCTTCTCAAGCCAGTAATTTTTGAGAGTAAAAATGTTCTTCAACAATTGCGGTGTGGGGTAAGAGGCTAATGGCTGTTACTTCTGAATCTGGACTATGTTAAAGTTGTAATTTTGAACTGCCTGAATATATGCTAGTTCATTGTCTCTCTTTCAGGGAGTCATGGAAGCAATTAGGATTAGTTGTGCAGGATATCCTACTAGAAAATCATTTGATGATTTTGCAGACAGATTTGGCGTCCTTGCACCAGAAGTTTTGGATCGCAGGTATTTGATTATTTTTCTTGTCCGTAAGATTTTCTGCTGAAGCTTTGCAAATTCTGACCCTGGTATAATGCAATTTTCCACTAGTTCCGATGAAGTTGCTGCTTGCAAGAGGCTGCTGGAAAAAGTAGGACTTGAAGGTTATCAGGTAATTGTCCGAGATGTGAACTAATCCTCTTCTAAGAATTTATACTTAGTTGTATAATTTTTGATTCATTATGAGTTTAACCATTGTTTAATATAGGAGGCCATTATTTTCACTTTACAATGGATATGATATCATGTTTGTTTCACTGTAAGGCTTTGGAGTTTTAACACTGTTGCTCTTCATTGCCAATCTGATAATAAGACCTAGATTGATGAGCAGCTCCAACATCTTCTCAATAACCCTGCTATTGGGAATCAACTGGATCCTCACATGATATTTTCCTATCTTTGGTGAGGTTATTTTTTTCTGTGCTAATACTATGTTCCATTTTATTTTGCAGATTGGTAAGACAAAGGTATTCCTTAGGGCTGGTCAAATGGCAGAACTGGATGCTCGTAGGAGTGAGGTGTTGGGAAGATCAGCAAGCATTATTCAGAGGAAAGTGCGGTCTTATTTGTCCCGCAAAAGTTTCATCATGCTCCGCCAATCTGCAATACAGATTCAATCAGCATGCAGAGGTGTTTTCTTGCTTCTTGTCACTTGCCTTAGCTGGTAGTGGTTAAAGGCTTAGGTTATGAGAATTTGTATCAAACTATTGATTTGTCTGTGGCCAATACAGGACAACTTGCTCGGCAAGTTTACGAGGACATGCGGAGAGAGGTTGCTTCTCTGATGATCCAAAGATATTTGCGGATGCATTTTGCTAGGAAAGCTTATACAGATTTGTGTTGCTCTGCTATTTCTATCCAAACGGGTATGCGTGGTATGGCTGCTAGGGATGAGTTACGCTTCAGAAGGCAGACTAAAGCAGCAATTGTAATTCAGGTATTCCTGGGATATTCATTGCGACGTTCACAATATATTTTGGCAGTTTCTTTTTTGTTGTTACTTTCTGCACATTGCAAGCATTGTTTTAACAATTTCATGCTTTTTGAAGTTATGTGTGCCTGAATTGATATGCCATTTTTCCACTTTACTCAGAGTCAATGCCGCAAATACTTGGCTCTGTTACATTACATGAAGTTGAAGAAAGCAGCAATTGCAATACAGTGTGCATGGAGAAGGAGAGTTGCTTGTAAAGAACTGAGGAAACTTAAGATGGTCAGCTTTTCTCTTTTTATTTAATTTAATCTTGTGAAATTGTTTTGGAAACAGGCGAGGGTGGAAGCCTTATACTTGTCTTCTCTTTTATTCTACTAGATCTTCTGTTATGAGTTAACTGCTTTTTACTTGTATTCAATGGTTTTGCCTAACCAGGGCCATTGGAAGAAAAAATCTTGTTCTGCTTATTATGTTGATAAAATTTCATGGCGTTAATTTCTACTTTCTGAAACTATAATGTTCTATTTCCTTTGTTCGTTGTGCAAGGACAATTTTTCGTATAATTTTTAATGACCCAAAAAACCAATTCCAAGGATCACTTTAAAATGATGGGTATTTTTATTGCACACACTTTGTTTAAGCAAAAACTCATTTAGCATGAAAATTTTCCTTGAAAGGATTTGCATGCACTTAAATTGTATCTGTGGATGTGATTTTATATGACTTTTGGTTTAGTTCTTTTAAATTATAATGTAATTAATATCCTTTTTTATTGATTATTTTTCTGATATTATACAGTTCTTTTGAAGCAATTAAAAAATTGTTGTTCTCTTTGTTGTTTTCGCATGTGAAATTTAGTCTTTATTCTTTGCATTATTCTTTTTATAACAGGCTGCCAGGGAAACCGGTGCTCTTCAAGCTGCCAAAAATAAATTGGAAAAGCAGGTTGAAGAATTAACATGGAGACTACAGCTGGAGAAGCGCATGAGGGTATGCACATGTGAAATTTCTTAGTAGTAATTATGCAATGTTTATCTCATCAAAAGTCATCTGACATTTTAGTTATCGGCTTTAATTTATTCATTTTCTTGACCATTTGTTTAGTCTTTTTATTTCATCAGCTTGCCTGTTTGAAACATGCTTCAGTTTGATAAAATAAATAAAATGAATTATTATTTGAAATAAATGAATAATATTTCTCATTTAGGTTTCCAGTTTGTTTGTCCTCTGGTCCTTGCGTGGGCTTTTAAGAGGACGATCTTTGTTTTGTTTTTATTTTTATCTAGAAAAGGGATGATATGTCTTAAAAGCATCCATAGGATATACTGCTTGTCGACTGAAGGCTTGGTGAAACATAAAACTAAAAGGTGCTGCCTGAAAGAAGCTAACTTATTCAACCTTTGTTTAGTGTCGACACTGATTTAATTCGTGTTGTTTTGCCTCACATTTGGTAATTCATCATAGATCGTTATCCTCTTGTTTTCTTTTCTCAAATTTTTGCATCATCTGTGTTCTGTAGGCTGATCTGGAAGAAGCTAAAACACAAGAAAATGCAAAACTGCAGTTGGCTTTACAGGAAATGCAACTTCAGTTCAAAGAAACTAAGGAAATGCTCGTAAAGGAAAGGGAGGCTGCCAAAATGGCCAAAGAAATTGTCCCTGTTATACAGGAGGTTCCTGTAGTTGACCATGCAATGCTGGAGAAGCTGACTACTGAAAATGAGAAACTCAAGGTAGGAGGCTGATGGTTTGGGGTCCATACCATAAATTAAAAGCAGACATCTAAGAATTGTTCTCTGAACTTGGGAATCGTGCTTTTGAACTTTTCTTTTTACCATTGATGATGATTTCAACTTTGTGATAAATTTCAGGCTCTGGCTAGTTCCTTGGAACAGAAAATTGATGAAACAGAGAAAAAATTTGAAGAGACGAGCAAAATAAGTGAAGAAAGGTTGAAGCAAGCTTTGGAGGCAGAGTCAAAAGTAGTTGAACTAAAGACTGCCATGCATAGGTGGTTGCTATGTTGAAAATACATTGCCCATACAGATATATTTGCCATTAATTAAATGCAATGTGAATATCTCTGTTAATGCCTTGATGCTCATGTTCCTTGTTTCCTATCTCTATTGAATTGTTTCCAGGCTGGAAGAAAAATTTTCTGACATGGAAACTGAAAACCAAGTTCTTCGGCAGCAAAGTTTGCTCCAGACACCTGTTAAGAGGACATCAGAGCGTCCACCCATTCCAGCAACTCAGGTATGCATTTTCTGCAAAGATGTTTGGATCCTCTATTTCCCGGCCTTTCTCATGTTAACCTTTCTTTAATTGCAGAGTTTGGAAAATGGTCATGTGAATGAAGAGCATAAAGCCAATGTAATCAATCTCAGTGATCATCTACCTATAGCAATTGAATATTGTGTTGTCATAATTTCATACTCTGCCTGCTGGTTAATGATTGTCAATGAGATTTTTTTTACAGTTAATGAGATTTTTTTTACAGGAACCACAGAATGCAACCCCTGTAAAAGCATTTGGCACGGAGTCAGATAGCAGGTTAAGGAGATCCCACATTGAACGTCAAAATGTATGTGCTTAAAAAATCAGTTTCTTCTTTATCTATTATCTTTCCCCTTTCTAAGAGGGATGTGGGCTGTGAAGTTCCAACATATCCTTTTATTTGTTGCAACAGGAGAATATTGATGCTCTTATCAATTGTGTTATGAATAACATTGGATATAGTCATGGAAAGCCTGTTGCAGCATTTACCATATACAAATGCCTTCTCCATTGGAAATCTTTTGAAGCAGAAAGGACTAGTGTGTTTGATTGTCTCATTCAAATGATTGGTTCTGCAATCGAGGTAACTGGGCACATCATCATATCATAGATTGTTCTGAGAAAAAGCTAACTATGAGTGCAGTGATCCATTGAACAAGGCATGCCAATGAAAATTCTGTTCCTGGTTGCAGAATGAAGATAACAATGAACACATGGCTTACTGGTTATCAAATACATCAGCTTTATTGTTTTTGCTGCAACGGAGTCTGAAGGCAGCTGGTGCTACTGGTGCAACTCCAAATCGGAAGCCATCCTCAGCAGCATCTTTGTTTGGGAGGATGGCCATGGTATTGATTTTTTTTTCTCAAATTAATTCTGCTATCTTTTGGCATAATTTTGCTGTCAAGGCTATGTTTTGTTCACTAATTGCATTCTTTGTCAATTCTAGGGTTTTCGTTCTTCACCCTCCTCTTCCAACCTTGCTGCTGCAGCTGCACTCACAGTAGTACGCCAAGTAGAGGCCAAATACCCAGCCTTGCTTTTCAAGCAACAGCTTGCTGCATATGTGGAGAAAATTTATGGGATTATTCGAGACAACTTGAAGAAAGAATTGTCGTCTTTACTTTCGTTATGCATTCAGGTATATTGCCTATTAATTCTTTCTGTGTTGTGGAAACAGAAAAAATTGTTTTAAATCCTGATTGCCTGTCAATTTCAACAACTGTAACTTCATGTTATTCTTTTTGTCCACTTTAGGCTCCCAGAACATCTAAGGGAAGTGTACTAAGATCTGGGCGGTCCTTCAGTAAAGATTCCCCATCAAGCCATTGGCAGAGCATAATTGATAGTCTCAACACTCTCCTCAGCACTTTGAAACAAAATTTTGTACGGGCTTTACTATTTGCTCTTTTAGTTGTCTTTTAAATGCGCAAAGAACTCATTTTTATGGATACTTTCAGGTGCCTTCGGTTCTTATCCAGAAGATCTATACCCAAACTTTCTCATACATTAATGTGCAATTATTCAATAGGTAACTAGTCAGCCTACTTCTGTGATATTATCATCTTATGACAAAAGGTTTCCTTACGTGAATTCTATGATGTTCAGTCTTCTTTTACGTCGTGAGTGCTGTACCTTTAGCAATGGTGAATATGTGAAAGCTGGATTAGCTGAGCTAGAGCTATGGTGTTGCCAAGCAAAAGAAGAGGTAATCTTATTTGCATTTAACTTGTCAGGATCATCTTGAGCATTTCTTTATAGTTTGCTTAATTTGTTATGTTGCATTTGCATTCTCTAGATTCCTTTGCCTTGCGCATAAGTTTTCTTTTGTTTTCATTACTCCATCTCCTTTGACTGCAGTATGCTGGCTCATCTTGGGATGAACTGAAGCACATCAGACAGGCTGTTGGATTTTTGGTATACTCATGAATTGTTTTTCATTTAAATTTTAGTTCTAACAGGAAACATAATGGTGATCTTTTTCTATACTGTTCATTTTCTTGTCTCGACCCTCAGGTTATACATCAGAAGTATAGAATATCCTATGATGAAATCACAAATGATCTGTGCCCTGTAAGTCTCTCTCTCTCTCTCTCTCTCTAATATACCGTGCATATGCATTAGTGGACCACAGTTCACATACTCACATATTCAGATGCTGGCATATTCGCTATTTTACATTTTCCAATTATTACAGCTTCATGCACACAGAAAATAAAACATCAGAAGCCTCCTCACGACAATGCTTTCTTTTTTTTTTTTCAGATCCTGAGTGTGCAACAGCTGTATAGAATCTGTACTCTGTACTGGGATGACAACTATAACACTCGAAGTGTGTCTCCTGGTGTAAGTGTTTTTGAAAGATTTTTCTATGGTGTTTCGGAGTTTGTTTTTTGTCAAACATATTTGAATGCTCTGTAACTTGCACCTTCAATCTCTCTCCAGGTCATTTCTAGTATGAGGGTACTTATGACGGAAGACTCTAATGATGCTGCCAGCAGTTCCTTTTTGTTAGACGACAATTCTGGGTAAGTTTGTTCTCAAATATGTCAATTTGTTATCATGGAAACTTCTTGCATGTTTATGAATGAAGTGATATGGGCTATCTTTCATTTCTACTAAACTAGGAAACTGATAATGTTTATAGAGATATTGAGTTATGCACATAAAATGAAATGAGGGTAACTGAATTGTCAATGTCTTTTTGATTGATCATTTAATTCTGGTTCATGTGGGGTTAAACAATCTCACCGATCTCACCGTTTTTGGCATCTCAATGAAAATAGTTCATACGATTATAAGATGCTTCCATCCTCCACGACAGTACTACTCTACATATTTTTCTTCAAATATATCTTCTTAATTTGTAAAAAAAAATGTTGCCTTTTGCAATTTATTCATATTATATATACCCTTTTAATTTGTAATTCTTAATGCAGCATCCCATTCTCGGTTGAAGACCTTTCTAATTCACTGCAAGAGAAGGATTTCATGGATGTTCAACCGGCAGAACAACTACTTGAGAATCCAGCCTTCCAATTTTTACACGAGTGAGGGCCAAAGGAAGCTCAAGCTTCTTATCCTTTTTGTCTGAAAGTAGGCAGCATTCAATCTCTCATCAGTGCTAAGATGGTTGTAAAGTTCATATCTTTTTTTTTTCCTTTTTCTCTATTTCCCTATTCTTTTTTTTTCTCTGCTCCCCATATGAAAATATTTTATTAATTTGTTATTATTTATTATTTTTGAGATTCAATTCTGTAAAATCCATCCTTGTGAGGGGCAAAGGAAAACACCTTGTTGGTTGGTTGAGTGTGCATTCTTTAGTGAAATCCTACATTTGTTTTTGTTTTTGTTCTTTTCTTTTTGCCATAATGGGCAGCAAATTTCACAGGGAGTTTTAGAGGGAGGTGCATAGTTTCATTGTTAGTTTGTGGTTGAGACAATTGCTCTCTCCATCCAATTTTCATTGTACAAAGAAACAACACATTTGAACATTAATTTCATAGTAATGAGAAATTAATATAATGGGATTGGTTTTAAACATTGCATCGTTTGTTTTAAATAAATTTTATTCTATTTTCTTTTATGGCTATTTATAGATGGGTTGGTTACCTACATTTTTTCAATTCTTGAAGTAACACTTGTTATTTTATTGTATTTTTTTCCTATGATGGCAATGTATTGCATTCAATTCTTTATTTTTATTGAAGATAATATACTTATCAATCTTTATAACAGTTTCAACATAAAGTATATTTTCAAATAATTTAAGGGTGAAAATGAATGGTGATTCTAATTTGTTTTTAACTATAAAGCCTCCAATTTACATGGAATTTTATGATTAGTAGGAGTTTCAAATTATTCGGTTGCATTATGCAGGAGCTTGAGTACAGTATTGGATTTTAAAAAGATGTGAATAATTGATGAATAAAACTCAGTTCAAAGATTATTTGAAAGTAGATATTGTTAATTAATAAAATTAATGAAATTTTATGCTTTCAAAGTATTCACGAAAATAATAAAATTAATGAAATTTTATGCTTTCGAAGCATTCCCGAAAAGAGCCTATGATGGAGTTTGGGCCACGTAATTTGTCAATTGAATCGTGTACTGTCACGCAAGCTGAGTTGTGGAGAGTTTATATTTGGCTAGAATGTTTAGAGTTTGTAAAATTAATAATTCAAAATTAATAACTTTTTTTCTTGATAAAAAAAAAAGTTCTGACAATGGATATAAATTTTAATTTTTAATTTAAACAAATAAAAGTAAGAAAATGTTTTAAATACGACCTTCATTTTTTTTATTAAAAATTCAATAGGCGAAAATAATATTGAATCAAATTAAATTAAAAGGATTTTTTATTCAATATATAGTGAAAATATTAATTTTTGAATGTAATCAAGAAATGGGTGGCTCTTTCTGATAATTGTTGGAAATTAAACGTAGATGTTGCAAAATTAGGAAAGGGAATGTAATCAAAATAAACTCTCTGGCCCATTATTTAGATAAAGGGACGATTTCTCTTTCAAAATAAAGAATTATTATAGAGGATGTGTCATTAGGTTTTGCCTAATTGTAATGATCTTTTTTAATTTAATAAAAGTTCCACTTTTATAAAAAAAATTAATAAAATAAAATTTTATTATATTTAAAAAAGAAAAAAAAACATAATAATATCAAATGCATTTATCAAAGGGAGAAATTGATATATATATAATTGACGTGTAATCTAAATAATAAATGAATAGTAACCAATATCTAAAAAATCAAAATAAAATAATATATATATATATATATATTCTTTTGGTAGCCCATGAGGAAATCACATGGAAGCCCTAAAAAAACCCTCACCTCACCTCACCACCGATTACACAATAATTGACTACTGCTTTATCGCAAGTGGCGGAGCCAGAATTACTGAAAGAGGGAGCTAAAGCTAAGGAGGCTGAGGGAGGCTGAAGGGAGACTGAGAATTTACATGTCTGACGGCCGATAAGAAGGTCGTCAATTCCCACCCAATTTCATCTGCCTCCGCCACTGCTGACCTCACCCTTCTCTACCACTAAAACCAATGCCTATACAGTAAGAACTACTAAACCATTGGGACCATCCCTTTCATTTATGGGTTTTGGACCCAAATTTTTAGGACCCCTACCTACTGGACCACTTTTAATTTTTCATTCTTTTAATCTTCAAAATTATACAACTCTAATTTACACTAATTTTTGTCCATCAATATTTTTTGGTCCAAATTTTGTATCTTCTACAACTGCCTTCCATTGCTAGTCAAAGTGCGGATTAATTAAACCATATATATGAAGATAATATTTTTTTTTCACATTTTAGAAAATTCAATTCATTCACATTTTAATTCGCGTAAATTCAATGTTCAAATTTTGAAATATTTTTTAATTAAATAAATTTTAATTTAATGAAATATATAAAATAATGTATTGGTTCAATGCATAAATTCAAAATATCTTATTAATTGAATATATTTTATTAAAAAAAATTATATTTGTACTCACGCATTGAAAACAATTTCCACACTACTAATGTGTGGAAAATGATATATATAGAGAGAAACAAATAATAAAGGGAAAATGTGTAAATATGACCATCATTTTTAGACTAAAGAGCATATATATACCTCATTTTTTTTGTTTCAAAAATATATAGCAAGTTTGTAAAATGAAATAAATATACACAAAAATTAAGAAAAATTATATAAAATACTATTTTTTCTTTAAAATCTTATTTTTACTATGTATTTTTTTTTCAATTTGCAAAAATACTATTTTTTAATTTTTATATTATATTCAACATATACCAAAAATATACTCAATATATACCAAAAACATACTATATTTTTGTAAATTTTTGATATATGCATGATTTTTTTGTAATTTTATTGGTTTACCAAAAATTACAAAAATATCATGCATGTACAAAAATTTACAAAAGTATGCTATACTTTTTTTATATTTGAGTATATTTTTGGTATATATTGGGTATAATGTAAAAAAAATTAAATTAAAAAAATAATTTTCTCTTAATTTTTGTACATATTTACACCATTTTACAAACTTGCTTTATATTTTTTATATAAAAAAAATATGAGGTGCATATGTGTGCTATTGAGTTTAAAAATCAAAGTTATATTTACATATTTACCCAATAAATTATAAAATATCTTATATTTTAAAATAGCATATGACTTTAGTATTAAGAAATTCAAAATATCTTTTTAAATTGAATAAAATTTTATAAGATATTTAATTTTTTCATCTTATATAGTTGAAAATAACTTCACTTAAAATCTATTAGTATTAAGGTAATATTAGGTTTCAATCAATATTTAATTTATGATCAATATCTCTGTGGTCCATCAATTTTGAATTATCTGATTTTAAAGTGACTCTGATATTATCTGTAATAATCTTAATTATTATAAATATTTATTAAAATTATGCTGCTTTTTGTTGGCATGAATATTTTTTTCTTATATATATTATATATATATATATATATACAAAATGTGAAATGAAAATAAAATTATTTGTGGGAAGTGTGAAATATGTTGATAAGAGTTTGAATTTGCATTAAAAGTTAAAAAACAAAGAAGAGGGTTGTGGAGTGGTCAAGTCCAAAGGAGCATGTGGGTTATCCTTACACTTCACCTGACTGAGTGTGAGTTGGTTTAGGACTGTAATTGGTCCATGATTTTGAGGCATTTAGAGTTTTAGGTCCCCTATCTATTTATAAGTTACCCCTTTGTAGACTTTGATTGTGAAGAGAATTTTTAACCTATCCACATGAATCATATACACCTATTATATATCACCTACTTCCCTTTGTTGGGTCCATTTTTCAGGTTTAGAACATGACTTCCTTGGCCTCGTATCACCCCAAATCCTTATCAAATTAGTCCTTAACATTAATTGAAATCAATATAAAACAAAAGTATTTGAATTATTTTTATTTAATCAATTATGATTTTTTTTAGTCAATTTATATATTGATTAAGATTAATTTTTTTTCTTAAAAAAAAAACAAGCGTATAAGAATATAGTTTCTATGAATGGTTTATATATTAAAAAATTATATTGGTTGATCATAAAATCAAGAAACTTAGTTAATAAAAAAATATTTATTAATTTAAAATAATTTAACACCTTTGATAGGATAATTATATATGTCGTCTCTTAAAAAATTATTAATGTTCATTGTCGTCTTTCATTATTAAGTTATCACATTGTGATCTTGGAATCTCCAAATCATTATTGTCATTTCTCCAACCATTTGTCATCCAAAATCTTTATAAAAAATTCACATAATGTATGATGTGGTACCACCACATCTCTTAAAATGATGTGATAAATGATATAAGTATGTGGCAAGTAACATAATTTGCCACTTCATTTTAAAAACTAATTTGACATGATATCATATGTAATGTTAATTCTATAAAAGAATCACTTGAAATTAATGAAAATCAATAAAGATACCTGCATCTCTAACATTAAAAATCAAATATTTAACCATTCGATATTGTTATATTATTATTATTATTGTTGTTGTTGTTGCTGTATACAATAATAATAATAATCAATACATTTGTTCTAAAGTTAAATGGACCCACAGGGTGGAACTTTAAGTTAGTCACTATCATACCCACATGCCAAATTGAAATTAAATTCCCAAATTTCCTAATTTGATTATGAAATATTGTTATATAATCTTATCCCATTTGATACCAAAGCTCAGTGCTTGCTATTAAATATTTTTTTAAGCAATGTTTAAAGGGAATTGCTAACCTTTTGTGGGTCTTTTTTATTTATTTCATAAAATTAATGCCACTCTTATCATCATCATCATCATCATCATCATCATCATCATCATCATCATTATTATTATTATTATTATTATTATTATTATTTTCAAATGGCTAATTTTTTTAACCTGGCTATGGGGCCTTAAGTTTCATTAGTGGGGTAAGAATTAGCCGTTTGAAAAAAAATTAATATTTCAAAATTAATATATATATTTTTAATTTGGTGTTATCTTTACAATAAATTACATCTTGATCTAACTTTATTTTCAAAAATTTTAAGAGATATTTGAATTGAAAGTTAAAATTTTGATAAATAGAATAAAAGATTATAAATAAAAAATAATATATGTAGTATTTTTTTTACCTGAATATATGTAGTATATTTAATAGAGTAATTCATGTCTACATTGATTGCATATTAACATCATTTAATATAATAATTACAAAATAAAAAAGAATCTCAATGTATTTTTATTAACCAAAATATGAATTTATAAATCATATTGGTTAAATATTTTATTCAAGAAAAAAACCATTTGCCTTTAAAAAAAATATTTTCTATATTCATTAATTTGAGTATATGAAATAAGTATATATATACACAACAATTTTCTAATTATTAAAAAATTTGAGGCTACAATATTATTAAGGACTATAATAGAAAGAAATGTAAATATTGTTTTATAAATATCTTGTATTCTTTTTTAACATTGAAAAGCTAATTAATAAAAAAAAATTTAATTTTGAAAATTTTAATTATAAAATAAATATTTAATTGTTGAATTTATTTATTGATAGAATATTCATTAAACAACTAAAAAGAGCAAAAAAGAAAAAAAAAAAAAGGAAAAAAAATATGGCATGACCTTTGATTGAAAAATTATTCTTTACATGATGAAAATTTGGGTGACTTACATAATATCTCTTAATTGCATCTTAATTTTCCCCCTTTCTTTCTACAATATTACCATATCCATATTTTTCCTCTTTTATTTTTTTTTTCTCATCAGAGCTAACATAAAAATATTTTTTTTTCTTGTTTTCAAAAAGATATGAAACATACAATGGATTATGCATATTTAGTCGAAGAGCACATACATATATAGATGAGTCCATACTATTAACAAGAGATAAAAACACAGAGAGATTAATAATTATTGAAGATGGTAAAGAATAAGAATAGTTTCACATGTTATATATTATAATAATTAGATTATAGCTATATAATAAAAATTAATTTAATTAAAGCTGACTCGATTTGTAATTTGACTAATTTCTCACCAAAGTCTCAATATTAGTATCTTATAAATTAATATTTCAAAAATCATGAGTTTAAACCGCCGTTTCATGCATGTGGTCTCATGTGTTTCCACAAATATATTCTTCAATTCTCTTTCAGAATATTAATCATGCAATTAAATTAAAATTAAATAAATCCAAGTTTTATGACGTAAAATAAGCAAATCTAATCTTGAGTCATGTTCTTGTTTCTTTTGGTAAACCTTTTAGTCATGTTATGGTGGGTTTTGAAGAGGAAAGGAGTCAACGGCAAATATATCAACGTCATCAAGGACATGTATGAGAATGCATCCACTAGTGTGAAAACACCTGGTGGAGACACTGAGGTTTTCCCTATTACTACCGGATTGCATCAAGGTTCGGCCATGAGTCCATATTTATTTACTCTGGTTATGGACGAGCTAACTAGAAGCATACAAGACGATGTTCCTTGGTGTATGTTGTTTGCTGATGACATTATTTTAATTGATGAGACTAGTGCTGGTGTAAACCGTAAGTTGGAAGTGTGGAGAAAAACCCTCGAGGACAAGGGTTTTAAGTTAAGTAGGAGTAAAACGGAATATATGCACTGTGAGTTCAGTCTAAGGAAGAAGCAGGAACATGAGGTTAAGTTGGATGGAGTTTTGGTTCCTAAAACCAAGCACTTCAAATATTTAGGTTCGGTGTTCCAGAATGATGGCCGTATAGATGAAGATGTGGCTCACAGAATACAGGTAGGGTGGTTGAAGTGGAAGGATGCGACTGGGGTTCTATGTGATAAGAAAATACCTCTGAAAGTGAAAGGTAAATTCTATAGGACGGTTGTTAGACCTGCGATGCTCTATGGTAGTGAGTGTTGGGCACCAACAGGACAACATTTGCATAAGATGAGTGTGGCAGAAATGAGGATGCTAAGATGGATGTGTGGACATACCAGACTGGACAAAATTAAGAATGTTCATATTCGACAAAAAGTCCAAGTAGCGGACGTCGGAGATAAGGTGAGGGAAGGAAGACTTAGATGGTATGGGCATGTTTTAAGAAGACCTCCTAATGCTGCGGTTCGTAAGTGTGAGAATTTGTTGATTGAGGGGGCTAGAGGTCGTGGCAGACCTAGAACTGTGTGGAAGGAGGTGATAGCAAGAGACTTACGTGCCTTAGATCTTGATGCGGATTTGATTAATGACAGACTTGAATGGAGACGTAAAATCCGTGTCTTGGAAGGGGCCTAAGGCTGGAGTATCTTTTTTGGTGTCTTTTGAGCTTATTTTGTTGAGAATCCATACAGCCGACCCCAACTTGTTTGGGATTAAGGCTTAGTTGTTGTTGTTGTATAAATAAGGTCCTTGTAATTAAAACAATTAATTAAAATTAAGCATTAATTAACCATGTGTATTATCAATTAAATTGTTATATAAAATGTTTCATTTTGAACAAACCATATATATTATTCTCCATTTATGCGATATTCTAATTGTGAATTTAATTTGTTAATTATCATTTGCTTAAACTCTAGAAGTCCCATGTAGAGCTAAAATGAAATGAGCTAATGAAGATTTGTATCTTGTCATGCTATCTCCTTAATCAAAGTGCCCTTAAAATATTAATATTAATAGTAATATTGATTTTTATCTTTTATAATAATTTTTGCTGATTAAAGATCAGACTAAATTTCGATGGTCTAAATATATTTTTTTATTTTAAAAAATTCACATCAAATACTTAAAAGGCTTAATTTAATTAAAAAAGAAATATAAACTTCTCCTAAATTTATAATTTTAATGTTAATAAATTAAATAAAGATATATTTAATTTTTGACAATTTTTAGACCGGTAAGAGATCATGTCAAATTTCCAGGATGGCCTGAGATGACTTAACAATTTTTATTTAAAAAATCCACGTTTCATAAATTATGCATGTTGTTCTTAATGAAACGACCATGGTTGATGCTTAAATCATTAAAATAAAAAAAATCTAATAATTTGACAAATTTATGACAAGTAGAAAGTAATTATAAATTTCTTTTTTACCATTAATAATTTAAATTATTTAATAATATGTATTTTAAAAGTTTCAATTAAATTACAATTATTTAAATAATAAATAAATTTTAAAATTTTATCCTTAAAATTTCATATTTTTCTTCACTCTATATAAAAGACAAAATAATTTAAAAGATAGTATCTTTTTCTTCTTTAATTTGTTTTTTTAATAAATGTAATAAATTGGAATCTTAATAGTGCATTACTAACACTAGAGCTAAAAGTAGTTAATTAGTCTAATTAATTAATAGATGCACTAAAGAAGCAAAATGGTTGACTTTGCCTTTATCAACAAAAAAAAATGCAAAAGGGCAACATTAAGCAAATTTAATTAATTAATTTTCAATTTGGATTAAGGGGCTCACTTTACTAGCAATTAGGTAGCCATTGAAGATGGGTACAGTCACATGGTTTCAAGAACCCAAAACATGAACCATAATTAAAATTTAACTATGGGCGGTTAAGTTAATCTTTTAAGTCACGATTCCACTTCATTTTCTTTTTTAATCTCCAAAGCCTATATTAGGATTAAACTAATCAATAATTATATATTGTAATTAAACGCATAACTAAACATAAAACCATTGATTAATAGTAATTAATGAATTAACTAATTAATCTTATGTATATTATTCATTGGAAACAATTCTCCAAACATCTCTTGTAGATTTTCTAGGAAAATTTTGAAATACTAACAAAACCATATGAACATGCAGCCTTTGATAGGAATGGAGTGTGCTTCTACCTCAAAAAACCCACTTTTTATTTTTTATTTATATTTATATTTTTGTGATGTACAACTTCTTGGCCTCTCACAAGAACCTTGAAATTCTAAGGCTTTTGGAGTGATAATCATCATAAAATTACAAGAAAATTTTCATTAATTAGTCTAATTGGTTTGGTTAACTTAAATAAGGATCGCTCAAAAAAATGTAGTTAAGAAAACAAATCATATTATAAAAACAGTATATAACATAGAAAAGCTACAAAGTAATTAATATTGTGTTAGTCACCTTCTATATATGTATATGCACATGGCATTGCATATGACATTGAAAAGACTATGGAAATGCATTTGACACAATTAATTAATTAATTATGTTCCTACTTAGCCATCCATCCATCCATACATATATATATATATATATATATATATATATTTGGAGTCAATCAAGCTATGTTTATTATATTGCATTTGCCTTAAACCAAGACTTTGCAATGGTTGAATTACTATCTTCCATGCGTTTAAATTGTCGCTTTTGTAAAAAAAAAAAAAATTTATTCCACTTATAATGTCACTTTATAAAATTAATAAATTAATTATTTTTTTAACTATACTCTTATTATTAATAAGTTAATTAATAAAGTAAAAGTAAAATATTTTTAATGTTAATGAGTTAATGATGAGTATTTTAGTCTATTTAAAATAATTTTATATAATATTAAAATAATTTAATCATTTTTTTTACTAAATATGCATGAGTCAAAGATGATAATTTAAATAAGACGGAGATAATATTTAGTTAAATTATCCATTGTATTAAGAAAATTAATGACAATTATTTTAGAAATAATAACTTGCTAGAATGTGGGAGGAATAATATTAGTTTTTGACCTAATACTTACTCGTTAATTTATAACTAATAATTAATCGATTGCAATTAACAACGAATTAAAAGTATAAAATGATATTTTGCATAATTATAACGATTAATTATTCTCGCTTTTATTTATTTATTTATTTTTAAAAAATAATCATTTAATATATTATTTTCATATATATATATTGTTCATATATTATAATTAATATTTTTTAAAAAATAACTTTTAAATTAAAAATATATTAATATATATATAATATTTAACAAACTGAAAATAGATGTAATATATATTATTGAATCAGGCTGTGGAGAGATATTAAATTGTCATCCTTAATTAAAAAGCACCACATGTTGATCCCCAAATTCCCATTTTCTTTAAAAAAAAATTAATTAAAACTCACCTGAACTCTCTGATAACAAATGATTATGGGAAAACTAAATCAATGTGTGTGGAACTGGAATGTGGTGTGTTGTAAGAATGAAAGGGGGTGGCACCTTGGTTTAAGAGAATTAATTACTTCATTAATTAACAATTAATTATTGCATTTTTCTTAGTGTAAATCTAATAGTAGAAAATATAATTATATAATTAATTTGCCACATGCAAGGCTATGGTTGTGCTCGGTGCAATGATCCTAACATGGTAATTGGATGACTATAAGCACATGTACAATTTTTTTTTTGAGAGAATAAAAATTCACACTAATTAAGAAAGAAAATAGATGACTTTGTAATTACAGCCAAACGGTTTTACCAACCTCATATGACCAAATGTAGTGATACGTCCTAGCAAGTGAACTAGTCGTATGAGTTATAGTGGACAAAGAGTCCGGTTATCGTTCCCACCGAGACTTAATCTAAGAGCCAATTAATCCAACTCTATAACTATTAGTTGAGCAATCAAATTATGATGAATAAAAAAAAATTGAACTTAAAGTTAACTCATGCAAAAGTATCAAATAGCTAGATTTAGAGAAAATTAATCAAGTATGGAGACAGTTAGGATTCGCAATCCACCTTAACCATTCCGGATGCTATTTAATTATGGAATTTAAATTTGAGATTGGTTAGTTCTTCCTAAACCCAATTTACCCGTCGAGGCCGTAAATTCTCAATCTAATTCTAAACTCCTATCCGGACAATTTAAAATTAAATTGCATAAGCACAAACCCAATTCTTAATTCACCCTACCAGGCAATGAATCAAAAATTAAACCACAAATTAATCGTCAAGTCTCCTATCCGGACAAACCCAAGTCTAATTTGTTATGCAAAAAGCTTATAATCATGCATGAATAAATTAATCCAACAAACCCAACTACCCGTCTAGGCCATAGCATAGGTAATTAAATCAATAACATCATACAAGCATTAAGATCAAATTTTGCATAAAACTCAAAATAAAAATTCCATTAATCAAGATTAAGCATCCATCATAAGTTAAGGTTTCATGCTCCTCCTAACAAAAAGGGAAACTACTCCATAACTAGATCAAAAGAACAAAAGAGAGAAAAGAAAACCATAATAAATTGTAGAAGAAATCTTTCCTCCTTGATCTTGTCCCAAAATCACATTTCAGAGATGAAAAAGATGTAAAAGAAGTTCCCAATTCTTTACAAAAAATAATCTCCTCCTCTTTTCTTTCGTGTCTCTTCAGTTATTTTCTCATTAGTGTCTCGTCAGTTATTTTTTCATTTCTGTCTCTTCAGTTATTTTCCCCTTTAGATAAGGAAAAGTGGCCTCCAAGTAATAAAATCCCGTCCAAACTTGACTTTCCAAAGTTACCCTCGCACAGACCACAGCCTCAAGTCGATACCACAACCTACTTCTGCTCTGCCACAACTGCTTTGTGGTTCCAACTGCTTCTCACTACTCTTTCCAAAGTATGCTCCTCAATTAAATTCCACCAAAACACCTATAAAACAAATAAAAAACACACAAAATAAATAAAAACACCAAAAACATAAACACAAAACAGAAAATAACAATAAAACACATAAAAATACATAAAAACATATAAAACTAAAGTAAAAATGACATTTAAAACATACTAAAAACACTATAAAATATCAACTTATCAACTACCCCAAACTTAGAATTTTACTCGCCCTCGAGTAAAACCAAAACAAATAAAGAACAAAACAAAAAACAAACAAATATGCTCAACACATCGCTTGCAAGCCTCCCAAACAAATTAACCACTTTAATCAAAACTTAAGCACTTTACATCATCTCATCATCATAGAAACTAAATCAACAAGTTTACACTAAAAAGTCCACAAGCATCCGGAATTTATCAAGTTTGAATCAATGCACATATCATCAGCAATTGTCAAAGGGTAAAAATTCATTTTTTTAGCTTCTTTAAGATAAAATAGAAATAAAGAACGACCATATACTCTTTTTCAGTTCCCTCTCCACTAATGTAGACAAACCAAAATGAAGGATTAACAGGTCTTTATCATTAGGTAGGCTTGGGTATAGGCGACAAATGAAGGGTAAGGCATAAAGCTAAAGAAAACAAGAAAATTAATCTTTCCATATTAAACTCAAAATGAGCAATGCACTAACTTATAAACCACAAAAGAACCACAATTGCACTGTGAAAAAGAGCACTATCATAAGCTTACTTACTACTAACCACAAACTTGCTTGACAAAACAATTCAACTAACTTTCTCAAAACACTTGCTTTCTTTCTCTTTATTTACTTTTTTTTTCTTCTTCTATTTCTTTTAAATTTTTTTCTTTTTTTTTCTTTTTTTTTTTGAACTTTTTTCTAAATTTCTTTCTTTTTTTTTTCACATACAAATTTCCAATAAATAACTCCAAAAATGACCCAAATAGATTTATAACTAAACACAAGGGTCGTAAGAAACGCTTAATCTTTGACAAACTCAAAATGCTCAACAAAAATCTACGACTTAACGCAAACTTTGAATTACTATAACCTTACTTACAACTTTTATTCCTTTTCTCATTCACTACCCAAGAACATCATAAAAGATATAATGCATAAAAATTTATTCCCAACTAAACATTAACCATTGACACTTTAAGGAAAATAGAAGTTTCTCAAGTCTAACACAAACCACAAACTAACAATCCATAGTGTAAATATTCAAATCTTAAACAACTTATGCACATGCTCAACACAATGAATGGAAAAATTATTCTTCTTGTAAAAAGGGTGGTAGGCAAACGGCTTTTGGGTTATATGGTTATAATGAGCTAAAGAAAAGAATTTGAAGTACACATTTAGCATACTTTGGGCTAGAAGGGGTTTAAAGAACGGTAACGTAAAAGGTATGATACATATATAAGAGGTCTAATGTAAATCGTCCAAAAGATGGCCTAAATCATTTCCTTCATCCTAATTCATCTAGGATTTCGCCTCAAGGGAACATCAAGAAAGTTCTAGCATTCTTTAGAAGCTATTTAAAATTTTAAGTTCAAAAACAATCTTTGACAACCGCCATCTAAAACATGCATCGAAAGAAACTCGACAAAGCATAAACACTCATAAACTGTAAAGTGTAAAAGCGTTTATTCAATTCCTATGTGTGCAATGACAGTCATTCTCATGCCCAAATCTCATCTCTCAGCAGTCTCATCATTCAAGAATTTTTGCAATTGACAAATTGAGCATAACATAAGACAACACTAGACTCGCACATAACAATCACAAGACATAAAACGACATCACAAAACATAAAACAAAATATTTAAATAACAACAACCAAATCACATAAAATCACATGGAACTAATAACAATAAACAAACACAATCCCTACCCCAAACTTAGAACAAAGCATTGTCCGCAATGCATCAATAAAAGCATAAAAATAAAAAGAACAAAGAAGTAAAGAAAGCTTCTCTTTTTGCATTGGCAGACAAATGCAACACAACATCACAAAGGTGGTGGTGGCGGCTGCATATGTGCCTTCACGGTTGCCTCAAGTGAATCCACTTTAGCCTCCAAACGCATCAAAATATCGAACAACATCCGGTTAGTGATATCCAGAGTCTCACAAATCGAGTCGACATGGGGTACTTCAGTACCTACATCTGGACTATGATCCTCCTCATCTTCCGCAGCAGTTTCAGTGTTGTGTACTGCATCATTATTAATCTCAACAGCAGCAGGAGCATAAAGCTCCAGATTAGAACACATACGCATATCAACAAACATATTTCCCTCAACTAGCTGCCCAAACTCAGTCAAACCTAAATATCGAGCAATAGAAGTGATCAAACCACCCAAGACAATATCTCCCTTAGTGGACCCAACTATCCGAACTAGACGCTTAATGATCAAAATCCCTGGATTCACTTTAACTTTATGCTTCATTGCCCATAACAAATAAACATCATCTTGGTTTACTTGACTCTTAGAACCACGAGCAGAAACAGTGTGTCCTAAAACTCGGTGCACATAACGAAATTCTCTCTTTAACCCTCTAGACTTAGACACACCCTCGACATAATTTGAATCGCTAGAGATTTCTTTCCATGCGTTATAAAAAGAAAAATGGGGAGGACATTTCAATTCACCATCATGATCAAGTTCCAAGGCATCACACAATTGAAATAAAGTCAAATAATGCTCAACATTCCCTAACCTAAAAGAGATCGCCAACTTATCAGTTTGATAATAAGAATGATGAACAACAAAAGAACTCAAGAATTCTAATGTGATCTCTTTGTATGTAGGTGCCTTAATATTCATAAATTTTGTCCACCCTATATTAGCAAATAATGCATGCACCTCATCAAACAAAGCTAACCGTCTAAGAGTTAAATCATCCACATACCTCGTAGGCACAAGTAATCGTTTGCTCAATACCTTATATTTTTATTGTTGCTCCGCATCTCGGAATTCCAGTCCCTCAGGTGCACGAAAAGTGGGACGCCTGGCTGAGGTTTTGAAGCGAACCCCTTGTGAGGTAGAGGCTTTGGAAGTAGATGCCAAAGGCACGCTCGATCGCGTTGTGGGCTTAATCTTGGTCGATGGTTTCTTACCCTTTTGCTTTCTTGGTGCCATTATTAAATGCACTTAAATGCACACAATCTCAAACTCAAATTTAAATCAAACCACAGAAAATCACACTTGTGAAACAAAGCACAAAATATGTCAAGAAAAGAAAAGAGTGCGACTAAATAGTGGTAGATTTTCAACTTGCAAATACAAGCAACTGTCTCAATTCAATGAAATAATATTGCAAGTTTAACAGAAAATCAGAAACGGCAACATAAACGAAAATACCCTAGCAAACAGTCTCAACTAAAAATAACAAAAGAAGAGTATTCAGTTCAACAATAGCTCATGGTCATTGAAAAAAAAATAAAGCTCCGACAGTATTATATTCCCAAGTGGCAAATATGAGGACTAAAGCACTTGGAAAAATCATATGCTCAAGAACGAAAGCAAGAAAATTAGCAGATGATGCAGCTCAAAAATATATCATGACATCGAAAATTGAAAGCATTGACAGAATTAGAGCAAGTTGCAGATACAAATAACCCCAACAACAAAAGAAAGGCAAAGAGATCTCTAACCTTATTTGTCTCGAAGAAACAGAATACTGTGGCAAGGAAATAAAAGAACAGGAACACAAATAACACTGACCTAGGACAGCCGGCGATTCAGGGCAGAGGATGGCAGCGGACGGAAGTGAGCTGAACGAGTTCGAAAACAGAAGTGGGTTGCTGTCGTTATGGACGGCGAAGAAAGGCCGCCGGAGTAAACGACGGTGCAGTGGGTTGAAGCGGTGGTGAGATTTGATTGATTACGTTGGCGATGAACGAAGCACAGCGGTGGTGAACGGGTCTTTTGAGTTCTGCAGGAGAAATAAAAGAAAGAAAAGTTAAGTTGGGTTTTAGGTTTTTAATTCCCGTTTTATTATTGTTATATAATTTTTTTTTTTACAACCTAACCCAAAAACCACAAGGCAAAACCCCCAAACCACAACCCCTTATGGTCTTGACTGAAACTATGGTCAATCTACCCAGAAATTTCACCACAACCCATCACTCAAACCACAAGCTAGAAATCACTCACCACAAGCGGTTGTGGTGTCCACTGGAATTTTATAATTTCAATCAAAATTTCTAACTATAATGTACCCCTTATTTCTCAAGCTAATAACGTTCCACCACAAGCAGTTGTGGTTTTGACTAAAAATTTTTGCTAAAACTTATTCTCTCTACTATTTGGACCAAATCTTAAAAATTTAAGTGACCACTTCACATTCATCCCAAACTCAAAAGCTCAAATTCTCCTAAGCAAAAATTTACTCCAAAATAAAAACAAAATAAAACAAATAAATCAAAATTATATACAAATAGTTCTAGTTTATAGTCCTAGCTCGACTTTATACTCCCTTTATTCCACAAAAGTGAACATCACGAGTTCTGGATTAAACCGATTCGTGATGTAAGGTTTCAATCGATGCCCATTCACTGTAAACTTATCTCCAGACTTGAGATGCTTGATTTCAATGGACCCAAACTCCATAACTTTTGTAACTTCATATGGTCCCTGCCATCGTGACTTAAGCTTACCTGGGAACAACTTTAGCCGACTGTTATACAGAAGTACCAACTGGCCAGGTGTAAACTCCTTTCTCTTAATCAACTTGTCATGCCACTCTTTTGTCTTTTGCTTGTACAGCAAAGCATTCTCATATGCCCAAAATCGCATCTCATCCAACTCATTCACCTGCAATAAACGAGACTTCTTTGCACTGTCAAGATCAAAATTCAAAAATTTAGTAGCCCAAAAAGCTTTGTGCTCGAGTTCCACAGGCAAATGACATGCTTTTCCATAAACTAACCTAAAAGGTGACATGCCAATAGGTGTCTTAAAAGCTGTCCTATACGCCCACAACGCATCATCTAACCTAATGGCCCAATCTTTCCTAGAGGTATTCACAGTCTTTTCTAAGATTCTTTTTAATTCCCTGTTTGAAACCTCTACCTGACCACTTGTTTGTGGGTGATAAGGTGTAGCAACTTTATGCCTCACTCCATACTTCCTAAGAAGAGCTTCAAATTGACGGTTGCAAAAATGTTTCCCACCATCACTAATTATTGCTCTAGGAGTGCCAAACCTAGTGAAAATGTTCTTCCTAAGGAATTGCAAAACAACATTGGAGTCATTAGTTCTAGTAGCTATGGCTTCCACCCATTTTGACACATAATCAACGGCTACTAGAATATACTCATTCCCATATGAAGATGGAAATGGTCCCATAAAATCTATACCCCAAACATCAAAAATTTCACACACAAGTATATTATTCAAAGGCATTTCATCTCTCCTAGATATATTACCTGAGCGTTGGCATCTATCACACTTAGAAACATATTGTCTAGCATCATGAAATAAAGAAGGCCAGAAAAAACCTGATTCGAGGACTTTAGCAGCCGTACGATTAGGTCCAAAATGGCCACCTACCTCTCCATCATGGCAATGCTTCAAAATACCTTCAATCTCCCACTCCGGAACACACCTTCTAATGAGTTGATCCGGACACAACTTGTATAGAAATGGATCCTCCCAATAATAATGCCTCGCATCTGCTACCAACTTCTTCCTTTGCTGAAAAGAAAAATCTGCAGGAATCTTTCTAGCTGCAAGATAATTAGCCAAATTAGCAAACCAAGGAGAAGTAGAATAAACAACACAAATCCTCTCCTCCGGAAATAATTCTGAAATTGTCTCTCCCTTATTGGTGTAAGCATTTGCTAATCGTGACAAATGATCAGCAATTAGATTTTCAGTGCCTTTCTTGTCCTTGATCTCCAAATCAAATTCTTGCAACAATAAAACCCACCGGATCAACCGCGCTTTGATTCCTTTTTGGCAAACAAATGCCGAAGAGCTGCATGGTCAGTAAATACAATAGTTTTGGAACCTATTAAATAGGGCCTAAACTTCTCAAATGCATAAACTACAGCTAAGAATTCTTTCTCCGTAGTGGTGTAATTCAACTGCGGGCCTGTAAGAGTGTGACTAGCATAGTAAATCACACGAAACACTTTATCTCTCCTTTGCCCCAAAGCTGCCCCAAGTGCGTAGTCACTTGCATCGCACATCAACTCAAATGGGCTCTTCCAATCCGGCGCTATCATCACTGGAGCTGTGACCAACTTTTCTTTCAAAATTTTAAAAGCCTGTAAACACTCATCATCAAAATCAAACTTATTATCCTTAACAAGCAAATTAGAAAGAGGTTTAGCAATCTTTGCAAAATCTTGAATAAACCTCCTGTAGAATCCAGCATGTCCTAAAATACTTCTTACTCCCTTCACAGATGTTGGTGGTGGCAATTTGTCAATTACCTCCACTTTTGCCTTGTCAACTTCAATTCCTCTTTCAGAAATCTTGTGTCCAAGCACTATACCTTCATTCACCATAAAATGGCACTTCTCCCAGTTCAACACAAGATTTGTCTCCTCACATCTCTGCAAAACAAAATCTAAATGTTCCAAACAAGCATCAAAGGTTAATCCATAAACAGTGAAATCATCCATGAAAATCTCCATACATTTCTCAATCATGTCATGAAAAATAGCAATCATACACCGCTGAAAAGTAGCCGGTGCATTACACAAACCAAAAGGCATACGCCTATATGCAAAAGTGCCATACGGACATGTAAAAGTAGTTTTCTCTTGATCCTCGGGGGCTATGGGAATTTGAAAATAACCAGAAAACCCATCTAAGAAACAATAAAATCGATTTCCCGCTAATCTTTCAAGCATTTGATCAATGAATGGAAGTGGAAAATGATCTTTTCTAGTGGCAGAGTTAAGCTTTCTATAATCGATGCACACTCTCCACCCCGTCACTGTTCTAGTAGGTATCAACTCATTGTTCTCATTCTCAATCACAGTCATCCCCCCTTTCTTAGGAACTACATGAACCGGACTCACCCATGCACTATCAGAAATTGGGTAAATAATACCTGCATCGAGAAGCTTGATAACCTCATTCTTAACCACCTCTTGCATGGCTGGATTTAACCTTCTTTGCGGTTGAATCGTTGTTTTGTAACCTTCTTCCATCAGAATCTTGTGCATACAAATGGTAGGGCTAACTCCTTTGATGTCGGAAAGCTTCCACCCAATTGAGGACTTGCGCTTCTGCAATAAAGCAATCGTCCTTTCTTCCTGTTCAGCTGTCAAATAGGCAGAAATAATCACAGGAGAAACATCTTTGTCAAGAAAAACATATTTCAAATGTGGGGGTAAAGGTTTCAATCCCCCTTTCTTAGGAATTTCTTCCTTAAGTTCTTGCGATTCCTCCTTCTTCTCATAATCCAAAGGAATTGGAGTTTCTTGCTCTTGCACCTCACTTCCAACCATAAAACACTGCTCAACTTCCTTTTCAAATTCATCCTTCATAAACTCTTCTTGCTTCATTTCCTGCACACAATAATCAACATTATCAAGGAATAAGCACATATCATTCTCATGCATTTGAGGATGCCTCATAGCCTTCTTGATATCGAACACAATCTGCTCATCATTGAATCGCAATGTTAATCGTCCCTCTCTTACATCAATCAATGCACCTGCAGTAGCTAAAAATGGTCTACCAAAAATGATAGGGACAATTGTATTAACCTGTATATCCAAAACAACAAAGTCAGCTGGAAAAACAAATGGTCCAACTTTCACTAACAAATCCTCTATAATTCCACAAGGAACTTTTATGGACCCATCAGCTAATTGTAGTGTAATATGCGTTTTCTTGATCTCACCTAGATTAAATTCCCTACACAAAGACAAAGGGATCAAGTTTATGCTAGCACCTAAATCGCACAATGCTTTTTCAAACTTAGCACTCCCTAATTCACAAGGAATAATGAAACTCCCTGGGTCTTTTAACTTTGCAGGTAATTTATTTTGAACAATTGCACTACAATTTTCAGTCAACTTTACTACACCTTCCTCATCTAATCTCCTCCTATTAGAAAGGATCTCCTTAAAGAACTTGGCATAACTAGGCATTTGTGTCAAGGCCTCAGCAAAAGGCATATTAATGTTAACCTTTTTAATAATCTCTAAAAATCTAGAAAACTTATCATCCTTTTTCCTTTTTCCTAATTTCTCAGGATAAGGACACTTACTCACATCAATTTCACTAGAAGAAATGTTTCGAGGAAACTTACCTTGCTTTGTTGCATGATCTTCTTGACTCACCTCTTGCTGACTTACTTTCTCTTCACTTGGCTCTTCAAGAATCGCCTTTTCACTCGCTTTTTCTACCCTCTCCTTAGGTTTGGGATCCTCTAGAGTTGTCCCACTTCTCAAAGTAATTGCTTGCACATGCTCCCTAGGATTCTTTTCCGAATTACTTGGCAAAGATCCTTGAGCTCTTTCCGACATAGCATTTGCCAATTGTCCAATTTGCAACTCTAAGTTCTTCATAGAAGCTTCTTGATTTTGCATCCTCTTCTCATTAGCTTCTATATACTTAGTCATCAAATCCTCCAATGAGGATTTCTTCTCCTGCGGTTGTAGTGATGGTGGAGGGTTTTGTGAATAACCTGGAGGTTGTTGCCTTCCTTGTGCATTGTTGCTCCAAGAGAAATTTGGATGGTTCCTCCACCCCGGGTTATATGTGTTGCTAAACGGATCATTGTTCCTGCGATAATTACCAACAAAATTAGCTTGATCATGACTAGAATTAGCAAACATATTACCTGTTTGGCACTCAATGTTTGAGTGCCCTCCTCCACAAAAATCACATAACGAGGCTACTATGGATGGGTTGTGAACTTGTAAACCCGCAATCTTCTTATTCAAAGCCTCCACTTGAGCAGTTAATGCGGTCATTTGATCCACTTCAAAAACACCTCCTTGCCTCCTCGGTTGAGCTCTTATGTCATCATATTGATACATGTTGGAAATCATTGTATCAATCAAATCATAAGCTTCTTCAGGTGTTTTTATATTCAAAGTGCCCCCCGAAGCTGCATCGATCATATTTCTAGCTTGCATATTGATGCCTCTATAAAAATATTGGACTTGCATCCACAATGGCATTTGATGGTTCGGGCACTTCCTTAGCAACTCCTTGTATCGCTCCCATGCCTCATAAAGCGACTCATTCTCAAACTGCACAAAAGATGAAATTTGATTAAGCAATTTCATAGTTTTTCCAGGTGGAAAATACTTACCCAAAAATTTTCTTCTCAAGTCTTCCCATGTAGTAATAGAACCAGCTGGTTGAGAATTCAACCAACTCTTTGCTTTATCCCTCAACGAAAAGGGAAACAATCTTAGCCAAACTGCCTCATCAGGCACACCGTTATATTTGAACGTAGCACACAACTCAAGGAAATTTGAAATGTGTTGATGAGGATCTTCATTCTCCAAGCCTCCAAACTGATAAGAGTTCTGAATCATCTGAATTATCTGGGGCTTGATTTCAAAATTGTTGGCTGCAACAGTTGGCCTAACTATGGGAGGATTGACTCCTTCAGGTTGAGCCATAACATAATCCTGCATGGTTCGTTGTCTTTCATTAACATCGTCTTGTATTGCCAAAGGAGGATCAACTACTCGTGGTGGATTTGCCATCTTGCTTTTGGCTTTAGCTAGTCTCTTCCTCTCACGGAAAGTTCTCTCAATCTCTGGATCTTCTTCAACTAGTGCCGATTTACTGCTTATGGTCATACACTATTGTAAACCTTCACAAAAAGCAAACTCAAACACAAACTCAAATTAATAGACAAAAATTAAATCAACTTTCAACAAGAGCAAAGGTCCCCGGCAGCGGCACCAAAAACTTGATACGTCCTAGCAAGTGAACTAGTCGTATGAGTTATAGTGGACAAAGAGTCCGGTTATCGTTCCCACCGAGACCTAATCTAGGAGCCAATTAATCCAACTCTATAACTATTAGTTGAGCAATCAAATTATGATGAATAAAAAAAAATTGAACTTAAAGTTAACTCATGCAAAAGTATCAAATAGCTAGATTTAGAGAAAATTAATCAAATATGGAGACAGTTAGGATTCGCAATCCACCTTAACCATTCCGGATGCTATTTAATTATGGAATTTAAATTTGAGATTGGTTAGTTCTTCCTAAACCCAATTTACCCGTCGAGGCCGTAAATTCTCAATCTAATTCTAAACTCCTATCCGGACAATTTAAAATTAAATTGCATAAGCACAAACCCAATTCTTAATTCACCCTACCAGGCAATGAATCAAAAATTAAACCACAAATTAATCGTCAAGTCTCCTATCCGGACAAACCCAAGTCTAATTTGTTATGCAAAAAGCTTATAATCATGCATGAATAAATTAATCCAACAAACCCAACTACCCGTCTAGGCCATAGCATAGGTAATTAAATCAATAACATCATACAAGCATTAAGATCAAATTTTGCATAAAACTCAAAATAAAAATTCCATTAATCAAGATTAAGCATCCATCATAAGTTAAGGTTTCATGCTCCTCCTAACAAAAAGGGAAACTACTCCATAACTAGATCAAAAGAACAAAAGAGAGAAAAGAAAACCATAATAAATTGTAGAAGAATTCTTTCCTCCTTGATCTTGTCCCAAAATCACGTTTCAGAGATGAAAAAGATGTAAAAGAAGTTCCCAATTCTTTACAAAAAATAATCTCCTCCTCTTTTCTTTCGTGTCTCTTCAGTTATTTTCTCATTAGTGTCTCGTCAGTTATTTTTCCATTTTTGTCTCTTCAGTTATTTTCCCCTTTAGATAAGGAAAAGTGGCATCCAAGTAATAAAATCCCGTCCAAACTTGACTTTCCAAAGTTACCCTCGCACAGACCACAGCCTCAAGTCGATACCACAACCTACTTCTGCTCTGCCACAACTGCTTGTGGTTCCAACTGCTTCTCACTACTCTTTCCAAAGTATGCTCCTCAATTAAATTCCACCAAAACACCTATAAAACAAATAAAAAACACACAAAATAAATAAAAACACCAAAAACATAAACACAAAACAGAAAATAACAATAAAACACATAAAAATACATAAAAACATATAAAACTAAAGTAAAAATGACATTTAAAACATATTAAAAACACTATAAAATATCAACTTATCATGTAGCAGTTGGAAAGTGTTTCTTAATAATTTTATGTAATTAATAAAGGAACTTGGAATTAAATTAATTAATGAGGTCACCCACATTCTCATAAAACTCAATTTTTCAACTCTACCTTCACTTCATTAATTATGATTCTACTGTTATTATTATTATTATTATTATTATTATTATTATTCCTATTCTTATACTCCTTTTTATTTTTGGAAAAAGGTATTCGTATAAATTTTTATATACAAATTTTGTACAAACTCAATAAAATTTCAAGATTGTCCTTATTAAATAACTGTTATCTTTTTTTCTTCTTTTTTCCCTCCAATTTTGCTATTAATTTCTTTCACCAATTGAGTTTTATAATCAACTGCAATTAATAATCACTTACAAAAAAATGCACTAATTTAATATTATTTAATAATTTAATCTAATTTAATGCTGGCCACGTTACATATATTAACATAATATAGACATGTTAAATAATATTGTCAAATTTATATAAAGTGTTATAATTTCATTATCAAGAGTTTTTAACATATTAATTAATTATCTTCTCTTAATGATTGAATTTATATAATACTAACTAATTATAAATATTAATTTGTAGAGACACATGAATTTATATTTTATATTTTAATAAAATTTTTAAAAAATAATTATAATAATATAAATAAATAATTTTAAAATAATTATTTTATATTGCTCTTATATCAATTTTTTTTCTATTTATTCAAAATTTTCTAAGCATCCCCTTATTCAAATATTAAAAAGTATTCTACCTAAATAATATATCTTCTTGTAATAATTATATAGTATCATTTTTAGAAAATAAATGTTTTTATTTCAATTTAAAATTATTATTGCAATATCTAAAAAGTTAGAAATGAAAAAAATATTAGGCTATAATATAAGTTTTACCTGTTAGAATTAATTTTATATTGTTAAAATTAATCCTAAGTGTGAGCTAAATATATTTAAATATTAAATGTGTATTGCAGTCAAATTAAGATAGTCAAATTAAAGTTTTGATCAAATTAGGATTGTTGACCTTCTTGTAATAGGATTATAAGTGTAGAGACCGTTAAGAATTTCTATTTTGTTGAAGGACCAAAATAGAAATTAATCAATTTATTAAGATAAGGGGTCGTGGTCTCCGGGGGAAAATAATAATTTTGAGAGAACATTACGTTCCTTCAGTAGTGCTTCCGCTAAACTTAAAGTGTGTATCCCCTCGAAGGCGACAAACTCCAAAATCGTCTTCAACTTCAACATACGATGATGTCAGGTATGCAATTTAGCCATTTGCAATTTTATTTGAATAATCTAGTGATCTATGCATATTTTAGGTTTTAGAGGAATCAGGCTTTCTCCCCCTTTCAATTGGTATCAGAGCCCTATACTAGGTTGCTAGATTTTCCGATTAAATTGCGGTATTGATTATTGTTTTGATTCTAGAAAATTAATTCGGTGATTGTAATTTTCTAGAATTAATTTGGAATCGAAATTAGTAATCTGAAATCAATTTTGGTTTGATTTTTTTTTGGATTAAATTACTGAGATTATTTAATTAATTATAGAAAAATCGAATTTTTTAGACTTCAATTTGGGTTTGTGATTTTTTCTGGAATTAATTAATTTAGTTAATTAATTATGTAAATTAATTAATTTTTAAAAAAAATTTACCTTACTCCTTTTCATTTTTTTTAATTTATTTTATTTTTTTTATTTAAAAAAAATTCATTTAATTTTAAAATTGCAATTTTGATTGTAATTTAAAATTTAATTCAATTGAGTTTAAATTTTGGTATTTTAGTCCTGATTGTGTTTAATATTTTTAATAATAAATTAATTGAAATAAAAAGTTACCAAAGTGACTTCTATTGTGTAAATTAATTTATTTGGGATATTAGACAGGTGTATTAAAATTCATTGAAGGTAGTAAACCGGCCCAAAGGAAGGTTGCTATCTGGCTGAATTGAGAATACATGTGCAGTGATAAATATGTGATAATTATTATGTTTTCATCCATGTGGATAATAAATCGGCCCAAAGGAAGGTTTATTATTTGACAGGACTGAATTGTCAATATTTGATTACTGCGTTGAGATACCAATTACAGTTAATATTTTATGTCCAAAGATGAGAATATTAATGTTGTGTCTGGTATCTTGTTACCAATATTTGAACTCTACTTCTGTGATTTATTTCAATTTTTTGTGGATTATGAGCTTATGTCATTTATTTATTATTTATTTTCTCTGAATTCAGCTAGCATGCCGTGTAATCCCAACTTTATCCCTATGAATGAAAATACTGATAATAAGACTGCTGATAAGGGAAAATATTTAGTTTTAGTCTGTTCTGAAGTTAATTTAACTTCGGTACCTAGAAACACTTGGTGGATAGATTCTGGTGCTACTAGTCACATAAGTGTTTCAATGCAGGGTTGCCTAAGTTACCGAAAGCCAACTGACGGTAAAAGATACGTTTATATGGGAACTGGTGAACCGATAGAAGTAGAGGCGATAGGACATTTTAGATTGCGTTTAAGAACTGGAAATTTTTTGGATCTAGTAGATACTTTTGTTATTCCGTGTTTTAGGCGAAATTTAATTTATGTTTCCCATTTGGACAAATCTGGTTTTACTTATTCATTTGGAAACAATAAAGTTACTTTATCTATGGATTCAAAAATTTTAGGTACTGGTTTCTTGTATGCACTTCATAATCTATATATGTTAGATATCGATGCCTCTTATAATGAGACCCTACAAGTTAGTACTATATGTACCAAAAAGAAGCTGAATATGGATAACTCAGCTGCTCTATGGCACAGACGTTTGTGTCACATATCCAAATCTAGAATAGAGCGTCTTGTGTCAGATGGTATCATAAATACACTTGATTTCACAGATTTGGACTCCTGTGTTGAGTGTATTAAAAGTAAACAGACTAAACAAAAGAGATTAGGTGCCAATAGGTCATCAAACGTCTTAGAGTTGATACATACGGACATTTGTGGCCCATTCCCTACAGCAACTAGAAATGGTCAAAGATACTTTATATCATTCATAGACGATTACTCACGTTATGGGTACCTATATCTCATTCATGAGAAATCTGAGTCTCTGGACGTTTTCAAATCTTATAAGGTCGAAGTTGAAAATCAACTAGGAAAGAAGATTAAATCTGTTAGATCTGACTGTGGAGGTGAGTACTATGGCAGATATGACGGTTCAGGTGAACAACGTCCAGGACCATTTGCTATTTTCCTACAGGACTGTGGTATAGTCCCTCAATACACCATGCCTAGCACACCCAGCATGAATGAAGTATCTGAGAGACGTAACAGGACTCTTATGGATATGGTTAGAAGTATGATTAGTCATTCTTCTTTACCTGAGTCTCTGTGGGAGAAGCATTAAAGACAGCAGTCTATCTTCTTAACAGAGTACCAACTAAAGCAGCTACAAAAACACCTTATGAGCTTTGGACTGGACGCAAGCCCAGTCTAAAACACCTTCATGTTTGGGGATGTCCTGCTGAGGCTAAGCCTTATAGGCCTAATGAGATAAAATTGGACTCTAAAACTGTTAGTAGCTACTTTGTTGGTTATTCTGAGTGATCTCGGGGTTTTAAGTTTTATAATCCTACTTCCAGATCTATTTTTGAGACGGGAATTGTAAATTTTTTTGAGGATGTTGAGTTTGGGGGGAGAAATAAGGTTAGAAACATTGTCTTTGAGGAGGGATCGAGTCAGGAACACTCAGTGTCGATTCCTATCTTTGCTCCTGGGACTGTTCAGGTTCCTAGAATTGTTAATATCCCAGAAGCAATTCCAGATCCAATACAAGACAATGTTGATCAACTTCCCCATCAGGATGAAGAAATTGTTCTTCCTCAAGTACAAGCTCAACAACCTCAAGAATTTGAGCCAGAACCTGTGCCTTTAAGAAGGTCCACTAGAGAAAGAAGAAATGCTATTCCGGATGACTATGTAGTATATCTTCAGGAACATGAGGACACTGTAGACATGGTGGAAGATGATCCTATCAGCTTTCATCATGCCATGCAGGATTCCAACTCTCAGAAGTGGATTAAGGCAATGGGTGAAGAATTTATGTCAATGCAAGACAATCAAGTTTGGGATCTTGTTCCATTATCTGAAGGAAAGAAACTCATTGGTTGCAAATGGATATTTAAAACCAAGAGGGATTCTAAAGGTAATGTGAAAAGATATAAGGCACGTCTTGTAGCTAAGGGCTTCACTCTGAAGGATGGAATTGACTATAAAGAGACCTTCTCTCCGGTTTCATCGAAGGACTCTTTTAGGACAATCATGGCTCTAGTTGCTCATTTTGATCTTGAGCTTCATCAAATGGATATGAAGACTGCGTTTCTCAAAGGAGACATTGATGAAACCATCTATATGGTGCAGCCAGAAAACTTTGTGTCTGGAGACCCAAAGCGACTGGTATGCAGATTAAAGAAATCCATTTATGGACTCAAGCAAGCTTCTCGTCAGTGGTACTTTAAGTTCCATGAAGTAGTTGTCTCTTTCGGTTTTGAGATAAATGCTGTGGAAGATTGTGTGTATCACAAGTTCAGTGGGAGTAGGTTTATCTTTTTGGTCTTATATGTGGATGATATATTGCTTGCTACTAACTGTAAGGACTTGCTGCACGAGACCAAAGTCTTTCTCTCAAAACACTTTGAGATGAAAGATTTAGGTGAAGCTTCTTTTGTATTAGGGATTCAAATATATCGAAACCGTACTCTAGGTATTCTTGGATTATCACAAAAGGGCTATATTGAGAAAGTGCTCAAGAGATTTAGTATGCACAACAGTAGACCAATTGATACCCATGTTACTAAAGGAGATAAATTCAGTCTTGATCAGTGTCCAAAGGGTGAAATTGAGATTCAGGAGATGCAGAAGATTCCTTATGCGTCAGCAGTTGGGAGTCTGATGTATGCTCAAGTTTGCACTCGTCCAGATATTTCATTCATAGTTGGCATGTTAGGGCGATATCTCAGCAATCCAGGAATGGATCATTGGAAAGCAGCCAAAAGGGTCTTGAGGTATCTTCAGAGAACTAAGGGACATATGCTCACATACGGGCGATCAGATCAGCTTGAGATCATTAGGTATACTGATTCTGATTTTCGCGGGATGCCAAGATAGCCGAAAATCCACATCAGGCTACATATATCTCTTGGTTGGCGGTGCTATTTCTTGGAAGAGTGTGAAACAAACTCTAGTAGCTACCTCCACCATGGAAGCAGAATTTGTAGCAAGTTATGAGGCATCCAATCAGGCAATCTGGCTGGGGAATTTTGTCACAGGGCTGCGCATTGTGAATGGCATTGAAAGGCCATTAAAGTTATACTGTGATAGTAACTCAGCAGTCTTATTCTCCAACAACAACAGAAGCTCTTCTCGATCGAGACACATTGAGATAAAGTTTCTGGCTGTGAGGGAGAGAGTACAGAGTGGACAGATATCCATAGAGCATATTGGAACGAACTTCATGATTGCAGATCCGCTCACTAAGGCTGTGATACCGAAAGTTTTTCATGAGCACACTACTCATATGAGTGTCATATTATTTGAGACTATTTAGTTTCAGTGGGAGTTTGATCATTAAGTTTGCATTAAGGTTTATGTATGCTCTCTTTGACATTGGATATATTTTGTAAAGTACATTCAGTTTCTGCAGAAAAATGAGTTTTTTTTTTCATTTTATTATATGTTTTACACTCTGTATTATATTTATGTTTGATCTCACTTAAAATTGACCAGTTGGAAACAGACATGATTGGATCATATAACATGTAGTTTCCATGCTACACTCCTATTATTGATCTATGTCATTTGAGAGTATTGGTAATGTGATTGATAGTGGTTTGAGTCACGATAAATGTGGCGACTGGCCCTTCAGTCCTTTATCGATATAATCAATGGACGAGATTGTTTGAGGCACCTTCAGTATGACTACTTTTATGAGCTCATTAAGGTATATACATTTACATTTAATATATGTTAGCCCAAGTGGGAGATTGTTAGAATTAATTTTATATTGTTAAAATTAATCCTAAGTGTGGGCTAAATATATTTAAATATTAAATGTGTATTGCAGTCAAATTAAGATAGTCAAATTAAAGTTTTGATCAAATTAGGATTGTTGACTATTGAGGTGTCCTACTCGTAATAGGATTTTAAGTGTAGAGACCGTTAAGAATTTCTATTTTGTTGAAGGACCAAAATAGAAATTAATCAATTTATTAAGTTATAAATAAGGGGTCGTGGTCTCCGGGAGAACATAACAATTTTGAGAGAACATTACGTTCCTTCAGTAGTGCTTCCGCTAAACTTAAAGTGTGTATCCCCTGGAAGGCGACAAACTCCAAAATCATCTTCAACTTCAACATACGATGATATCAGGTATGCAATTTAGCTCTTTGCAATTTAATTTGAATAATCTAGTGATCATGCATATTTTAGGTTTTAGGGGAATCAGGCTTTCTCCCCCTTTCATTACCCCAAATTTATTCTTTAGAATTATACTATATTTTCTAAAAATAAATTATTGTATCCTAATTATATGCTTTTATATGAGTCATAATTTTAGAATACTTTATTATATAATAATCAACAATTTAATCTAATTAAAATCTTAAATTTGATTCGTCTTTAATTTATGGAACTATTTTTTATTTTATGAAAAAATCTATTGGACTTTCATAAATTAGATAATAAATGTTTACTTTATATTAATTTAATTATAAGTAGAAATAATTTGTGGTTTATATGTGTTTAACTTTCTACAAATAAATTCAAATACGTTGAATTTTATTTTTAAATTTTTACACAATCAAATAAATCCAATAATTTTAATAATTTAATTAGGGAATATATATATATATATATGTATCTTATAGGTAATAATCATTCTCATTTTAAAGTTTGTATTGAATTTTTTTGACAAAAATAAATTGAAAATCTGTTCATTTTAATATTCGTATTTGTCATTTACATTGCTAATGTAATATGCAACTATAACATTTTTTATTTAAAATTTTTAAAAATTCAAGTTTTAACTTTTACTTCATTCAATTTAGTAATCAAATTCGATACTCATGTTTATATTGCATATTAATTTAGAAATACGAAGCAAGATGATTAAAATTCTAATTATATATATGGTCTTATTAACCTGAAAAATATAAATAAATAAGTATAATGATAGTAATAAAAACAATAGTAATAATAACAGTAATAATTAATATGTTTTAATAATTTAAAATAAATATTTTTACCTTGAAAAGATATAAATAATAAAAAGTAAAAAAAAAACATAACTTAATTGAGTTAATATTTAGTTGAATTCATTCAGTTTAATTTTATTTTAGTATAGTTTTATTTAAAATTTTAAAATTTTAATTTGATTCAATATTTGAATCTGATATTCACTTTTAAATCGTATATCGATTCAGAAGTATATATTAAGAAGATCGAAAAACTAATTTTTTTATGACCTTATTAACTTGAAAAATATAAATGAATAATAATAATAACAATTACAACAACACATAATACATATTTAAGTTAAATATATTTAAATAATTTAAAATAAATATTTTAACTAGAAAAAATAAATAATAAAAAGAGAAAACAAAAAAAATAATTGAATCAAAACTTTTAATTTGATTCTTTCGGTCTTTTATTTTACTATAGTTTTATTTAAATTTTAATTTTTGATTAGATTTAATTTAATAATTGAATATAGTATTCATTTTTAGATTGTATATTAATTCATAATTATGAATTAAGAGGATCAAAAAACCAATTATATTCATGACCTTATTAACATAAAAAAAATACAGAAAATAATAATAATAATATAATTCAAAATTAATTTATTTAAGTAATTTAAAATAAATATTTTTAACTTAAAAAATATCAATAATAAGAAAAAACAACAAAAAAAATTCTAGCTAAATGAATCCATTAATTCTATTAATTTGGTGTAATATTATTTTATTACAATTTTATTTAAAATTTAAAAAATTTAAATTTAAATTTTTGATATGGTTTAATTCTGTAATCAATTTGATATTTATTTTAGACTATAAATTAATTCGGAAGTATGAATGAAGATAATTTAAAAGATAATTATATTTCTAATCTTATTTATCTATAATAATAATAATAATAATAAAGGTGATATAGGGAAAAGAGTTGCATAAATATATTGTTGTGCGTTGTTCAAGATTGTTGAGAAGGAAATAAATATTTAATTTAGTTTTAAGGTATTTAAAAAAGGATATTTTAGTAATTTTATTATTAGTTTGTACATTTTGTACAATATAGTTTGTACAACTAGCATCACTCTTTATTTTTATAGTTGATTATATTATTTTTAGATATTTTAAATTATAGTTCATTTATCATTAATAAGTTATTATTTTACTATCATACCTTCATTTAATATACATTTTCTCACAACAATTACAAATAAAAGTAGTTTAAAAAATACATTATATTTAATATACTAATTTAACCACACTTTATTAATATATTTGTAAATAACTAATGAACTATAAAAATTAGATGGAGGGAGCATTATTATTATTATTATTTTTTATTCTTATTCTAATAATAATACTTATGTAATCCATGTTCTATTCCCATGTGATTAACATATATGAATATTGCTTAATATAGTATAATTAATTAATTAATTGTGTTGTTCATAAAAATGGAGCTCAAGTTTTTGCGAAAACTCTCTTTTAGGTCAAATTAGGTAGTCGAGGGACAACAGGAGTTGTTCATACATATTTCAAGTTGGAGTTGCAATTTATTTTCTTCCCCCCAGTTTAGAGGGTATATAGTCAAACAATTGATTATATTGGGTGAATTTTGATCAAGGTCAAGTAACTCCAATTCTATAATATTGAATGAAGTATTTTTTTTTTAATATATCAATTATAACTTTATTATTTTTTTGATGGATTTTATTAATTTTTTTATCTTAAGGGATGATATGAGTAATTTTTTTAAAAAAATTTAAAATAATAATTACTGCTACTACATGCCTCCAAATAATTTATTTTGCTAATTAATATTCCTTTCATCTTTAATTGATAAACTCGCTTTAGATTTTATAAAAATTAGAAAATAGTTATTTTTATTGAAAATATAAATTTATATATAGTTTTTTATTGTATTTTTATTTTAATATGAGACATATTTAATAAATAATATTAAATAAAAATATTATAGAGATTTAACATATTAATTACTAATTAAATTGATAATAAATAAACTATGATTTGGGATGAATAAAAAAGTAAAGTAAATCTATCAATTTGAGACAAGACAGAGGGAGTGATATTCTATTTTAGATAATTAAAGTAATATTATAAAGATAGGTATGTTTTCTAACTTTTAGTTCAATAGATAAAATCATTATTAGTCTACGATGATAAATACTAACCTTCAAAATAAATAAATAAAAGGTTGGAGTTATTTCTTCTATGACCTAATTGAACCTAATGCAATATAATGATTTATATAATATCATATTTAACTATTTCCTCTGTCTAAATTATCATTTCGGAAAAAAAAATTATTTAACTAAAATTATCACTTTACCAATTTAAAAATTATTAGATTTTTTAATTATATTTTTATTATTAATAAATTAATTAATGAAGTAAAAATATAATAATTTTTTAATATTAATGAATTAATAGAGAATATTTTAATCTATTTAAAATAATTTTTTAATAAAATTACAAGAAAAATTGTATATAAATTAAAACCGAAGATTTTAGTGAGATCGAGATAATATTATTTTACTTTAGAGTATAATACTAATTATCCATGTGTATAATACAAAGTTGAAAATTAAATAATGGAAAAGCAATAATTCTCTATATATGTATCTAATAAAAACACCATTTAAAGATATTCAAGGAAAATATATAGAGTTAATGAATATATATATATATATTGTGTTTGACAAGAATCATATATACACAAAAATAAAAGAAGTAATGACTCAAATTATTAGGCTCCAATCATATCGACTAAGATTTTATGGTCTCATGAACAGAACAAAAATCTAAACACATGCCAAGAAATATTCCAAACCATATTTGTTTTATTAATTTGAATATAAATGAGAAACATTATGCTAAAAGAAAAAAAATTAATAAAACGAAAAATATTTAGTAGTGAGTCACATGAGATAAACAAAAGGAATTAAAGTTTTCAATATATATACAAAGATATACTAAATCTTTCTAAGGCTCTAACGTGCCGACTTATTCCATCATAAAATTAAAATTTTTTAATTTTATACTTTGTTTTAGATTTGCCTAGATTTTCTCTGTTGTTTTTGGATACGAAGGAGGCCACTAACGGATCGGGTAACATTTTTTCCGTTGTTTTAATTATGGGTTTATCTAATTATATATATTAATTATATTATTTATCAGAAGTTAATCTTTACTTCTCTTGCTGCCATGTGACTTCTGTTTTTAATTTTACCTTCACCAATTGACTTCTAACTCTCTGTTCCCTTTCTTGCATTTGACTATTGTAGTATATAACAAATTAATTTGTATTATGTATATATATATATATATATTGAGGAATTGTAGGTGTTTAACTATATGTATAGTGCATTTAAATATTACATCATTCCATACAAGGCCTAGGATTAATTAAATTGCTATGTGAAAAAAAAAATCCAATTCTTTAGTTGTTTTTCAACAGTAGAAAAACTCAATATAGTATTCTCATATGGTAAAAGACGGGGTAGCATTTAGAAATATTTTACTTAATGATTATTTAATAATTATAATTATAATTTGTAGAAATATTTTTTTAAATAATAAAATGATATCATATGTTAATTTTCGCTTATTAATTATACTAAATCTATGAGAGTAAAAACTGATATAATTAAAAATTAAATAAAATTTAATTTAATTTAATAAATTTGGTTCGACTAATTTTATAATTCAAAATTTAATTCGATTTAAATTTTTATACATTTTAATTTATTATTTCAATTTAGTTATGTTAAAAAATCTAAATAATTAAATCGATCAAATTATGTATATATATTATTAAAATTTAAAATATGCCAGTTAGATTTCGTTCATTTCTTAAAATTTTAAGTTGATTAATTCTATTCTTCTAAAATTTAGCTTGATTAATTAAATCAAATTGATCCAACACTCGTCTCTAATTAAATCTATTTTTTTATATAATTTGGTAAAGAACTTATTAATTATTTAAGCTGTGACTAGAAGATCTATAAGTGAAAAAAAGAATTCATTTAAAATTTTGATCTAAAAATTAAATCTTAATTAAAAAAGAAGAGAAACAAATTCTTTTATCCATCAACTTAAATTCTAAAATTTGTTTGTAAAAATATTTTAAATTATGAACTCAGAATAGATGTAATTAATGAACGTCATTCTTTATATATATATATATATATATATAATTTGTTAAAAGTAATTCATTTACCCCTCACTTTAATTAATAAACAATTGATGAATAGTAAGTGCTTGTAAGTAATATTAAGAATGATGAAGGTATTAATTAAATATTAATGGATGTGTCTGCAATGAGTCATGATTTATTATCTTACATATATATATATATAATATAAATTTTTTGCAATCTTAGAGGGCCCTTTCCTAATCATGAATTGAACCTAACCCCTCAATTTTAATTATATATATTACTCACCTAATGGAGATGTATATTCCCATACTCTCTCTCTCTCTATATATATATATATACACACACACTTGGGGTTGACCAAAGAATTGTGTGGACAGGAGGAGACTACCAACCCCTTCTCAATTTTGTTTATTTTTTTATATATAAACATCAAAGTCTATGAATATAAGAGAGCAATATTTACCTGGTTTTCTCTATTTTTTTTCCTACAATACATTCTATAACAAGTTTTCCCTTTTATCTATATGTATATATCTTCAAATTAATTTTCTTTATTATGCTCCATATGTGTGCTCAAATTTGCTTACATTATTAAAAGAAAACAATTGAGATTTTTTGAAATTGAATGACATATACAAGATAAAAAAAATACATTTCTCATATTAAATGAATAATTTCATTCAATAATTCCAATATTTATATTATATATATAAATTCAAGAATTTAATTTATTTTTTTTATAAATTTTTCAAGAAAAATAAAAGTATATATGGGTGATATATATATATATGGACAATATACTAGCTAGTAGATGCCTAATATTTATGATCTTTTTTTTTATGAACAGATAATATTTACGATCTTGATACATATACAAAAGGACAAGTATAGATAATTATTGGCCAGCCAGAGCCAAATCTTTCATCATCTTAGAGATATATATTTCTCATAGATTCCAACAACAACAATTAATAACGAAAATAATAATATAAAATCTGATCATTCTATCAAAAAAAAAAACAATTAATAACAAAAATAAATGATAATTTAATTGTTTTTTCTCAATTTAATCATAAGTTTAATTTTTAATCGGTTAGTGATATTTATACCTTTGCCATTTTACTTCAATTCTATCGAGCTTAGACTTGAATGTTGCCCAAAACTTACTTGACATGCTGACTTGGTAGGAACGAAGTTGATTGAGCTGAAGGCATTAAAATGCATCATTTTTGTGAATTAGACAAATTTTCAGAATATTATTTTTTGTCATCATTTTAATCCAAGCCTATATAATTTTGTTAGTTAAATCAGTATAATTTAAAAAATTAGTATATTTAAAATTTTCAGTATTTAAAATTAATATTTTATATAATTTTTCATTAATTTTACTTTTATCATTAAAATTATTAAAAATTGAAAAATTCAATAGTTTAATATAGAATAATACATAAAACTTTAAAAATTAATAAATAAAATATAATAAGTTAAAGGGTTTTAAATTGGATTTTTCCTATGTCGAATTTTAGTGTATTAGTATTGGTTAAAAACATCAAAATATTATTCTTTTAAATTTCTTATTTATTAGAAAATAATTAATTGACATGAAATTGTTAGTATTAATTTTTAGTTAAAAAATTTGCAATTAACTTCAATGTTTAATTGAAAAAATTATATAAATTTGGATTAAAATGACAAAAAAATGATATTCTAAAGATTTGTCTTAATCACAAAAAAGATGCATTTTAATAATTTAAACACAATCAACTCCATTACTAATCTATCAAGTCAAAATTAATGCCACGTAGATTGGAACAACATTCAAATCTAAACTAGATAAAATTGAGACAAAATTGTCAAGTGTGTCCCTAACTGGTAAAAAATAAAAGCTAATATTTGATAAGGATTATATAGATAAGGCTTATAGTTTGTTATAGTTTGTTATCATTATCCTTGTATCACTGCTGTATATATATATGTTGTATCCTATTCAATATACATACAAAGAGTTATATTGATTCTCTACTTCTACATGGTATCAGAGCCCAAGTGCCAAACGGCTCTGCTTTCCCATGTTCTACGATTCTTTTTCTGAAAATCTTCTTCTGCCTCTCGTTGTTGTCTTTCAATCTCCCTGTTCTCTGTTTTCTTGTTCGTTATGGCATCTAGTCCCATCACTACCTCTTCAACCAGTACGACTTCTATGGAATCATCTGCCACAGCTGTCTCTGTTGTTCCTGTTCATTCTCCTCAGTTTCCAAATGTCACGCAATTCCTTTCTATCAAGTTAACATCTGCGAATTACTTGTTATGGGAAGCACAGATTCTTCCCTTGCTACATGGATATCGTTTGGCTGGGTATGTTGATGGTTCTATTGTTGCGCCTGCTAAGTTGTTGTCGGATGGTCAAGCTAATCCAGCATTCACTGATTGGTTTTGTCATGACCAAATAGTCCGGAGCTGGATCAACTGTTCGGTCTCCGAATCTATCATGCATCAAATTGTTCGCTGCTACACCGCCAGGGAGGCATGGGATAAGTTAGCTACCATATATTCCACCGGTGCAAAATCACAAGTGCAACAGTTGAGGAAGCAGTTGAAGCATTTGTCTCGTGGTACTGACAGCATTGATGTTTACATGCGTAAAGCAAGGTCTGTGTTTGCTCAACTTTGTGCTTTTGATAATCCTATTACTGAGGAAGCTTTAGTATGTGATATTCTTGAGGGGTTAGGGGCTGATTATCGCCCTTTTAAGAGAGCAATAGAAGCTCGTAATTCTCCTATTGGTTTTGATGAATTATATGCTCTCTTATTGAGTGAGGAGGCACAACTTAAGTTTGATTCTCTGAGTCTCACAACAAATATTCCACCCACTGCTCATTATGGCCACATGAATCGTGGTGGTCGTGGTTATGTTAATCGTGGTGGCAGAACTAATCGTGGTGGCTGAGGCGGTTCCGGCCGAGGTTATAATCAGAATTTTCATAAAAGCACATATAATTCTGGTTCTGGTAGCAATATTACATGCTATAACTGTAATGGTAATGGTCACATATCAAAACAATGTCCATCTCCCACGATGAATCCGCAGGCTAATGTTGTCAAAACAGAAGTGGAATCTGGTCAGCATTGGACGGTGGATTCTGGTGCAAATTATCACCTTGTTGCTACCCCGGAGAACATTACTCGTTCTGTGCCTATGAATGACTCTACAGCTCTTACAATTGCTGATGGTAAAACTCTTCCTATACTCTCTCGTGGGTCTTCAGTTGCTTCTGTTAATGGTCGCTCCTTTATATTTGATAATGTCTTGTATTCACCATCTGTTACTAATAATTTAATGTCTGTTTCTGCATCTACTACTCAAAATAATACATCTGTTGAGTTTTTTCCTGACTTTTATTTGGTGAAGGATATCCCCACGAGACAGGTCCTCTTCCACGGCCCGAGTAAGGATGGCTTGTATCAGTTTCCCATGCAGCCTGTTCGTTCGTTCTCTCCGAAGGCATTTCCAGCTACAGTTTCTTTATGGCATGAGCGTTTAGGCCATGCAAATTTGCGTCTTGTTCATCATGTTCTTAGATCCAATAATATTTCTGTTGACATGAATAAACCTTTTAATTTCTGTCATGCATGTAATGTGAGTAAAGCTCACAAACTGCCTTTTTCGGATTCTTTTTATCAAGCAAAACGTCCTCTTGAATTAATTTGTTCTGATGTTTGGTGTCCTTCTCCTATTGAGTCCATTAATGGGGAACGATATTATGTTATTTTCTATGACCACTTTAGCAAATATAGTTGGTTGTATTTCTTAAAACAAAAGTCCGATGTGTTTTCTGTCTTTGTGCAATTCAAGACTTTGGTTGAAAAATTCTTTGGATATTCAATTAAAAATTTTCAGTCTGATTGGGGAGGGGAATTTCGGTCATTGACTTCATATCTTCGAGCTAATGGAATTAACCAACGTATTTCTTGCCCTCATACACCTGAACAAAATGGGATAGTTTGTTATAGTTTGTTATCATTATCCTTGTATCACTGCTGTATATATATATGTTGTATCCTATTCAATATACATACAAAGAGTTATATTGATTCTCTACTTCTACATGGTATCAGAGCCCAAGTGCCAAACGGCTCTGCTTTCCTCTGTTCTACGATTCTTTTTCTGAAAATCTTCTTCTGCCTCTCGTTGTTGTCTTTCAATCTCCATGTTCTCTGTTTTCTTGTTCGTTATGCATCTAGTCCCATCACTACCTCTTCAACCAGTATGGCTTCTGTGGAATCATCTGCCACAACTGTCTCTGTTGTTCCTGTTCATTCTCCTCAGTTTCCAAATGTCACGCAATTCCTTTCTATCAAGTTAACATCTGCAAATTACTTGTTATGGGAAGCACAGATTCTTCTTCTACAATATTAACTTGAGAAAAGTCGATATTTCAAGAATTAAGTTGGTGATTAGCCTTAATTGTATTATTCATTAATAAAATAGTTTATATATATACACAAGGGAAAAAGTATTTATATATTACCATTTTAGTTATTAATGGAATATATATATATATATATTAATGGAATATATATATATATAATAAAATTCAGTTTTGATCAGTCACCTTCTTCAATATTAAAAATAAAATATAGTTACATTTTTTTTAATGTAAAAAGTACTATTTAATAAGTAAAATTTTAAATTATAGACTTAATTGATCACGATCATGAGAAAAAACTCATCTCTCCTAATCAAACCTAAATTTAAATCGAGATGATTTCAATCTTTGAACTCAATAATTAATAAATCTACATAAAATTTGATTCATTGAGCAAAAAGAATAAGTTAATATATATGAGTTTGTATATATATACTTGATAAGGTTCATATGTACATATAATTTTTCCTTTTAAACATCATAGAGCTAGTTAAAACACTAATAATTAATCATCCATATATGTTGAATTTTAAAAAAAAATTGAAATGAGGTTAAAATAATCAGTTAAAAATATTATATGATTATATATAATAAAAGATTTATATTATTTTGAATAAGTATCACTACATCGATTGAAAACTCTCTTTATTTATATTGTAATGGTCCTGATGGATACTAATTAAAATAATTCAAAAAACATTTTGTTTTGCATGTTTTTTTATAATTAAACCTGCAAAGTACAAACTATAGCTGCCATCAAAATCCCATATATACAATAGCTAGAGGGCAATTTATATATATATAATATATAATTCACTGTATTCACTCAAGAGGCAGCCAAAAGTGGAGAGTAAGTAATAATATATATAAAAATGTATAGTGGCACCGCCAATTTGCATTTTCCAATGGCCACATCCTTAACTTTCTACATAATTAGTGAAGTTGGCAACTGATACGTTCCAGCATGTCTTTCTTTATATTTTATATAATTCTCTCTAAACTCTATTAATTTATTTTAATTTTTATGAACTATAATATATAATTAATAAGAGCAGGGATATGGTTATGATTTCTTCTTTCTTGAACTTTTCTTTTACGCGACTGAGCTCATTATAGAATATATCCTCATTTTTAACTTTTTTTTGTATAATTAATTTATTTAGTACTACTAAAGATATTTATCATTATTATTATCATTATTATTATTGTTTTGATCAATAAAAAGGTTTATAAACTTTAGAATATCATGCATTATTATAGGATGATTTCTTATTATATTTTATAATAATATTGATGAATATAATTATTATAATGATATAGTTTAAAATATGAATCTTAAAAATATGAAAACATCAATCAAATTGAGTTTATAATTTAGAACAATTATTTCTTTATTAGAATTATTTTAAAATAAAAAAAAATTGAATCGAAATGTCAATGAAACCTAAATTTAATACATTGATAACTAAATTTAGAAAAAAAAGATATAGACATTTATTATTATTATCATTATAGTAATTTTAATGCTCTTTTTGTCCCATAAAGGTTGTCCACTATTTCATTTTAGGATATATCAAAATAATTGTCCACTTTTATTTATAGAATGTATTTAATATCTTTTTTTATTTTTACTCTATAATAAATTCATACTTTAAATAAAAAATTAATAATATTTTGAATTATTTTTAAGATAAAATAAATATATAAATAAGGATAAAAAAATATATAAATTGTTAATGTATTAATTATATTTTTATAAAATTTGTAGAAAAAAAAATGACATTCTTTTTTTGACGGAAAAAGTATTATAATAGAAGACGCTTTCTAGGTTATTTCTTTAGTATGGCAAGTACCGCTGACTACACAGAAAGAAAGGAAATCATTAAGATCTTTCTGATAAGAGAAAAGAGAATATATATATATATATATATATATATATATATATATAGACAAAGAGAGAGAGAGATGAAAGATAATATTCCATCTCATCTCATCCTCTAAAAGTTGAAAATTTTCTAAGAAATTTTTTATAAACATCAATTGCTACCAAGCTGGCTTTGGAGCATTGCAAGGCTGATAGTGGATGCTATTACATGGGATAACATAACACTTGTATCAAGTGCATTTCATTTCTTTTGTTATTTTCTATTTGGAGGGTTCTTTTTCTTCTTAATATAAAAAATTTTCTTGAAGAGCTAAATTAAAGAATGAAATCATTATTAAATCGAAAACCAAGAATTTAAAAGAAAGAAAGAACCTTATATATGTAGATAAACGCCAAACTCATAACTCTAAAATATTTTCATGAAAAGGAGAGAAGTCTTATGGGATTCAAGGTTTCATTCACATGCTTCCCTCCGTCCATTTATATAATTTTTACTTATAACAAGATGATTATGAGCATGCATCAAGTGGGTTTTTGTGGGGGCACTCACTCACTCCCTCAATCCCTTTTATTTAATTTTTTATTTTCCAATTCAAAGAAACTATCATATCATTCACTCTCAATCACCAAATTGTGTAATGTACTTGACTTACTCTATGTAGAGATTTTTTTATTAGATTTTGAAGTAATTGTAAAGTGTCTTACTTCCTCAATTACATTTTTATATACTAATTTACTTATTTTAAATTAAATTATTGTTTTATATTATTATTATACATTTGTTTAATATACATTTCATCATCATAATTACACTTAACGAGAATATATTAGAAAAAAAAACAATCTTAAATTAAATTAATTATACTTTCTTGATCTATATATATAAATAATTATCACACCATAAAAATGGAACGGGGGAGTATTATTTTATATATTTATATCAATGGATGAAAAATTATAGAAATTAAACTCAAAAGTACAAAACCCTAATGAAACTCTAAAACCTAACTATAAATTATACAGTACTATATTATACTATAGCAAGTTAAAATCAATGATTCTAATACCTCCTTTTCCATTTTTAATAAGCAGAAAGCGTACGTGTCAAAAAGGAATAACACTCGCACTCTCTTCTGTGGATTACCGAAAGCAACATGACGCTTCTTAGCCTTCCACGTATTTTATAGCCTATTTGTGAACGAAAGCAGCATCAATATTTTGAACCAAAATAATGTTTTTATATATGAATAAAATGATACACGTTCATGCCTCTTCATAGCTACATATAATTTTTTTTCTCTTCAAAATCTTACCATTGCGATTCTCTCTACTTACTTGTCTCACTCCTATCACAGCTAGTTTTAGAAATTAATGTCAATTTGCATTTCTTATTGAATATTACAAAATAATTATATTTGCTAAAAAAAAATATAATTATCGTATTAAAAGTTAAGAGATGTTAATGCATCAAAATTAGATAAATTGTTTGATTCTGATATTTAATTGTATTAATAATATGAGACAAACAGAGATAATTAATGCATGAAAAGAATACTATATTTATCTTTTATGAAAATTTATTAATTTTTTTTATACTGAAAGGGAGGCTTCGGTCTCAAGAAACCAAAGTTACCATTTGAGGAAGACCTATGCCAATTTTATCTTGCTCAATCTGAGATCGCAATCCATCAGGCATCCTCTCAAGAATATAGAGACTTAATTTTAAATTTAAATAGTCATTTTGAATCATAATTTAACCATTTTAGGAAAAATCCAAGCTACCTACAACTTAAATAGAAATGTGAATTATATTAACTTCTAAAAAAGAAGGGAGAGAAAAGAAAAAGGAATAAAGAGGTTTCCTAGTCCCTAGCTAGTTTATGCCCCCCAATATCATTACATAACTTTTTTTTAATTAAGATAAAATGATAAACCCTATTGAGCTTGCAAGTGTGAAGATTAGGGTTTAGCCTTAAAAGCTTGAACAAGGTTTTTTATTTGGTTTGGTTGGAAGGTGGAAAAGCATTGTATTAAAATTAGTAAACAAATATATTAATTATAAAAAATATTTATATAAAAAATTTATATAATACAGGGGTGTGTAAATTTTTTGAATCCGACCGAACATATTTTGATCGGATTCGGTCGGTTTATATTATATATACGGCTAAAATCAGATTTATATTTTAAAAAAATTTTAAGTTCGTTTGGGTGGCCAAATTGAAATTTATTTTTCTAATTGAACTCGAACTCAATCGATATATATATATATATATTATATTTGTAAATTATAATATATATAACATAATCTGACTCGATCTGACTTATAAATTTTTATATATAATATTATATATTAGATATATTTATAATATATTATATATATTATAATCTGATTTAATTCGACTGAACTGTATCAAAACTAAAAATATAAGATTGATAAAATATATATATATATATATATTTGATCGAATTTAATTTAATTTTTTTAATATGTAGATGAATCCAATCAGATTAAAATATATTTTCAATGTGACCATATCAGACTGATTTCTACCTCTAATATAACATTCCACGAGTGGGGTAAACATATGGCAGTATTATAATGTGAAATACTAGTGGGCGGAATGGACTTTGTGGGCTGAACTGCCTTTCAAGTCGCAATCCCAATGCGTGGGCCTTCTGTGGGTCCAAAGATGTTGACATTGAGGCCCCCATTTTGGCTATTAGGCCGATCCGCTCCACGTGGGCGTATCATTCAATTCTCCATCTGCCACGTGGATCTCCATTTATATAGATTTTCTCTTAATTTTTTTTTGATATAAAGGAGGGGGACACCCAATTACAGTCTAGTTACTCTTGGCCAAGCCACTTGAAAACAATCAGCAACCAGCAAGTCTTGAACACTCGAGGGCGGCAACTGAAGAAAAGAATGCCCATCAATAGCATCTATAGCCAAGTTAGCCAACCTATCTGCCACCTTGTTCCCTTCCCGAAACACATGCTGAAATTTAACTTGCCAAGGCAAAGAAAGGAGCCTCTTACAGCGTGTTAGCAAATTAGCAAATCTTGGGCATTGAACACTATCAGCCTTGACCAGATGTAAACTAGCCATGGAGTCCATCTCAATTATCACTTGACGACAACCAAGATCCCAAGCCAATTGCAATCCACCAACAACAGCCTGCAATTCCGCAACCATAGCCGTACAAATACCCAATTTAATCAATAAACCACCCATCCATTGGCCATTGCAATCACGCGCCACAGCACCACTCCCACTATTACTTGGATTACCCTTAGAAGCACCGTCAACATTAACTTTGCACCACGAAGGAGGCGAAGGTTCCCAAGAAACCAGAATAACCGATCAACAAGGATTCATATCAGTGCTCCTACTCTGCCAAGCAAGATTATTAGCCTGAACCCAATATTGGATCTGATGGAAAACTCCCTCCTTAGCCTGAACTGTATCCTGAAAATAATGTTCATTCCTCCACTTCCAAATGTACCAAAGAGCCAAAGACCATACCACTGAAGGATCAAGCTCAGGAAAGGAATGAAAGCACCATTTTTTAGACATCAAGAACCAATCCGAAGAGGAAGCAGTGCGAAATTGATTCAAAGATGAAGAATCTAGTAAATTAGACCAGATCCAACTTATCCTCGGGCAATCTCTGAACAAATGCTCTATACTTTCCTCACAGATACCACATATAGAACAATTAGAGAACAAAGAGAAGCCTCTCCTTTGATGTTCCACATTAGTCATCAACTTACCCAAACTGAACTGCCATAGAAAACAACGGACACGTTGAGGAACTTTCAACCTCCAAATCTCCTTCCAAACAGAGTTAGCAACCTGTTGATCAGAGTGCATAAGAATGCTATAGGCTGATGCAGCAGTGAAAAGACCATTAGAGGTGCCCCTCCAAAACAATTCATCGCCAACCTCATCATTAAAAGGAGAGATAGCATACAAACGCTGCTGGACATCTTCAGGCAAATAAGGGGAAATTAAATCCCACCTCCAACCAGTATCGTTCCAAAAGAAAGCCACCGATTGATTTAGTAAGTGAAAAGGTAAATTACCTGAAACAAAATGGACCAAAGGTCGCTCCAAAACCTAGGAATCAAGCCAGAACCTTGTATTCTTACCATTACAAACCACATGAGCAAGACCAGCTGAAAGCAAAGGAAGAGCCGCCATAATACCACGCCAAACACTGGAGCAGGATGATTTTTTAACCCAACCAAATAGTGAACCGGAAGTGGCACCATATTTACTCCGAAGAACAGAACACCAAAGGGTATTTGGTTCGGTTAAAAGACGCAAACCCAACTTAGCAATTAAAGCCTTGTTCATAGAAACACAAGACCTTATCCCAAGACCACCATGAGAAACCGGTTTGGTCAAGCTTTCCCAACTCACTAAGTGGATTCTTTGCTGCCCATTCCGACTACCCCAAATAAAATCTCTGACTTTCTTATCCAAAGCATAACAAACAGACTTGGGCAACATAGTAGCTTGCATGATATGGGTTGGCAACGCAGCAAGTACTGATTTTGCAAGGGTCACTCGTCCCGCAAAAGACAAGAGAGGGACCTTCCAACCGGCTAAACGTTTCTTAAAACTAGCCAAGAGAGGTTCATACAGTTCCTTTGTAATTCGCCCAGTAACAATCAGCACACCAAGATAAGTACCCAACTGATCAACCTCAGAGATACCCAAACAATTACATATAGTATTTCTAGTGTCCGGAACAGTACAACCAGTAAAAAAGATTGAGGATTTACCAAAATTAAACTTCTCACTTGAGCTTTGACAAAACTGATCTAAGCATCTCTTCACAACTTCCACTTGATCCAAAGAGGCTTCTGCAAATAACAGTAAATCATCTGTAAAGAACATATGAGAAAGAGCTGGACCAGTAGAAGCAGGCCTAAGGGGCTTCCATTCTCCAAGAAAAACCGCATCATGAATAATATGCCCTAATCTCTCCATGGCCAAGACAAAGAGATAGAGCGAAATAGGGTCACCCTGACGAACTCCCCGGGTCAGAGTAAAAGGAGCAGATAAATCACCATTTCATTTGATCTGCATCAAACAGGCATTTAAGCAGGAAGAAATAAGACTGCGCCAATGAGGAGAAAAACCCGCCAATAACAAGCTTTCATCAATAAAATCCCAGGACAGTCTATCAAATGCCTTCTCAAGATCAATTTTTATAATCATAGCAGGTTTCCTATTAGTACCTGAATGCATTGAGTGCACAATCTCTTGGAGCATGATCACATTATCGTGTAAGACCCTCCCTGGAATAAAACTTGTTTGAACAGGGGCAATGAGAAGAGGAAAAACTCGCCTCATCCTATTAGTTAGCACCTTCGTAATAATCTTAAAACTAACATTGCATAAGCTAATAGGACGAAACTAAGTTATAGTTTCTGGTACCTCAACTTTAGGGAGAAGAGTGACCCATGTATGGCAAATATTAGGCTCTAAGACACCATCATTTAGAAATCGAAGTGCAACCTGAACAACTTGGTCACCCACAATACCCCACGAGTTCTGATAGAAACCTGCTTGAAATCCATCTGGGCCAGGAGCCTTCCCGGGTTTCATGTCAAAAACAGTCGTCTTACTTCCTTCGCCGAGAAGACATTATTCAGAAACCGCTGCTTAGATTCGGATAAAAAAAGGAAATCTTGTCAAAGTATAACAAGGCACAAAGGAACTGTCATCTTTAGAATAAAGTAATTTATAATAATCCGCAGCCATGGATAAGAGGTCCTCATGAGCAGTTATCCAAGTACCAAATTGATCCCTGAGCGCCGAGCATTGAGTTTTAAAATTCTTGCGCACAACCACCCCATGATAATAAGACGTATTATGATCACCATCCAGCAACCAGTCCTCTATAGATTTCTGGAACCATATAAGTTCCTCCTAATCCAGAATCAAATCTAACTCCTGCCTCAACTTCACCTCCAACTTCCGAAGACCTACAACATTCCCATTATTCGCACAAAGCTTCTCTTGAATACCTCGTATTCTAGAAAGAAGATGATTCTTGCGTTGATAAACATTCCCAAAAACTGAAAATTTCCAAGTGTGTAGCTGCTGCTGCAAAACACATAAATTCTGCTGAAAAGATGAATTACCATTCCAAACTCGTTGCACCAAATCACAAAATTGAGGGTGTTTGGCCCAAGCAAGTTGGAATTTGAAGGTTGATATATTCCTGCGATTATTAACATTTTGCAAATGAATAAGAATCGGAGCATGGTCAGAGAGGGTCCTTTCTAAATGAATAACCGAAGCTTGATTAAAAAGCGAACACCAACTCAAATTTGCAAGAGCACGATCTAATCTGGCACCCTGAAAATGAGAAGTAGAAGGTCCTTTCACCCATGTAAAACAAGCTCCAGAATAACCAATGTCAATTAAACCGGTATCATTTACCCAGCTCCTGAACTTACCACACCAAAGAGCAGTACCAGGACAAACACTGGTTGTTTCCTCTACTTCCAAAACCATGTTGAAATCACCAGCAAACAACCATGGAAGAGAAATAGAAGAAGCAAGAGCCGATAAAGTACGAAGCAATTTCCACCTACATTGCTCATTAGGACTAGCGTAGATCGCTGTAAATTCCCAATAAGGAGAAGAAGGAACCTCAACACGACAGTGAACAAATTGGGAATTAGTAAACAAAATCCTCACATAACCCAAATTCCAAAACAACCAAATACCACCACTGTAACCCACAGCTTCCACTCTCACCCAATTATGAAAATTAAGGTTAAGAGCAATCAAATCCGCATTAAACCCGGAAACTCTCGGCTCCACCACCACCAAAATCAAAGGCCGAAAATGAGAACAAAACTCCTTTAGAGATTTCTGCTTTCGCTTCCCATTAATGCCTTGTACATTCCATACTAAAATTGACATAAATAGAAGGAGAGAAGAAAGTACCCGTGAACTAACAGTCCACTTCCTGGTAGCCCAAATCATGCTCCATTTGAGCATCTTGAACATCATGACCATTTAAAACCTCATCCTCAATAACATCATCTGGAACAAAAGGTACATTATTTGAATCTCCAGATCAAAAGCGATGAGTGTATCAGGAACCTCATTTCGAGATACCGTTCCCACTAAAGAACTGCCCATCACCACTGTATGAACACCCTGAGCTGCAACCACAACTGACTTAGTCCTATTGGGAACAGATGACTCCCCTGGAACGGTATTATTAGAAGGGACCTTAGGAATGGGCTCAAGAGTAACATTCTGGACTCCCTTTTTTGGAGGGTGACTTAATGGTGATCTAGTATTAGGACTGGGCTTTTTGAGAGCCTGTGACTTGAGAGTTTTGTTCTGTTTGGATTGAAGAGAACTCTAGGCTGGAGCTTGCTTGTTTTTTCCTTTAACTGAATAATCCGAATTGGAAGTGACCCGTCCCATAGCATGTGAAGCCCTTTCCATAGAGTCCGAATCCACATTAAGGACTTCCTGGATTACAGCATCAGACTCCTCCTCCAACAAGGAAAATCTATTACCTTCCTTTCTCACAACTGTATGCTTTCCTTTATCTTTCACGAAAGGAACGGTATTTTGAACAACATGTGCCTTATCACCAGAATTAACAGGATTTTGTTTACGAAAATTACTCCGCATCGGTTTCTTCGCAACCATCCATGGGCCATACTGTTCAAGAACTTCCGCCGGAATATTCTCCCCATCCTCCGTCGGAGCAGCCATCTCCTCACCAGCCATCGAAGTATCACCAACATGATCTTTTTTTAGTGAAGAATAATTTTCCTTTTTGTGTCCGAAACATCCACAATGAAAGCAGATTAACTGTAGGCCCTCATACTCCAAACGCCTTACCCTTCACCGAAACTGGAATTTGGAAAGCAAAGGTTTGGACAAATCTACTTCAACCGCTATCCGAGCATATTTACCCCTAGAAACACTCATAGTAGCTTCATCTATACGCACTGGCTTCCCAATCTTACGAGCTAACCGCTGTAAGAATAGTTTGTCATAATATTCAACAGGCAGGGCAGGAATCCGAACCCAAACACCAGCTGCATCGATTGTTGCAAGCTCAGGAGTAAAATTTGGCCTCCATTCACGAACAGTCAAATAATGGTCAGCCACTACCCAAAGGCCACCTTGAAGTACATGATCATATTCGGTCTGATTCGGAAAACGAACCATAAAATAGCCATTAGGAAGATCAATTAAATCAAAGTGGGACTTAGTATTCCACATTTGTTTCATACGACGAAGCAAATAGTTGAAACCCACAATTCATCCCAAAACTTTGACAATGAGTGTCAGTTTCCATGGCTCCCTTAAGAGACGCTTTTTCTCAGTCGGAATGACAATTGTCAGACAGTCCGGATCATCATCAGATTCATCGAAATCAGACTCCTCCTCGGACATGCAATCGTCAAATTCATCATTCACCTCATTATCGTGAGAAGCAGAGATATCTTTCATTACCATATCCTTAAAGGATAACTTTCGTCGCTCATTAGATTACGGGTTTTCATTAGTGTAATCAAGTAAATGTACTGGCACACCATCACCATCACTACGCTTAACCTTCTTATTACTGCGATTCTTCAAATCCAGCTCGTCCACCGTAACCGGAGATGAATCTCCAGAGACGTCAACCATCAGAGAAAGAGATCTTGCTAAAATTTTTTATATAATAATATCCTTCTCTTAATTTTTTTAAAAAAATAAAGATACATTTTTTTATTTAAAATTTTGAATATATATATATATCTTGGAGTTTTTCAAGAAGTGTGTGGGTCCAAAAGAATAAAAAAATTGAGATTAGGATGAAAGTCACTTTCCTTGCTCCCTAATTTTTCTCATTCTTTGATTGAACTTGTTTAGTAAAAAATTTAAATCTAAAAGTACCACTTCGTAAATAACCTTTATATATATATATATATATATATGTTCTTGACTTCTTACCAGATTACCTCGGGACAACTTGTGAATTTTGACAAAAGTGCTTTTTATTGCTCAGACAAGGCTAGTAATGCTACCATTAAGAAGTATGAGGACATGCTTTCTATTAAAAGAAGCTTTTTGCCTTTCACCTATCTTGGTGCGCCGATTTACTATGGCATAAACCGTGCTTCTCAATGCAAGGATCTTCTTAAAAAAATTGATGTTAAACTTCAAGGTTGGTTGAAGAAATTTCTTACTCCATGTGGTCGACTAGTTCTCATTCGTTATGTCCTGAGTTCAATTCCTCTTCATACGATGGGAGCCATGCTCTTGCCTAAATCCATAATTGCAATTATTGAAAGGTGATTTGCGAAGTTTTTCTGGAGTGGTAACTCAGCTGATCTAAAGCATCATTGGGTTAGATACACTGAATTTTTATTCCCTACTTTGGAAGGGGGTTTGGGAATATGTTCCATAGCAGCTATTCAAGATGCGTACTCCATTAAACAATTATGGATTTATTGGTCGAAGGATTCCTTGTTGGCTACTTTCATGCGTCGAAAATATCATCGACAGGGCAACATGAGCTACATCCAAACGGATTCATGTGCCTGGAAGCGTATTTGCCATACATATTCGGCTTATGCGGACAGCTTTGAGGTAACTGATAATTCTGTTATTTGGAAAGAGAGTGGTAATGGACAGTTTACTTTCTCTTCGGCCTATAATCTGGTTCGTCCAAAGAGAAGCACAACTATATCAAGGCAAACTTTGTGGGATTCTGTAGTTCAATTGAAGCTTTCAGTCCTATCTTGGAAAATTCTTCATAATGCACTGCCACTACCAGGTATGTTACAGCGTTTGAGTATCTCCCTTGCAGCTGTCTGCCCCTTTTGTTTGGCGGCCTCAGCTTCTGTTGACCATATTTTTCATAGCTGCATTCATATAAGAAAGATCTGGAAATACTATGCTGCGTCACTCCTTCCTCTTCGGCATGGAGGTTCAGGGACTCTATCTTTAGGGCAAGAACTCTCAATCTGGTGGCTTAATGCAAGGAAGTCAGTTAAGGGAAGGCTTTGTAATATGGTTCCCCAGGTTATTCTCTATAATACATGGAATGCTTATTATCGTAGTGTTTGGGGCTCTGAGAAATTCTTTCCCCACAGTGTTGAATTACAAATTTACAAGTTTATTTTCAGTTGGGGAGTAGCTCATGCGGGAGATCGTTTCGCCCCCCTCTTTCGTGTTTTGCAGATCATTTGCCTTCTGTTTTCGGGAGTCGGAAGCCACGTCCTAAGCTGGTTGCATGGAGTAAACCCTCTAATCATTGTTTTAAACTAAATGTTGATGCCTCATTTTCTTTGCATACTGTTTCTGGAGGCGCTGTCCTTCGTGACTCAGAAGGCTATATTATCGCTGCTGGAGCTTTTTTTTTTATCAAGGCGAGGAACGTTTTGGAGGCTGAATTGACAGCCTTGGTTCATGCGCTTGAATGGGTGAATGCAGCTGGCTATGCTTCTGTTCAGGTGGAGGTAGATTCTTTGGAGCTAGTTCAGTTGATGTCTTCGGTCTCTGATGTGTCACCGCATTTTAAGAGAGCAAAGGCTCTTTTGTCTTCAAATTTTCACTCTATTTCTCATGTTCATAGGGAGGCAAATCAAGTTGCACATTTTTTAGCCTATTACAGTAGATTGAATGGTGTTTCGAGGTGGTTTTTATCTTTTAACTCTTTGCCAAATTACATTAAAGGGGTTGTATTGACTGATAGTATGGGTCTTCCATACATTAGATTTAATTAATAAAATCTGCGGTGGTACCGTCCACCTTTACCAAAATATATATATATATATAAGTATAATTATATTTTTGGTGTTTAAATTTTTTAAAATTAATAATTAAATTATTTAATTTTTTAAAATATTAATTGAGTGTTGAAATTAAAAAATTATATACAGTTTAATTATTTTAGCAGGTTACAAACTAGTTATATATAAGATTAAAAACCAGTTATATATAAATATCATAGGTATAATTATACTGTCAGTGTCTGAACTTTTTAAAATTTAACAATTGAAATGTTTAACTTTTTAAAATATCACTTTTTATTGATACATGTCATCCAACAAAGTATCTTTTAATTTGCAACAGCTAAAACAATTAAATTATACATAATTTTTCAGTTTCAGCACTCAATTGATATTTTGAAAAGTTAAACAACTCAATCATTAAATTTTAAAAAGTTCAGACGTAGTTATAATTTATGTATAAGATTCTTAATGCATTTCTCTCTATACAGTGTATGCATGATGATAATATATCGGATATTTTTAAATATCCAATCTGTTTTGATTCGTTTATATAAAATATGAGTAATTTATAAACGAATTTGGATAGATACAAATAGCATTTTTATTATTTGTGATGGATTTAAATTGAGTTTGGATATATGACCTAGGATATTCGTTATCCAAATTTAATTTTATATTAATTATATTTTATTAAAATTTTAATTATATATTTATTATTTATTATTTTAATTATAAAATTTTGTGGTATGAAATTATTTTTAATAAAATTATGTTAATATTAAATTTTATTTATAATTATTTAATTAAAAAATTTTATTTTATATTTTATAATATTTTTAAATTTTTATATTTAAAAGGGTTCAGGTAGTATTAAATGGGTTTAGAACGGTTACGGATATAATTATAATCAGGTTTAAATGAGTTTAAGTAGTTTAAAAATTAAATAAATTCGAATTCAGATAATATAATTTTCGTAGATATTTTGTCTGTTGCCACCCCTAAACACATAAATTTCAAAATAAAGGGTTCACTTTATTTATGAAGAAAATTTCATGAATTAAAAAAAGAGGAAAATCACTATTTTGTAATGTTATTTCGTCTTATAAAATATGAAAGTAAAGTCATTTATTTATTTTTCATAATAGAAAATTAATAAAACACTAACACGTTATTATCTTATTCGATTATATCGCCCTTAACAAATCATAAGATAGAATGAAATTAATAATAATTTTACTATCTAATTTGTAAAAAAAAAAATTTGTGATAGAGGCAAAAAAGAAATAAAATTTAACTATTTTTTGTAATTTATCCTAATAAGTAATATATATATATATATATAAAGATTATTCATTTTTTCATAAAATTAAAATATTATAAATTTTCAGACATTAATTAATAAAAAATGTAACAAATAATCCAAATTCAATAAAGTAAAAAATCAGACATAAAACTTTTCAATTTTAGTATTGATTTTACAATTAAATCAAAGCCACCATTAACTTAGTAGAGCTTTTTTTTTAAAAAAAAAACAAGAAGAATATTATTATTTATATCGAATGTAGGGAGAACCCATACAGTCAGAAATCAGAATGCCTTTGAGAAAACTAGACAAAGAATAAAATGTGCAAAAAATTTGAGATATATGGTTTAATCTACTGTAAAGAGCAAAATAATGGGCGGCTTGGTTCCCTTTTCTGAAAGTGTGCTGGATAGAAGACGAACTGTTCTAAAGAAGAAGTTTAAGCTGAGCAATGGCAGGGTCCAAAGCTTGAGTGTAACTCGAAAGCTGAGCAACCATGGATTGGGAATCACTTTCAACTTGGATATTAAGGAGATGATTATGAAGACACCAGTTCATACCGTAGTGAAGAGCATTAAGTTCAGCCGAGGTTGCGTCCCTAACATTAATGGGAAAAGAGAGACCAACAATGAATGAGCCAGCTGCGTCACGGAGGACTGTCCCCGGTGGAGAGAGAGGGAGTAAAAGAGGCGTCTATATTAAGCTTTAAGTAACTTGGAGGGGTTTTTTTTTTAATAAACAAGAGACGGTTTCAAAATTTTCAATCTGAAGCCATCAGGGAGAAAATCAGAGAACGCAGGGATCGGTCTGGCAAAGCTGTTGCTAGCATGAGCTATACCCCAATTTAAAATGAAGCTTGAAATCTGATGATGCACCATAGGAAAGAAAACTGGCTCGTCACCCCAAGTTAGTCGACAGTAAGTTGACCAAACAAAATAAATGATTACCAATGGCACCAGCTTCCTAATTCGGCCGAACATAGAAGTAGGTGAAGAAATCAACCACTAAGTCATGAGCTCTTGTTTAAGGGAAGCCTTAGTGGATATATCAAAAAGGAGGTAGGATCCATAGAATTTCCAAATTTTTTGAACTGGCTCACAAAAATAGAAAATGTGGTCAGAGGATGCATCACTAGTGTAACAAAATGGACAAGCCGATGCAAGATTGATACCAAGCCTCTGAAGCCGAGTAGGAAGAGGAATGGCTCCATCCAAAACTTTCCAAGTGAGAATTGAATATTTCAAAGGAATACAAGAGTCCCAAATCATCTTACTAGAAAGAGTAGTGGACTTGTGTTTCCTGACCAAATCATAAGCTGATGCTAGAAAAAATAATCCCGACTTAGTACCTCTCCAGCTGATCGAATTTTCATGGAACTCCACAATATCTTGGCTAAAAGAGTGAGCCTTACAAATCCGTTTCCAAGTACAAGAGTCAATAGCCTGATAGGTCATTTCACCTTTCCTCTGATACTTACAATGCATGTAGGTGGACCACAGAGACTCATTAGAAAGATAAGACCACTATATTTTAAGAGAGTAAGCTTCTTGAAGGGAAGACAAAGACCTAAGTCTGAAACCTCCTTCTTCCTTAGGAAAGCAAAAGTCGCTATACTTGACCCAATGATATTTATGTTGAGTAATATCAGTGCTCCGGAAAAAAGAAGCGAACTTAGCCTCCATACCATTTAAAACAGATTTCGGCAAAAGCATGGAACCCATGATATGAACAGGAATGGAATTCAAAACATGCTTAATGAAAAGAAGTATACCTCCAGGAGAGAGAAAGCGCTTAGTCCATCCCAAAAGCTTGGAATCAATTTTTCTGAGGAGGTCTTTACAATAGATTGCTCGATTAATGCCCTGGTAGATAGGAGCTCCCAATTAAGTAAAGGGAAGATGTATATGCCTAATGCCAAGCAGATGCCTGTAGAGAACAATAGCAGCCGGAGATGCTTTTTTTGAGCAATAGAAGGAGCATTTGTCGAAATTGATCATTTGCCCAGATGCCAATTGGTAAGCCAGCAGAAAGTTTTTGAAGTTGCGAATGTTTATAATATCCCCATTAATGAAAATAAGTAAATCATCTGCAAAAGCCAGATGCTATACAATAGGGTAGTTCCTGCCAAGTTTGTAATGAGTGATTTTCCCTTGATGAATCAGATGATTAAGACCTCTTGAAAAACACTCTAAAGCCAGAATGAATAGGTAAGGTGAAGAGGGTCACCCTGTTTCACACCTCGCATAGGCTGAAAGAAACCATAGCTAATACCATTCACCATTACAGAAAGATGAGTCGCAGCAAGATTAGATATGATAAGCTCTACCACCCTGACTGAAAAGCCAAATTTAAGAAGCACAACTTTGAGATACTCTCATGAAACACGGTTAAAAGCTTTTGTCATGTCAAGTTTAATTGCCAAGTTGTGGCCGCTGGTTTTTTTTATCTAGCTCATGGATCATCTCATTTGCCAAAAGAAACTGGGAGTGAATGGATCTTCCTTTCATAAAACCTATCTGTTTTTTAGAAATTAGCATGGTTAAAATAGGGGCAAGTCTATTAGCAAGAATTCTAGTGCATACCTTCCTAATGAAAGTGGCAAGACAAATAGGCCGAAATTTATTGAAACTGTCTGGATTCTCCACTTTAGGAATAAGAATAATTTGAGCGCTACTACTAACTTAGTAGAGCTTTTATATTGATTTTAATATATGAATATAGTTTATTACTCCCTCCGTATCATTTACATAGGAAAAATTTCATTTTTTGGTGTATCTTTTATATAGAAAATATGCCATTTTAGGTAAATTTTGGGGAGTGGAATGAGACAAAATACCATTTATACCCTTGCCTTAAGAGTAGGTTTTGAGAGATATTTTTTTAAGGGTATTTAAGTAAATAGAGATGAAAAAAGTGAAATTTCCTTAATTTTCGTGTCCATTTTACTTTTTCTATGTAAATGATACGGAGGGAGTATTAATGAAGGAGTAATTGGGAACCTTGAGCTTGCAATATTGAAATAATTAATTCAGCACAAGTTAGTTTTTAGACATCAAAGTTCTAAGCCTTGGTCGGCAATGGTAGAGTGTTCCTCATTCCTAACATTACTAATCAGTGTCATGTAATTTCTCAATAAATTTTTTTTATTAAAAATGAAAAATAAAATAAAATCATTTAAATATGATAGAAATAAAAAGAAAGACCTAAAAAAAGATGCTAATCCTTGTTCATTGATTAAGCAATAGTATAATATGCTAAGATCCAATAATATGATGAGAAAATTAATAATAATAATAATAATAATAATAATAATAATAATAATAATAATAATAATAATAATAATAAAAGGGGCTTATGATTTAAGGACCCCTCACAATTCACAAAGCATCAACTCTCCTACTACTTCAATCGCATGTACTTCTCTATTTAAGGACCTCCTCACCTCCCTTCCCTTTCATTCCATACCAAAACTCAAAATTCACTTCCAAAACAACAACTACAACAACAATCTTCAACTCTTTTTCTGATACTCCTAATTCAGAATTTTCTCTACCAAAAGTTCCAATATAAACACATTTTCTTGAACTAAAAGTTTCAATATAAACACATTTTCTTGAACTAGCTAGTAGTCTTGTTAATAACAAGAAGAAGAAAAATGGAGAACTTATTTCGTTTAGCAGGTCATGAAGATTTCTTCTCTCGTCGATGCATTTGGGTTAACGGTCCGGTGATAATCGGCGCCGGACCATCTGGGTTAGCTACAGCAGCTTGCCTTAGAGAACAAGGGGTGCCCTTTGTTGTACTTGACAGAGAAGAATGCATTGCTTCTTTATGGCAAAAACGTACCTATGACAGGCTAAAACTTCACTTGCCTAAACAATTTTGCCAACTTCCTAAACTCCCATTTCCTGAAGATTTCCCTCAATATCCTACCAAAAAACAATTCATTGAGTACCTGGAGTCGTATGCCAAGAATTTTGAAATCAACCCAAGATTCAATGAATGTGTACAATCTGCTAGGTATGATGAGACCAGTGGATTATGGAAGGTAAAAACTGTTTCCACTAGTGGATCTTCTCGTACTGAGATTGAGTACATTTGCCGCTGGTTAGTGGTGGCTACCGGTGAGAATGCAGAGCGTGTAATGCCTGAAATTGAAGGATTGAATGAGTTTGGTGGTGATGTAATTCATGCTTGTGTTTACAAATCTGGTGAGAGATTTCGCAAAAAGAAAGTTCTTGTTGTGGGCTGTGGTAATTCTGGGATGGAAGTTTCTCTTGATCTTTGCAACCACAATGCTTATCCTTCAATGGTTGTTCGAAGCACGGTAAGTTATTAAAATTAACTATCAGTGTTTGCAAATTGTTAAAGGTTTTAAGTACATAATTCTAAAAAGATTTTCTATGTTAATGTTTTGCAGGTTCATGTTTTGCCTAGAGAAATTTATGGGAAATCAACATTTGAATTGGCTGTTTTGTTGATGAAATGGCTACCCCTTTGGCTTGTTGATAAGCTAATGTTGATTTTGGCATGGTTGATGCTGGGAAACATTGAGAAATATGGGTTAAAGAGACCATCTACTGGCCCATTCGAGCTTAAGAATACAACAGGAAAGACCCCTGTACTGGACATTGGTGCACTGGAGAAAATTAGATCTGGACACATCAAAGTTGTTCCTGGAATCAAAAAGTTTTCACATGGACAAGTTGAACTTGTTAATGGTCAAGTTCTTGATATTGATTCCGTTGTTTTAGCAACTGGATACCGTAGCAATGTCCCTTCTTGGCTTCAGGTGAGAATATGTTCTAATTCCTCTGTTTAGTTAAATTTTTTTGATACCCATAATAGTAATCAGAGAAAAAATGTCAGATTCTTGTCTTATTTCACTGATTTTTTTTTAAATGGAATAAAATGTTTTAGAAGCTTCTTTTCATAATTTGTTTGTTTGTTTGTTTTTCTTGTATTATTAGTGTTAATTAAGTAGTATTTTGAACTAATCTTGATTTGGTTTTATAATGTACAGGAGGGTGAATTTTTCTCCAAGAATGGGTTCCCAAAAGCTCCATTTCCGAATGGGTGGAAAGGAAATTCAGGACTTTATGCAGGTGGGTTTACAAGGAGAGGGCTGTCTGGTGCATCTTCAGATGCTATGAGAATAGCACAAGATATTGGCAAAGTCTGGAAGGATGAAACTAAGCAACAAAAGAAGAGAACTACAGCTTGCCATAGACGTTGCATTTCACAGTTCTAAAATCATAATTAACCAAAAAAGTCCAAAATCCAAAAAAAAAAGAAAAAAAAGTTTCTAACATTTTGTCAGAAAATTCACTTAGTTGTAGAAAAAAAAAATACTTGTATGATACACAAGAAGGGGAAAAACAAATAGATAGAACAGAGACAGAGCCCTCTCCAAATGGCCCAAAAGTTTTGATATGCATGTTTTTGGGCATTTTTGTAAACTGAGGATGACGAGGCTTCTTTTTCTTTTTTATCACTTTTCTTTCATTTTTTCTTTTCTTATTCAGCTTCATACAGTTTTTGTATTATATTTTTTTACTCATAATCAAGTTAAATTACAATTTCTTTTGTTTCTTTGTAATCATTTTTGCTCATCTTTTCAATTAGTTTCATAAGTTTTATGTTGATAAATTAGCTCTCTTTTACCATCTACAACTAATTAAGGCCAAGAATCAAGATTAGCTTATTCAATTTAATGATCAAATAATCAGGTAATCTAAAGGAAAAATGTGGGAATTTCTTTCTTATTAATCTCCTAGTTGTCACATTAAGTTTCATACATTGAACATCTTATTATAATTTCAAGAATCAAATCTAATTTTATTTTGGCAATCTTAATTAACAGTTTAAATAAGAAAGAATATTCTCTTCCTCTTTCTCTGTCTCTGTCTCTAGCTAATTACATGAAACTATATATTTTTATTTGAAACTGGAAACTAGACCTTAACTGCCCAGAATCTTATTTGGTGTATCATATTATGCTATAATTTACCTTCATTTTATTTTTTTTTATTTTCTGAAATGCCAATCAGAGTTTTTTTTTCTAAGAAAAGGCCCACTTATTCAGATGTTGTGATTAGCAACTTGCCCATTAACATCTATCATCAGACGGGCAGGGTCCATCCATGGAAGGGCAATGAAACCTAGCTCCACCGCACCCACCACCAGGCCCGTCTCTCAAGAGGAGCACCCTGAGCGGTTGCTCATGGCCCCTCAATTCAAAAAAAAGTTACGTATTTAAAACTCAATTGAACAGATTATTGTCGGGGCCCCTAAAATGAGTAAAGTTTCTAAATCAGTAAAGTTTCTTTTGTTATTAAAAAAGTGTTAAACTATTGCGAAGAACTCCATGCTCTGTCAGGCTTTTTTAACATTTGCTTTGAATTTCCTGCTCTGTCAAGCTTCTCTGAATCCAAGGTTGACTGCTCGATGATTCTGAAAATGTATTGAACTAAATGATCATATTATATAGATAAAAATGAAGTCTCTGTCATCTTCTTTCCTTTAGCACCTTTGGATAGCAATTCAGTAAATGAAATTTATTTTATTTTATTTTATTTAGGATACACATGTTAATGTTGTGGAACCACTGAATAGCATTTATATTAATTGCTTGTGCTTAGCTTTCAATCTTGTGCCAGTAAACAATTATTCATATTCCTGTACTCTGAGTTAGACTGCATTCAGAATTACGCTGGCCTGAATTTGAAGGTATTGACTTATTTAATAAATAGGTTCTTATGAAAAAAAAATATTTTACATGAAAAAAAATATTTATCGACAATAATCTGCTAGTTTTATATATGGGTCCCTCAAACTTAATAGTTGATGTATTTGAAGTTAGTCATATTTGAACTTAAACTTAAAAGTGAAGTCCATCGGCTCCTCTTTCATTTTCATGTTGTGAAAATTTTCGCTCCGACACTATTTTTTAGGGGCCCATATCTTAATTTCTGCTCGGGACCCCTAAAATATCCAAGATGGCCCCGCCCACCATCTTATTTTTATCCCACTTTTGAGTTTTGATAATATTGATACCCAGTTCCAAGATGGGCTACACATCACTATTTCCTTCATTATTATTATTATTATTATTATTATTATTATTATTATTATTATTATTATTATTATTATTATTATTATTATTATTAATTTCAATCTTTCCTTATATATATATATATATATATACATGCATATAGAAAAAGAGTAACTGAAAAATAACTTAACACATCTTACAATAAAATTATTATAATTTTTTTTAAATATATCAATTAATATATTTTTTAAATATATATATATATATATGTATTTTTTTTTTCGATATTGGGGGCCAAAACCCCATTTTCTTTTATTTATTTATTTTGTAGTTTGTAGTTTGACCAATTTAGTCTTAAACAAGCTTCTGCTATAAACAAGCTTCTGCTACTTGCACATGGATAGAGCTACAAAGCTCTCCAAGAAAAATAAAAATTACAATTACGGCCTTTCTATAAAGCATTATTATTATAGAAAAGCTTAAATAGTGTTCATAAGAGCTCTAAAATTTATGAGCTTATTCATGTGGTAATCACTAATCACCTTCTTAAATGTGCTTTTGATGAAATTATGATAAGACTTCTTAAAAAATGTCAATGTGAAAATTCAAAATATTATATATAAACCCAAAATGTCAAAAACAAAAATGCCGGCGCTTAGACTCGACCTCAGATTTTACTAGGGGTGTACACGGGCCGGGTCGGGCCGGGTTTGACCCCGGCCCGAAGCCCGGCCCGAGATTTTTCGGGCTGCAGTTTTGCAGCCCGTGGCCCGACCTGAAGCCCGGTCGGGCCGGGCCACTTCGGGCCTGGCCGGGCCTGACCGGTTTCGGGCCGGGTCGGGCCGGCCCGATTTTTTTAAAATTTAAAAAAAATAATTTTTTTTACAAATTTTAATAAAATTTACTTATAAATATTATTTTAAAAATTTATTATACTAAATTATATTTAATAATATATAAATTATTATATAATTTTATATATATAATATTTTAAAAAAATAAATTATCAAAAAATAAATTTTTAAAAAATTAAAAAATATAAAAAAAATAAATATCTCGGGCCGGGTAAGGCCGGCCCGAGATTTTTTATCCCAATCTGAGGCCCGACCCGAGCTGGACTCGGGTTGAATTTTGAGGCCCGTGGCCCGACCCTATCATGGGTTCGGGCCGGCCCAACCCGGCCCGAAACTTTTCAGGCCGGGCCGGGTTGGTCGGGCCACGGGCCCAATGAACACCCCTAGATTTTACTGCGAAAGGCAATCGCGACCGCCAACCGTACCAAAACTCCAGTGGCTCAAAATGTACTAAATTTTCAGAGCTATAATTGGTTATATAAAAACAAGATACGAAGCAGTAGCCGGAAGCCCAAAAACTAGCCCACTGGACCCTTCAACATAATAATTCTCGTTCTTCACTGTATTTTTTCTTATTTTTACTTTTTTTTTATAAGAAATATTTTAATTATTTTATTATAAACTCATTATAAATTATATAAAATTTATAAATTCATTATAAATTATTTAAAATTTATAAATTCATTATAAATCACGTAAAATTTATAAACTCATATTAAACTCATTATAAACTCATTGTAAATTTATTAAAAACTAATGAAAATATAATATTTTATTAAATATTTTATAAATTTTGTTATTTTAGTAAATAATTTATAAATATAATAAATTTAAAATTATTTTTATTTTTTCTGATATTTTTATCAAAATCCTAATTGTGACCTCAATCTAATTAATAATAGAAATTTCTTCAAAAAATATTCTATAAAGTTAAAAATATTTTTTTAAAAATTTATTTTTTTAAAAACTACTCACATTTTAATTTTTAATTTCAAAAAATCACACTTTCATATATATATATATATATATATATATATATATATAATACCAAAAATATATATTTCATTTCTAAAATACATCGAATATAAATATAGTATGCTCAAAGTATATAAAACTATAAGATATATTTTTTTAAAAAATAATCTAATAATAATCGTTTGTATCATGTAATAGTTCCTTTATCAACGGAATACAATTCAAAATTATTAAGGGATGTATATTATAATTAAGATGCTGATATATTAGAGATTATTATTCAACCTAGAAGGAAAAAAAACAAACATGGTTATTAGGCATTTGAACATCAACATGTTATATTCTGACAAATGTTTTTGAGAACTTTAATGCCCTAAATCAGCGTCATATATTGTTGTCAATAACATCAACAACTATATTATAGTTTTTAAGAAACTGTTTTTTACAGTTCATACTCAAACAACCATTTTATAGTTTATATTCCTTTCAACTATATACAAAGGACTATTGAAAAATAAATTTTGTTTTATTTCTAATAACGTCAATCCACTCAGTCAACCCCTGAAGTTTTTACTTTTCTTTCTCTAATAACACAAACTTTTTCTTCTAAATTAGCATAATACCAATGCAATAAGTGTGATGTATGGACAGTGGTGAAACCAGGCAAGGTTTGAGGGCTGAAGAATCCTACTCGGCAATCTGATTCTGCCACCACATAGACATAACTTTTGTCAACATTAAAACTTCATTCGGGGGTCCAGCCTTTTAAAGCAGATTTACTATGCATTCATAATGTTCTAACTTTGGAGAAAGATTATACTGCTGACTTATCATCTTATGAAAGTAAAAGTTAGGCCTATTCATTGAGGTGGAAAGGACTTTATTATAGAGACGAGAGTGGTAGCCTGGTGGTGGACTAGTGGACGGTGGTGGGCTGAAACCTTGCACTACAAAAAGCTTGGTTTCGCCACTGTGTTTAGGTGATGGCTCTTGTAGTATTGGAAGAGCTATATATAAGGTTCAGCCATTGAAGTCCCACAAAAACATGGCCCTCAAAGCTTATTTCCTGACAAGGAATGCAACAGAAGATGGAGATGAACATCAAGGCAAATAAGATGGGGCTGCATTATTGACATTTCTTATAAACTTAAACTCAATATCAAAGCATTAAGGGCAATAAGGGATTAGCTATAATTCTAGTGAGCAATCAACTTTTCACATTGCATGTTGATAAGGGATAGCTATTTTCGAGATTTGACTATGATATCTTAACAAGAAAATTATCAAGAAAGTGATACATGTAACAGTCTAACAGAGCCTCCTCCAAGAAGTTCTAAAAACACGATTTTGAAAAATTCAATAACAAAACAATCATTATCATTATGGGTCATGTAATAGAAAAAAGGGGTCTAATTAGAAAGAAAGAAAGCCCACGCAGACAAAGTCCACTGAGTTCGAAATTGTCAGAAGCCTAAAAACAGGAGAAAATTAAGTAAAATACGACATTTTTATTCAAATTTATATTTTTACGGTTGTTTGTTTGTTTATACTTATATACCTTATTAATTTTGCATTTTTACGGTATTCTTTGTCACACATTTTGTGATGGGAATATCACGGAAGGTTTGTTTGAGTGCACTGAAAATATTGTCTAATGTCTATGTTATGAAATTTTATTATTCTTAAATTTAGTAATAATTATATTTATTTTATGAACAGTTTGAATAGAAATGAAGATGTAAGAAATGTTACAGCTTTCTGAAATATGTCAAGTTTCAAAACTCATTTTCGTAAGTAATTCATAGAACTAATATTATTTTTACTATTATATAATACATTGGAGTGTCGGAACTAGGATAACATTGAGAGGGGAAGCAAAAAAAATTTACAAGTGAATTTATATTTAATTTTATTTTTATATTAAAATTTTAATATAAATAGTTGATATTAATATTAATATTTAATTTTATTTTCATATAAAATATTTAAATATTGAATTTTTGTCATTTTATTTTAATATTTCAATATTAGTTTTAAAAAATTACATAATATATTTTTTTAAAATAATGTTTATATATTTTTAATTTATTTAAAAAATATCTAAGCTAATTATTTTTTAATAAATTTATATGATAGAATAGTTTTTACAAAATGATTAATCTAATTGTAAAATTTTTAAACTCAATTTATAAATAAATTATTAAATAATTATTAATATCGATTTTAGGATATAAATTGAAAATAATTAAAGGTAATATATATATAGAGTAGAATTATCAATTTAATATATATATATTGTAAAGATTTAATATAATATATAATATATATAATATATTATAATATGTTTATAAATATATAAATATATATATATAATATATATATATGTAAATAAATGAATAATGTACACACACACATGTTGGAGGGGCAATACATATGCACACACAATATTAATTTTTTTAATGTGTGTGTTCTATATGTATGTATGTATGTATATATGTATGTATATATGTGTGTATGTCTGATCGGTGAAAGAGAAGCAACCGACCCCACATGCCCCACCTACATCCGCCACTGAATTGCATCAGTCACAATTGCATTAGTGCTCCCAATAAAACATTTGCATATTTTTAGAGTTATATTAGTTTTTTCAAGTTTCAATATGCATATATGAAATAGTTATAGATACGAAAAATATACTTCACATATATCATTTATAATTTAATTTTTTCAAGTTTGTTATGTATATAAAATAGTTGTATATACTAAAAAAATATTTAAATGTATACCATTTTCTAAGAGTTGTTATTAGTTTTTTCAATTTGCAATTTGTATGTATAAAGTAGTTGCATATACTAAAACTATATTTAATATGTACCATTTTTTGAGAGTTGATATTTTTAGTGTTTTTTCAAGTTTGCAATCTATATATATAATAGTTGTAAATACTAAAAATATACTTAATGTATGCTGTTTCTAGAAAATTTATATTTTTATAGTTTTTTTAAATTTGCAATATGTATATATAAAATAGTTGCAATTACCTAAAATATACCTAATGTATACTATTTACTGTTACTTTTTTGTTTTAACACATATACACAACATATGCTAATATACTTATGACATTTCTTAAGACTTTTAACTTTTAAAATTTGATTCTATCAAATATACTCAACATATACTGGAACATATAGATATATATATTAATTTTTTCAGATTTTGGATGTACTTTTATTTTTTAGCTCTGAATTTGAAAAACAATTGTGATATGAGATTTAATATAAGTGGTGATATCTAAACTAAAGAAAGAAGAGAGAAGCGGCGATAATGAAATTAAATATTGAGTGAATATTTTATATAAATATTTGGTTATTAGAGTTTAATAACCATATATTTACACAAAATGTAATAGTAGTTGAAAATAATTTTTTTAATTTGTCATGAAAATAATTTACTTTAGTTTGTTTCTGATTTTGTTTGAATGGTCCAAATTATAAAAGAGTGGGTGTTTGTGTAAGTGGACTTGCAAAAATAAAATAAAACGTCAATTGCAGAGCAAATAGAAAAGAAAATTTAATTCAAAATTATAATTGAAATATATGATAAAACATTAAGTGTTTTAGCAATAAAGTTTCAATTAAAGGTGTAAACTAAACCTTCATAATTTTAGAGATAATTTTCATATAACTAAAATCAACTTTAAAGAAAAAAATTAAACAAAGAAAGAAATAAAAAAAAAAACATTACAAAAATTAAAGAAAGAAATAATATAAATTAGTAAAAATGAATAAATTTTAAATGACAGTAATTAGAGAGGAGAACAGAAAAAAAGACAGTGTAAATGTAAATATTTGAGAAAAATATAGTATTTTTTTAAATTTATTGTTTAGATAGTATTTTTGTTTGTTTTTCAAGTTATTTTTGTAAATTTCCTTAAAAACAGCGCACATGAGCCCCATGCTAATCATTCAGAAACTACAAAAAAAAATTTATGTTTCGATCTCCAACTCAATGGCCCATCAATTCTTTTTTCCAGTTCCACCATCCACAGCCTCAAAAATCAGCAAAAACCCAGTTTAATTTTTTTACATAACTTGGTTGCCTCTTAACAGCTCCAGTAGTAATAGAATTATGCCCATATTCTGTTTGGATCATGTGCATTTATTTCAACTGGACATAAGTGCTAAAATAAGAGTAAATGTAACACATGGGATGGTCACCATTCTCTCTTACCACAATATCAAAACCAGGGTCCCGTCTCTTTCATATATTTTTATGATAATCCAATATCTGATTTTACTTAACCTAGTGATAATTCCCTCCAGGCTCCTGCAGGTCCATTTGCCTTGCTCCCTACTAGACACTATCATGTGATCTAACAAGTTCTCATTTCCCTGGACTATCAAGAGTTCATCAGCTTAATAATTTGAAAATGTTAAAAAATGGAGACTTAATCACCTTTCCTATAAATGTACAAGAATTTAAATAAATTAAATTCAACTTAATTATTGTTAAATCAAGTTATTTTTTTAATCTAATTCGAATATTATAATACTATATTGAATGGCTCAATTAACATTTATAATAAAAGGAAAAATTAACATATTAATTTGATACAATTTTGAAAATATGATAAAATTGAAAAAAGTGAGTAAAATTATAGGTAAAATTGATGGTTTTTCCTTTTTATTATTAATCAAATTGAAAATATTTCAAATATTAAGTTGTTTATATTTCACATATCTTATCAAATTAAATTTCAAGTTTCAATTAATATATCTCGATTATGCTCCTTTAATTATTTGGATGGATCATACAAAAACTTTTACAATTTATTATTAAATACTTATTTTCTTTTCCTGAAGTTCTAATGTACGCTTTAGGTACTGATTTGGTACAAGCACACTACATTTTTAGTACTTTAAAGTGTTAAGTGTAGTCAGATTGCTTAATGTAATGGTTATGCTGCATTATGGACCCCTTTTCCATTACATTCAAAGCCAAACAATACGTATAATTACTAGTTTAAAATTTTCTGCTGTCTGTTTTTCCCTCACAAATTAATATAAAATTTCCCCTTATTTAATTATTTTCAGATATTTCACATCCATTCAATCATTCTATGCACAGCAGAAAGTCGATTATTGCTCATTTTATGTGTCCTGTTTTTAATGAATTCTTTATTAACCAATTTTCCTAGCCAAGAGTTTCATGATTTCACTTTTATTTTTATAAAGAAAAGAAAATATAAATACCAATTAATGCACACTCAGATATAGGCTAACAATAAATGAATATTTTCCCGTATAATAGATTCAAAATTGGATTTTTCATTTTTCATTTAATCTAACACTATAATACATATTTTCCGAGACAATAGATCTAAAATTGGGTTTTTGTTGTTTATCATTTAATAGTCTTAATTAGAGTTGGCTTAAATTGAAGTTCAACTGAAGTCAAGTTACAAAATAATAATGATAACAATAATTGCATGTAACTATTGCATTCTCTTTCAATCATTCTTAAAGAATCAATTTTCAAGAATTTGACAACTAACTCCAAAACTAGATGTGGAATCATGCCCTATAGCTTGTGCAATCTTTCTTTCTTTCTTTTTTCTCATGTGCATCGTTATCCTGTCTTGAACACCATTCTGCCATGAACATCAAGATATGATCCTAACTCTGATGACAAAAGGATTTTAAAACATTGATTTTGTCACCACAATCCTTGATATGAGACCCAGCCTACTGTAAAGATGCTTGAGATGTCAAAATCCAATATTCTAAAATAAAACTAAAGATTGTGACGCAAATTAACAACACCCCGAACTAGGCAAATCGACAATCTTTTAACCCAATTCATCAAAACCAGGCTGTCATAAACTCTTGACTAGCTAAGTTGTCAAAGGCCACCCTCTTCTTGTACAGGTAGGACACATGACTGAGTGGCTGCCATTATATAGTTGGATCATAAATTTGTTGAGGTAGAAAATATTGGGACAATTACGCTGATTTTTAAATCAGCTGGGAGTGCAAAATAACAGCGAAAATAATACACATACAAATTTGATAATAGAGTTTGACCAATTGTGTTTACGTCTCCGGACCTCCTAGGGATTGTTTTATTAAAGAGAGAAGGTATATAAAGTGTTTACAACACTCACAACTCACAATCCAATTATACCAAAAATAAATTTATAGTGGTTCGGATTCAATAATCCTACATTCACTCTCAAACTTCAATTGGGTATTCCACTATACTTAGAGTTTTACAAGTTCACTTTCAATTTGGTGTTTTCACAAGCTTACATCGAACTTTATAAGTGTTTTCCTAAGGCTAACACTCAAACTCCTTGCAAAAGTTTTCCTATGCTAACTCTTAAACCCAACAAGTGTTTATAGCTCACACTAAATCTTACAAGTGTTTTTCTAAGGCTAACACTCAAATTTCTTACAAGAGTTTTTCTAGGCTAATTCTCAAACTCTACAAGTGTTTATGGCTCACACTAAACCTTAAAATTTTCTCTTAAACTCTCTTAAACTCTCTAATTTTGGAATAATTTTCAAATGAGATCTTAAGGGTTTATATAGGCTTCAAAAAATTGGGTTGGTGAAATTTTGTCAAAGGTTAAACACCACTTTTACCTAAGTTAGGCACATTCATTTTTTATCACCATCACTTAAGTTAGGCACCTCTATTTTGAACTAAGAATTACCTAAGTTAGGCACCTCCATTTTGGACCAAACATACCTAAGTTAGGTACCTCCATTTTAGATAAAAATTACCTAAGTTAGGCACCTCTATTAATGGTTAGTAACATTTTATTAACAATCTTTCACTTGAATACTGATTTTAATATGTCTTCACACCTCGATCTGTGTGGAAGGTCTTTCCAGTCTTGTTACTTTTGCAAGCCAACTGAAGTTGAACACAACTTCAGTTTCTCAATAGTCACCGTCTTTGTCAACATATCTACTGGATTCTTGCTTCCTTGGATCTTCTCCAGTATTAACACATCATCCTCCAACAAAGTTCTAATGAAGTGATAACGAAGTCCAATATGCTTGGTTCGAGAATGAAATACTGAATTTTTTGCTAAGTGTATCGCACTTTGGCTATCACTCTATAAGACATTCTTTTCCTGTTTGAATCTCAGCTCAGTTAACAAACCTTAAAGCCATATCATCTCTTTACTGGCTTCAGTCACTGCCACATACTTAACCTCTGTAGTGGATAGAGTGGCAATCTTCTGTAACTTCGACATCCAACTAACAGCTGCATTTCCAACAGTAAATATATAACCGGTGGTACTTTTTCGGTGATCGACTTCACCTCTAAGTTTACATCTACGTAGCCTTATACTTTTAATTCTCCTTTACCAAAGTACAAACATTTTTATGTGGTACCCGTAGATATCTCAAAATTTATTTTACAGCTTTCCAATGAGCTTTTTCTGGATTTGACATAAACCTGCTCATAACTTTCACTGCATAGTCAATGTCTGATCTTGTACAGACCATTGCGTACATCAAACTTCCAATGGCTGAGGCGTAAAGAATCTTAGCCATGAGTTCTCTCTCTTCCTCCATTTGAGGGGATTGATCCTTAGATAGACGAAAGTGACTAGTCAAGGGTGTGTTGACTGGCTTAGCATCATCCATGTTGAATCTTTACAAAACACGGTTGATGTACTCTGTCTGAGATAACTGCAAAAGTTCTTTCTATTTATCTCTTGTGATTTGCATTCTAAGAATCTTCTTTGCTAGACCTAAGTCTTTTATGTTAAATTTCTTTGACAATTGCTGCTTCAACCTTCTGATATCCTCCATATCTGAACATGCTACTAACATGTCATCGACATAAAATAGTAAAATAATACAACTTGAGTTATATCTCTTGAAGTAGCAACAGTAGTCGGTGTTGCACCTTTGGAATCCTTTCTTGTGCATAAAGCAGTCAAACTTTTTATACCACTGTTTTAGAGCTTGTTTCAAACCATACAAGCTCTTTTTAAGTTTGCATACTTTATTTTCCTTCCTTTTTTCTTTAAAATCTTCTTGTTGGTGCATATATATCTTTTCATCTAAATCTCCATGAAGAAATGTAGTCTTTACGTCTAATTATTCAAGATGAAGATCTTCAATGGCAACAATGCTTAACACTGATCTGATAGTATTAAGCTTCATAACAGGGGCAAAAAATATCAGTGCAGTCAGTTTCTTCCTTCTGCTGGAATTCTTTGACAACTAGTCAGGCTTTGTATCTCTTAGAACTGTTATGGTTCTCTTTTACCTGGTACACCCATTTGTTGTGAAGTGTCTTCTTCCCCCATAGGTAACTTAGCAAGTTCTCATGTCTGATTAGAGATGAGAGACTTCATTCGGTCTCTCATAGTAAGCTCCCACTTACTAGTATCTCTTTTTTGCTCCATACCTCCTCTAGTATTCTATACTCCAATGGAACCGATAGACCTCGGTTGATCAAGTAAGCTGTTATGTTGACTACTTTTGCCCATAATTACTTCAGTAGACCTGACTGTATACGAATGCTTCTGGCTCTTTCTATCAATGTTCGATTTATATGCTCTGCTACACTATTGTATTGAGCATACCTGGCACAGTTCTCTCCATTTTGATCCAGTGCTCATAGCAGAACTTCTTGAATATGGAGGATGGTGATGTCAAGTGATTTGTAAACTAACAATGATGTGACTACTTTAATATTTATATATTCATTTTGAATATTTATATTGTGAATAGTAACCATTATTGATAAATTACATGTATATATTTTTATTAAATGAAATTAAAATTCTTACTATTTTATTATTCATTTATATGTTGAATGGATATATGTGTAAAATTTATTGGATGTGTATTTGTTGGGATCCTAGATCGATATATGTGTTGCAAGTTGAGGAAAGTTGTGGAAAGATGTGCTTAATTGATATATTTTGAATGAATATAAAGATGTGTAAAGTGGAGTAGATACTTTACAGGCTGTGGAAAGTATATTTTAAATGACAATATTTTGAATGTGCATTGATATGCTTGACAGGTTGAAATGTTTATGTGATAGTTGAGTAGTTTATATGTAATAATTGCAATGGAGATACGTATCAATTCATATCAACTCATATCAATACAAATCAAATATATATCAACCCATATCAATATATATATATCTACACATATTAACCCATATAGACCCATATCAACATATATCAATACATATCAAATATATAATAGCTTATCTTAACCCATATATATCCATATCATACATATCTATACATATCAATACAAGGCTACATATATTAGCCCGCACAAACCTATATCAATTCATTTTGTTCAGCAACACAGACACCTAACATCAATAACTTTTTACAACCTGTTCAGTACTACATATATATCCAACAACATCATATGCTTTCTACAATCTGCTCATTAACACATATATATCCAACATCAACAACACAATACAACCTGTTCAGTAACACATGCTTCCAAAATCAATAACTTTTCATAACTAGTTCAACAACAGTTATCTCTAACATCAATGATGCAATATTAGTTATATATATATATATATATGAGATTTTAGATTTTTTATATTTAAAAAACCCATCATCTATATCAACACTTTGAGAAATCTAAAATAATCACAATATTTACTAAAAAAATAAAAATAATCCCAAGCTTGCTTGCTTAAAATTCACTAGGCATTGAAATCATCATCGTCCTCCCTATAATGTGCGTCATTTCTCTTATTGGATGCATGGACCCATAAGTGAATTGTTGTATTGTATCTCTCCATAATCTCTTATGTGCAATTTTGAAAATTTAGGTTTTCCCAACAAACTTCATATTGCATTAACGTATAAGTATTAGGCACCTCTTTTTGGCCTATTAATTTGTTGACATTTTGTCTCTTGAAATTCATACTGTATTAACGTATAAGTATATCAATTCATATCAGTCTATATTAATCCATATCAATCAATAAATAGATATTTTCTGACTGAAATAAAATAAATAAACACATTATATAAGAATTTAATTGCGCTAATAAATAGGCCAATAACAATATTCATTGATAAAGTAACTTTCCTCATAAAAAATGCAAAAACTTTTTAAATTTCATATTAATTCGTAACAAAACATGACAAATCTATGTCATAATAATCTACATGTATTTTATACCATACACCATTCAAACTCTTCAAGCCTCCATAAAATAAAATAAAATAACGAAAGAAATAAAGACATCTATAACACTGATGCTTTATATTTTGGAAGTCTCATATCAAGCCATATTAAACTATATCAATCCATATCAAAACATATCAACCCATGTCATCAAAGATCAATACATATTAGTCAACAAAATCATATTTCTTTACTATATATGACATCTAAATAACATATAGAATACAAATGCTATATATTTTTGTAGTCCCATATAAAAATAAAAGATAATAAATAAATGTAGTTTTGTTTGCTGATCAATGTTGATATTTGATAATATGGTTTGATATGATTTGATATGCCTTAATATGAGACTTCTAAAATATAAAGCATTCATTTTTTAGAAATCTCATGTCAAACCATATTAATACCTATCAACTTAAATCAACCAATTTCAACACATATCAATACAGATCAATATACAAAGCTTTAGTATTTAAAACAGATAAACAACATTAACAAAATAAATAAAAATTTATTCTTTATTAATCCATAGCAAAGCATATCAAAACCATCATATATCAATCTATATCAGTCAACAAAAGCACTTTTCTTGACTATTTAAAATAGTTAAATAACAAAGATCAGTTAATAAAAACACACTTCTGGAATTTATTAAAAAGCCAAACAACATAAATAATACAAAATAGTTCTTGCTTTGGTATTCCCATACCAAAGCAAATCAATGCATACCAAAAAAGATCAATCCTCCATGTTATTAAAAAAAACACACACACACACACACTCAATTCCTAACTATTTAAAGCAGCTAAGCAACATGTAGAACACAAAATCATTCATTCTTTAATTCTATATCAAACCATACCTATCAATATCATATAATATAGAATAGAAAAAGATACAATCTGGAATAATTATATATCAAAACATACATATTAATATCAAACCATATCAACTTACAAATACATACTTTTTAATTGTATAAACCACTTAAACAACATATAGAATAGAAAAATAATTCAATTAAACAATCCTTTAATGCTCCATAACAACTCATGTCAACCCAATTCATAACAACAAAAAAACTCCATAACAACCTATATTAATCCATAACAAAATATGGCAACTCAAAATAATCCACAATAATGATTTACTCAAAAGAACCCATTCAAACTCTTCAAGATTTCATACGCTAAAATAAAGAAAGAAAGGAAGAATGAAGAAGAAGGGAAGAAAAATTAAATCCATAATGAATCTAATGACAATCTCTAAACATCAATATAAATCAATATTTCAATAATAACAATCCAACAAAAACTAACTATTCATAAAAAAAAAGTTAAATAATTTTCTCAATTTCAACACAAACTTACTAATTCAAAGTTAAAAAATCTCAAAAATTTACTGATTCACAATAACATTCATTCTTTCTTTTTTAAAAACAAAATATGCAGAAGACCCACTAACCTTACTGATTCAAAATCAAAAAATATAAAAAACTGAGTAAAGAGAATGAGTTACTTCGCGATTTACTTTCGAAAACCAAGTTGAAGGAGAGTGAGAATTAGAAAGATAAGTGATTTTGAAAGCTTTTGAAAAACAGTAGTCTTAGCTAATTATTTAGAGAGATAAGTGATTTTTCATGTTGAATCTATAGTGAAAATAGAAAAAGATAGAGAGAAAGGGACGCGTTGAGGGTTGAGGGAAAGAGAAATAGAGGAGATGAAAGAAAGAGAACGAGTGTTTTTTTAAGTTAAATGGTAATTTTGTTCAAAAAAAAGTCTATTTAATGTGAATAGGGTCTAGAGTATATTAATATTTGGTATAGAAATATTTTTCTAATTAAATTCCTAAACTATCTATGTAACTATCCCTAATTTTTTATTTGAGGAGACTTGACTAAAATCGAGTGTTGGGGAGGCGATGATGATGATGAGAGGAATAGAAACTTCCTCCTCTGTGATTCTTAGATATATTATATAATATATGTTAGGTCTATACTTTTTTGAAAATATAATTTATTTTTAGCATATTAAATATATATATATTTGAAAATAAGATATTTTTAAAATTAAATATTTTTAAAAAACTAAGTTTTTATTTTTTGATATTTTTGAAAAAAAAAACTATGATAAGATGATATAGTCTTAGCCACCGTATATGCACCGGATGCGTTCAATGACTGGGCAAGTAGCCCACCATTTTACTGTTTGGGCTTAAGATTAGATAAGCTCTTAAAGATTCAGCCCATGGCCATGATGATGGTATAGCATTTGTTGAAGAACATCAGCCTGGCGTGGCGCTATAACCATCATCCAACAATCCGACAGGCTTTTTTTTTTTTTTTTTTTAAATTTTTCATAGATTCTTGCACTAATAAATACTCTCTGGTTCGAACTTCAAAACTTGAATTGCACCAGCAGCCATGGCTTCTTTCATGGCGCATGTTTCTTACAATATTAATATTGGACTTCCTGTTTTCTTTTCTTATCGTAAAACCAACTACAATTACTTCAGCTTTAGTTGTCAAATTATCTATAACAGCAACAATTTGTTTACTGATATTAGTAATAATAGGATATACTGTGTGGTTCACTCCAAGAAGCAAAAATCTTCCTCCGTCACTTGTTCTGCTGCTAACAAGCCCTCCCCTCCTGATATCAGGTGCGTTCCTTCTTTCTTTCTTCATTTTTGGTTTCCTTTTTTTTTTGTTATTCAATCTTGAATTGCGTAATCAGACTGTGAAATGAAACTAGTAATAGAATTGCAAAATCAGGATGTAGAATGTGAGGTTAATAGATGGGGGATATTGTTTTGTTTTCTGTGTTGTATGGATTAACTATGGTTAATGGGGTGTGTACATTTGGGTGGTAATCAGGATTAAGCTTGATGAACGCCTGAAATTAAGAGGATTAGTTTGAAATGAATTTGTTTGTGAGAAATTAGATTTATTGTGGCAAAACCAATTGGGTGTGATAGATAGGTAATCCCAGGTGGGATTCATGGTTTCAAAATCTATGTTTTGGTGGTCAGCAAATTGATAACAGATAGCAAAATGCTTCATTAGGAATTTGGTGAATTTCTGTTTTAGAAGTACAAGGTGCTGAAAGGATATGCTTAGGTTGTTGAATTTTTTTTTTAGTTTTACATCAGAGAGTTGATATGTTATTTTTTTTGTTGAGTTGAACTCTCTGGAATTAGATCATCTTACTGTAACCTCCAGGCATATGGTGACTTCTAGACGGTCGGACACTTTCATTTCCATGGGAAGAGATAATATTTTGTGAAAGTGAAGTTTATAATTTTATGTTCTTACATATGAAATTTTCGAATTTTAGGGTGACTTTGCATCTAATTGCCATCTTTATCAAAACCACTTCAAAATAAATTTATGCTTGGTTCTCCTTCCAGAATTTTTTGCTGCATCTCTGGTAATTAGGTATCTGGTTAGCAAAGCCCAATTCCCCTTTGGTCTTATGGCAGCTTCCTTCATATAAAAACCTGGGAATTTGACATCTTCGTTTTGTTTTTTGGTGTTGCCCCATATTTCTGGAAGTTATCAGTAGTTTATTCTGAGTGCTAGGTTCTTGTGGTGGGGTTATCTATGGCACTTGGAATTGGAATCAGACTCTATATTTGAAATTTAAATGTTGGGAAAATAGAAAAAAGGTATTTTATCACTGGACCGTGGTTTTTAAGCCATGGAATCAATAACAAAAATGGAAATGATAAAGGTACCATGGAATTAGATCGAGTTAATTACTGGATGAATCATGAGAAATGGTAGTTCCCCACATTTCATCCATCATCACTTGGCAATTGACAAATCACCCTTAGGGAAACAGAAAATTATGCAATGGTGGACTAAAATTCTATTGCAAAATATCCGAAATGTTAAACAGCTGTTATTGAAAACTACACACTGAACCCAATGAAATAGAATCCCTTTATACTGTTAAAGTGTATGATCTTTTCTGGAGTGGAACAGTGTTTTGGTAGATTTGAACTTTTTGTGGCATACATTGGAGAGAAGGTCATGAAGCTTTCTTAATTGTATGACCTGAGAGGGCAGTCTCAAATTAAACTTATGAATTTATTCAACTTTGAAGCACTTATTTAGTGATTGTCTGCAGACATATCACCATATGTCTGTCTCCTGACCAGGGACTGGAGAGTTACAAGGGTGTTGGCATTTTACACTCTAGATGATGTGAAGAGTTTGTATTAGTAAAATATAAAAAATAAATACCTCACTCTAGAAAATTTTTTTATATGCCAATATTATCTAGGAAACTTTATTCCATCCCTTTTTTGCTCCAAATGTCTGTGCCATTTAGTGATAGTTCTGCATGGTTTGGCATCATAAACTGCAACCCTTTTATGCAAACTTGTGTAGTTGTGTTATTCTATCTCTTTCATTCCTGAAATCTGTTTTAAGATGTAATCCTTGACGTGATTTATGGCTTCTCAGTTTCCTTTCTGACTTGGTTTTTTCCAATCAGTGCTTTTGCTATCAGGTTCTATTTACAAGTGAGGCTTCCTTGTAATCATTCTTTTATTTGTTCTTTAGTTCTACAGCCAAGATAAGAAATGAAGTTCTCTCTCCATTTCGATCAGTCAGGATGTTCTTTTATCTAGCTTTTATTGCAAGTGGTGCTTTGGGAGGTCTAATAGCAACCACACAACTGATAGCTGCATTAATGAAGTCCCAGACACTCTAAAAGGTAGCGGCATAGACATTGGAGCAGTATCTATTTTTGCATTCCTATATTATAGGGAGAACAATGTTAAGAAAGCACAAATTGCTAGGCTTTCTAGAGGAAAGCCTTTCAAATCTTAAGCTCCGTGTGGATGAAAAAAGGATAATTTCTGTCAACTCTTTGAGAGGTATTGCTCGTCTTGTAATCTGTGCTGGCCCTGGATCCTATATTTTGGAATCTTGTGGACTTAGTGAACCTTTCACTCAGAGTCTCTTGGATAGAGGGCTTGTGGTTCCATTTGCTACAGATGGGAATTTACCAAGTTTTGAGTTTGATGAGAATGAGGAGATGAAGGATGTTACCTCCAAAAGGAAGCGGCTCTGGCAGCTGAATCCTAACTATGTTTCTGATTGGTCGAAGTAAGAAATTACATCAGCAAAATGTTTCTAGTTTTGCTCTCTCTCTCTCTCTCTCTCTCTCTCTCCCTTATAACTTGTATATTTTTAATGACAGGTGGCTAGATGAGCAAAAGAATTTGGCTGGTGTATCCCTTGAATCACCTGTGTATGTGTACCTTTTATAAATAACCTTTTTTCTTTCAGGTCGTGGAAGTATGGGCAGTGCTTCCTTGTTGGATATTTGCTTATCTATGTTTATTCTACAGGTATCTATCTCTACACCTGGATGGTCGTGTCCGAGGCAGTGGTGTTGGTTATCCTCCTTGGAATGCTTTTGTTGCTCAATTGCCACCAGTTAAGGGAATGTGGTCTGGTCTTTTTGATGGCATGGATGGAAGAGTTCTTTGAAGAGTTCCATTTTTTCCCCTGTTTTTGGAGGTTAGTTTCTTCTTTTTTTTTTGTTACATAGTCTTTTTTTTTTTCCGAATGTCAGTCTTCTCCAGTTTTTTTACTGTTTGAAGTTGCCCTAGTTCCTTTCTTGCAGATTTTAGGTATTGCCTATTTATCGACTCATCTATATGAATACTCTTTGTTTTCTAACTTTGTAAGTTTCCTCGAGCCATTGCCGATTTCATTTTAGCAGAACCTATTATTTCTATGTTTATGACAACACTCCATGAAGGGGAGCCTTGGCGCAACGGTAAGCATTATCGCCGTGTGATCTGAAGTCACGAGTTTGAGTCGTGGAAACGGACTCTTGCAATTGCAAGGGAAGGCCGCGTACAAAGATCCAATGAATCTGATCCTTTTTCGGACCCCGCGCATAGAGGGAGCGTTAGTGCACAGGGCTGCCTTTTTTTTTTTTTATGACAACACTCCATGGTATCATACTTGGAAATAAAATATTTGTCTCTTTTCTCTACTTCAAGTGGTAGACTGGTTATTCATGGCAAGCATGGGTACATCTTTGGTACTCAGCCATTGCAATAAACATTTAAATGATTTGGTCTTGTTTAGAGCAATATTTTGGTTTAACTTTGGTCCTTTTTTTTGTCTTCAACTTCATAAATAGGAGTGCAGTTAAATAAAATGCTATATAAAGAAGTTTCCTTCTGAGAGTTTTCCCTGTATTTCTTAACTAATACTTACTTAATACTTGAAATATTCTGTGAACAAATGATTTCTGATTCTTTTGGGGAAATAAGACAAAGTTTAGGACTTTCTAAGAGTCATAATAATTCTAATCTTGGAAATACCGTGGGTTGGTGGAATTTTAGCTTCGAGCCCTTTTCTTCTTTGTTCTATGAAGTGCCAATTTCCCAATCCCAATCATGCCTGGCTGCTGTGTTGATTCATGTCCACAAGTTGGTTTTTCCTAAGTATTGGATTACCTCACCATAGTTTTTCATTTTTCACAAGGCATACTGGTACCATGCATGTGTCAACTTGACTGCATCCAATAAAGTGTAGTATCTAATGTAGGTTAACCCATTCAAGCAATAATTTGGAACCAAAACTGCTGCTGAACTATTAGTTCAGCTAACAACATTTTGTTGGCTCAGGATAGGCCTTTTTGTTTCTGAAAAGGTTATGTAAGATCAGTCTAAACAATTTGCAAACCAAAAGAATGCTTTGGTTTCTTCAATCATAGATGATATATCTGTTTCACATTCTTTCCTTTCCACAGATCCTGCGCAGTATAGTGCAATTGCCACCTTGGCTTTGTTAATGGGCTTTAGACTGCGCTCGGGCTTGTTCAACAAACAAGCCAAGCTGAGCCAAGTACCATCATTCGCATTTGTATAAATAAACTCATGCATAAATTTATTGAAAAATAAAAAAATGTTTATTTTAAAAATATTAATATACTTAGAAATCTTTGTTCTTTAGTATTATATATATAACATTCAAATATTATATTGCAAATAAAAACCATATAACCATAATAATAGTGAAACAGAAAATTATGGTTCTATATATTGATAAACAATTCTAATAATCATTATCATAGCTTTTCCATTCCATCAACCTCAAACAGCTTGATGGTGCATATTGGATGTGCTTGCTTGCTTGAAAGAAGTGCAGGTTTTATGGGAATGTTTACTTGAATTTTAGAGAAGTATATACAAGTAGCTCTCCAATTTCTCTTAAATCCCCTCTCTATGGAATCCTAGAAGGATTTGGCTACAAGACCTTTTAACAGAAATCTCAAACATTTGCCTCTGGAGCACTCCCTACAATCCTCAATTTCTTTAATGAACACGATCAATGCCTCTATAAGAAAAATGAAGCAGAACTAAGCAAATCATGACTCATTAACAGGAGCTTATACAAGAGAAAAAAAAAAAAAAAAAAGCTTAATGTTTCCTGTCTCAGTTTTGTGGTATTCCTATATGGATCCCTTGTCAAAGTTTAAAGGTGTGGTCATATTATTATTTTTCCATTAATCCATATAAAAGTTTTCCATTAAATCCATAAAGGGTGGTTGCATACATATATGCTCAAAACCTTGTCTTTGTAGCAAACTAGGGGTCCCTACGGTGAGTTTTTGTTCAATTTGATTTTAGCCGCAGGAAATGAAAGATTAGAATAAGACACAGAATCACTGGGGAGTATGATACACAATCATGACATAGATAAAGCTTAAGCTGGACAATGGAGTAATATGAAAATCAAAACTACAATAGAGACATATCACACACTCATTTAACTTCTTCGATTTCATCCAATGCATAGTTGTTCGTTGATACATTTGCATAATTAACTTTATCGAATCGAACCACAACTGGGTAGCGTGTCTTGGGGTCCTGTCCAATACAACATCAAAAACAACAGTAAACAACTAGGAACCAGATTAAAGATGAAATAAAAAATAAAACAAAAAGGAGACCAACCTGATCAACAGCTACAACAGATCCAATGCCATTATACCAGTAGGATTCCCTCCTAAGAATCTTCACCTGTATATCCATAGACATTTATAAGTAGATATCATCTTAACAAATTGTTTGTTTGTAAAAATAATATTTAAATTTATGATCACCCATTTATATTTGAGCTTATTGAAACTTATGATCACCCCTTTAAACTGCTTCTATTTAAATATTTTTAACTTGTGGTCACCCATTTAAACTACTACTCCTACCATAGGTAGTTAAGAATGAAATGATGTCTAAACCAATTTATTTATTTTTTATTCAAGAAAAAGAAGGAACATCAAGATATGAAACTCTTAACTTGTACTGCAAAATCATTCAGGTTTGTTAAACTGAATTGTTCCAGGAATGCTAAATTGCTTTAAAGTTTTTTGTTTGTCTTTATTTTTTTATAAGAAGAAATATGTGCAGATGCTATGGTGGCTCTGTTATGAATTTGATTTCGTCAACCAGGCAAATGATTCTTGATGAACAAATAGTTGCATGACAAATTCTGTTGCCAGTAATATGATATTTGATATGGAGATTGAAACTTCTTTTTTTCTAAAAAAAAATCATTTTAGATGTCATTAGAAAAAACAGTTTGGGAGTATCATTAGCTTTATATATATATATATATATATATGATTAAACAAACTCCAAGATTTTGTAATCAAAACTTTCAATGTAGAGCAACTTTCATCTTAACAGTATATGTTTTACATTATTTTCAGTAGAGAAAATTTATTACTTCAAATGCAAATAGTCAAACTAACTTGCCTTTGTCCCTCTCTTAGGACCAATTGGTGGTGGCTTAGGTTTTGGAGCTTCACCAGCTTCTGGTGCGGCGGTGGCGGCAGGTGGTGCTGCACCCTCCTCAGCTGCTCTGACAACAAGCCTTGAACTGCTGTTATTGGTGTTCTTTAAAGGGAAAAACACCATGTTGGTCCTAGAACCAGAGTTGGTACTGGGTGCAACATTTGGAGTTAACAAGAACCCAGAAGCAGCAGATGCCATGCTGCAGCTAGCCATCTTCTTCTGCTTCAATCTCCTTCTCTAGACTTGGTATCTCTAATGGCTAAAGAAAAAAAGAGTTACCAAAAGAAAAGGAATGAGAGATTGAGAATTAATGAACACAGATTCTTTCTTGTGAAAATTATCTGATCTTGGAAAGTAATGTCAATCGTTTCCTCCACTAGGGTGTTGCCACTTGTGTACCATATCCCATTTCTTTGGATAATGTGATTACTTGTCATCTGGATCATATTGGCTTACTGACTGCTGAGTTACCCATGGCTCCTGGTCCATTGCTAAACTTGTTTGGGCCCCTCTTTTCTTTTATTTGTTAACTGGGTTTTTTTAGATTTTTGTAATGTAAGATTAAGAGGATGTTTCTCAATATTTAAAAGTTTGTCGAAATTGATTATAAGTAATTTTTATATTATAAATTATTTATTTAAGTATTTCTGAAAATTTAAATAGTAGATTATAATCTGATTATAATTAGTTTTTTAAAAGTTGAGTTTTGTTACTTTTTTTTAAGCACTTATTTTTTAAGCAGTTTTGACCAAGTAAAAGACCATACTATCTCTACCTAATATTCAATATTTTAAATTTGCCCACCCTATACATTTTAGTTCCCATCAAAATTCTTTTACGTTTATTATTATTATTATTATTAAATAAATTTTATTATTATTATTATTATTATTATTATTGCAAAATAAATTTTAAATTGACATTTAAAAAAATATTTTTATACAATAAATAAACTCAGGGATAGTTTGATCATTTTGACAATTTCTGTAATTAAAAACTGATTATAAGCTGATTTTATAAAAACACTTAACTGATTATAAACTGATTATCAGCTGATTATTAACTAGTTTACAGAAATACTTAACTGCTTATTTTTAATCTGATTATAATCTAAAAGTCACTTATTTACAATAAGTTAAAAATCTTGAGTTTTGAAAAACACCATCTAATTGTTAATAATTACTCATAGTAAGGTAAGTAGTCAATGAGTAATACATCATTAAACTATTAGTCCAGTGATTATAATTAAGTCAGAAGTCAAATTACTTTAAAATATTTGCAAAACGAATTAAATTTTAAAATTTTTTAATGAAATATTTTTATTAAAAATCAGATATTTTATCATTCATCATGACTTTGATTCAAATTACCATTAAAAATACTTACATTTGTAATTTTTTTTTTGTCGGATTACTATATCAATTTAATACCAAAAGGACTCTAATATGGTTGATTTTTTTTTATCAATATGGTTGAATTTAATGTTACTAGCTTTAGCTTCTTGCTGAGATTTAAATCAGAAAAGTTATCAGACTTTAAAATCTCTTAATTTCTTGCATCAAGTAACAAGTAACAATGAGATCAGTACTCTAATTATTGCACCCTAATCTTTGAAAAATTGATTACTTAATATTTTTTATCAAAAATATTATATTTAACTACAAATAATCTATATAAAATAAAATATTAGTCTTACTAAATTTTATTAACCAGTTAATATTTTTTTCAAATAAATTTAACATTTTTTTTCAATTCATACTGTTTAACATAATTTCTAATTCACATATTTTTTTCAATTTACTTTCTTAATATTTTATTATATTTTTCAAACACGATAATATAATTTTTTTAATAAAATATAATCTTAGTAATATACTATGTAAAAAACATTCTCATTTATTCGTTTTCTCAATAATTTACTAAATATACTATTAAAATTTTATTTTTATATATATAGAAAGATTTTCTTTTCTTATTTTAGTTTGCACAGGATTTACTAGGATTAACAAAAATGAATTATTTATAAAAAAAACAAAAATGTATTAGAAACAAATACATAACAATTTGTTTTAACCAATATCATTTAATTAATTATTGATCAATTTATTTTAATTTACTGATAATTTTTAGATTCAAAATATTACAATATTAAAAATTGAGATAATTAGTTTGATAAAAATAGAAAAATAAATTAAATTTGAAATAACTTAAAAGGTAGAGGATTTTTTTTATATAATTAGGTCAATTGAAAATACTCGAGAGGGACTATATTTAAGAAATTTAAAAAAAATAGAAAAAAAAAGGGAACTCCAAATGGGCTTTCTAGCGGGCCTCAAATTCAAACCGTTCAATACCTTCGCACTGGCTAGTGGCTACGACGTCGAATTAACTGCTAGAAATGAACTTTAACAAGCTTTTGGCGCCTTGAAAAATTTTTTAATCCTCTCCACTTTTTCTTCCAGCTCGTCAACCAAGTAGGATTTGGTGAATTCGATGAAGAGAAAAAGTTCCCAAATTTATGCTGCCGGTCCATCTCCGATGATCCGTCCGTTGTTTCCAAGAGATTTATATGGTGGACGGAGCTCTAAAACTGGATTGAAAGCTACAGCATCTGGAGAAACCCAAGGCAATTCCTTCTCAATTTCTGCAATTGACAAGGATTATCGCTATTGCATTCCGTTTTATACTCGAATTCAATTGATTGACTTCCGATTTTACTGCTAATTTTAATTTCCTTTTTTCAATTTTACTCATTAGGCATTTGCCACAAAGAAAGAGTGATGTCTGATTCAGTTCCTCTTGAAAGAAATCACGATCGAAGTTGTGAGTTTGCTATTTCCAAGTATTCATTTGCAGTGTATTATTCTATCTGTTAAAAGCCCTATTTGCAAAGGTAGTATGAGTAATTCAAAGTTCAAAACACTAATAGATTGATGTCAAATGCAGCTGATGACCCCAAAACATCAGAATATGCTTTCTTTAAGAAATTAAAGGAAGACGCAGCTCATAGATTTCACTCCCATTCATTGCATCAAGATAAAAACCAATCCATGAATGTCAAATCATGTGAATATTCTAGAGGTAGGCTTGAGGAATATGTTGATTTTATCTGATTCTGGAAGTATAAGCTCTGCAATACATTTATGACTTTGGTTTTTCATTTTGGTGATTGAGCGGATCAGTGAGCGATATGTTAAAATCATACACCTGGTTTTTTCTCTTCACTTTTTTCTTTTCCTCTGCTGCAATATCTTTAGCTTTTTCTTGATTTTTAATCCGTTTATATCTGTTCTCAGGCTAAATAAGCTTATAACAAATGTTTGTTTTCCTTTCTGTGTAGAGAATTTTGAGAATAGCCATAAGGACTTCAAGTCCTCATTGCTCCCAAAAGATGCAACGCCTGATAATTTTGTCTCATGCCTCTCTCCACTTGGTATTGCATCTAAGAAGTCCGGTAAGAGGCCATAGATAGGCATTTCCACACTAATTTTCGTTATTTGTTTCCTTGTTTCTTTTTGCTGCTAAAATAAATGTTAAGGAAGACAAAATTGGTATTAATAAATAGCTAAATATTTAATTTCTGATATGATAAAGTTCTTACAAAATGAATCTTTTGCCCATGGTTTCTGTGAATGTAGTGTGTTTCATAATAAAATCAAATGTCACCTGGTTGAAATTTATCATTGTTTTTTTTACAGTTTAAGTTGGCATGTCTGAATTCATCTGATGGATGATACAAAATATAAATGTGTTACCGGGGATATGCTAATGGTTTAAGCACACCATATCATAGACTTGGAAGAATTTGGGGCTAGAGGTAATTCATTGGCTTTAGATAACATACTCGAAATAAAATGACTGAAATTAAGAGATCATACAATTATCAGTCACTTGCATACGATATAAAAGTGACCATAGTTTGTGACTAACATGCTTCTCTTACTAAAGATTTCCTTTTCTTGTGATCATTGTCAACCATTTGAAATTTTCATGGTGATATTTTGAACTAAAATTCACCACCTTCTTTTTCCAATTATTCCTATAACTTTGTGTAAATTTTCTAATACTATTACAATCTGTGATGCTAAATTAAAATTGCATCATGGTTTTTCTCATCCTCAATCTCTATATAAATAAAATTCTAACTTTTCAGTTATTCCGCTATTTCAGCAAATAAGTAATGTTATCCTTTTTGTTGGCAGGGGTAGACATGAAGAGATCTGGTACAACCTTCGTGGATATGCACAGTACACCGGAAAACATGGAGGAATACGGTAATATTTTAAGATATTAAAAATAAATCTTCCATTTTGGTTACTAAAGATATGATGAAATAAAAAAAAATGGATTTTTGCAATGCTCTTCATATTTTCATTACCCCTTTTATAAAACAAATACATGCCCATCTTCTTGCAACATAGTGACGCCCTGGATATTGACATTAATAATATATTTTATTTTTTAAACAACTGAAACTCATAATAGCCGGCATAATTTGTCGTTTCTGAACAGGCAGCATCCATTCCTTTCTCTTCTCTCCCTATATTGGGCATGTAATTATCTCACTAAACTGAGAATGTTAAATCATTTCCTCGTTTAAACACGATTACTGCTTCACCTCTTCAGGGGTTCAGTGCAAGAATACCGACATCTTTACTATAAAAAGGCAGAAACTACGTCAGTTGGTTGCAAAAACCTCGTTTCTTGAAGTTGATGAACTCTGTTCTAAGGGGTCAGACGCATCACCATTTATAAGCCATTTCATTTTCATTGTTCTACACTCATGGACAGGATAAGGAATTTGTGCAGGTGTGATTTTGTTTCTGTGCTGCTCAGTAAGCTGTTCCCTGACAGCAAAGAGGACCAGGTATGGTTCTTTTATCTTCTGATTGGATAAATCCTTTTATGCTATTAATTAAGCAATAGTACCATTTCTTGCAGAGTTTTGAATTTTTAGAGACATGGAAATTGGAGATTGATACCAAATCCAGGTCATTTACTTCTCCAGTGTCAGATGTGCACTTCAAGAAATCTAATTGGATGCCTAAAAGGAATTTCATGGAACTTGAATATGGGTCCTCATTGGATATTGGCTTCTCATCTTATTTGTCAGAAATACCAATAGAGAGAAAGCCTAAAAGGAATTTTATGGAACTTGAATGTGGGCCCTTGTTGGATGTTGGCTTCTCATCTTGTTGGTCGGAAATACCAACAGAGAGAGACCCTAAAAGGAATTTTATGGAACTTGAACGTGGGCCATCATCGGATGTTGGCTTCTCATCTTATTGGTCAGAAATACCAACAGAGAGAGAGCTCCCAAATCCCAACTCTCCAGACTCTGGTTTTGACAGAACCTATCTTGACAACAGAATAGTGAAGGTTGACCATGAATTTGGAAATATAGCTTCTCCAATTGCATGCAATGGAAGTGATTCTGTTTTTGATTTCCATATCAGTAAACATAGAACTCTTACAACTGGACATTTTAAAGAGTTGGACAACTTCGATTATCCCTTTGAACCTTTGCATGGAAGAAAGCCGCACACACTTCTGCTTGATTGCAAGTCTGATAACGTGACCGATAGAGAGCTGAGCTTGTGTCCCATTCTATCAAGTTCATACAGTGAGGAACTACAAAATCTGGATAACAGGTTTTCTGCAAGTGGATTACGTACAACATCCTTGTTTTCATATTATCCTCCAAACCTGCCTTCACATCAGTTCTCCCCTTCAGCTGGCAACTGGAGTCATAATTTTGAAGAATGTTTTCTTGAAGTTAAGGATGATAGAGTTGCAGTTATTAACAATTTTTCTTTATTCTCATCACACACAGGAAACCATCAGAATCTTATTAAGTACTCTCATTGTGACACCAAATGTAGAGATAGCAGCATTTTGCTTTCTCCTCAAAATCACCTTTGGTTTCTGAACGAGGAGTACCATGGTTCGAGTAAAGAAACCCTTTTTACCACAGGAATAGATTTTTATTTAGAGCCAAAGTGCATACCACTGCCAGCAAGTGATTCCTATAGAGATCATTATTCAAACACTTTTCCTGCTCTTGAATTTCCCCGAGACAAGGGCATGTCTTCACAGTTTCTTATTGGAGATGAGAATGCAAATTGCCTAGATGGTTTAAGCAACAGAGAAATCGTGAAACTTGAAGATAATATTGCTGGTATCCATGACTGGTCCACCTATTATTTCCATAAGAAATGTCCCTTGCTTCTTGATAAATCACACAGGGATTTATCTGAAGGAGACGTATTCTGATGATAGTAAAGTGAAATTTTGATCCTTTCTTTTTGTGGTCCTTGCTTTGAAAAAGATTTGATGTGGTCTCAAGACTAAGCAAGTTATTTCAACAGAACTTCAAAGTCTTTAAAATGTCGTCGAAGGTTGATTTTTGTATTCATCATGTAACCTGCTCCATATAAAAAGTTAGCTGGTTAACATTGCGCTACCAATCTAAATCACATTGATTCTTTGGGTGTCAGCAAGTAAAAGGATAGAAATGGAAGTGGTAGACAAGCTAAGCTCGCATATAGAAATGGTGCATTGATGATAGTAAGTCTACTTCTGCACCATTGAGCAGGAAGCTAATTAAGATCATATCATTGTTATGATTTTGTGTCCATAAAATTGGTCAACATAACAATAATATCTTGTCCTAACCATTTGGTCAAATTAATGTTACTTTTTACAGTATTGTAAAATTTCTGTTGCAGGCAAAAGTTGCTGTGTATCATTCAAGAAAGTCTCATTGAAGAGTGGTAAAGTAAGGTAATTTCTTCAATAGAAAATTGAGTACTATACCGTATTTGCTTATTTTGAATTTTATACGTATTAAAAAAGTATTTATTACAATTAAGTCAATAAATTTTCTTAGTTTTTTTCCTAATATATACTTTTATTAATAATATAAATGATTCACTAATGATATATTTATTGATAAAAATGCACATTAAATAAGAATATATTAGAAAATTAAAAAATTCACTACTCTTCCAAAAAGAACTTATAATTTGAGGCCAGAAAAATATATATACATTTTTATGAAACTGGCCTTTTCAGATAAATTTGAACACTCAAAACTCAAAAGCATACTCGAGTCTCTATTTATGGTAATAACTAAGAATTTTTCCTTTAATTTAAAACAGTTGATTTAACTGTACTGTACCCCTAACATCTGAATTAAAAGGGCAGCCAACTTAAATATATATTTTAAGAGGGTGTTTTTTAAAACTTAGAAGCTGGTCAAAACTGGTTATAAGCAGTTTTTAGATTATAATTTGTTTATTTAAGTATTTCTGAAAACTTAAATAGTAGATTATAATCTGATTTTAATCAGTTTTTTAAAAGTTAGATTTTGCTATTTTTTTTAAGCACTTATTTTTTAAACAGTTTTGACCAAGTAAAACACCATACTATTCCTACCTAATCTTCAATATTCTAAATTTGCTCACCCTATACACTTTAGTTCTCATCAAAATTCTTTTACATTTCTTCTTAAATAAATTTTATTATTATTATTACTATTATTGCAAAATAAATTTTAAATTAGCATTTAAAAAATTATTTTTATACAATAAATAAACTCATGGACAGTTTGATCATTTTGACAGTTTCTGCAATTAAAAACTGATTATAAGCTGATTTTACAGAAACACTTAAATGATTATAAACTGATTATCAGCTGATTATTAACTAGTTTACAGAAATACTTAATTGCTTATTTTTAATCTGATTATAATCTAAAAATTATTTATTCACAGTAAGCTGACTCCGATTTTAAAAAACATCCTCTGAATCATATCATAATAAATGTTCCAAACAAATTCCATTAAACTGTAATTAAAATCATCCAGAACCAGAAGGACAAATCAAGCAATCATTAACTGGCGGTTGCCCCATCCACCCACCCATCCCAGTCGGCAGCGATTCCGTCCGTAACGCCGTCTCCTCCTCCGCCACATTCATAAAAAACCGCCCTCTTAAGTCCTATGTTTGCGGTCCCACTTTCGCCACATCATTGTTCGCACTTCCCACTGTGTCTGCTGATCTCTTTTTGTCTATTACTATAACCACCAAGCTGGTGGTTCCCTTTGCCCAACCAACCTCCCTCGCTTGCCACCGATCACTTACTAGTCTCTTTAGGTTGCTCTATTCCTTAAAAATATTTCTATATAATTAAACGCCCAATATACTTTTACTTCATATTTTGAAGTCATGTAATGATTTATTTAACATTTACAGTTGATGAGCATGTTAATCAGCAATCAATATTCTAATTTTTATCTAAATATATTTAATTTACTACTCTCATGGCACATATTAAATAATGCAATCTCATTTGTAGTTATTTTTTGAATGACACAATTCTACTTATATTTATTAATTAATACTACTATAAATTAAAAATTAAAAAATATATATGTATATAACCCGTCAATAATTAATAGAAAATTATTTTGTCCAACGAAGGTAGAAGATTCCTACTATTAACCTCGGAATTGTAATTATATCTTTATATTTTTTTTTCTACTACATTATTGATTTTTCATATTAAGCTGTTGATGAGATTTTATAAAAATATTTATTATTGTGTAAAAGTAGGAAAGAAAATTATATAAATTTTCCTTGATTTAGTTTTTAAAATGTACGTAATTGTAATTCAATTTATAAATAAAGTAAAATTATCTGATAATTTAAAACAATATATACCGTAAACTTTGAGATAAATTAATAATTAAACCCTAATCGACTCAATCCCTCTAAACTGACAATTAATTTTAAATTTTATTAGTATAATTATATATGGTTGGCTTAAGAATGGAAGAGGATGTTTCTACATCATTTGAAATCACAAACAATTAGGTGAAGGACATTGAATTGTTTTAACTAATTTTTTCTCTTGATCTTTCGTTTGTGTGTTAGAGAAAGGAACCATCAATATATATATTTATTTTTCTAATTTAATTTTTTTTAGTATTTGATTTTGGGTTTTCGTTTATATAGGTATGATTAGTTGAATATTATTAATGAAAAAAAAACAATCATGGTAAGTTTTCAATAATTGAATTTATAATGAATTCAGCATGTTCAATATAATCATGAAAATTTTAAAATAATTAAAAAAAATCAATCCATGGTGCTATTTGAGAATAAAACGATTCTTCATAAAAAAAATTTTAATAAATTAAATTAGGTTTTATAACTTTTGCCTTTTGTGGAAAGACAAGAAAAGGCTTTTGAAAATAACATGTAATGACAATTATATTAGGGAAAATTAGACTATATAGCATATTTTTTAATTTTTTTTAAAATACTCTATATTTTTAGTATATTTTTTATATACTAAATGTATACTCAATATATATTTTTAAAAATTGAATATACTTTTAATATATCAAATATATACTAAAAATATATCTTTAAAAAAAGGTATTTTTGAAATTAAAAGTTAAAAAAATAGTATTTTTGAAATTGAAATTAAAAATGAGTATTTTTGAAAATATTTTTATTTTTAGGGTATTTTTGAAAAAACCCCATTATTTTATAGTAAGCAAATAGTGGATTAGTGGGAGCAAATTGAGAATATTATTGCCAAACTTTGGATGCATATGCAATTGTACAATTTTCAAAGGATTAAACTAACTAACTATGTAATCATAAGATAATTGACTTAACTTCTAATTAAATTAAATTAATTACCCATTTTTTGAACATAATTAATTACCCATTTCCTTGATTACAAAATTTATATATTTCCTATCTTACCAACAAATAATGTAATATTTCTACTAATTCTATGTACTGTGAATTCACAAGGTAATCTATATAGAGAAGAGATTCTTTTCTGTCCTTTTCATTTGCACATGCAATCCCTCTTTCCATATGATATTGGGATTGTTGAATGTCCCATCAAGGATTTTTTTTAAGTGCATTATCATAAAATATCAAGGTTTTAAGGTAATTAACCAAATAAATACATTTTTATTATTTATTATTAAATTTTAGACTCTATTCATTTTAATTAGACTCATTTTAATAAAACTACTCCTTTAATTACAAAAATCCGCTTATTTTATTTCCTAAAAATATGATACTACTCGAAAACTGTTTTTAAAATCTGAAAATCCCTAATTGATTTGGCCGAATGAAATAAACCGCTCTCTCTCTTTCTTCCAAAGGTTCTTAATCGGTGTTGCATCGTTGAACTTGAGACCATCGATCGTCGAATCCTTCTTCATTATTGTGTTCCGTCATTGTTGTTGCCGTTGTCTGACTCCTTCATCTCAGGTATGGTTTTCTCTCTCTCTCTCTCTCTCTCTCTCTCTTTCTCTACCGTTATTGTGTTTAATGTGGTAAATCATACGAAATGAGAGCTAACTGGAGTTTAAAAATGATAAAAAAAAATGGAAAGACTGAGAAGGATACAAAGCTAGGAATTGTTTAGATAAATGTATAAAAGAAAAAAATAAATAAAAAAAAGAAAAATAATTGAAATAAAAATCAAAGTTATAATATGGTGACAGATACCACATTGAAGAAGAAGTGCAAAAAATGGAGAGCTTGCAGAGTTAGGTAGGTCTGAGTTTTTATTCGTACTTTAAAGTCTTTGATTGTTTCTTTTTGCTCTGTATTTTATTTACTATTAGCCTATGGTTTTGGTTATCTTCAATTCAATGTTATATAATGTACAAGTAATAATAAAATCTTTGATTTTGAATTCTTTTTTTAGTGAAAAAGCCCCATGTTTTGCAGATTTATTTAAACACTCTTGACTCATATTATTTAATTTCTCACCATTAAATCAAGAAAGATATAGGGAAAGAAAAACAAAGAGAGAAAGAGTCATTTTCTTGGGGTATTTAGTTCAATTAATTTCAAGGAAAAAAATTCTGATTTGCTTTTTGGCTTATTGTGCTTTTTATAGTAATGGTGTTGTTGTGCTAGTTTGTTTATTTTTCTTTGTTGAATGAATGATAAATGGGTTTTATATCAACAAACATAAAGTTCTTTTTCTATGAAGAATAAAAAGTGTTGAGTTGATGAACACATTTATGAATTATTATTATTTAAATAGCATATCTTTTGTGTTTGTGATACTATAATATTAAATAATTGTATTTTGTTGACTGATTTTTGATCTTCTATGATATGGTTGATATGTTCTGACCTAAATTTATAAAGTTTGATATTGTTTCATATGGGACTACAAAAGCACATAGCATTACTGTTCAATATGTTGTTTAGATGTCTTATACAGTGAAGAACTGTGGTTTTATTAACTAATATATGTTGATATTTGATGATATGTCATGATATATTTTGATATGGTTTGATTTAGGACTTCTAAGACACATAGCATTTGACTTTTATATGTTGTTTAGATATTTTAGATAGTAAATTAAAGTATTTTTATTGACTGATAAGTATTGATCTTTGATAATATTGGGTGATATGTGTTGATATAAGTTGATATGTTTTAATGACTTGATATGAGACTTCTAAAGTAGATAGCATTTGTGTTATATTGTTTAGATGTTTTATATAGTAAATAAAAGTGTTTTGTTGATTGATATGTGTTGATCTTTGATGATATGTCTTGATATGGTTTGATTGACCGTTATTGTTATAGATTTAATTTAGATGTTTTTAGATACTAAAATATTGTTGTTTTGATTGAACGATATGTGTTGATCTTTGATGATATGTAATGATATATCTTGATATGAGTTGATATGTTTTCATATGACTTTATATGAGATTTCTAAAAAAAGATAGCAATTGAGTTTTATATGTTGTTTAGTTTTTTTATATAGTAAAAAAAGTTTTTGTTCACTGATATGTATTGATCTTTGATGATATGGATGGATATGATTTGATATGGTTTGATATAGCTTAATGTGGTCCTTGAAAAATATAAATCATTATTGTTATAGATTTAATTTAGAAGTTTTTAGATACTAATACATTGTTATTTCATTGACTGATGTGTGTTGATCTTTGATGATATATGGTGATATATCTTGATATGGGTTGATATATTTTCATATGGCTTGATATGAGACTTCTAAAAAAAGATAGCAATTGAGTTTTATATGTTGTTTAGTTGTTTTATATAGTAAAAAATTATTTTGACACTAATATGTGTTGATCTTTGATGATATGGTTTGATATTGCTTGATGTGGTCCTTGAAAAATATAAATTATTATTGTTATAGATTTAATTTAGAAGTTTTTAGATACTAATACATTGTTGTTTCATTGACTGATATGTATTAATCTTTGATGATATGTGTGATATGAGTTGATATATTTTCATATGGCATGATATGAGACTTCTAAAAAAAGATAGCAATTGAGTTTCATATGTTGTTTAGCTATTTTATATAGTAAAAAAGTGTTTTGTTCACTAATATGTGTTGATCTTTGTTGATATGGCTTAATGTTGGCATTCTAAAGTAGATAGCATTTGTATTCTATATGTTGTTTAGATGTTTTATATTGTAAATAAAAGTGTTTTGTTCACTGATATGTGTTGATCTTTGATGTTATATTTTAATATGTCTTGATATGTGTTGATATGTGGCTACTAAAATATCAAGCATTGGTGGTTTATATGTTGTTAAGATGTGATAAATAGTGAAGAAATATAATTTTATTGACTGATGTGAGTTGATCTTCTATGATATGGGTTGATATGTGATGATTTGCCTTGATGTGAGGCTAAGAAAATATCATTAATTTTTTCAATTTGTTCATGTTGTTTTGCAGGCATAAAATGGCAATTTTGTCTAAATCAATATCCAGTTCCAGTAATGAATAATCTCTTATACGATAGGATAAGGAAGTGCTAAAAAATACTAGTCCTGGGGTGATGTCTATAACAAGCCCTAAAGGCTCAAGGATTAAGAAGAGAATATCTACTCAACTAGAAGGTACCAAAAAAAAAAAAGAAAGTCAGATATGTGCTACTTCCAAAGCAAAAAATGATGAAGAAGAAGCTAAAAGAAATAATGATGAAGATGTAAGTAAATATCAATACTTTAATTTGTCATTTTTTTGCTCATTACTTTAATATAATGATTAAATTTATTATAGGTGTCTGAATATGTTATTTCAGAAAATACATGGAAGCATCGGCAAGTGAACACCGTAGGTTATGGGTTGAAGACCCTTAATATGATTAGAGATGTCATCGGTGATGATAAGGAGAAGGTTTGTATATTAAAACATTGTTTCGCCTTGATTATTCCATGTTTGTTGATTAAAGCCTTAAATTTTTTTTAAGTGGCGGCCTTTCACCGATACAAAGTAGGCTATCTTATAAGTGTTGACCAAAAAAACTTTCATAATTGGCCAGATTGATCTATTGGCTTTTCATTCAGCAAGTGCCAAATCCAAAGCCATATGAGATATCATTTAAAATTGGGCAATCCATTGTTCACTTCGGGTTCGAAGAGTATTGCTTAATAACTGGATTGGAGTACTCCGGCATCGAGGATATGGATATAGATAGCTCACCTCTTGCCGACAGATATGGCTGATTAACCCGTGAACAACTATATCAAGAATTCAAAGCTTGTAGGGATCTGAAATTGCAAGTAAAACTAGGTGTTGCATGCTTCATTGAGTTTCTAATCCTTGGGAAGGGTAAAACGTTAAAAATAGACCAAAAAATAATAGCTCGTGTGGATGATTTAGAGATATTTAATAGCATTGCTTGGGGGTCTAAGGGCTAAAAATTTTATGCCCACATTTGAATGAAGTTTTGAAGAGGTTGGAGGATAAAACAGCTAGCAGTAGGTATTCCTTTATTGGATTCTTCGTTGTCATGTCTATATTTGCAATGGAGGTCATCCCAACTCTTTCACTAGTTGGGGTGAAGAAGATACCTGATGCGTTCCATCGGATGAATAAGTGGAGCTTTAACAAGAAATATGCATTTGCTAAGATATGAATTTTGTTGGCGGGTCAAGTAAACACAAAGTTTTCTTCTTATTTTTTTTAAGTTTTACTATATTTCTTAGCAATACATATCGGACTATTAAAATTATATCAACACATATTTCAAATAAATGCATAGGAATTGTAAGCGGTGCTTATAAAGATAAATACTTTTGAAGCCGCACATCCATCCATGCAAGGATTCAAAGTTGAAGACGAACACAAGGAAGAAAAGGGCATTCCTAAGCAATTTAAGATGAACAAAAGAAAAAATGGAACAACCTCAAAGATAGGAGAACCCGCTTATCCAAGCAAAATGTTTGAGCCCTAGGTAATCCTTCAAATATGTATAATGTAGTAAGTGGCGTTGTCATATTTAAATGATAAATTTAATTTTCTTAACATTTAATCCTTTAGGATTCAAAAAGGACAAAATTAGATACACTTGAACAACGATGCATATATCTGGAAGAAAAGTGCATGAATCTGAAAGATAAAAACAAAATAAATGCAAACTCGATCAAAGATATGAAGGCTACTATAGGATTACTGAGTGACAGAATTGTAGCCATGGAGGAAGAACGTAGCCAAAAGAAGGAAGCGGACGATTCAGACACTCCCATTTTCAAACCTTACATTCCATACATTTTGTTTATTTATTTTTAATTATTTATATTAATTAAGCATTTTGTGTCATTACATTTATAACATATAATCATCATGGATAATGACAATGTTTTCAGCAAAGATAATTTTATGGAAAGAGAAGATGAAGAGGTTGCACTTGCTAGCCAATCGATCGTGGAGGTATCGCACACTGCATTTGAGATGGCGAAAAAGAAAAGGGGTCTTGTTCCAAAGAAAAGGGTGTCTGTTCGAAATCAAAAGTACCTTAGAGATGAATGGACACCTGAGGGCAGAAAAGGATAAAGAGAGAAGACAAAATATTTACAGGTAGAATGTCGAATTGTATAAATTGTATTTGATGAATGGTGGAAATTGCATTTTCATAAATATAAATTGTAACTCCCTTATACTTGTAGTACTTCAATATTCAATATAATTCAATTCAACATTTTGTTTACGATTTTGTTGTTTTTATTTATAACAGTGGCCGTAACAAATATGAAGAATTTTCATCAGGCGAAATGTACGACTTGACTGTTCGAAAAATAAGCTTAAAATCATTTTGTTATCGCATCAGGGTGAAGGATGTCTGGCTCTCAAATGATGCAAGATTTCTTCAATTTTGTAGTCACTTGATGAAATGATGTCTCAAACATGCATTTTGTATCAAATAAAATACATTGTGCTATAACTTGCAGGAGATGGACGTCATCCTTTACTATGTGCTCCAAAAATAGAAGTATTATGATGAATACTTCAACCAGTGTATGACATATGGATCATGCAACATAAATGTAATTTTTTTGTATGGGTATAAAAGATTTCAGGAGAAAAAGTGGGGCCCTCCATCAAGGCTTCTCAAATTTGTGCAAGGTAAGAGCAAATATGGAAAACATTTTAAAGACATTGACCTGGTAAATCTTTCAGTGAATCATAAATGCCAGCATTGGTTTCTTATCGAAATTAATCTTTCCGAATGGACAATTATGGTATATGATTCACTATACAGTCATTCCCATACTGAAAAGAGAACTAATGATGTGATGCCAATTACTGCAATGTTGTTATTTGTCCTGGAAAAAGTTGGATTTTTTGTTGAAAGGCCAAAATTGGATAAATATAAGCATTGCAATTTAAAAATCAGATATGAAAAACATGGTTGCCTGCATTAAGAGGGGCAATATACCATATTCTGATGTCTAATTTACTCTTATTTACTATGCATATAAATATTTATGTTTCAGTTTTTTAATACGTGTACGTTATTACATAATCGATTGTGGGATGTTCGTTGTGAAGTCCATAGAGCATTTTATGATAAAAGGCTTAAATTTTCAATATTGCACTCAGCAGCTTATGGACAGATTCAGATACAATACAACAGTTAACCTATGGATGCATGCTTCAAACAAGAGAGAGTGCGCTTATTATAGTAAGAATGAAAACGATGATGATTTCGTGCATTTTTTATAAGCCAACAAGGCTTAAATTGTATATTGTGAATATGTAGGAATGTCAATTTAATATTTATGTTACAGTTACAGGTTGAATAGGTTTACTTTCAATGAATATTGATAATGAAAATGGGATGGATTTGTTACATGTTGAGATTAACAGGTGTGACTGTTTATGTGATTGTTGAGCATTATACAATGACATGTAATTGAAATTTTCTCAAGGTTGTTGTTATGTGATTGTTTAGCTTACAAGTTGGGATTAACAGATGTGACTATTATGTGATTGTTGAGATTACAGGTTGAGATTAACATGTTAAGTCTATATCTACACATATCAACACATATCAGTGCATATAAAAGTTCGTATTATCTCATATCAGTTCATATCAACACATATCAAAATATAAAATCCCATATCATCTCATATCAATCCATATCAATACATATCGCCCATATCATCTCATATCAATCCATATCAATACATATCAATCCATATAAATATATATATATAATCCTATATCATCCCATATTAGTACATATGTAAGCATATCAATGCATATAAAAGCCCATATCATCTCATATCAGTCTATATCAACACATATCAATGCATATAAAAGCTCATATCATCTCATATCAATCCATATCAACACATATTAATACATATCAATACATATTAATCTATATAAATACATATAAAAGCCCATATCAGTACATATCAGTACATATGTAAACATATCAATGCATATAAAAGCCCATATCAATGTAGTAATTGGAAGCTCTCGGGCGTTTACGAGTACAACATTGACTGATTCAGAAATATTAGTCGTCATAATATTATGCCTCCTTTTATGCATATGAGACCGCGTCCACCTATCAAGCCCAACACCTTCCAAATATTCTTTAGCATCGGGAACAGAAATGCAAAAACTACCAAAAAAATGTGTTGAAATCACTTATTTTATAGGTCTTAGATATTTTGTAGTCGTGCTTCTCAAGGTCCTTGGTTATGTGTTTAAATTTACACTTCAAGTTATTTAATAAGTGATACATACATATTGTAACACCCCATACCCTATATAAATACTATACATATACCGAGTATACATACAGTATGTATATAAAGTATAAGAATGTCACTTTTTGTTACAATTTAAAACCTTTAGCTGAGTTTAAACAATATTACATTAAATTAAAGAATATTTACAAAATCATTATACTTTTGATAATCTTACATATATATAATAATCTTATCTATACCAAAACTTCATTTATACATATAAATACATTTTTGGCAGAAATACAACATAATTAAATTATACATGTATACATCACCTTCTAGTTGGTCTCGACATACTCTTACTCTTCTCGTGGCATAACGATAGACTTCAGATTTACCACCTACTCACCTGCGCGATTTCACAACCGCGCTAAGCCCGAGAGCTTAGTAGTACAGATAAATAATATAAACATACATTACAGAAATTCAGACATATATATATATATTAACTTCATGTACCATTAGTTTCTTATCATGTTTTTCCTTTTCAACTATACCTTTCATATATCTTTACTAATCTCATACTTTATATACATATACACATATCATTAACACAAACCACAATTCCACAACTAATACACATAATGTCTACATCAATACACATATTACTTGTTATACTATATTTTCAGAATCTCATCTTTCAACTTAGCTTCTCAAGCCATATTTCTTTTCAATAGTTTACTTATGTATTGTAATCATATCATACTTTATAACATTAAATTTCACTCCATAGTGCATATTAAAACAAAGACAAACACGTATCTCATTATTCATTTGTTTAACTATTCAAAAATCACATTTAAACAAACACAAGCATGGGCCCAAAAAGGATCCAATATGTTATTCAAAGTTCAGAGTTGCTGCTTTGGTCTATAATCACAATCATCAAGCCCGTAGGCGATATATATATCTCTATCCATGGATAGTGTAACAGACCCAGTCTCTTGGACCTCAACCCGGCTAAACTCGAGGAGATCCTCAACCCGGCAAGACTGTTACCTGTAACAGACCCAGTCTCTTGGACCTCAACCCGGATAAACCCGAGGAAATCCTCAACCCGGCAAGACTGTTACTATTTTACATTTCACATTTATCAACTGGAATCGGCTTACGACCCGGTCTTTTCACCTATCCAGTACTTTATAGGCATGCCGCCAAATTCAGAACTCTGAAAATTGAATCAACATATTAGGCACACATCATTTCATTTATCTCTTTCCATTTCATTCCCAATATCAAATAGGCAACTATGCCTCCATTATATTTCATTTGCAATATCATAGCCAACAACCATGGCCTCATATCTCATAATCACATTAATACAATTCATCATATCATCATATCTTTTACATTTCATATTTCATATTTCATATAGACAAACATGCTTTGATCATCTCATTATGTCTCAATTCATCATTTAAGTACTCGCAATCAATTACATTGAACATCAATTAAGAATGATCATCATTGATATATATATATATATATATACATAGCAATTTACCTTATTCATAGATTTAGAATCTCCAACATACATTCCACATAATCCACATTGTACACAACATAGCTTTATTCATATGCATCATCAATGTTCACATTATATCCAACATAACATTAGATTTCTTAACACATTTACAATCAAATATATGTTAAGTCTCAACATCATATGAATGTATGCAATAATGTAGTTTGTACTTACCTCATGAGCCATCACACAACACCAAACTCATCTTCCAATAATCTCAATACTTGGATTAGGGCAAAACATTTCTTCATAACCTAATCCACAAGGAATAACACACACTTACTCAAAGATACACATGAATTCAATACAATTATTCATTTATCAATCTCATACTAGACCCTTAGATCACAAATTACAAACCAACATCTCTCTCTAGGACCCCACGGTCATGGCCTACCAACCCCCACGGGCGTGGCATAGCAAACAATTCTGCCCAATTGCTCTAACAACCCCCAAAGTCGTGGCCTTCCCACTCCCACGGCCATGGCATAGAAAGTGAATCTGTCTCCTTTGGTCGACACCTCCACGGCCTTGGCTTCCAATGGCCACAGTCGTGGCAGCCAAGGCCACGGGCGTGGCATCCAAAATACCTCTGTTTCCGGACCAAACTCATGTATTCTATGTTTTTAACTTCATTAAACACAAACATACCTCAATCATACATCAATTATTCAATTCTCCAACTCATACATATTAAACCTTTACTAACCAATTTCAATAATCCATCATCATCCTCACAAATAACTATTTAATCATTATCAAAATTCCCAATTCAACATATCTATAACCTTTAATCTTTTACTATCATTATCTTCACACACTAACCAAATCAAATATAAACAAAATCAATAGAAATCAACTCAAAGAGATAAACACTTACTTGAATATTTTGTCAAATCTTCAATCTCCACCTTCACTTCTCTTAAAGTCCTTAAGAATTTGATATGTGTAATTAAAATCATCTCTCTCTCTCTCTCTCTCTCTCTCTCTCTCGTCCAAGAAGAAGAAGAAGATAGGAAGAAAGAAAATCCCCTTTCTTTCTTTTCATACTTATATATATATATATAATAATAATAATAATAATATAATTAAATATTATAAAAATCCCTCACCACATATTTTCCTTCTCTTTGACTTCTTTTCTTCTTTTTCTTTTATTAATTATATTATTATTATTATTTAATTAGATAAACTTACTTTTCCTACACCACTTTATACATTATGTATATGTAATGTATATATTGGTATATGTATATCTCTAATATATTGTAGTTATATTTTTCATATTTTCCAAATACCATATATACATATCATCCCTCATATACATCTATTTCTTATAATATTTTCCTTATATATTTTACCAACATATCTTCTCATAACTACTATTCCAATGTACACTAAAATCGGGGTATTAAATTAATTCGTTGTTCTTCTTTTAATTTTCATTAAACATGCACAATAAATCCAAATACAACAATAATTATTCCAAACTTTTAGGGTGTACTTTGGGATATTACAATTCTCTCCCCCTTAAATAATTTCGTCCTCGAAATTATCTAGTGCAATAGTAATTCATTCTTAATACAATACTATCTTAACTTCCATATGAAGTTAATTATATTATTAAGTTATTACATCATCAAATCACCTAACTTTTACTCTCCCCCTTAGAGTCAATCATCCTCTCTAAATTTCATAGCTCATTATATATATATATATATATATATATACATCTTATTACTTTCTCAACAAAGCAATCAAGATAATTCCTGACATTTCCAATGAATTTACCTTTTTACCAAAAATTAGATCATCTTATACTATACAGGTACTTCATCCATCTATTACCTTCAAGATATTTTATCATTTCATCTCTTTATAATTACTCTCTTAACTTAATCTTAAAAATCATTGATTATCCCGTCATTACAATCACTTTCAACATAGACATTTATCAAACCTTAATTGATAACAATATTTTTATTTTTCACACACTTAATTCCTTCTTTAGCATGTTTTTCACTTAACATACATATTAGTACAATGCCTTACAATTCACTTTACAAATAATCAATCTTTCCCCTTTTATCATCATTTACAATTGATACAACGCAATACATTCATGTCTATTTATTTGTTAGAATATTATATCATATACATTATTATAAGGAAAAAAGGGAAGTATAATGTATAAAAATATTATAATAAGAGATGTTTTTAAAAATAATTTTATTGTTAAGGGTATTTTTGAAAAAAAAATTCTTTTTTCAATAATATGTCTAATAATTATATTTAGATTATGAAATTTGGTGTAGAATTTCTCCTTCCTACTTCTTTTTCCTTTTTTTTTTTTTTTGTGGCTAGTAATGTCTGATGTATGATCTTGAATTTAAAGAATGTATATTAAATAATTTTAAGATAGTCAAATTATTAGTTGAAAGAATACAAAAGAGGAAAACTTAATTAATAGAGAGTTCATTTGTAGTTGGATTGGATTCTCCTTTTTGAAAACAAAATCTCAATATTTTAAAGTAACAAATAATGCAGCCATAAATTGCATTTAACATATTGGTTTTATATTTTATAGCATTCGCTCAACACAAGAAATTAAGAACTTCTTCTGATTGTGGAAATTAAATTATGTGTTTCCGAAAATTATTTGAATAATAAAAAGTGAAATTTGGTGTTTAGTTAATAAAAAAAATTAAATGAAAAATTTAAATTAAATTTTCAAATTGACACTGCATTATGGAAAATTATTCTATGATAATTTTTATTTTCTTTTAAAATAAATAGCTATATTTGAAAAGGAATAAGTAAAAGAAAGAAATTTATAAGTAAAAATAGAAATGGAGGAATAGGAGAAGGTTATTTAAATGAAAAGGAATAATAATTTATTTTATAATTTTCAAACTTGTAAAATAAAAGTATAGAACGTTGAGAAGTAAAAAAAAATTAAAAAATTAAAAAAAGAAAATTTTTAAAGACGAGGCATTTCTACAACATGTGAATGTACTTCATCATTACTTCTAAATATATCCAAGTATTTACAACTCTATGCTTACAAAAAATTCTAAATATAAAATTCTTAAATTATTCAAATTCATAGGTCAATTATTTTCATTTTATTAATTAATTAACAGAGTTGTTAATTATAATAACATTTAAAAGAAACTTAACATATTTCATCAATGAGACATATAGTTGAAATGTGATTGTTTATTTTCTATTCTAGATGGGTTTGTTTGAATTTTTTTTTGGGGGATTAAATTATAATATTTAATTAAAATTAAAAAAGTTTTTTTGAAAATTTTATGAAAACATGTGTTCTTGTTCAATTGGTTAATAATCAATATCACCTTCTCACACACATACAACCACTGCACTGCTTAGTAATAAGGTTAGTTACTAATTAGTCGGCATATATCCAAATCAATTTCAACCATCTTAATTTGACAAAAATTGGTTAATAATCAATATCACCTCCTTACGTAATTACAACCACTGCACTGCATATGCTTAGTAATGAGGATAGTTACTGATAATTAAGTTAATGAATATCCTATCTTAAGAGTGATTCTAATTAGGCACCTTAATTAGAATAATAAGCTAATTAGATAATTATATGTGACCATATTTTTTAAAAAAATATATCCTAAATTTTTTCAGATGCAAACCCATTAATTTCTAAATAAAACAATATAAAATATATATTATTAATTATCTAATTAGTTTACTATTATAAATAAGATATTTAGCGAGAATCACTGATGAATTATATAATTCTTTCTATATCCTCTAAAGGAAGACAAATTCCAAGGGCATCCATGATGATCATGAAAAAGAGATGTCCTAAGAAATAGTAGTTAGAGTGAATTGATTATCGTCTTCAACTTCAATTTCAGACATGGAAGAATTTGCTGTGAGGTCATATATATATATATATATATATATACACACATGTATGTAAACCCGCTGGGTTAGTCCAGCGGGCTAGCGACCCAACCCACTAGGAGAAGGTTGCGGGTTCGAACCCCAAAAAATATATTTCCGAAAGTTTCAACCTTTTAAATATATATTTTATATATATATATATATATACATGTGTATGTGTGTATGTATATATATAGTGGTTGGTGAAATGTCTCTCTTACACTGCCTCTAAAGTCTAAAATCTAAATCTATCAATTTAATCTTTTTTGGCTTGTATTGTATGGTCGATGTCACTATTCAAACAATTCACCCGCCGTATAGCCTTCCATGTGCTCCCTTTCAAATTTTCATAGCACTAAAGAAAATGTAGAACAAAGAAAAAAAATTATACCATAAGTTTTCCGTTTTTCTTTTCATAAATTTAATTTCAACTTAATAAGATACCTACTTTGAAGCAATACATTTCTTTGAAAGAATGCCTTAAATATGTATGAATCATTCATAAATTGCTAAAAATTATATTTCTTTAATAAGTTTAATTTATCTGCACTAATTAAATAAATTATTTAAATTTTTAATTTAAATTTTTTAATAAAAAAATTATTAAAATAAGAATGAAAATAGAAGAAATCAAAGTGAATGATTGAGTCTACATCCTAACAAGGCCAACCTTGAGATAAGTTCACAAAGCTAATTGTCTAGGGCAATTCATCTCAAAGGGCATTCAAAATGAAAAAAATAATAATAATAATTTTATGCATGTTTATATATTTATAGACAATAAAAAATTATATATAGACAACTAGAATATATATATATATACATATATAATTTATACTTTTTTATATATATCATTCAAGTTAAAAGTATATAAAAATGTGATTTTGTGTAATTTTTTTAAAAATTTTATATTATTAAAAAAATTTTAATATTAATAATAGGTAAACAATCATAATTTGAATCAATTAGATCAATTAAAATCTCGGGGTCAACCTTGCGTCCTAATCAACAGATTAACATTCTATACAACTTCCAAATATTATTAGTAATATTAAATTAATTGCATCATGAGAATTTGAGAATCCAAAAAAAAAATTTTAAAAATGTATAATAATATAAAATTCATTAATTATATTAATTAGCTTTGCATGTATTGAAATTTTGTTTAAAGAACATTGATATTATTTGTTTGGTAGCTTAATTAATGCATTTTGATATTATTTATCATTCTATCCAAAAAAAAGAATAATCTTTTATAATTAAATTTTAACTCAAGGAAAAAAAAAATTAGTTTAATGTTTCTAACTTGCCAAGTTGGCATTGAAATGTAAAATTATCATTTAAGGAATGTTTATTATTACTCATATATATTAGATAAGTAAGTATCCAATAATCAATTAATAATTAATTTCTTTTTTATATATAAATTTGATTTCTACGAAACACCTATAGCATAACTTAATTATACTGATAAATTTTTTTATTAGACAATAAAAGAATAAAATTAATTTCAACATAAGATTCTAAGTGAAAATCTTAATTATAATCTTAAAAGAGAATTTTAATAGTATTGAATTGAATTAAAAGTTATTTTCTTGTCTTTCATTTAGCTTAAGGGGGTTTAAGGAAAGAAAAAAAAAAAAAAAACAGGTTTGAATATTGATAAAAGTTTCAACTTTCAATTCGTGCACAAAAATGGTATTATTTTATTTATTTGTTTGTTTATATTTTTAAAAGAGAGAAGTGATGTTTCTCTTGTCAATGCCAATTGGTATAACGTTGAAGATTTCGGCTCCTCTTATAGTCTTATTTCCCTATTGGCGAATCAAAAAAGCAAAATGATTGTAGTAATGATTTAAAGTTTTAACAACATAGTTTTGAAAAGGGTATTAATATCACAATTTGAATAGCAACAAAAGTTACAAAACTTTATCATTGGGTTTCAATTATGAACTCACATTTCTTCCTCAACTAATTAAGTGGTTAATGCACTCACTTTCCCATGTTTTATTTTTACTATTTTTCATTTTATTATAATTTTTTTCTGACTAAAATTTGAATTTGTAACTTTTGATTACTAGAAATAAAGTAGCAAAGATAATGAAGCATAATTTAATGGTAAGTATATGTCTTATGAATAATGAATAATATATTCGGAGTTTATTTCTCCTCTTCCAATACAATATTAAATATCTTATTCTCCAATGAATTAATTTGTAATAATACCTAAGGAAAATTAAATTTACATTTATTATCTAAATTATATATGCACTTATTTTTAATTTATGATAAAAATATATATTTTTTAACCTTATTATTAGTTTAAAATAAACTATTAAAATTATGATATGAAAAATTTTATAAAGAAAAAATTATTTCTTTGATAATGCATCTAAACAAAGCTTTAATCTTCAATTAATTAGAGTTAATTATATAGATTTTTTTTTCACTTATAGCGATTATGTACTATATATATTTTCTAATTAAATTCTAAAAATATGCTAATTTATTTATTATTAATTTTTTACTAAATAAATATTAAAATTTAAGTCTCTTCAATAATTGTATCATGAAATGTAAATAAATAAAGAGCCTCATCTTTTCTAAGCTTTTAATAGCATTTAAGTGAGGGGAAAGGTATAAAAACAAGCCTAGTATTTTATCGTGGGTATAAATATGAGTTTAAAGATAATTTTGTCTCAGATAACTCAAAACATTAAAAAAATTTGCCATTTATGCATAAAATGTTAGAAAATCTATCAATATGACCTTTCAATAAACAACAAATTTAACTATGTTAAATATAATGAATGATTGGATCCCACTTATTTATTTACTGTTAAAATAAATTAGGGAAATCCAAAAAATTAATATAGAATTTTAAAAATGATTTTTAAATTATGAAAATTATTTTAAAATTAATGAGATCCACTTTTTTTTCTCTTTTTTCAATTCTCATATTAATTTTCTTTTTCATTTTTCTGCATTTTCTAGCCAATCAAACAAAAGAAAATTTTAATAAACACAACATTTTCACAGACAATAAGCACTTTATAAAAATTCCTAATTCAACGAAACCTCAATTCTCTTCTTCGACAAAGCCCCAATTCAATAAACACTAAGGGTGTTCTTGGATCGGATCGGACTGGATTTTACTTCAGCCCATAGCCCGGCTTAAAAAGTATTTGGACTATAAAGTACAGTCAGTGATCCGGCCCTAAGTCCGGTTGGACAGGGCCACTTGAGGCCTAGCCGGACCAGCCCAACGAGCCTTTTTTTAAAAAAAATAATTTTTTTAAGGATAGATTTTAAATTTTTTTAAATTTCAATAAAATTTATCTATAATTATTACTTTAAAAAGAACATTTCTCACAATATTTTACAATTAATATAAAATATATAAATCAATAAAATTAATTAAATTATCATAAATTACAAATAAATTATTTCAAAAATCAAATGAAAATCAAAATAATCCTATCCATCTATCAATAATTTAATATGCAGTAAAAAATTTATAATGCTATATATTATAAGTTTAAATATATATACAAGTTTAATACTAAATTACTAAACCATACAACTTTCAACTTTCAAACTCCAAAAAATAAAATCTCAATATGATAAAATAAATAAATTCAAGACTCAGATGAAATTAAAACAATTCCAAATATCAATCAGCATACAATTTTTAAAAAAAAATGTACATGCAATAAATTATAAATTTAAAATCAAATTACTAAACCATACAAGCTTCAAATTTCAAAAATAAAATCTCAAAATAATAAAAAAAACTCAAAAACCCAAATGAAATTAAAATAATCTCAAGTATCAATCAACAATTGATAATTGGTTGGTTGATCTCCATATTTTTATCCTTTGTGTTTGTTGATTCTTGGGTTAGACTTATAGAAACTCCTGCTACAACATCTGTAAAAATAAATATAATAAATATAAACTATAAAACACATTATCAAATTATAGAAATTAATGAAATAAATAACATTTTATCCCATTGCATTTCTAAATCATCACTCTCTAAAGTGTTACCCTATGCTACATCCATCAAAATATCTCACAAATCAGTGGTGCTAATACTAAAAGTAGAATAAACCTCATATAACTGAGTTAAAGCATCTATCACTCTCTTCACCATAGTAACACTTATTTCTTTATCATATATCGCATTATAATTAAACTCCACGTACTCTAATTTATGTCAAGGATCCAACACAACAGTCACATCAATCAAAGGATTAAATTCGTCGATATTACCCCAATACTTATCATATTTCTCCTACATTTTCTTTGCCATATCAAGTAGATAAAGGTTCGTGCTTTGATGACGTACATTTAACAAATTTTATATTCTAATTATTTCACCAAAGCATGCATTGAATGTTACATATAAAGAACAAGAAAACTTCAAAGTAACTTGATAAAATACACCCAAAAAATAAACAAATACATTAACATTTTTCCAATCATTAAATATAGGAGGAGTCTTTTTAATATCATCGTTAAAGTATGAAATATACGAATCATCTTCTTCCAACATCCTATCAAACACTTTCCTAAATTTCAAAGCAACATCCAACATCTTATAGGTGGAATTCAATCGAGTAGCAACATCCAAGCATAAAGAACTTCTACTTTCTACCTTTTCCATCCAACAAATTTATTAAATTTTTTAAGGCATGCAGAAGAAGATCTAACATATCTAACGATACAACGAATAGAAACAATAGAACTATGCATTTCTTTTAAAGCATCCGTCACAACTAAGTTGAATATCTAAGCACAACATCGCATATGCAAAAAAATTTCATTACAAACAACTTTATTTCAACTTATCAATCTTCTTTTCATATATGCAATAGTTGTGTCATTTGAACTTGCATTATCAACAGTTATAGTAAACACTTTATCAATATCCCAGTGAGATAAAAATTGCTCAATTATATTCCCAAGAGTATCACCCTTATGATTTTCAACTGGAGCAAAATTCAAAATTTTTTTTTTGTAATTTCCAATTTTCACCAATGAAATGGGCAGTCAAACACATGTAATTCAAATTCTGAATTGATGACCAAGTGTCTGTAGTGAGGTAAACACGAGCATTTGAATTTTTAATGAAAGCCTTTAACTTTTTTAATTCAAAAAGATAAAGTTTATAACAATCCCTAGCGACTGTTATCCTTGATGGAACAGAAAATCTAGACTCTAATAGATTGCTATATTTACAAAAACCATATCCTTCAACAATCCTAAAAGGCAATTCATCACATACAATTAGTTCAACCAATACACGTCTATAAACCTCCAAGTTATATTTATGAGTCATCAATGCCTTTTCATAAGTAACAGTACCTTCTCCTTCACTACCTTTGTTCATAAATGCTAAAATTGGTTGTTTCTTTTCATTATATGGATTTTTGGTGCATTTTGGAATATGCCTCTTCAAAGTATTTGTTTCATGTTTCACCGGATCACCAACATAAGAAATCCCGCAGTATTTACATTTAGCTCTATGCTCCCTCTTTGTCTGTTCTAATGGAAGTCTAGTAAAATGATCTCAAACATTAGATTTATTCTTAGAGACAGCTTTTCTCTTATTAACAGATTTAGTTTGGGCTTGGGAAGTAGTGCTACTAGGAGTAAGATTTGGATTAGGAGTATCGACATTGATATCAATGGGATTGGAGTCATTATCAATTGGTTTATTGACACTGGGTTAATTGGTTTCCATTTGCAATTCTACTCAATACAAAAAAAATTTAATTCATATAATACATTCACAAGTTAAGTTACACAATATATAAAACATTCTTAAAATATTGCCATTAAAACAAGCATATGTAAATCCTAAATGCATGCGCCAACTTTATACAATTATAAGTTTGGATTTTGAAGTTATAGAACTTATAAATTGCTTTGTATCAAAATTTTTATGCATGGTAGTAGGTAAACCAATTTTATCACATAGACATTTATTCAAACACCTTAAGTGCACAAGTAACAAATAGAAAACAAAAATGAATAAGCTTACCACAAAACCTTGTGAACTCCAGAATCCTAAATTAGCAAAAGCTTTAATAGAGAAAACAAAAATTATCAAAAGAAATTAGTAAATCCATGTTTGTTGCTACTGCTGCCTGCTACCACAAAAAGAAATAAGCTTTCCACAAAATCCTGCTACATGCTGCTTGTTGCTACTGCTTCCTGCTGCTGTGCAGAACGAGCTTGCTTTCTACTATTGCTTCTTGCTGCGACTGTTGCTGCTGCAACTGCTGCTTCCTGCTACTGTTGCTTGCTGCGATTGCTACTGCTGATGCTGCTTCCTGCTGCTGCTGCTTGCTCTTACTACTGCGTCCTACTACTACTGCTTTCTGTTACTGTTGCTTACTGCTACTGCTGCTGCTTGCTGCGACTGCTACTGTTGTTGTTGCTTGCTGCAATTTGCTACTGTTGCTGCTTCATGCTGCTGCTGCTTGCTCCTACTGCTGCGACAGAAAGATAGAGAGAAAGAAATGGGGTGGGTGAGCAAGGCATCATATCGAGATAAAGAGAGAGAGAGAATGAAAGGGAGATGGTGAGATTAGGTGAGGTGAGAAGGATTGATAGACAGATCTAGAGAACGAGAGATAGACGGAGGCGTGGTTGGTATTTTGGTGAGCTGCTAATGAAAAGGGTATAATCACAGCATATATATTTAGGATAAATATGAATATTAAAAATAATAATTAATTATACTTTTTGAGCTGGGTCGGGCCAGCCCGAAAATTTTAACATGTAGTCTGCAGCCCAGCCCGACCCAAACTAGGGTCTAAATTTTTAGCTCGATGTCTAACCTTATATATTTCGGACATGTCCAACCCAGCCTGAATTTCTCGAACAAGGTCGGATTTATCAAATTTTCGGGTCATATAAACACCCCTATTAAATACAATAAAAAAAACACAGCATGCTTTTGGCTGCTATTGCAATTAACTTCTCATCGTCGTCGCAGCTTCCGGTAATAAGCTCAAAGAAAGAATACACAATTCAATTTGAAAGGAAAAACACCCATCTCAATCTTATCCATGAGGTAATGGTTTTTCAATTTTATTTGCAAAATTTGATTGTTGAAAAAGAATTTGAAAACCAAATTACCCTATTTCTCTCTTTTTCACACAGAAGATCTCCAACTGAAAGTCAAGATCTGCATGGATGGTCTTCAATCGTCATCAATTGCAAGAAAAGATCGACGGCAGATAAAATTCAACTTCCGGTGAAGAATTGATCTGATAACTGAGCATTAATTGGTAAATCAGATCTATTCTAGTGTTAACTCCACTTATTCGATACAGCGGTCCATGGACACAGGGACACATGTGACAACTCTGTTAAATATCTCCTTCCATAAAGAAAACAAGAGTGATTACAAACAATAGAGCTATCAAATCTTTGGTTTATGTACTCAAAACACAAACTGAAACTTTTAAGCAAAAAGTATGTTGTGATTTGCTCAATCTCTGTTAAATCTCTTTCTTCACAAAGAAAACAAGAGTTTAAAAGTCGATGATTAAATTACTTTACAAATAGGAATATACTAACTTTTACACAATATTTACTGTTTGGAAATTAGATTTTATATTTTATCAAAATAAATGTTGTTGTTAAAAAGTTATAAATGTTGTTGTTAAAAAGTTGGAATAATTATAAAATATAAAATCTAATTTCCAAACAGTAAATATTGTGTAAAAGTTAGTATATTTCTATTTGTAAAGTAATTTAATCATCGCTTACTGTACTTACACAGCTGCATCCCAAAATCACTATTATTTCTCAAAAAAAGTAATGAAGGACCAAAGTAGCATACAAAAAGCACTTCAATACATAATAACAAGAATATATATATATATATAGATTTTAATTTAATTTAAATCTCCTCTTAAAAGGAATTTAAATTTAAATTATTGAAATTATCATTTTATTTGTGAAATTTTCAAATTTTAACCAGCAATGAGAAATTTCTAAGAAAAAATTAAATTATATAGATTGAGATAATTATATAATAATATATTTTTTATCTTAATTATTTAGTATTTTATAAATTATTTATCAAAAGATAAAGCAATTTCTCCAAATTTTTAAAAATTTTGTATATCCAAATCTCTAATTTAAAAATGACCCTATCATTATGGCGGAGCGCGACTCGAAAAAATTTTAAAGATTAAAACAATCTCTATCATAAAACTAAATTTCATAAATTTTAAAAATAAAATCTCAAAAATCGAATTATAACAAAAAAATCTTTAAATTATATTACTCCGATTTTTTTGAGCAATTTGATTCTTATAATTTGAATCTGGTTCTATTTAAATATGGAGATTCATAGATTTAGCTCCATTTTTTTAATTCTAAATAATAAAATATTATTTAACTATTTTATCAATAAAAAATATTCAACTTAAATTTTTATAATAAAAAATATATATGATAAAATTATTATAAATATTCAGCATTTAATATTTATAATAAAATAAAATAATATAATATAACATTCAACACTAAATTATTACAAATTCAAAATAAAAAACTTAAATCATAAAAAAAATAAGATGAATAAATTAAAATTTATCAAACTCTATATGTTTGCTTTGAATATTGAAAATTAATCAATATAAATAAATATAATATTAATTTATTATTAAATATTAAAAATAAATCAATAAATTAATATAATTATATATAATATTAAATGTTAAAAATAAATAAATATAATAAAATATAATTTAATATTATTATTTATCAATCCAATATTATTTCGAATATTCAATTCGGTTCGGTTTAATTCAATTTAATTTTCAGTCTAAATATAATTTAACCTCCAAAATTACTCTTTATTATAAAAATAAGTATAATTCAATTCTAAAAAAATCAAAAATTAATAAAAAAATTATTTTAATTTTTTTTAGTTAATTATTTGAATTGATTCGAAAATATTTTGTAACTGTATTCAGTCTAATCCATATTATATGGCTAATATAACTTTTAAAATAAACTCTCAATGCATATTTTATTTATTTTTTGTTTAATACTGTCAAACTACAAATTAACATATTAAAAAATAAATTAAATTTCCTAAATAAAATTATTCAATATTCACTAAAGATTATTCAATAGATTTCTTAAATAAAATTATTTTATTCATCTTTATTTTCCCTTTCCATCTCCCACTGTGTTTCAGCGTAATCATAACACAAATAAATCAAAATTAAACAGTCCCATTTCAAGTCCGACACTCTGTCGGTGAGCAAAATACCAAACTCTCTCTGCTAAGAAAAAAAATTCAGAGACTCTACACAGAACTCTCAGATCTCAGAACGACAACTGTTCACGGCGTATCTCTGGTCATATTCTCACCGGAATGTCGGATTCCGGCCACCAGGTCCCCACCTCCACTCCCCTCTCCTCTCTCTCTCTCTCTCTTTCTCTCTCTTTCTCTCTGCAATTTCTCTCTCCAAAATGATTCAGCTCTGTTTCCATTTTCTGTTCTGTTAAAGAGTATGTTTGTGACTTTTTTGGGTCTCAGCTTTTTGCCTCCTTTCTCCGATCTTGCTCATTTCAATGATGTAATTATTATTAATTTTGAAAATAAATTTTCCTCTTTCTAGCTTCCTTGAATTGCTAATCGAATCTACTTCTCTCTCTGTCTCCTCTTCTTTTGCTAGATTTTTTTTCCTTTCTGCTCTCTGTGAACTGAAAAGTTCAGCTTTTTGGAAGTTGTTTATATATTTTATTTCAAATGTACTTTGATTTTCAGCTGATTTTGAATCTAAAGTTTTAATTTTTATTTCATTCCCCTGTTTTTTTAGTCTTCTGATTTGCATTATTTTAGGCTATTTTTAAGCATTTTGTTACAATTTTTCCTGTTCGCTTCATTTCTGCCTTTCATTTCGCATTTGGGGTTGCAAATTTGGGCCTCTGTGAGCAGTTTGGTTGAATTGTTAAGTGCATATAGTTGTTTTAATTCCAAGTATTTTGAAGGCTAATACTAACAGTGACGCACTTGATGCTGATTTATCATATAATGAGAGCTTGCTCTATTTATTGCCACAAGAATAGTCTCCATTTATTATTTTCTTATTTCTCTATAATCAAAGCCTCCTGTGCTGTGATTTGATTGGCCTCTTCTACTTTCTTAACAAACGGTTTCTTTTTTTTTTATTATTATTATACTTTCTCCCTCTAGATTCTTGTGCCCATTTTACTCATTTGTTCCATCCCAAATCAGTACTTTTTACCTGGTTTTTTCTTAAGGGAAAAGAAAAAGTAGGAGAAATGGAACTAAGTGAAATGGGTCTAAATTGTTTTTGATTAATTTGTTTTGAACTTGAATATATGTGAGCTTTAAGCTTTTTTGCAGGGTATTGTTGCAGGTCTGATTTCGTTGTGTACCGGGATTTGGATGATTTAGAGTAGGTATTTTTAGTTTTAGTTTTCTTTCTTCCTCCTGTTTTTGCGGATACTTTTAATGCATTACTATATAAGCATGGACACATTTCATCCTTTTGTGAAATGCACTGCTGTCTAACTATTTTCTGGCTTCCTTTTGTCTTGTTGTAAAGTTCATTCTGTTTTTCTGCTTTTGTTTTTGTTGCAATTGATTTTGCCTTTTTTTTGTTGTTTTTCTGCATTTCTGCTCATGATTGTATCTTCTCTATATTGTTATATATGGGTTTGCATCCCTCGCACCCCCTCTCTCTCTGAACCTTTTTTATTAGAACAATGGTGTAACTGGAAATAGGCTTCTCACAGATAGACCACATCGTGATGGTGATTTCTTTTTCTCTGTGTTTATTTCCTTTCAGAAGAAGAATAACCGAAAACTATTATTTAAAACACTATTATTTACTAAGCCAGCATAGGCATGAGAAATTTTTTATTAGTTTCAATATTCCCAATTTTAATTTTTTTTTTTAATTTGAGAGGTGTGGGCCGATTAATTTGATCATTTAGCATCTTCTGAAATATATGCAAATTCACTTGTGTGGCTGTCCATCCTTTTTACTAGTTTCCATAAGGCTAGACTATGTTCATATGGATATGCTAACTTAAATTGAAGCTTTAGATTTGTTCACATGCATGAACATATATACATGTCAAATTACTTATCAAAATCTGTAAGCATCTTGAGGTAGGTCAACAGATTTGTTTGAAAAAGATTATTGAACCTTTTCCTTGTCTTTGTGTTCGAGCTTGGATTTAGATTGACTGCATGGATCAGATACAATTAAGTTCCGTGCAAAAGTTAACTGCTCTTTCTGGCTCAAATGAGGTTAGCAAGGATCAGATTTATCTGATATGGGATTTCTTCTCTTAATTTGTCAGAAAATAAAGGGAGATTCACCTTTCTTACTTTTCCTGTCTGGGAATCACGATGATTATTTATCTTATCTATTTTGAAATATTATATTGGAAGCAGTTGATGTAAATGAGGTGGTTTTTCAGGTTATTCACTCTCTCGAAGCTGCTCAGATGTGGCAAGGATGAATAATGCTTCATTTGGAGATCAGATAGAGGATAAAATGGTAAATAATTAGAGATTATTTATTGGGTGATGCTAATTAAAGATGAGAGAAGATACTCTTTTGTGAAGAACTTGTGTTAATTTGTCAGTGTTATATTTTAATATGCAACAATATAGTGTCCTGATTTGTATTGGGGTGTGTTGGTGTGCATATTGTATCCAAGGTAAGGATAAGCTCCTCAAACATTAAAGCAAATGGAACACCCATGAAGACGCTAATAGCTCAAGAAATGTTGAAGGAAGTAGATTCTAGACGTAGTCCACCCAATGTGGTTGCCAAGTTGATGGGACTTGACACCCTCCCACATCAGCAGCCTAATTCAGCTGCAGAAAGAAGCCATTCGAAAGGTTATTCAAGGCGTTCTTTAAGTCACTCAGGGATACTAGTAGACTGCTGGGAGCAAGATCATGGATTTTTGGACAAGCGAATGCAGTGTGAAAGCCACCAGTGTGAAGAGCGAAATGAGTACAAAGATGTCTATGAGATCTGGCAGCAATCCCAAAAAATAAATGTCAGAGATAGTTCACCACAAAAGGGAAGGCATAATGAGAATGCAAATGAAAGAAAGATGGCCCTTGTTCGCCAGAAGTTTGTGGAAGCGAAGCGCTTGGCCACAAATGAGAAAGGTCGGCAGTCCCAGGAATTCCAAGATGCATTGGAAGTTTTAAGTTCCAATAGAGATATTTTCCTCAAGTTTCTGCAAGAACCTAATTCCATGTTCCGTTCACATCTGTATGATATACAGTCTATTCCTCCCCCTGCTGAGACAAAACGTATTACTGTTCTTAGACCATCGAAGGCAATAGATAATGAAAAGATTGCAGGATTGGGGAAGAAGTGTGATAAACTGGCAAAGAAACCTGCTCCAATCGGCCAAGCTACTGCGTGGGAAAAAAATAATTCCAGCTATTCTCCTGCTTTTGCCAATCAAAGGTTTGAAGAATACCCTGCTCAGCCAACTCGAATTGTAGTATTGAAGCCTAGCCCTGGGAAGTCTCATGACATTAAGGCTGTGATTTCACCACCTTCTTCATCCCCAAGAATAATGCAGGGTGAAGAGTTTTATAAAGAACCTGAAGATGATGAGGCACAAGAATCAAGAGAGGTGGCGAAGGAGATCACACAGCAGATGCGTGAAAATCTGATGGGTCATCGGAGGGATGAAACTCTCCTTTCATCTGTTTTTTCCAATGGCTATATTGGTGATGATAGTTCTTTTAACAGATCAGAAAATGAGTATCAGGTGGGAAATATCAGTGATTCAGAAATCATGTCACCGACTTCCCGGCATTCATGGGATTACATCAACAGGTTTGGCAGCCCGTGTTCTTCTTCTGCCCTCAGCCGTGCGTCCTGTTCTCCAGAGTCTTCTGTTTGCAGAGAAGCAAAGAAGCGGCTTTCTGAAAGATGGGCCATGATGACATCAAATGGGAGTTCTGAGGAACAAAAAACTATTCGGAGAAGCTCTAGCACACTGGGTGAGATGCTTGCTCTTTCAGATATAAAGAAGTCTGTGAGATCTGAGGAAGAGGCTGTTAGCAAGGAACAAGAATCTAGGGGATCAACTTCTGGATTAACTAGTAATTTGAACAAGGAAGAAGGTGTGGTTGTTTCTCCTAAAAGTCTCCTGAGGTCCCGATCTCTACCTGTTTCTTCTACAGTGTTTGGCACTGAGCTCAAGGTTGAGGTTCCAGATTCAGAGGCTGGCAAACCAGAAGTTTCCAAGGAGCTGAGAAAGGCTAAGAGCATGAAATCATCTTTTAAGGGGAAAGTTTCTAGTTTATTTTTCTCAAAAAATAAGAAACCAAATGAAGAAAAATGCAGTGTATCTCAATGTAAAGTAGAATCTATATCTGCCCCTCCTGAAACACCAGGGTTGCCAAAACCTCTTCCTGGAAATAACGGTGATGATGCATCTCAATCTACTAATAATTATTGGTTAGAAGACAGCTTGTGTCCTGGTTTTCATGGGCCATCAAGCAAAACTACAAGTCCAGATTTGATAGGCATGGCAACAAAACAAGGATTTGTTTCTCGGGAGGTATGCCAATGCAAGCATTGTTGGTTTTTACTTGTTTTCAAATTTTAGACTTGGCTGTTTTCTCTGCTAGACATTCAAGGGGTGCAAAAATATTGATTGACACTTAAGAGACATGACCTCCACAAAGTGCCCTTTCATCCTTGCCAAATTTCTTTCCTACTTATAACTTCTCTTTTATTTGCTAAATAATTGCAGTTGCAGAAACTTTGATCGCTGGCAAGTGGGTGAAACATGTGGCTGTACATGTCATTATCTTTAAGCAAATTTATTTATCTGCTGTCCTCATTTAACATCGTGTCTGTCCATGCCCTTAGGAAATATAGGAAATAGCAATATAAAAATGAAAGGGGTTCTTCTAAGCCATGTATTCTATGCAGTTTAACTCCTTGATGCTATCCTTAGTAAATGATGCAGGGACTTTTTAATGTCCCATTTTACCAGTTCATAGAATCAACCAGCTAGTTGCTTTTGGAGTTGCCCTGTATAGGCTTCCAATGTTTGAAGCCACTAATAAACACCATTTATTTTTTATCATGCACTTTGAATAATACATGATTCATTGAATTTTTTACAGGAATCCTTGTCAGTGGCAAAGCCTGGATTGGTTGGGAATATGAGCGAGAACCAAGATCAACCAAGTCCAATCTCAGTTTTAGAACCACCATTTGAAGAGGATGACAACATAGTTCCAGAGCCTTCTGGCATTATCAGGCTGAATCGCCAAGGTAATTTCCATTTAGAACTGTATAAAAATTGTTCATACATGTACTGCATTCGCCATCTTAAATTTATTATTTTTTTTATTAGGAGCAGAAATGCCTCTTAAGTCTAATTTGATCGACAAATCACCGCCCATAGAATCAATCGCTAGGACACTATCATGGGTTGATTCTTGCATAGAGACAGCTACACCGTATTCATTAAAAGCCTCATCAATCCCTTCATGTCCTGAGGAAGAACAGGACTGGCCTTTCTTCATCCGAACACTCTTATCAGCAGCCGACCTTGATGGAAACATGCAACTAGATTCATTTTTTGCCAGATGGCATTCACCTGAAAGTCCATTAGATCCATCATTGAGAGACAAATATGCTAACGTAGATGATAAGGAGTTTCTGCAAGAGGCAAAGCGAAGAAAGGGACGATCAAATCGGAAACTTGTGTTCGACTGTGTCAATGCTACACTCATGGAGATCATGGGTTGTTGGTCGGACAGCGGCACAATGGCTATGGCATTTACTGGGGCTCACAACAGGTTCATACTGGGGACATCACCAATGCTAGTGGAGCATATGTGGGCCCAGATGAAGGAATGGTTTTGTAGTGAAGTGAGGTGTACTTTTGAGGACGGTGGGGACAGCTCCAGCCTGGTGGTGCAGGGGGTGGTGAGAAAGGAGGTGGTGGGGAAAGGGTGGGTTGATAATACGAGAATGGAATTAGAGAATTTGGGGAAGGAAATAGAGGATAAATTACTAGCAGAGCTTGTGGAAGATGCTGTGGTTGATCTGACAGGAGTTTGATGAGGCTACTCTTTTTTTCCCCCCTCTCTATTTATTGCAACTCTTATTTGTGTATTTGATTTTTAACAATGATGGTCCCTGCCCACCTCATTTATTTAATGCTGCTGCTAAGTGAATAAATTAATGTCTATTTGTCAGCTTGTTTAGTTTTGGTGTTCTTGTTGATATATAACATATATACACATCTGCTAACCTGTTACATTGTCTTTGGGCTGTCAAAGTATTCATATATATAAATAAATATACTATTCTATTTTGTATGGTGTTACTATAAATCTGCTATAGTTAAAGGTGTAAAGCGGAGACGAGGAGCTGTAGATTTGGTGGGCTGTCCTTACGTTTATGGTATTCTTTTTCCAGTGGAGGGCAGAGAGATGAATAGGTCAGTGCCCTCTGGGATGTGCATGGAGGGACCAATCTACTTGAAGATAAGCTCCAAGATTGACCCACAAACTGTACGTGAGGGCACTTCTTGTCTTCCATTAAAATGGTAAAAATCTCGTGATTTCTGGAGGGATTGGGCCTCATTACTATTCTATACACATTCGCATTCTCCAAAGCATTCTGCTATTCAGCAATTTCTAGGATGCCAAACAGCTGCAACCTAAAAAAAAAAAGTAGAGAGTTCACGTTTTTCCATTTCTTTTTCTTTTTCTTTTTTCCATGAGAAATCTCAAAAGAAACAGCTAAATATTTAAACTACTAATCTAATGTGACAAATGTTTAGGATCTAAATAATTAATCTTAGGCACGCAGAACAAATATTCTGGTCTGATTCAGACTAAAACTGTTTAGACTTAAATTATCCATCTCGTACGAAGCCAAGACATAGCTTAGCGGTAAATATATTTTTTATAAACATATTTAGATTCCAAGACATAGGTTGGCGATAAATATATTTCTTATAAACATATTTAGATTCGATTCTTCAGTCCCATAATACTTAAAAAAAATACTGACATTTGCATCATTATTAAGTAGGTTTGCTATAACTGATTCTGGAATTTTGGAGCAAACGCCTTTGTAAGCCATGAAATGGGGGATGGTACTAATGGCATCTACTAAACCCCCAAGATTTGTTTAGATTAAATATTTGTTTTAGGCGTCTCGCGTTTTCATTAATTTATTTATTTTTATATGAGATATAAATACAGTATTAGTTTGTATAAATTCTTTTCCATCCATTCCCATTTTAAGATTTTTTTTTTAATTACTAAAAAAAGGTCTCTTTTTATGGTCATGACTCATGACAGAACATATGTTCCCTTAGAATGAAATTATTAGATTGGATTTTTTTTTTGTTCAATTGGTTGTATTTATTGTGAGCCGAAGTTAGGCGAAACCACATAAAAGGATATATACAAAACGGACACCTAATAATATATAAAATTTCCCTTAAAAAAGGGAAAATTTTATTTTAATTTTTTAATCTTTCAATTTAATTTAACTATCACATATATATATGTATATACTATTTTTTTATGATAATTCTTTTTTAATTTATCAATATATATATATATATATATTTACATATTCAATGGCATTATTGATTTTTAGGCAGTGAATAATAAATTATTATACTTTATATACTTTCAAGAGAAACTCACAACTAAAAGAAAAAAAAAGTTGCGACTAAATTATATTTGTTACTGTTTTTTAAAATATAATAATTTACTAAAATTAAGTTACATATTTCATAAAAAAAACTTATAAGAATCTATATAATATGTGATTCACAAAATAGAAATAATCTAAAACTATAAATTGTAATAAAAAAAAACAATACAAACCAATCGAATCAATTACCTAAAGAAAATTTATTGTTGAAAGGAAATTAAAAAAATTAGAATAATGAATTTTATAGTTTTCTTGAGACCTTCATACAAATCTTTAAGAATATCAAGACATTACTTTAAAAAAATTCTTATTTTCATTTAATTAACAATTAGTATTAATATAATAATAACAGTAATAAAATAAAAAATCTCAATTAACAATTATTAACTTTTAATTGTAGGATTCTTTCAATATCAATTGCAATTAGTTGATATTTAATTGCACAATTAAAAAAAGAATATTTTTAAAAAATTAAAATTAAAAATATGTAAAACAATTGATATCCAAAAAAAATATACAAAATTCCCACAATGACTTAATAAATATTCCAATATAAAGTTCTATAGGATTTAATTTAATTTTGTTGACATATCAATTGATAAAAAATTTTGTTGCATCCTTAAGAAAATTTTGTTGAAATGAATCAACCAACAAGTTTAAGTTGAGATAAAGAAATATAAAACTATTACCTTATCATTTTCTTTAATTATTTGTTTTCTAATCAGTTTAGAGACAAGTTTATGCATTTTGCCTGCAAGGCATCAATTTAAATCTTAAGCAATAATATCTCCTCTTTAAATATGAATTGATATCATATAATTGCAATAGTGAAAGGGTAAAATTCTTTATAAATTTATTAATTTTTATTATTTTGATAAAAAATTATTGCTTATTAATGGATTCTTTCTTTAATAACTCTTATCAATTTAACAAAAATTCAACTCATAATGATGGAGGGAAAGAGAATTGAACTGATATTTTTCAATATTTATATCTTCAACAGAAATTAAGAAGCCAATCAAACTAGGCCTTTACCTTTTTTTTTTTAAAAAAAAATTCATAGAGTGACTCAAAAAAAAGAGCAAGTTGAGAGAAAAACAATGAAAAAAGAAAAAGAAATAATCATAAGAAGATGAAGAAAAACAGAAAATTCTAATAATGGCAGACACTCAGACACTGTACTTGCAGGAATCTAACATTACCAGCCAAAGTAGTAAAGTTACAGAACAGTAGCTTTGGATAATAAATATTTTAATTTTAATTATATAAAAAAACAGATACCCTCTTGAGTAATATTAATTATTTTTTAAAATATATAAATAAAATTATAATATAAAGTACATAATAGTAATAAACAAGTAGTTTTATCCTGTCCATGAGATCCCAAAGTTGCATAAGAAAGCTACAGTTCGAAATGTGAAAGGGACACTGATATTTTATTTTGTTTTAATTTGTGTGCATGTGAAAGAACTAAACAAAATCAATATGCTTTAATAATATTTATGGCACTTAATAATTCAGAATAATTTCCTTTTTGTTATGAAATTAATGATAAGGAGGAAATGAAGGATAAAAATTAATTATTTTAAAAAGTAATTTAGAGAAAATAATTTACATATTTTTCACTTCTTTATTATATTGCTAAAAATAATTTCCTTTAATTTATAATAATTTTCTTTATTTGAATTATACATGTTGTATTATCTTCGCATAGTATTATTGAAATATTTTTTTAAAATGATAGGGTGCACATCTTTTGAATATGATGGTTTAATAATATTAGCTAAACACGTTCTTGACTTGCTTCGTGTATTGCGATTGTTTTTGCATTGTTTGAAGAAGTAGCAACTAAGATCTACTTTATAGGTTGTCATAACATAGTTGTACATCAACATGTGAATAAATACCATATTTGAGATCGGACTTTATGTGGATCAAATAAATATCTTGCATCTGCATAACCAACTAATTTTGATTTAAATTTATTAAAATAAAAGAAACTCATATCAATTATACCTCAGATATATTTAAAAATATGGTTAATTTCATTCCAATGTCTTAGTATTGGACAAAAACTAAATCTTATTAATACACTTATAACAAATACTATATCTGGTCTTGTATTATTAGCAAGATACATTCGTGCACCTATATCACTTAAATAAGATACTTCAGAATAAAGAAGTTCTTCATTATTCTCTCGATGATGAAAATGATTTTTATGCACTTTTAATATTCTCATAACTACTAAGCTACTAAACGAATGTGTTTTATCTATGTAAAATCATTATAAGAACTTTTTTTGTATAAGTTGATTGATGAACAAAATTTTCATCTTTTAGATGCTCGATCTACAGGCCTAGGAAAAATTTTATTTTTCTAAGTGTTTTCATTTCAAATGCTTTTTTTTAAATAATCAATGTCTTTTGAAGTTCTTCATGAGTTCTAATTATATTTAAATCATCAACATATATAGCAATTATGATAAATTCTTATCCATATTTTTTTATAAAAATACATTGCCAAATCGAATTATTTTTATATCATTCTTTTAAGAAATATTCACTCAGACAATTACATCACATTTTTTCTAATTGTTTTAATCCATATAATGATTTTTGTAATTTTATTAAATACACTTTCCGAAAATATTTATATACTTCAAATATTTTAAATCTTTTATGGATTTTTATATAAATTTCATGATCAAGTGAGCCATATAAATAGGTTGTAACAATATCCACTAGACGCATGTCAAGTTTTTCAAATACTGTCAAATTAATCAAATATCTAAAGGTGATTGCATCCACTATAGTAGAATATATTTTTTTATAGTCAATGTCAAGCCTTTGTGAAAATTTTTGTGTAACTAATTATGCTTTATATCTCAAAATTTTATTTTTCTCATTGCGTTTTCATACAAATACCTAATTGTATCCCACTAGAATTATACCTTCAGGTGTTTGGACTACAGGTCCAAAAACTTTACGTTTTGAAGGTGAATTCAGTTCTGCTTAAATTACATCTTTTCATTTTGGTCAATCATTTATATGCCTACATTCTTTAACAGATATAAGTTTAGGATCCTTAATTTGTTTTAAAATATCAACAAGAATATTATAGGCAAAAATGTTGTCGACAACTATACCTTTTCGATTTCATATTTTTTTTTGTAGTGATATAATTTATTGAGATCTCATTATTTTCACAATTCTCAAGTTTCTGAACCTCTTCTAGAGTTGTATGATTAGTTATGCCTTGAGTCTCTTAATGGGCAACTGCCTCTAAAATATAACCATCTTTGTTATTTATTCCTTTTCTTTTTCGAGAATTTTTATCTTTAGAATCGAATGGTATACCATGCTTCAAGCATAAATTACTAGTATTTGTATTATTGGATTGTCCTGCAAGAATATCAATTCAAACTAGAGCATTTATAGATGGTATATGAGATTTAGTAATTCTCAGTAAATATATCTGACAGCCGATTTGTAATATTTTACAAATGTATTATCTTTTAAACTTTCAATTCACATTGTTTTATTCGAGGTTCTAAATGAGATAATTATAATGGATTCCATATAATTTTTTTTAGTTATTTATTCTCTCCCCCCTAACATTGAAAAAATGATTTCATCAAAATGATAATCAATAAATTTTGTTGTAAATAAATTTTCAGTTAATGGTTCAAGATATTTATTATAAAAGGAGATTCATATCCAACATATATTTCCAACATCGTTTGAGGACTTATCTTTGCGCATTGTAGCAGAGCAATTATAATATATCTACGCAATAAAAAATTCTAAGGTAAAAAATATTTTGTTCTTGACCGAAAGTTAATTATAATAAAGAGAATTTATAGTAACTCATTGGCATAATACATATAAGTACTGCTGCATATAAAATAGCATATCCCCATACAGAAATAGGGAGTTTTATTTTCATAAGTAATGGTCTAGCTATTAATTGAAAGCGTAATAAATGATTCTGCTATGTCATTTTGTATATGCACATGTACAACATGTCTTTCAATTGTTATTCTAATTAACACATAATAATCATTAAAGGCATGAAACATAATTCACTAACATTAAGTCGAATTGACTTGATTATATAATCAGAAAATTATATTATTAATCTAATTATTCGAGCAAGTAATACCGCAAACGCCGGATTGCGAATTGATAATAAACATACATGTGACTATCTTATTGATGCATCAATTAAAATCATAAAATATTTGAATAGTCTATATGGTAAATAAATAGATCCACAAATATCACACTAAGTACGTTATAAAAATGTAGGGAATTCAATTTTAATTTTAGCTAGTGATGGTCTTATAATTAATTTTCCTAAAGAACATGCAATGCAAAAAAATTTATTTTCTTAAAAAATCTTCTGGTTCTTCAAAGAATGTCCATGTAAATTTTTAATAATTTTCACATCATTATTGAACGAAAATAGCTTAATTGATCATGTCAAATTATAAAATATTTTAATGTGTAAACTGCTGATTTATTGTAAAATTTACTTTAATTATACTAATTTGTGTTTAATTGTACCAGAGGAATAAATAAAGAATTTTTCTATTACATATTTTTCTCTATAAATAATATTTATAATACAGAGATATTCTTGATTTCTCTCACTTAATAGTCTCAATATGATATTCATTGCTACAAATATTTTTAAAACTCAATAAATTTCTATGAAACTTTCAATAAAATAATACTTCATTTATAATAATTTTTTTCTATTGATAATAATATATTCGCTTTTCTGGAGCCTTAAATTATTTTTGTGTTACTAGGTATTGTAGTAACAATCACTTTACCTATTTTTAAAGAAGAAAAATATTTTATATTTTTTAAAAAATGTATATGTGATTACACTATCCATAATACATATATCTTCTTTATTTATGTTATATATATAATATAAATTATTATAAATAATGTAGTAAATTCTCTAAAGTCTCATAGTAAATCAATAAATTGAAATTTTTACAAAAATTATAATTATTTTAATAAAATTCTCAATATACTTCCATAATCATAAATCAATACTTTTATTTATTTTAATCATAAATCTTGACTAAAGATTTATCAAAACTCATTTATAGATTCACATATAACTTTTTATAATTTCTTCTATATATTTACTAATTAAATATTAATTTATTTATCAACCTTTAAATCTGTGAGGTTCTAATTTTTATCCGACAGTCTCCATTTTTTACTTTTCTTATATTATTACATTTTCACCAAATTTTATAAGATTTAAACCATGAAAGTTAGACATATATTTAGACTTATATATATAATTTCATATTTTTTCTAAGTTTATTTACTATATTTAAAAATTAAGTTTTTCAAGTATATAGATTTTGTTTCTTTAACATTTTTTCGTAATACCTATTTACCTATTTTGTTCAAGTACCAAACCATTATAAAAATTTATACAATTTTAACCACATAACACAAACATTTATAGAAACTTATGCCTAAAATTTCAAAGTTTTATACATTCATTTACTATGTTTTTAAATTATGTCTATTCACCTATAGATTATGTTCTTTCAATCACTTTATGAGAGTATCATTTTTTATTTATTTTCATAATTAAATCTTCATTAAAATTTATAAAATTATAATCATATGTCCTAGACATACATATTATCTTATATGTAAAATTTTAGATATTTTTGGATTCACTTATTATAGTTTTTAAATAGGTTTCTAAACCTTTACAGATTCTGAATTATTAAAACAGTTTTAATAGTCTATCTTATTCTATTTTTAAAAATTTTATACATTAACTACTAACATATAGGCAAACTTTCAACTAAAATTTTTTGCTCATTAAACTTCTCTAGTTCAGTCTAAAAATTAAAAAAATCACTTCATAAAAATAAACAACAATTCTAGCAACCATCATGCTCACATTTCATGTTTTTATTTTCACAGCTCAAATCAATTATTTAATTTAACTTATTTATCAATTAAATCATATATAAATCTTAATTTACATATGAGTTTCAATTTATATTATTTTTCTAAAGCCTTTATATATTATAATATATAAATATAAACATGATAATAATTATCTTAGAATTTTTGACAAAAAAGATAAAAATAGAAAATTTACTTTAAAATTCTTAGCAAAAGCATATCACAAATTAAGAAAGTATATCGCAAATTAAGTTTAAATTTGAATGCTTATAATGAATAAATTAGTGAAATATCATATTGATGATGTATTATATAATTAATCATAAAATTATAGATAAAGAAAATGAAATGAAAAACAAAAAACTAATTTATCTTAAGAAGTAATTTAGAGATGAAAAATTCATATATTTTTCACTTCTTTATTATATCACAAAAAAATCTTACAACCTTTTCTAATTATAATGTTAGAATTTCAATAAAATATTACATAATAATTATTAAGATAATAAAAGAAATAAAGTTATAAAATAATTAAAGGGATAAAATAAGATAATTAAGGAGACAAGATAAAATTATTAAAGAGATAGAATGATTAAAGAGATAAAGATAAACATCTATTTATTATTGTCTTCAATTATTCATAATATTTTTTTTTCTAGAAATTCTTAATTTTTCTGATCCAGAGAAAAATGTACAAACAGCAAAAAAAATTCCATTATTTTCAGAAACCTGTTTCTCCGTAAATAACAACAGCGTTCCAGAAAGTGAAAAGGCCACATGATAAGAGATTTTGCTGACGTGGTAAATAAACAGACATTCATAGGTTCCAAGTTGAAAGGGAAATTATCAAATTTATTTATATGAAGGGGAAATAAGTTTGTTTTCTATTTTACCTAGTACTGTTTTTTTTTCTCTTCTGAATTTCTAGCCTCGTCTAAAATACCACTTATTGGAATAGAAGAACAGTAAATATATATATATATATGTTTTTTAATTTAAAAAATATGTTATGTTAATTACTGACTGTTCAGTCCAAGACACACTAGGAAATTTACAGCACTATAGAATGAAGGTGTGTGAGATTGCCAGAATCTCTCTACAAATTTCTTAGTTTCATTTATATTATATCTGCATCAAGGATTTCAATAATGAATTTCTATATGATTTTGATTGAAATTGACAAGTACTGAAACTGGTCATGGGCATCTAACAAGCCCTTACAATCACTAGATAACCAAGCAATTATTTGCATTCAAGAGGTTTTTGCAGGCAAAAATGATGATATGAAAGACAAGTCTCTTTCATGCATCAAAGCAACACAGTTCTTTTCAGGAAACAATATACATCAACACCACCCCAGCATTGTTAATGACAGATTGACGACAAGAACATGATATCATAATTACAATGTTTCCGCACAAAGTTTCCATTTTTACAGAGAAATTTACCTAATAAGTATCATGAAATTTAACAAACTCACAATTTGCAAAAACGTATTCACCCAGAAACATCAAAGACTAATATGACTAAAAGCAACCACATCTATGCTGGTAACAGTGTAAGAGACTCTTTTTCTTTGCTTTGTGAGACAGGGCATCTCTGATATTAATTACTTGGACTTCATGCCCGTTGATGCATTCTGATTTAGGACATTGGTTTTGTCACTGCTGTTTAACCCATACTGCAGAGCCAATATGTGAATGCCATAAGATGTACAATCCCCAAACAACAGAATTCAAATAATTGGGCAAAATGACTACAATTTTTTAAAATTCATTGCACAAAGAATAGAATAATAAAACCATTAACCAATGATCTTTTTGCAAACATACAAACAAGGAAGCTGATCAAATTCTTATTGAAAAGCACAGACTAGATAATGCACGTGGCCATCTCTTTTATAGCTAAACATATAAATGTCAACCAGATAAAACAAGTTATGATAAGATAAACAAGCTCACAATAGAAGGGGAGAGATGGTTGAGTACTGACGCAAGGCAACAAGAATATCAAGAAAAAACGAGATTAAAGACACAAAACATTTACAGTTATGGTCTACATTCACTATAGGATAATTCCAGACAAACATGTATATTCTAATAAATTAGTTCTTCAGTCTAATATTTTATAAGTTTTCTTTATATTAGAAAAATTATGAGAATTTTATACTGCCTAGAACAAAATCTTTTTTTTTTCAGGCCTTTCAGTCAATTGATACGACCTGCGGGGAGCAGCTTTTGCTAAAACGCGAACAATTTCTTGAAAATTGGCTTCAAATATGAAACTTTGCCCAAAATTTCACCTTGAATTGGCCAAAATATTCGTGGGGCCCAAAGAAGCTTGGCCTCAATTGTTGAGGACCCAATTATAGGTTTTACATCTCTTACAATGTGAACATAGGCCAAGTTGAGCTCCCCTCCACTTATAAGCTTTCCTAAGCTCCACATTAATTTTTTCAATGAAAAGGTTATCCCAGTTCTCATAGCGGGTAATAATAATTAAATGTCTCAAATTGAACTACATGATTATCACTACCTTCAGTTTCAGATAATGATTTACTGCTAAGATAAGGACACTGTAAACTGGATGGTTAAGTCTTATTGCAGAAGACTTGACGTGCTCACAACCCATGGACCCATTGGCATCGAGTCAAAATAAATTAATTTCTATTCCAGAAAATATTATCTTCATCAAGATATTCACTATGGAAGCTATAAGCCTTTCTAAATTCTAAAAGCAACTGTCCAGCAAGAGATGGAATGCTTTCTATTTTAGTAACAAGCATGAGCCTTTGGAGGATTTCTTGGGGCAGAATATACTGCACAATCATTTCAAGGCATGTGGTTCTAATCTATTGAGAAGGCATAACCAGCTTGCAAGTTATTTGTTTTAACCCACAAAAGGCCCTTCCGCCCTTATATTTCTTAACACTTAGGTTTATGAAACTAAAAGGCAGTTCTTGGTTAAGATCTACTAATACAAAGAATGACAATCAAGTGGATTTTAAGGAGTTGCTCTACTGTTCTTCTAGTAATTTACATATGCTACTTGAGACTTTTATACGATTTTCAAAATAAAGAATGTTTTTGCAGATAATTTACAGCCTTAAATTAAAGTACCTTCTCTCTCATCCGTGTGTTCCAGATGTCTGAGTGAGCTCCTGAGCCAGATGTTTGGCCTGATTGATTTAGAAGTGGCTCCCATGTTCTGCCTCTAGCATTCTCATAATCCTCCTCATATTCTGAATCTGATCTGCCAGTAGAAACAAGAGCTCGCAGAATTATTGCAAGCAGAAGAGAGAGTGCCTGATCAGAGAAAACAGTCAGGAAAAAAAGCAAAGATAATGATGCATCCATGGCTCCTAATATGCTTCCTTGAGGAGAACACAAATCAAATTTCATTTAAAAATATGCATTCACATAATATGATGTTGTGAAGCTTTTTTGTGATAAGCAGTAGAAATTGAGGTGTATTAACTAAATGCTTTAAAGCAATCATGGAAAAATTTATTCCCTCCCAACAGAACAAAGTAGAACTAAAAAGCATTACAATAAATAACATGATCAATTACTAGTTCACAAGTTCCCCAACTAAACTACCATTCATTAAAAAAAAATGAATTCAACATATGTATATATGTAGAAAGCAAACCTATGCAACTGACAACTAATTTCACAAGCAATTATAGACCTTTGCCATTGTTGAATCCTTGAATCGGACACCTTGAAAAACTTTTAGAGCACAAGCAGAACAAAGTTCAAAACACTTCTTTTAGTAGGGAAAAAGCTTTTGTCCTTTAAGGTAAAAGAGCAAACAAGTTTATATATAAAAAGATAATATTATCATATCTCCTCAATCAGGTTTCATCACCCTATCTTGGCTGATAATACAGCTGGATCATGGCAACAACTTGACTTTCTTGTCTATTGAATTTCATTAGCATATAAAAAAAAACCTGAAAAACTTCGTGACTGTATGTTTTGCAGCAGGGAAAAAGCCTTGAATCGGACACCTTGAAAAACTTTTAGAGCACAAGCAGAACAAAGTTCAAAACACTTCTTTTCGTAGGGAAAAAGCTTTTGTCTTTAAGGTAAAAGAGCAAACAAGTTTATATATAAAAAGATAATATTATCATATCTCCTCAATCAGGTTTCATCACCCTATCTTGGCTGATAATACAGCTGGATCATGGCAACAACTTGACTTTCTTGTCTATTGAATTTCATTAGCATATAAAAAAAACCTGAAAAACTTCGTGACTGTGTTTTGCAGCAGGGCACAAAAGAAACTAGAGGAAAAGGGTAGTCAGCTCTCTGTTCAAAGCATTTCTGATCACCATGTAAATTTCAGGAGTTAAAACATTACCCAAGTCTTAGATATCCACATCTCATAATTTTCTTCAGTGATGCCAAATAACCTTTAGCTCATAGAAAACATTGCCAATAACTGATACAACATGAGAAAGAGCATCACATTCCAAGTCATGTTAAAAAGTACCTGTATTGTGAGTACCGTAATGCCAGCCCATTTACATATATCGACATTGTCTTCAATAAAAGACCGAAGGGTTTGGAGTTCTCCAGTTGGATCAAAAGGAAGATCCTGTTAAAGCAAAAGCATATGCAGTTTATTGTAAAAGACATTAATATATAATAAAAGCCTTAATGAGCTTTGTAAAAATTTTAAAAAAAAAATACCTTCTCCCAATGATGATCAATTGCAATGAATGCCACCAAAGCTGCTTCTAGCAGAATGAGTATGATTTTGAGTATGGTGTACTGATATTTACAAAGTTAAGAAAAGAGACAAAATAAAAAAAGGAACCCAAATTTAACCACAGATTTAGAATTAAATGCTGATTCTTGTCTCACCAAATATTTGAATTTGATTTGACTTTAATAGAATCAAACTCAAATTCAAACTGTTCGAGTATTATAATGCTCTACCTTATTTAAGTTTATTCAAACATCAATTGGAGATTAAAAATAATTTTACCCAAATTTTTAATATTAATCTAATTGTACCAAGTAGAGCACAAACTTGAAAAATAAAACCTAATTGATTTTGAATTGAGTATCGAGCCCAAAGTTTTTGTTTGAACTCTCAAGTAGCTCACTATATTGACTTAATCCAACTTGATTATACCCCTGATGATAAAAGTTCAACTCCCAACCAGGCTGAAAAATAAATACTCATTTTCTATTTGTCTTCCTGGAAAATATGGTTCAAAAGGGAAGAGATTATGTTACCGTCAAGTCAAGTTTAATTATGGAGAGTTGTTCATTAAGTCCAAAACTGTTGGTAAGAGATTCAGAGAAAAAATGACTAAAGGAGGGAAACAACACGCTACTATCAAATTCAATTGGAGAGAATTGACTAAGTCCAAAATATTGGCAAGAAATCCTATTACTTGATATAAATAAATCATTTTTAATCTGTCACTTGATACAAATCTACCAATTTTCCGTAATTACTAATAAACATTAAGAAAATTAGAGAAGCAAATTATGTTAAATCTTCTTCACTATTTATCCTACCCTCAACTCAGCCAATGCAATTACAGTGTGTGGCTCAGACTGCAAGAACCTTTCATAGTTTCATTAACTGGATACCTAGAGTGTCGTGCACATAATAGAATGGTATAATCTTCAGTTTCTCTTCTCAATTTTCTTACCCTGTGACCAAATAGAACACGAGTGCCCTTCTTTTAGAAGAAAACATCCTAAGTTTATATCTCCAACATGCACAAACATTAATTAATATCTCTATATGCCAAACAACATTTACTAGCAACTCAAGAATAACTACAAATTAATTTCTCCACCCAAAGAAACTCAAAAGATAGGGTTAAAAGCTCTACTGTGAAGGATACAAAGCACAGGCAACAGCCATTAATAGCTTCAGCTGCAATGCAACCAATAAGAGTAATGCAACACAGTATAATGCCCACACCCATAAATGAGTAAATGAACCTGCCATCCAACGAAGAGCTCCAAATTAACAATTGGATGGGTTCACTAACCATTAAAAAAATTGAAATTTTACTTTCCATAAATTGGACAAGCCACAATTCAATTGTGATAATTAACGCTAACTAATACAGACCCATCAATATTCGATCTTTATATCTGATCAACGATTCACTCGCGTACAATTTAGAAACAAGTAAAACCAGTATCCAGTGAAAAGAAACAATAAACTTATAGCAGCAAACAATGAAAGCATAACTAGAGTAAACCAAATTAAAAAAAAAAAAATCAAAGCATCAATTAATAAAGATAAATTTCAACTGTACGAATTAAATTCAAATCATGAATTTAAAGCTGAAATCAACTCATTTAATGTTATCCGCTATCTCTAGATCTTCCCTTATTGAACTCTGATTTTTCTCCTTAATGCGTTCCTTTCATTTTCAGTTCAAGTTAAAAAAAAAACCTCATTTAATGTAATCTAATAAGTACCTACTTAAAACCCATATCCCAACCAATTAAGTTACAACACCTTCAAATTCAAAACACATAAGAGAAAATTACCACGGAGCAGGAAGCTTGAAGGAATTCAAGCCAAGCGCAAATCCAGAATCGAACCGGTAAGAAACATCGGCTAGAAGATTAACAACCCTGAGCGAATGAGTTTGAGAATTGAGAAAAAGGGGAAGAGAAGAAGAATCTGGAGAAGGAGCAATAAAGGGTAGAGGAGGAGGAAAGGGAACTCGGTGGTTCCATTGATCGAGCATCCATATTGAGTAAAGTACAATAGACAGTCCAAGAAAAGCTTGGAGAAAGTTGAAGAATTTGAGCACGAACGCCAATGATATATGGCAGCAATTGCGTTGCATTGTGATCAAATTAAAAACCCTAATCAGAAATCACCAAAACCCAAAAACCCCCACAGAGAATTGAAGCAAAAAAAGAGAGAGAATTAGATATATGGCTATCAATTACAGAAAAGATTGGAGCTTTGTGAATTCTGAGCGTAATCGTTTGTTTGTTTGTTTGTTTATTAATTTTTTCAAATATTTGTAAATGCTTTTGTTTCTTATCATTCAATCATTTGTTTTGTTGTGGAGACATAGGAAAAGGAAACTGCCTTTTTTAAAAATTGTTGCCGCCGTTTATTTCAATAAATAAACTGAGATTAATAGATAATAATAAATTTAATAATATTTTCTTTTACCATAAAGAGTAATATTTATATTTTTTGAGGGTTGAGGGACAAATTTTTCTGTTATTGTTTATTACTAGCTTGTTTTTTAAAATATAAATAAATATTAAATATTTTTTTTCATTTGGAATGTATTTTTTACTGATAAATTTAAGATTTTATTTGAATAAGTAATAGCATAATTTAATAATATAAGGTACAATATGATATTATAAATATTATTTATCATATTTAAAAATATTATATTACTATATAGTAGGTTAGATAAAAAATTTTAATTTTATTTGATAATATATTATAAGATTTTAGTAGATAATGGAAATAAAAAAATATTTTATAAGTATATATATATATAGTATTTAAAAATTTATTGAGAATATTTTCAAAACATATTATATGTTGATATTGTAAGATTTTTAAATTATGAAAAATTACTAAACTAATAATTTAAAAATCGTTAATTTTAAATCGTTAATTTATCATAAAAAATCATACTATAAAAATAAAAATAAATAAATTATATCATATATTATGAAATCATAACAATCTATAAAACAAATAAAGTTAAAACGCTAAATATTCTTTTAAAATTTGATTATAGTTGGATCCTTAAAATTTACATGTATTTTAATTTTAATATTTAAGAATTAAATTTAAATTTATTATTATATTATATATATATATGTATATATATACACCCACACATAAGGGTAAATCACGTTTCAATCTAGTTTAAAATATAAGTATACAAAAAATATATATATATATCTGAGGACTAATTCTTGGTATAAATTTAGATAAAGTTTGATAAAATTAAAAATTAAAATTAATTTGAAATATTAAATAATATGAATTTTAAAAATTATACAAATATTTTTAAATAATACTTTATCAAATAATCTTTTTAAATTTTAATTTAAACAAACAAAAACAATTTATATGAATTGCTTAATAGTTACAGGCGTGGATCATAATTCATATTTCAATTTAAATCAGGCTTTTATTCGCTTATTAGATGGTATTGAAATTGAATCTTTTTTTTTTTTTTTTGAACAATAAAAAGCAGATCGAGAAACCAATTTTGCAATTCAAGTTGACGGTGATGACTATTTTTCTGACTCCAATTCCTTATACTTGGAGGAAGAATGTGTGTATTTATGAGATCAGAGAGTATATTTTAATCTAACTAAATCCAATTAAGTATTAAAAAATCAAACTGACTTCGACTGAAATTATATATATTTTCGTTCGATCAATATATTTTTAGTTTTATCTAATTCGATTGATTTAAATTGGATTATAATATATACTATATATTATAAATATATCTAATATATATAATATTATACATAAAAAAATTTATAGGTCGGATTGGTTCTAATCGGATCTACTTATATAATATATATTATAATTTACAAATATATATAATATATATTTATTGGTCGAATTTAAGTTTAAATAGAAAAATAAATATCAATCCAACCGCCCGATTGAATCTAAAATTTTTTTAAAATATAAATCTGATTTCAATCAAATATACATCATAATCTGATTAAATTCTACCAAAATTTATTCAAATATGTCGAATTCAGTTGATTTCAAAAAATTTGCCTACCCCTATTTTTTACAAAATTGTTAAAAAATTACTAAAACATGGCTGATAAAGGAGTATTCAATTTAGATATCCTCCGATTGCTTCACTACCATCCATATATATTAACTATATGCCACATTAATAGTGCGATCCAAAAAGCAAAATTCTATTTTTAGAATCAAAACAAAAAATTTTCCTTTATTGCCTTTTTTTTTCTTTTATTTAATTTTATTAGCAATACTTATAATAATATTGTATTATAAAGAGTCTAGTTATCAAGTATTTGGTAATATAATTTGGCATACAGTAAATTTTTATTTTTATTTATTTCATTATTTTAAATAATTATTTATCTTAATTTATTTATCGTTTTCAAAAATTGGAATATATAATTATTATTTTAAATATTTTTCAAATTGTTTAATATAGTATAATTATTTTAATCGATGGTTAAAGAAAAACGAAGGAAGTAATATATTTTTAACTAAAGAATAGAGTAATATTTTTTAATAGAAAAGTTGTAATTATGTTTCTTGTATATTTTCAAAAAGAAATAAAAAGAGAAAATAAATGTGAATGTTTAAACATCTATTTTTTTCTTCCCTAATACTATCCAAAACACCACTAAATTAACTAAATTAAATAATGAGTGAATCCGTTGTCTATCAACATATAAAGACATTTGGAGATAAATAATATATTTTATCCAAATAAACTGAATTATATTGTGGAATATAATCTCATTATAAATAGAGGTCAATAAAATATTTTTGAATATATATATATATATATATTGATTTAAAATCCTTGAGTGTGAAATAATAATTCATTTAATTTGAAAATTTGATAAATTAATTTTCAATTATAATTAATACTTTTTATAAAAGTAATTTATAAGAATGGTAAAGCATTAAAGCAATATAAAAATCATTTGATAAGCATCAATATCTCTTCCTTTTAATATACCATAATAATTGATTATAAATTATATTAAATAAATATTTTTTTAAACAAAGTTAGCAAATTACTAAAAATATCATATATATATTTAATAAAAATACTACATGAATCAAATTGATCCGAATAAAAAATATTTATGCATTAATTACATTAGAGAAATAATTATTCTAACCTTGTATTTATTGTTATCTTTAAAAATAAATGCAATGGTAGAATAATCATTTCTCTAATGTAATTAATGTATAAATACTTTTTATTCAAATGAATTTTATCCATTTAACATTACTCAATATTTAATTATTATTTCACCTTATCAACAAAATATAAATGATGATATCTAAGCATTAATAATTAAGAGGTTTATGAAGTTGGGATAATTATTTTTATTGTCATTGGAGTATAAGACTATCATTATAATTTAATAAATATCTATTATCCACTTAAACTTTTATAAATAAAAAAAAAACTTTTACATGCAGGAGCATATATATATATATATATATATGTATATATATATATATATATAGCAAAATGAATTAATACAATATTTACTATGTGCATATACCTCTTGGACTCCAATTAACTCTGTAACGCATTAAAGCGAACATTTGACATTAATATTAACCTAGATATTTATACTTTGTTTATTTTGATCATAAAAGGTAAAATAATTATTTGATTAATCTTTTTAATTTTCTTTTTTTAGATAATAGAGAGAAAAGAATAATTTAAGATTAAAAATTTCTCATTTAAAATTTTACTTTCTCTTCGTTTTACTTCAAATTTCATGTAAAAATAAAATATAAAGATCAGGAAAATAATTAATAATTACAAATTTTAATTAATACTACATTAAATTTGTAAGAGTGATACTTAAAATGGAATAATTTTTTTTTTCTAAATGCTGCTTTTTTATGGGTTTTTTTTTGGGCAAATAAATGAACTTGAAAGAATAAGTATAAATAAGGTTACGTTCACAACCCATCTTCCCCATCATCAAAAGTTATAAGTTCTTAAGCTGATACAAAAATCTTGTTACTTTGTTTCCATGTCAAGCCCTGAGATTATTATTCATTACTCTATGGCCACTTTAAGAATGCAATAAATTACTGATAGAATTTTATCGATAAAATTTTTTTTGTTAATAATATTACTGAGAGAAAATATTAAAAAAATAAAATTGACAAATTACCGATAGAATAACGACAAATTCATTTACCGACAAAAATTATATCGATAAATATGGCGCAATATTATGTCGATAAAACTTACCGATAAAAATTTATTTTCATCGATAGTACCGACGAAAAAATATTCTCTCGGTAAAGAATAGGCATTTACCGAGAGAACATCCTTCTGTCAGTAAATAAAAAATTTAATATAATAATTATTAATTATATTTACTCATAATTTTACCCAGAGAAATAGATTTCTGTCAGTAGTACCGACGAAAATACTGTCTGTCGGTAAATGAATATCACAATAATTAATATTTATTTATTCAGTATTATCTAGAGAACACGATTTCTCTCGGTAAATTACCGACGAAAATATTTAACTGTCGATAAATAAAAAATCTAATATAATTATTAATTATAGTTATTGCTAATTTTACCGACAGAATAATTTAACTGTCGATAAATTACCAGCGAAGATGGTTTCCCTCTGTAAATTTATAGTCAAAAATACACATCTGTCGGTCAATTTATAGTTAAATTTTTATTAGAGACAATTACCGACAGAATAAACGGTCTCTCGGTAAATGAAAAGTAGTGTGACGAGATTTTTGCCGCTAATTGTCAAGCATTTACTGAGAGAAATTGATTTATATTTGTAATACCGATGAAAAATATTTCTATCGGTAATACTGTCAAAAAATATTTATGTCGGTAATTTCATAGTGTCAAACAATTAATATAGCTCTGCTTTTGAAAAAATTTACCGACAGATAAATATTTATGTTGATAATACTGGCATAAATATTTATCTGTCAATAAATTATTAGTGTCAGTCAGTCAATTAGTCAACGTTATTTACCGATGAAAAATTTCGTCTATCGCTAAATTTACCGAAAGATTATAATTTCTCTCAGTAAATGTTAAACATTCCTCTCCATTTTTATTTCTTTCTTTTTCCTGATGTTTCTGTTGTTGTTGTTTCTGTTTGTGCCGAGAGCTCGCTCCTGTTGAACGAAGAAGAAGAAGAAAGAGAAGGAGATTTGGAGGTATTTATTTGATTTTTTTAAAAATTTTGTTAAAAATTTTATTATTATTTATATTTGTGTTGAATATTTAATTGATAATAAATTTTGTGTTGGATGTTTTTATTGCTTATATTTGTGTAGTTTTGGTTGATATGTATATTTATTAGTTTATTGTTTGAATTTTTAGGATAGTTTTATATTTTTGCAAAAATATATTTGAAAATTAATTTTTTTTACACATTTTTATTTACTCATAATATTATTTTAGGGAAGTAAAATTTTTAATAAAAAATTAGAGAATTTTAGGTAGTATATGTATGTATTTATGTATGTATGTATGTATGTATTATTATTATTAAATTTTAAAAAATTTAAGTTAATTATTTATTTGATTTACATATAATTGTTAAAAAAACTAATAAGTGTATTGTTGTAGATTTTTGTATAATTGTTTAAAATAAAATAATTAGGTAGAATGAATTTATTTTTTAAATTTCAGTAATAAAAAATTAGTTTATAAGGTTTTTAGGGCAAAAAATAAATTTTTAAACAAATTTAAATTAATTGTATTTTATGAAATTTTTTGTAAATATAAATATTTTAGATTTAAACTCTGTCTATACATGAGTTTCTTGTGTATAGCCGGTCCCAAATCTGAAAAAAGAAAGATGGTTGCGGTACGTGACAGTCAGGATAAAATTTTTATTACATCTCATGATAAATATTTTAGATTTAATTTATTATTGTTAGGATTTTTTAAAAAAATTATGTAATTAGATTTAATTTAATAAATTATAGAATGAAAAAATATAAAAATTTAGGTATTTTTAATGGTTATAAATTTTTTTTGAGAAATTATATTTATTGTTATATTATAGATTTTATTTTGGTGTTTATGGTATTATTTTAGAGTTTTAGATTTTTATAAAATTTTTATTAAAAAGAATATGTACAATGAATAAATTTTTAGTGATTGTTTTAATTTATAAAATAATTTTTTTAGAAAAATTTAAAATATTTATATTTTTTAAAATTTTTTGTAATGATTAATAATATTTTAGGTTTATTTGATTGTTGTTAGGATTAATTTAGAATTTTAGTAAATTACATTGAATTTAGGTAAATTAAACTTTTTTTAAAAAAATTTAGCAAATTAGATTTAATTTAATAAATTTCATATGAAAAAATATAAAAATTTAGAGGTATTTTTAATTGTTATAAAATATGTTTTAGAGAAATTTAAAATTTTTGGTATAATTAATAATTTATTTTTAATTAAAAATATTTTAGGGTGTTAAATTTTTATTAAGGTATATTTTTATCTTACAAAATATTTGATACTTGTTTATTAATTATAATTTTATTGCATATAAAGAATTAATTTTGTATCTAAAATATAAAATATTTTGAAAAAATTTAATATATTTGCTATAATTTTTAAATTTTTTTGCTAAATAGAAATAATTTAGGGTTTGGATTTATTTTAGATAATTTAATGAATTTTTAGTAATTTTGCAGGAGTTGCGTTAAGAAATAATAATTAATGTATTTTTTATATTTTATGTTTAAATATACAAGTGAATATTTTACATTTAGATGATACTAATTATCTTGGTTTTTTTGCATAAATATTTTTACTAGGACTGGGCTATTGATAGCCTTGTTCGGATTGCCTTTATGAAGAAGACAACTATTCGCTACAACGATATGCTGAGTGATGTGAAGGCTGCGGAGAAGCAATCTTTATTTATTGATGATCAATTATGGATAAACCTGTAGTCCGGTGGAGCTCATCCGAGAGGCAGACATATTCTGTCGTTACCTCTTGTAACAGGATGTCTAATGTTGTGGATGATGCATGTCCATCCACACATACCGGAAGCAGCCGATCACACCATGATCATGTTCGTACACTCATAAATATATTTATATTTTTAAACATATTTTAATTTTTTAATTTTTTTTGTGTTATTAAACTATTATTTTTTTCTTTAAATATGAGTCTATCATAGGTCGGCCATTGAACGACTATGAACTGTTTGTGTATGTCGATCACAGGATGTAAATGTAAATAATTCCATAATTTTTTAAATATTACCTAAATTAAATTTAAAATATAGAATTAATAATCTTTTTATATTATATAGGATCGTTTTATTATTTCTCGAGAGGAAGTCTCTCAGTTCGACATGTCTATTGACGATGATAACTTATTTAGATCTGCTATGGAGAAGAGAAGAAAAAGAAGTTATATGGACTTGGTCACAGTATGCCAATACAACTTTCTCTTCTTCTTTTAGTAGTTCATCGGCCTTATGGGAGAAAATTGAGCATTTGAAGGAGCAGTTGGGGGAGTGTGATCATGCTGTTCAGCAGCAGATCCAAGAGAAGGTGTAGATGGAGGTAGAGGCCCAGGTTCAATCTCGAATTCAGGCGCAGATGCAAAACGAGATGTAAAGGTTGGTCTAGCAGCAGCTTAATAAATTTATGTCCAACTTAATGCGAAGAGCCTTCAATCCATCACTACACTTTTTCGCCTGATAGTGCTCCTTCATCTCCACCTTCACCACCTCCTGCTACCTGACGCATATTTTTTTTGTATTTTTACAACGATATTTTAATTTCATATGGTTATATACATTTTATTGTTTTTATGTTAATCTTTTTTATATTTGAATATTTATTACATATAATATTTTTTAAATATTAATTTTATTTTTATATTTTTATTTTTATTAATAAAAAAATTTATATATACATTTATATATTATAAAATTTAAAAATATTTTTAAAATTTAAAAATAATTTATACATACATTTGCCGACATATTTATTTCTATCAGCAATTTCTTCCATATTACCTATAGAATAGAAGTTCTATCGATAATATCGACGAAAAATTATCTATAAGTATTACCGACAAAAAATATTTATGTCGGTATCACCGACAGATAATTTTTCGTCGGTCTGTCAGTATTACCGACAGATAATTTGTCATCGGTAAAACCGACAGAATTTTCTATATGTAATTTTTTTTGTACCGATAAAAATAATTTATATCAGTAAATATTGCTGACTATTATTCTGTAGGTAAATTTACCGATAAATTTCTATTTTCGTCGGCATTTTAATTACCGGTGAAAAATTTGGCAACTGATCTTTTTTGTAAGTAATCTGTCGATAACTACTATTACTGATAAAAAAAATAAGGATTACTGATGAAAAAATTTATCGGTAATCCGCTATATTCTTGTAGTGGCTGCCGGCCTAATGGTGATTATAAGTATAATAGTAATAATTTCACCATAGGCAACTGCAGCTCGTGCTTTCTTTTGTGTTCGGTGACCCTCTAGTTGACAGTGGCAACAACAACTATCTGGCCACTTCTGCTCGTGCCGATTCGCTACCTTACGGTATTGATTATCCTGCCGGAAAGCCAACTGGCCGTTTCTCTAAAGGCTTCAACTTTCCTGACATTATCAGTAAATTCTCTTTCTTTTTCTTTTTATCATCAGAGAGATATCATTCATATTCAAATTAAAAGATTCACAAAAATAATTGTTTACTTAGGTGAAGCAATGGGCTTGGAACCAACATTGCCATATTTGAGTCCTGAGTTGAATGGCCAGAAACTACTTAATGGTGCCAATTTTGGTTCTGCTGGAATTGGAATTCGTAATGATACTGGAATTCAATTTGTAAGCATATATCCCACTAAACTTAATCAACCAATTAACATTACATTTTCTTGTAATTATAATCATTAATTAGTTTTGACATTAACTTTTCAGGTGAACATATTAACTATTCATAAGCAACTTGAGTTATTCCAAGAGTACAAACAAAGAGTTTGTGCAATGATAGGATCAGCCAGAGCAAAAGAGCTTGTTAAGAATGCACTGTTCCTCATAACACTTGGAGGAAATGATTTCGTCAATAATTATTTCTTGCCAACATTTTCATTGATAAGGAAACAATTCTCACTTCAGATTATTGCCAATTTCTTGTCTCAGAGTATAAGAAAATTCTCATGGTATATATACAAATAATTCTATAAACTGTTTCAGTATCATCATGAATTTATATATTTAAGTATATGTGATATGAACATATATTATGGATTAAATGGTACGCTGAAGTTACAAAATTTAGGGGCTAGACGAGTGTTGGTGACAGGCAGTGGACCACTGGGTTGTGTTCCAGCTGAGTTAGCCTTCTCCAGAAGCAAAATTGGAGAATTTGAACCTGAGGCACAAAGAGTTACAGCAATATTCAATTCTGAACTCTTCCAAATGCTTGAAGGGCTCAACTCTGGAATAGGCTCTGATGTTTTCATTTCAGCCAATGCATTTGCAATGAATTGGACTTAATCGACAAGCCTCAAGAATTTGGTTTGTTAATTAATATACACACACAAACTACACACATATACACCATATGCATCCTCTTGATTCATTTTTATTATTTAATTGTTTGTGGTGGTGGTGTAGGTTTTGTAACATCAAAGATAGCATGCTGTGGACAAGGACTCTATAATGGGATAGAAACATGTACCGTATTTTCAAATTTGTGCTCGAATAGAGACCAATATGTGTTCTGGGATCCTTACCATCCCACCGAAAGGGCAAATAGGATTATTGTGCAGCAGCTAATGACAGGATCTTCCAAGTATATGAACCCAATGAACTTAACCACTCTTATAGCTATAGATAATGCCAATATTACTATTATATTTCTATCTTTATATATAAATATATAAATATCTATATATTTTAATTATAAATATGTGAGGTATTGTATGTGTTGCTTAATAAAAGCATATATAATTCTACTAATAAGTGTTTCTAGTTTTTCATTTTGTCATATGTTGAAGATATAAAAAATAAGACATCCATTATTTCTACTCTTTTGATTACATATAAATTATCTGAATGGGTGAATAGTCGTCTTCGCAATCTCATTTTATAAATTACAAGTTATTGAAGATATTATCCTAAACGTCAATAATTGGAGTGAGTCATGCAGAACTGATGAATAACAAATTAAATGAAGAAAACCAATTAAAACATTAAATAATGGAAAAATTATGTGGTAATGGGTGATTCAAACTAGCATCTTAGAATTAATAACAAATTAATTATTATCTCTGTCTTATTTAAATTATTTATTTTTTTAAAAAAATTATCTAAATTATATTATCACTTTATAAAAATAATAAAAAATTAATTAGTCTTTTTTAATTATATTTTTATTATTAGTGAATTAATTAATAAAGTGATAATAAAATATTTTTAATATTAATAATTTAATAAAAAATATTTTAATTTATTTAAAATAATTTTATATAATATAAAGAGAATTTACTTAATTCTCTTAATAAATTTATATTAGCTAAAAATGATAATAAATAGTATATAATCACATGTCATGCTCTTAAAAAAAAATTAATTTTTCAGTGGAGATATGCAAAATGAAATAAGACCAAATTTCCATTTGGTCCGTCACCATTGCGACACTCCAATCTCCCAAAACCGATCCCGAGGAACGCAATTGTCTATCCATAATAAAAGCTTGCGTTGCATTTTGTAAATTTTTACCAAAATGCCACGTCATATGCTGCCGTGTGGTTTCTTACGCTTATGTGTCCTTATGCAATATGAACCATCTGATCATGCTTACGTATCTTTAATGGATGGATGGCGTGTCTCTAAGTTGGTGACATGGCCTTATGTACGTGTCAATATGGCTTTCGTGGCTTCATAGTGCTTGCGTGGCTTTCTGCCACGTTGCATTTCGTGACTGGATCTTGATGCCAAGCGATTGCAATTATCGTTCTCCTCGTTTTGAAATTCGACGCTCAAAAATATAGAACAGAGCTTCTTGTCGTCAAAGACGGAATGAATTTAATTTTAAAGCCAAAAATCTAATGAACTGAACTGAAAATTGCTACTGGTTATTTAATGTAAGTAGACTTGAAAAACTATCTGGTGAGTAATTGGATCCTTATAATTTCATAACTTGAATAATTTTTTGTGAAAAAACCTATTTCTCGTCTCTTTTTTCTTGTAACTTGATTCTAAAACCTAAAAGACTGATGGTATAATCTTCATTTTAGATTCAATTTATAATAAGCTCGAGAAATGGCGGAAGTTCCAACTTTGATATCGCTAGGCATAGAGGCAATTAAAAGAGAACTCCTTCGCGGAGGTAAAGTGTGCTAAAAGCTTCAATTTCTTTCTCTTTTTTTTTTCTTTTCCTTATATATTTCTAATGTTAGGAAGGTTAAGTTTTGTTTTTGGCTGAAAATTTTCTGATTTCTGTACATTGTTAATTGTAGGAGATGGTGATGTTTTACTTCATATATATGAGCTTCCATCCCATTTATTTGATATCTTGGTGGCCAAATTGCCTCCTTTGGCCCTGCACAAGTTACAAGCTCAAATGTAAGCTACTACTATGATGCTTGCTTGCTTTTACTGTTTTATTGGGGTTGAGGGTAGTGCCATTTCTTGGCTGAATTATAGTGTGAGTGCTTATTTAAATTTTTTGTTGTTAGTGATGCCGTCATTTCTGCTGCTGCTATTTTATTGATGTTTCCAAATTGATTTTATTTCCACTTTCTCTTATTCTTTTGATTGTTGTCTTTGAGAAGGCCATATGAAAACTGGAATAATTATGAGTGCACTGATGGTTACCTCAAGATTGGAACAAAGCGTGGAAGGTATGGAAGAGTGAAGTGTTTGTTCATTTATTTATCTAGAGTGAATTGTTTGTTCATTTATTTATCTTTTAAGATGAAATGTGGGTTTTAGATTCAAAAGATAGCAGCAATGCTCTAAGATTAGTACAAATTCTTTTGACAGAAGTGGTAACTTCAATATGGCATGGAAGATGTTATTTAAGTTGCGCTGGCCTCAAGTTGTTGACAGTGTTGAGTCAGTTGACTGGCAGCAGACGTATTGGCAAACACATTTGCAGAAGTACATCATTGGATTAATTGCATGCTACCTCTTCTTTATTATTTTTTATTGGATTTTATTGCTTTTGATAGATTAACCTTAAAACAGTTGCCTTGATGAAGCAGCGGGTTTAGCTTCTATTCCTTCATTTGACAGATGCATTGGAGAGGTGAAATTTTCAGGTAATGCATGTTACTATTTGGATTTAATCATATGATAATTAAAAAAATATACATCTTAGTAGCATTTATGTCACAAATTTGATGAGAAACATTGAACGGCAAACATTATAAATATGCAATGCAAAGTTCACTTATTGTTGAGCTCAGTCACTAGGTTCCTTACAGGAATATGTTTCCACAATGATATCAGGGAATTTCCTATGCTTTGCTGATGTATAGTTGGATATAGATAAATTAATTTTTTTTATTCACAATTCTTTTTTAGTGCACATATTTTACTAGTTATATGACTTGAAATCATCATTTGTATGTAATGTCATTTGATATACTTCATTCGCCTCTGACTTTGTAAAAATTTGAACAATTTTTTCCTTGCAGACAGTATATTAAAATCTATCGGCTGTGAAGGGCATTTGAATAATTCAATCTATTCAAAATTATCTTATCACTTCCAACAATTCGGGCACTATGCTAGGTAACATGCTTGCCAAATTTTGGTATTATGAAAGTGTAGGCTAGCTTCTTATACAATGGGGAAAAAATGGATTGCAAACCATTCATGTATTCAACATTTTAGCAGCATGCATAAAATTTGTTTTCCTTATTCTTATTTGGTTTTACATGGTAAACCTGTTTCGTCGTCGCTTTTTTCTTGCAAGTGTCATTCACCAATCACACCAGTTTCACTTATATTACAAGCATACCAATTTCACTTATATTAATTTAGCACATATATATCTTTTTTCTTTGTGCAGATGTCTGAGACTTCAGAATGTCTTGTGTGTTGCAGAAACTTGTGTATGTATCTATCCCTCAAGTAGAATGAAACCATAAAGTGTTATTGTTTGAATGGATTTGCTAGCACATGCATATGGCTTTTGTTGACATCCATTCAAGCTAAAAAAGTTACTTAACATCACCTTCAAAGGAAATATATTTATAGTATACGAACTCTTTTGTCATTTTGACAAATATCTATAGTAGGGGTTTTCATTTACCAATATTGCCAATGCTTTACGATGCCTGCTGTTATTGCTAGTCGTATTTCTTCTCATCTTTGGATCCAATGTTTGTGAGGGTTTCGATGTAATGACATCAGCTTTTTATACCCTATGGGGCTTAGGTCCATGAAGAAAAGGACCTATTTTAGTGCAATTCTTATTTTGTATGTATGTATTTTTTTTACCAATTAGCCTTCTTGGGCATGTTAAAAGAAAATATTTTTCTCTTTTGGTATGTTGCATTTTTTTTTAATTTACTTGTTCTCCTTTCATACTGTTTTTTTTTTCAGAATATTTTCATATTACAAGAATGAGGATTGGCCCAATATTAACTGCTTCTGTTCTATTGTAGCAATTATTGAGAAACAGCAAATTGCAAAGTTTGGTACTGCGGTGGATCAGATCCGAGGAATATGTATGCCTATTTTCTCCTTCAATTTTTCAAGGATATTGTGGTAGCTTCCACACAGAGATTTACTGAACTTTATCTGTAGTTTAGAACTTATAAGCCTGTGAAACAACAAATTAAACTTAAAAGCAGAATCAGGAGAATCAAAATAAGCGGAAACAAGAACAGCAGTTGATAGCAGGAGTACCTGCTGCCTATGCCTCCAATCCACAGAATTCTAATTACAGTATCAGAAACTAGATGTTGATGCTGCTCAACAATTTTATAAGCAGAATAAATTTTATCATTGTTTTTATCAATTTACAATATCTTAAGAAACTCAAGAGAAAGAATTGGCATTTTGATATAATAACTGATTGGCTTGGAATTGGTAATACCATCAATTTTGCCAATATTTAATTTAAGTTTTGATTGACTCCATAGGGAAGTAACGGCAATCTGCATTTTCTGTTAGAATAGTTCTGAAATATTATGAGATGCAACAATGAGATTCTTGGTGGATATAGATGTCTCTCTTGATTGCTATATCTCTGACTGATACATTATTATGTAATGAGTTGGTGCAGCACAAAGAACAATATGACAATATAGCACAAAGAACATTATGAAACCGGTGTGTATTGTCTTACCAACATTTATGAAACCATTGCATATTGTCTTACCAGTCTAGGAAACAGAAAAAATGGGAAACAGTGATTTTCATCATGATGTTGTTACATTGTAAATTATGTTATCAGCTGTCTAAATTTTAATGAAAAACATTAAGTTTAGTTTGTATAAATGTAAGCTGACTGATTATACTTCACAAAAACAACAGGTTGATGGAGTATGCCAATTGCTGATCCAAAACAGTGAAACATTGACTTCTCTGGAATTTATTCACTGCAAGCTTTCTTCAACTTTTGTCAATGCAATATTTGATTCTCTAGAAATAAAGAATAAAAATACGCATGTGATACAGAACTTCTCAATCAGAGCTTCAAACTTCCTTGAAACTAATGCAGTTTCATTACCTCTTCCCCTTGTATCATTTCTTTCATCAGGAAGGTACATCCGTTCTCTGAACTTGTTTCTTAATCAGCTTCTGAATATGTATGTTTTTTTTTTTGAAATTTATTGGTTGATTACCTGAGGTTTTTGAGATGCTCATCAACTTACAAACTGTAAAACTAATATTTGTAACAATCATGAATCATCTATAATTTTGGTTCCTTTGTTGGCTTTTGAGTTCTTAAATGTCCAGTCAAAACGTGGCATTTCTTTTAATCCAATATTTTTGTTTTTCTACATGACCAATTGAAATCTAATCTGAAATACTTATTTTCAAGTATCTGATTGTAGCTCACTTAATCGGACCTGTTTTTCTCCAATAGCAGTATAGCACCTCTTTTCTGAATTTTTTTTTTCTTCCAGGTCCTTGTGTTCCTTAAGATTTTGTGACAGCTACTTAGACCCAAATTTTGCAAGGATGCTTTTTGCTGTGCTTATCAATTCTTCATCTAGCATATCTGTCCTCGACCTTTCGGACAACAATGTGAGTACTTCCTTTGTGTTAAATTTTATTCTTTATAATTTGTTTATCTACCAATTTAAGATCACCAGCAATTGATCTTCTAACAATGTCTCACAGATAGCAGGATGGCTTTCTAATTTTAACAGGGGATCTTCAAGCAGGCTCCCATCATCTTTGGGAATAGGAAAGTCTTTGCAGTCGTTACGTGTGCTCAAATTAAGGTATTTCATTATCTACAAGGTTTTTTTTTCCTGTTTCTAATACTGTTTAATCAAACTAGTTCCAGTTCTAGTAATTAAAGTGCCCAAGGTTATTTTCAGTCACTCTAAAACAGGGCACAGCAGATATGTACTTCCTTACAAACCTATTATCCATAACATTGTTTGTAGTTACTATCTTTATGTTTTTGGAGAGTGTTTCTTGCATTGTAAAAATCCTTATTGGTTTCAGGGGAAATAATCTTCACAAGGATGATATGGAGAGTCTTAGATACACTCTTCTTTATGTGCCTAATTTGGAGATCCTGGATTTAAGTGACAATCCCATTGAGGATGAAGGAATCAGGTTAGTTGAATATCCCATTTTCCCCTTACATTTTCAATATAGCAAGCAAAAGTTTTGAAGGGTTAGTTGAATTTTGCAGGTGTTTGATCCCCTACTTTTCTGAGGCTCCAGAAAGATGCTCTCTGCTGGTGGAGTTGAATTTAGAGGACTGTGAGCTTTCCTGTGATGGAGTGACTCAACTTCTAGACACCCTTTCAACCCTACAAAGACCTTTAAAATCTCTCACACTCGCAGATAATGGCCTTGGAAGGTTTGTTTGCCTAACGATTGCATCGAAGTTGCACTTCATTTTTTGTGCCTCTTTCTTGAGATGGACTGACTTTGATATTACTGTCCTTCAGCCCAGTTACTGGAGCTTTGGGAATTTTTCTAGGCACATGTATTATAGAACTTGATATTGAAGGCATTGGACTTGGTTCAGCTGGCTTTCAGGAACTACAAAAGGCAATTATAGCCGATTTGAAGCTTGTCAAGATAAACATAAGGTTTGAACTTATTTCTCAGTATCTTTTTCCCCACTGGTGTTTCATTTTTGTCTAGGCAATTGATAAATTACTTGCATTCCTGCAGCAAAAATCGTGGTGGTATTGAAACTGCAAAATTTTTGTCCAAGCTCATGTCATCGGCTCCAGATATTGTTTCAATTAATGCATCTTATAATCTTATGCCTACGGAATCCTTAACCATCATATGCTCTGCTCTAAGGGCTGCAAAAGGTATTTACCTCTTACAATAAGTAATTAATCATAATACCCTTTTAACACTTACCACAGGTTTTTCTATGAGAAAAATAAAAGAATATTTTATTTGTAATATAAGTAGACCAAACTTCAAATCCTGTGCCGAGTTTTTTGGCAAGTTCATTTGGAGCACACTTCGGTAGGTCATTTGGTACAAAATGGAGTTATTATACTCTGGCATGACACATAGTCCTAGATAATTGATATTACGCATAATGAAAACCTAGTAAATTTATGCTTCTTATTGCTTAGGTAACCTCGAGCATTTGGACTTGACGGGAAACACTTGGGACTGTGGACAAGCTCATGCTTCCATGCTTGCAGAATTCCATCATAATGGAAGGCCTATCTTGATTCTTCCGTCTTCACGTGCCCCAGATGTTCCTTATGATGATGATCCATAAATGACAACTTTTAACATATTTGTCAGAAGCAGCTATGCAGCATTACCATCTAGAGTTGTCAGAGTTGTTTGTGCAACTGGATGCAGAGCTTCAGATCTTGGATTGAAACCCAGATAAGTAAAAGGATGGGAAACTCAACTAAATAGGAAAGGAAGGTGCTGTCATAAAATCATCCGTCTGTTGAGTAGTGGCGGTTGTTCAAGTGATTCTTAGTATTATTACATGCTGACTTAATGTAAGCCTTCAGTTGTTGGTCTCACTTGGTTGTACTCATGAGTTGTGCTTTCTGCAGGCTATTCAGTCTGTTAGGTAGATGTCACCGGTGTATATGGTTAGAATTTCCCCCAATTTATCTGGGATCATAATTCAATACTTGGATTTTCAAAGTGTAAAAATTTCTGCACATATTATTATTAACAATGCTCTTTTTGTTAAGCGGAATGGTAATTGAATTTTATCAGTTTAGGCCATGCATTGAGTAAATTACACCTGTGGTTGCTTAAAAATATATCAATACACGGTCCATTAGGACGATGGACGTAATTTGCTGAATGCATTACTTACTAATTTGGTTTCGATTGTATGCCATGAGCCCATGTATTTTCCTTCATGCCCGTTCCCTTATCCTGACTGATTGTACCTCCACTAGAAGCTTCACTTAAATATTTAGTTTGAATGGAAATTCATAAAACTTTACAATTTAGTGAAAATCTCCTAATGATTTTCAAAAGGTGATGGATTCAATCCAAATTGCAGGCACATTAGTTACCTTTCATGAATGAAGTTGATCCGTTAGCTTATACTTTGAAAATTAATATAAATGGTGTGTGCGCTACTAACAAATGTCGATCATACTCAATTTATTCTTTTTCCTTTGAAAATTGTATAAATTGTGTGTGAGCTGCCAAATGTCAATCATGCTAAAGAATTAACAAAAAAAAAAAGAAAATTACCGGAGCGATATAAATTTATGTTAATTAACCATTAATCAAATAAATAAAACAAATATGCTAAAGGACATATAAAACAAAGTTAATCAAGTTATCAAACCGGCAACTTTTCCACTCCGGCCATCAGTTTCTCAACATTCAAATATAAAGACAAGCATTTCTGATTTCAAAAAGCGAATAAAGAGGAAAGATGATGCTAACGAGGTTCCGGAGACGTCTTTATTTTGCTTTTGTTAGTAGTTTTCGGATTCATCAGCAAATGGGTATATCACCATTTCCATTTCCCTTACGTTGTTTTAGCAGCTGAGGGCATGTAAGAGATAAAACCATGCACGGTTCAACTAACATGGATGATGTTTTAGCTCCCTTTAGTTTGATGCTTCATAGGAATCCCTCACCACCTATTGTGGAGTTTGTTAGCTCGTTATCCACACTTGTGAGAATGAAGCATTGTGAGACTGTAATTTCTTTGTCAAATTACAGATGGATTTGTTGGGAATTTCATTCAGTATTTATACTATTAATATTTTGACTAATTGCTTCTGCGTGGATTTTGGGTTCTCTCTTTTAGGGAAAAATCATCAAACTTGGTTTTTTCAGCTTAATATTAGAATGCTTAATATCTTAATCATATTAATGGACTTTGTATTGAGGGTAAAATTGTTGAAGCTGTGGGGCTGTTTGATGAGATAGTGGCAAAAGGGTATTACCCTGATCCTTATACCCTTAGCCTATTTTTAGTTGCTTGAAAGTGTAATTGAAAAAAAAAGAAGAAAATAAAGAGAAGAAAAGAAAAGATAAAAAAATTGATTTCTATTTTTTTTCTGTTTCTTCGCTAATATCACCGAAAATATTATTAAAATATTTTTGCTCGACAGCTATATCAAATCAAGGCAAACTCTGAATACTATATATGACCTCAAAATAATAAGAGTGAAATGATCTCTAGATTGATTAGAAAATCCCTTCAATTAGTTAGAATTCATATTATAAAAATATCAAGCAACAATATTAATTAAGTAATTAAATAAATGTTAACCAAATGAAATAAAAAAAATTAAATATATATAAGTAAAATAGCTAAAATAGAATATAGATTTTATCACATCACTTAATTCATCCAAACAATTGTAAGAATAAATATAATTTTAAAAGCTAGCTGCTAAGATTTAAAAACTCATTTTTACATTAATTTTATTATATTCTTATATTTTTTTTGAATGTAAAATTACTCACGTCATACTGGGTAATTCAATAGGACTTTTTGTCAAAAGGTTGCACCCTTGTAGACATGGCTATGGTCAAATTTAAAATCAGAACTGGATCGAAACTAAACTGATCAAAACTAGAATCAGAACCGGTTAAATCGAAATCGTGGCCAAACAAAAAATGAAACCTTGATTCATGGTTTGATTCAGGTTCATGATTTTTAAAAATCATTGAACTGGCACTTTTTACGATTTAAAACCGTCGGCTCAAATTGTTAAATTAGTGTATTTTATTTACGTATTGCATTTATATTTATTTTTTATTTTTTAATTTTAAATTTTATTAACTCTATAAATATCACACATATTTTAAATTTTTTCATGTTTCTAAATTTTAATCTCTCTTATTTTTCTCTTTCTTCTTCAATCTATATGTACATTATAATCTTCAATATTCTATATAATTTATATTTTTTTAATTTACTCTCTAATATTTTATATAATCTACATTCTCATTTTTTTTAAAAAAATTCTCTACATTATAATCTTAATCACTTCATTTTATTTTATATTTAAAATTTATTTCTTTTAATTTATTTCTTATGTATTATTTATTTATTTCAAATTTTATTACATTATGATTTCTAAAAACAATAACAAATAGTCAAGGCTCAAGTTATAGAGTAAGAAAGAAAATAATATAGTTGATGAATATTCTAAATCAATTAACATAAAAAAATATATAATTAAAGAAATTGAAATAATGATGATAATATTCAATAGTTGTATAAATATTAAGTAAAAGAAATACATGAACATTAATTTCTTTTTAAAATCTAAAAGGATATATAAACAATTTAATTTTTTTAAGTTGTGTATATATCTTTTTTTTTAGTAAATTAATTTTAATATTTTTATTTTTTACTAATTTTAATTTTAAATATTTTCTCTTTTTTTAATTAAAATTACACATAAATCGCCTCCTCATATTATTATACATATTATTATTTGGTAAGCGAATGGCTACTTACCAAATAGTCAGGGGTGTAGCTAATGCATATTACTAAATTTTTTGAAAAGTATACATATTTTTATATTATATATATATAATAAAATTGATCCATAAAAAGAATCTATATTGACCTCACTACAAAAAAAAAATCAAATTTATTCAATAAAATAAGTTAAAAGTTCACTAATAATTTACATTAAAACAAAAACCAATAATTTATAGCCCAAACATTGGGCTGCCCATTCTATTCTTTACGCAAAGCAATTAGCTTTGTTAAAAAAAAAGTAATTGGCTATCATAAAATGGAAAAGTAAAGCTCTCTGGTTGATATAACATCACTATGTAAGAAATTTATATGAACAGAGTATTTTAATCATTTAATCAATTTAGAGTTAGAGTTTCAATTAGAGGTGAGTTTTAAATTTTTAATAAAAATATAGCGAGGGATTAAGAGTATAACCATAATTGACACATCTTTATTTTTGATCTAGTTATGGATAAGTTCGTGATCAAAAGAAAATTATCATTTGAGCATGTAATGGATCAAATTCTGAAAATAAAGATAGAGAAAGTAATTCAAGAAAAAATAGTCTTGAAATTAACTTAGATAATCTTCCTGCTGATCTTGGATTGAGAATTAAAATTTCATAATATCATCCTAATGATCAAGATAGAGTAAGAAGAGCATATCTATAAAAAGAGCCTTGTTAACCACAAAATCACAATTTTAAACAGCGCAATATTAGAAATGTCCTTCGACGTTTTAATCCAAAGTGATATAAGAAATATGCTAATTGGTTGGAGTATAGTATAAAAAAAGATGTTGCATTTTGCTTATGTTATCATTGTAGAGCAGATACTGTAAAGCAAGAAGGTGAAGATTCATTTGTTATTGATGATTTTTATGCTTGGAATAAAAAGCAAAGGTTAGATTTCCATGTGGGAGGTCCTAATAGTGCTCACAATGTAGCTTTGGAGAAAATGTGAAGCACTAATGAAGCAAGACCAAAATATTAAAGTTGTATTTAATAGACATACAAATCAAGTAAAAAAAGATTATAGAACTCGATTAGTTGTATCAATTGATTGCATTCGATTTCTTTTGAGACAAGGGCTTCCTTTTCGTAGCCATGATGAATCTTATGGTTCAAAACAAGAAGGTAATTTTAGTGAACTTCTAAAGTTTTTAGCTAAGCACAATGACACTATTAGTCATGTCATTCGTGAAAATGCTCCAAGTAATCTCAAGTTAACATCTCCTACTATTCAAAATGAGATTATAAATGTTTGTGCTGCTAAAATAGTAGATATTATTATTAATGATTTGAATAATGATCTATTTGCAATTTTAGTTGATGAATCTCGTGATGTATCAGTGAGAGTAAATGATAGTTGTTTTGCGTTATGTTAATAATAAGGGTGAAGTGATTGAGAGATTTCTTGGTATTATGCATGTTTATGATACAAGTTCTTCATCTCTTAAAACATCAATTGAGTTATTGTTTGCAAAATATATATTAAGTATGTCACAATTGCAAGGGCAAGGTTGTGATGGAGCCAGTAATATGAGAGGAGAGTTAAATGGATTAAAGAGTTTGATCATGAAAGAAAATGCATATGCATATTATGTTCATTGTTTTACTCATCAACTCCAATTGACACTTATTACAATAGCAAAACATGATATTAATATTGCATCTTTGTTTAATTTGGTGGCTAATTTATTGAATGTTGTTGGAGCATCACATAAATGTCGAGATCTTTTGCGAGAAAGTCAAGCTACTAAAGTTTCTCAAGCATTGAAAAATGGTGAATTGATAAGTGGACGAGGATTAAATCAAGAAATTGGTCTTAAACGAGCAGGTGATACATATTGGGGTTCTCATTATTGTACCCTCTTTTTTTTTTGAAAAAATTATTGTACCCTCTTGAATTTGTTACTTATGTTTTTATCTGTGGTTGAGGTATTAGATAACATTGTTGAAGATGGAGCTAACTTTGAGCAAAGAGTTGAAGCTTGTGCATTATTAGAAGCAATACAATATTTTGTTTTTGCATTTAATTTACACTTGATGAAAAGGAGTTTTAGGAATCACAAATAAGTTATCACAAGCTTTGCAAAGAAAAGATTAAGATATTATTAATGCTATGCAGCTAGTTACATTATGAAAACAAAGGCTATAAATGATGAGGGATGATGGTTGGAAGGCTTTGTTTAATGAAGTTTGTCTCTTTTGTAAAAAATATAATATCTCCATGCTTAATATGGATGACATGTTTTAGATGAAAGGGCGATCAAGACGCATAATTCAATAAGTCACAAATTTGCACCATTATTGAGTAGAGTTATTTTATGTTGCCATTGATTTGCAACTTCAGGAGCTTAATAATCGTTTTACAGAGATGAATACAGAATTGCTTCTATGTATATCTTGCTTAAGTCCAGATGATTCATTCTCTTCTTTTAATAAGAAGAAATTGATTCATCTTGCTCAATTTTATCCTCATGATTTTTCACTAGTGCAGCTTCTTTTACTTGATAATCCTTTGACCCTTACATAATTGATATGCATTCCAATGATGAGTTTTTAACAGTTGAAGGAATCAATAATTTTGCTCAAAAGTTAGTTAAGACGAAAAAAACTTGGTGTATCCTTTAGTTTATTTGCTTGTGAAATTAGCTTTAATATTACCAATCGTGACTGCAACGGTTGAAAGAGCATTTTTTGCTATAAATATAGTGAAAAGTCGTCTCCGCAATCGAATGGGGGATCAGTTATTAAACGATTGTTTGCTTACATATATTGAAAATGATGTATTTGAATGTATTGACAATGAAATTATTATTCAATACTTTCAAAATATGAAAACTCATAGAGTATAATTATAAATTTGAGAGCATTTTTTTATATATTATGATCAAATATTAAAATAATTTTTTATTATTTTGCCTTAAATATGTTATTTTTTTATAGCATTATTTTTTACCTCACTTAGTGAAATTTCTGGCTACGCCACTGCAAATAGTTGCTCCTATAACGTTATTATCAGAGCATATCCTCCAGCACAATGATTCGTCCATGGCACCAAAACTTATTAAAGAAATGGTTGGTTAAGGGTTTTATGCATATGACTCCACCAGGTCCTCAGTAACGAATTTGTTTTCAAAAAATGATGAGCCTCATCTGAAAGAGGTACTAAGCTGCTGTAAAAGCTCCCTAGGTGTGAAGTTGGAGTTACATTTAGTTTACAGTACTTGCTCCACAGATGTGGGAGATTTTTGTTATGTTCTAAGTTATGTCACTTCAATCTGCCTCAATATCAGTAAACTGCCACTAGTTAGTTGCTTTTACTTTATGCAGAAACTTGTTTAGGATAAGCACTGAACCACTAATATTTCTAAGTTGTACCTATTAACAATGGTGAATCTATTATAATGTGACACACTGACACTGAATTCCTTGAACAGGCCATTTTAGATTCAATTTGGAAGCTTGAGATATGGTAGAGGTTCCATTTTTGATGGGAGAATTGAAAGAGAATTCCTTCACTGTAACATTTTAGAAGCTTTGTTATTAATTATTATGCTGGAAGGGAAACGCATTTAAGGGCTTCAATTTTTTTTTTTAAATTTACTGAATTCTTCGCGTGGTTGAATGTAAGAGATGATGATGTTTTACCTGATATTTATGAGCTTCCATCCAGTTATATCAACTCTTGGTAACTAAATTTCCTCATTTGGCTTTGCACAAGTAAGAAGCTCAAATGTAAGCTGCTGCTTATACCTGTTTTTACAGTTTTGGTGATTGAGTTTAGTACTATTATTATAGTTTGAATGCTTGCAAATATTTGCTATTGCTTAAATTTCGTTGCTGTTATCCCTTTTCCTGATGCTATTTTATTGATATTTTCCAGACTGATTTTATTTCCACTTTCTCTTAGTCTTTTAGATTGTTGTCTTTGAACAGGCCATATGGGAACTGGCACCATTATTAGCGCACTGATGGTTGCCTGAAGATTGGAAAAAGCATGGAAGGGTAAAGTGTTTCTTTATTTATATGTAATTTTAAGATGAAATATTGAATTTCTATAAGAAAGACAGCAGCAATGTTTAGCTTCTATTCCCTCATTTACAGATGCGTCGGAGTCCTGAAATTTTCCAGTATTAACAATTTAGAGTGGTCAGAGTTGCTCGTGCAACCAGTTGTAGAGCTTTAGATCCTGGATTCAAAACCAGGTCATTAATAGGATGGAAAACCCAAGAAATGAAAAAGGATGGGAACTTGCCATCAAAAAGTGAAGAACCTGTTGGGTACTGGCAGTTTGCCAGGTGATTCTTAATTACTATTACTACATGCTGTTGTGAGCCTTCAGTTGTTGGTCACTTGGGTTGTAACTCATGAGTTGTGCTTTGTATTATTAACAAAGAGTTTTTTGTCAAGCGGTTAATTGAACTTTATAATTTTAGGCCACGCATTGCATATTCATTTGGTTTTAGATTTACCTATTCAATGATAAGTCATTAGGCCTTGGCCTTGGATTTTTCTTTATATCCTCTATACTGCTCATTTGCCTCTTCTTGTTGTAAAAATCAATCTGAACAAGTTCTTTTGATGTTTCTTCTCGTGTAATCAGTTCCTATTTGGCATTTTATAAAAGTTAGATCTCATTGCCAGTATCAGACAGACAGACACATATTGTTGCTATTTATGGTAAAGTTTCACTTTCAAAAGTTCACTGCAAAATGCAGACACACTATCCAAAGTTCTGTTACATGTGCAATTTGCCTAGCTAAGAAAAAGATGGTTCTTGCTCAAGAAATATTCATCGCGCTCACAACAGGCTTGTTGTTCCATCTTGTTTTCTCATTTATGAAAAAGACTTTCCTCTTCCTGGTTTTTGGCATAATCTGTTCATTTTTGTTTTGTTTTCTAATTTAATTTTGTTGTAGGATTGAAATATATGAAATTGAAAAGCAGGCTTACCAGAAGAATGATTTTACATCCTAATTATGGAAATAAAAGATGAAAAAGACATCCCATCTTTGAGGGGATAGAAATGGAAGTTTTTGGATGCATGCAAATTATTTCAGGCGATGGAGTGTGCATGAAGAATGTTGCTGAAACTAAGGGCTAACCTATCTCATGATTGTGCTACTTGTCTAGTTTTCTGTTTGCTCATATTTGAATCTTAAGTAACCTTGAGCAATTAATCACTCGCATAGGATCTCTGTTTGCTAATTGTATTTCAATCTTTAATTTTTTCCAAAATGGTTGGAAAGAACAGTGGTAAATTGAGCCGTTACAATATTAAATATATATATTTTTAAAAAAATGACATATAACACATTGCATAATAAAATTATAATATATTAATTAATATATTCTTTAAATATATACACTTTTTCAATTTAGGCTTTTTTGGGTAATTTTTGTAACTCTCAATATTGTTTGGGGTTTCTTTTACATAATACTTCAATTTTGAAATTTTTTTTTCACTCTGTTAAAAATAAATGAAAAATGAAAAAAAATTTACACTAACATTTGGTTTTCAAAGTAAATTTGTCTTTTGGGCTTTGTTTTGCCAGTCTCTTTCTAATGATCCAACCTGTAAAGCCTGAATTATTTATATATATATATATATATATTAGAAACCTATTTAAATAAATTAAAAAAAAAGAATTTGCACTACTTATCATGATGAAACAAAAGCTAATGCGTATTACTTTTGCTTTTTTAATTTTATTTTTCTTCTGAAATACTTGTTTTTATTTCATTTCCTTGAGCTATGTCCAAAAAAGGTTGTTGGGTTGGATTTGTCATGAAGTTAATTCTTTTATTTTTTTTTAATTTTAAATGTTTGTGCTTGTATCAATCATCCTCTTTTTAAGCTTATCCCCAATTCTAAACTCATTATATGATTATTAGAGTGACCCTTTAACCAACTATATTCTTATCAATTTCGGTTATACGCTTATAGCTTTCATCAACAAATAAGTACATATTATAAAAGTAATACTCATTTCCATATTTTATATTTTATAATAATTAAAAACTTAATTATTTTAATTCAAAATATAAATTTATATTAATTATTAAATACTTAAAAACATAAATTTGGACCTCTATATTAATTGTTTTTTTAGATGCTTGCTTGATCAAATTCATAATGAGCGAGTGGAATTGAGACCAGTATACTATTTTCCAAGCCATTGACCATTGAAGCGAGGCTGGTAGCTTAGAATTCTATGAGTTTGGTACCAAGTCATTGGTCAAATATATTTCTACATTTGAATTCAATAAACCCAATTTAGTAACAATAGTCAGGGATGAGCAAAAAATTTGTAACTGACCCCAATGCCGCCCGCCCGATTATATTGATTTTAATTAATTGAGTTAGTCGATTTTAACTTATATATTTACTAATAAAACAGATAAAACCTGATAAAAACTGATTAATAATTATTAATTTTTGAAAATAATTTTTTTTACTGATTGATAGTGATCGGGTTGATCGACTTTTAAAATTTAACTAATTTAACCGATATTCATTCTTAACAAATAGTTACCATCTAATTAAGGACTACGAGAAGAAGAACATCCAAAAAAAGTAAAATTTGAGTTGTATAAATGCAAAACAAAGCCTGAAATTTGAAGTGTGAGACGTGAGGGTGAGGATGAATCAAATTTAAGATATATTTTAATCCAACTTCATTAAGTACTAAAAATATCAAATAACTCAACTAAATTTAAATATATATTTAATCACCTTTTGTATTTTTAATTAAATTAAACTTTGCTGGATCGTATTATATAATATATAATATATATTATAAATATATGTTTGATATATAATATTATATATAATTTTGCGAGTTGGATTCAACAGGGTTGAATTATATAATATATATTATAAATATATATGTGTAATAAATATAAAATTATATATTTATATAATTTTATCTATTTGGTTTATATTCAAATGAAAAAATAAATTTTAATCTGATCGGTCAATCAAATTTAATATTTTTTAAAAATATAAATTTAATTTCATCTAAATATATACCCTAAACGGATCAAATCTGGCTAAAATTCATTCGGGTTAGATGGATTGGATGGAGTTAAAAAAATATGCACATCCCTAGTAAGAGCCCAATATAATGAACAATCCTCTATTAAGGCCAAGCTTTTTTTTTTTTTTTTTTAACCTGATCGAAGTATCCAATTGCTACATTAGGTGTTAATCTCATATGATGATATCTCTCGTCCTTTTAAATATTGCCAAACGCATTTATGTTTAGATTTTGACCCAATTGTTTATTAATTACAACTTTTATTGCTAGTCATTGTTAATAAAAATGCTAGATTTTCAGTTCATAAATACAATGATAATTCAGTCCCATCTAATTCGATATTTAGTTGTTCTCACCGCACAGTTCTTATCAATAAAACTGGGTAAAAAAATAAACTACTTTAATTTATTAAAGTTTAGAGAGTATGAGAAATCTACGAATTTAACAAGATTGATAATAGTGTTTATTATTTTCTTAATGTGTATTTGATTTTCATGCTAATATCAAAAATATAATTATTGAATGTAAATGTTCAGGATGGAATATGTCACTAAAGTCATATTAAATAAAGTTTTATTTTATTAAATACATATATTTTAAGAAAAAAAATAAATATAAATAAAGTATTGCTGAGTGGATTTGTTCTTGCTGTATTATTAAAAGTCGATGATTGAAGTTACTAGTGAAAGTAATTTAGAAATGCATAATTTAAATGTGAGGGTATGTGTTATTGAATTCTTCTAAAAAGATATTTAATATTAACAGATACTATATAAATTGTATTGAAATAATTTATTTAAACTAAACTTGGAAAAAACATAATGAAAATTAATCTTCATTATTTTTGCATATTTTTCAAAATTTTACTAAAATAAATAAATTTAAATTTATTTTCAGACGATACATTAATAAAAATTATAATTATCATGCTTAAATTAAAAGAAAAAGTAAAAACAATCAAAGCCGCGAATAATTGGAGGATTATATTATGATAGATAATAAGGTCCAATCGCGTCTAATTCTGAATCCACTCCATGATAAGATGGTCCACCACCATTCACAAACAACCAAACCGGGCTAACCCACCCACCCACTCAACAACCAAACCGAGCCAACTCAGTTTTTCACATCCCTTTTAACCGTAAAAGTAAAAAACACAAAAATAAAAAAAAATGTCACGCAGTGGCATATCCTCGTAAATTAACCCCAAATTCGGTGGCAAAATTTCCAACCACCCCCCAACTACAACAACATCAACGTACAGTCTCTCGCAACATCTTCTCCGTCAATCTACTAGAGTCACCATTTTACTCTCTTCTCTCCAAACCACCGCATTCTCCTCTAAATTTAGATTTAGCGGCACTTCTCCGCTAAATCTCTGTCACACTCCCATTCTCTTTTACTTGATTAAAGATTATCTCTCTCTTAATCTTAATTAAGTTACTCGCATTTCACTCTCTTTCCCTCACAATCTTACCCATTTGGTGTCAGATCTGAGCATCGCCATACCAGATCCAAGTCCAAGACGCTGTAATCACTGCCAATGGAGGAGGCCCTTGAACTAGCTCGTGCTAAGGACACGAAGGAGCGGATGGCCGGAGTTGAAAGACTTCACCAACATCTAGAAGCTTCTAGGAAAAGTTTGAGTTCTACGGAAACTACTTCACTGGTCGATTGTTGTTTGGATCTTTTGAAGGATAACAATTTCAAAGTTTCTCAAGGTGCATTACAGGCTTTAGCTTCTGCTGCTGTGTTATCTGGTGAGCATTTGAAATTGCATTTCAATGCACTTGTTCCTGCTGTTGTTGAGCGGTTAGGTGATGCTAAACAGCCTGTTAGAGACGCTGCCAGACGCCTTTTGCTCACTCTGATGGAGGTATTTTTCTTGAATATCTGAAGGCGGAGTGATTGTTGATACTTTTTTTAAGGTTTTTTCGGATTGTGAATCGTAAAAATTAAAATGCTGTTTAGTAATTACTAATTAGCTTGCAATTTGCAGTTCTACTAGCTTAAACACTGTAATTATTGCAATGATTAATGTAAATATGCCTAATTAATTCCAACTGACCGAGTTTATTAAGGCGTGAGTAATAAAATTATGATTCTCAACTCTTAATATTTTTGACAACCCCACTCTTAGTATATTTTCGTGTTTTAGGTTTCTTCGCCAACAATCATTGTCGAGAGAGCTGGCTCTTATGCCTGGTTGCACAAAAGCTGGAGGGTTCGAGAAGAATTTGCTAGGACCGTGACATCAGCAATTGGTCTTTTTGCATCTACCGAGCTTCCTCTTCAGCGGGCTATTCTTCCTCCTGTATGATCAACATCGTTTCTGATGCATAACCCTATTGTTTTGTATGATTAATTTATAGAACACAATAATTTAACTTTTTAAGCGTCTTTTATTTTCAGATTTTGAATATGTTGAATGACCCAAATCCTGGTGTTAGGGAAGCTGCAATATTGTGCATTGAGGTTAGAGACCCTTTTTTAACATGCTCGTTCCTGCATTGCCTAAACTACACAAAGCATTGCTTTTGTTAATTTGCAAGATGAAACTGTAGTCAGATTAATACAACTATTTATCTTTCAGGAGATGTATACACATGGAGGCCATCAATTCCGTGATGAGCTTCAGCGACACCACCTTCCTATGTCCATGGTGAATATTTTACTAAGATCCTCAATTCCAATTTGTAGTTCTCTTTTCCATATTTGAGTTGCATATGCTGACACTAGTTTAATATGGTCTTGGTGCTTTGGTCTGCCTTAGTATTAGATGAATGTAGTATTGCATGAAAATCCACCTCCATATCAATAATATTTAGCTATTGCTTCGAAATAAAATAGTTTTATCACTTTATTTTTTAATTTTTGTAGTACACTATATGAGTGCAGATGAAAGATATTAATGCTAGGCTTGAGAGGATTGAACCACAAGTACGCCCCACAGATGGACCTATAGGTAATTTTGCAATTGTAGAGATGAAGCCTGTGAGCCTTAACTCCAAGAAAAGCAGTCCAAAGGCCAAAAGTTCCTCAAGGGAGATGTCTCTTTTTGGAGGTTAGTGTCCTCTTACTAGAATTTTCGGATTTTAGGGTATGAATGTGTGCTTGTGTGTACTTTTATTTTTATTTTTTTGCCTCTTCTACTTCAAATCCTTGTCCAAAAGTTTAGTGTATTTGATAGATTGATTTGAACTTTGATATTGTGGAATTAGTGATTAACTTTTTCTTTTAGAAAGATGGACAATTGCACTCGAGCTTGAAAAAAACAATTTGTAGATTTTGTTTGCATGTTGCAAGAGCATTTTCCCATCTTGAGGAGTGAAGTTATACTTGATATTTCTTTCGTGATAGCTTGCGTTATTGGTGTTGATTTCAATAGCTATTCCATTTATGCAGGAGAAAGTGACATCACAGAGAAACCCATAGAGCCAATTAAGGTGTATTCTGAAAAGGAATTAATTAGGGAAATTGAGAAGATTGCTTCTACCCTTGTTCCAGAAAAGGATTGGTCTATTCGGATAGCTGCCCTGCAGAGAGTTGAAGGTCTTGTTTTAGGAGGTTTGTCTTTTCATTCTTGTTATCTGTCTATCCCTGTACCTTTGATCTCTCTCATTGTTCAAACTATAAACTGCTTTAAAGTTGATGATTGTTAGTTTCATCCATGACTGCTGGGTAAGCGCTGTTTATTTATCGTGGTTGGCAAAATGTTCAAGCAAAATTCTGATGAAAACTAGGTGGTGAAATGTGGCTGATTAAAAAAGAAAAACATAAATGAGCTACTAGATGCCCAGAATATATAAACTGCAATGGAGGTGCTATTTGAAAAAGGTATTGGTTGATGGATTTCAAGCTTGGAGGTGTTAAATAGGTGCAAAAAGGATGAGATCCTGGAATCAAATAATGGTTTTTATATAATGTAAATGTTTTTGAGGGGTATTAATTATGTGTTATAATTGAGGTTCAAGATACCAGTATTTAAAGTTCATTCCCTCAAAAAAAAAATCAATTGGTCCCATAGCACCACAGTGTGCATGACTGCTTCATGATGTTCTTGACTATAACTGCAATTGCAGCTGCAAGTTGCAATTAACTGGATTCATTGTAGTTATTGTTCATGACAATTGCTTCTGGTTTTTATCATGTGATGCATTACACAAGTTTATTTTTAGTCGATATGCGACTGCCTGTGGAATGATCATGCTACTTTCTGGAGTGTTATATTGTTGGTTTTCTCACTAAACATTGCATATTAGAAAATAGGTCACATGAGTTACCCAGGGCTGTGGGCCACTGGATGATAGAAAATTCTGTATTTATTGACATGGAAGTGTTTGGGGTAAAATTGATGGTGTGTGTGTTTCGTTTCTTTTAAGGTAGAGGTTTTGATAACATTGTCCTTGTTGTAAATATGTCAGTGTGCATCTAAAAGCTCTTCTTTTTTGGTCAATATTTCTTTTTCTTTTCCGTTTTTCTCCCAAGCTGTAAATAAGGATGATTCACTACAGTGTAAACTGCTTATACTGTTACTTTCCTGTCATTTCATTCTTAAACCTGTTTTGCATGTTGAGAGGATTGTGGCATGGGCCTTCTAAGTGCATTAAGAGATTGCTTAACAATTTTTCTCAAGAAAGGAATTTAACAATAGGTTTTTATCAGGTGCTTCTGATTACCCATGTTTTCGGGGACATATGAAGCAACTTGTTGGCCCTCTCAGCACACAGTTATCTGATCGGAGGTCTAGCATAGTGAAGCAGGTAACTAATTTTCTTTTGTTACTAGATGGTGGTTTATAAGTTTGTTCTTTTGAGGGGACCAATCAATAATTGCATCTTTCTATGAGTTTCAGTTTTTGAGTTGTGGTATTTTGCCCCCTAGAAACCAAGTCCGTGGCTCAAGACTGATTTTGCTTGATATTATGTACAAATGCATTTTGAAAATGGTACCTGGATTGTGAATAGTTTACTTTGTCATTGATATCTCAAATTTTTTACCCTTTTTTTTTCTTGAAAACTTTTTACATTTAGATTGGAGTTTGGAAAATCAAATTTTTTATGTGACAGGCTTAAAGAAATCTTGAGAAGGAAGCATCCATAAATTGTCTAATAGAGTAGCAAGAACCAAATGACAAATTGACCTTTTCAGATACCAGTTATGATGACCATTGGCCTATCACATGGTTGATTACCATATACCACCTACACTATTCCATAGTGAAGCACAGTTGTCCTTTACTGGCACATAGGAGTTTTGGAGCTTTTCCTGTAGACTTAATTACTATCTTATAACCCTGTTGCTAGCAACCATTTATGCATATGTCTCTCTTGATTCAAAACTTCTGTTTGATCCTGATACAGTCAACTTTGTGTCCTTTTTAATAAATTTGTTACTGTATATGAAATTTGTTCTTTGGCTTGAGACTGCTTAGAGTTACACTTTGAACTTTTGAAAATAAAGAAGTAGGTGGTCAAAAGACCTGCCGGTCCTGCTCCTCTTGAAATGAAGAGATCCTGCTGGCTATTCTTCTACTGTGCTGGTTTCTGGCCTGTCTTTATAAAAAATTCTATTATTCTTGATTTCTACTTAGCTGCTTTTATTCTTTTGTTTGGAGATATTCTTGCCAATCTAGTATTCACTGGTTGTGGTATTGTTACTATATGTTTGGAGGTTCATTCTTTTGCAATAACATGTTGACGTTGATGATAATTTAAACAAGCTCTGTGTGAGTACTGCTTTGTGTGAAACTATTTTTTTTTTCGTTGTTTACATCTTAATGTGGTATAAAAGACTACTAGAAACAACATTCTTAATGCAAAACCTCCCTCCCTTTAGAACCTTGCTTCAGGATGCTATGTTAAAATAACTGTCTGTACAATACAAAGGACAGGTAGGCTCAAGATTAGTTGCTCTTATCTTTTGTGTTTGTAGCGGAAATCGTTTGGATAGGGTGCTTTAAAGGTTTTGGCTTCTGAAAACTTGGTATAATTAGTGATAGCGACTCAATGGAACTTGTTTGTTTTCTCAACCATTAAAAACCTGGGGATTGTCCAGCTGTTGCTGAGTTGATTTTTGCTTTTTCAAGGCTTGCCATCTATTATGCTTTTTGTCAAAGGAACTCTTGGGAGATTTTGAGGCCTGTGCTGAGATGTTTATTCCTGTAAGTTTCTTCTTCTTTTCTTCTTCTTCTTCTTCTTCTTCTTCTTCTTATTATTATTATTATTATTATTATTATGCTCAGTAATAAACATATGATTATTTCGTATTTAATATACTAAAATTTTTTGTTAATGTTAATGATAATCAGGTCCTTTTCAAGCTGGTTGTGATTACTGTACTTGTAATTGCAGAGTCTGCAGACAACTGCATAAAAACAGTAATGCTCTCCCCTTCCCTCAGTTGCCACAATTGCCTTCAAGATGTGGATCTCTAATTGCATCCTTTTCTGGTTTCAGATGTTGCGTAACTGCAAAGTTGCTCGTGTGCTTCCTCGTATCGCTGATAGTGCAAAGAATGATCGCAGTGCTGTACTTCGTGCAAGGTATGACTAACTTTTTCTCTAGAAGTATTTCTTGTGATGTTAATATATCTAGTCTAGTCACTTTTCCTTCTTTCTCCAATTGTATTGCAGATGTTGTGAATATGGGCTGTTGATACTAGAACATTGGCCTGATGCTCCAGAAATACAGCGGTCAGCTGATCTTTATGAAGATCTGATAAGGTGTTGTGTTGCAGATGCAATGAGCGAGGTATTTATGTTGGAATTCTGCAAGTCCTTAGTATTTGTGAATAGGTTCAGGTTATGCTATGTTTGTTTACTTTCTCATGCAATTAGTGTTGTGATTATGCTTAAACTTATGCCTCCAGAATTAAATTCTGCTTACTTGATACAAGTGTTCATTGCTGAGCTACTAATTAAACATCATTAAGAGCAGCTTAATATTTAAATTTACCTTCAGGAGGTTCCCAATAGTGGGACTGTTCCAAAATGTCGGGAAGTAAGAGTAGCCAATGTGCTACAAGTTTTCTAACTTCTTGTTTGCCATTCTCATGTCATTTCATTTAAAGAAACCTAGGATACTGAAAGTGTTTACATTTTGATAGTTCTGGGACTCTGCTTACTCTTTTCTTTCCTTCCCTTTTCTGGATTCTAAAGCTTTTTGCCAGTAACCGAAGGGCATTTAGCACATGTTCCTTGTTAGTTGATTATGTTACCTGTTTGTATTCCTGTGGATAGTATTCGAGAAAAGAAAACTGACTTTGGTTGAATGTTATTGTTATATCATCACCATTCATGGATTCAGCAGTCACAGATATTAAAAAAACTTCTCAATTACTGTTCCACAACCATAGAAATTTTTTTAAATTACTGTTCTTCTAGTCTTCTGTATTTTTTAAATATTTCCATGGTTTGAAAACCTATGATATTTCCACTGAAACTCTATTGGGTATTTTCTTTTCCTGTGTTTTTTCTGGCCACAAATCTGTTATTGTGTAATATGTTTTCAAAGATACAAAATTAAGCATGTGTGTGACTTAACAGGTACGAGCAACTGCAAGAATGTGCTATAGGATGTTTGCAAAAACTTGGCCAGAGCGTTCCCGACGTTTATTTTCATCCTTTGATCCTGTTATTCAACGGGTATATTCTTTTCTTCATAGCGGATGTTGTATGTAACATAATTACTAGGATCATTTTTCTTATTCTGATCATTTTCTGGTGCAGCTTATTAATGAAGAGGATGGGGGATTGCATAGGAGACATGCATCTCCTTCCATCCGGGATAGGAGTGCACAATTGTCGTTTATCCCGCAAGCATCTGCTCCATCAAAATTTGGAACTTCTGCAATAATTGCAATGGATAGATCTTCAAGCTTATCGTCTGGGACATCTCTTTCTTCTGGCCTGCTGTCACAAGCTAAAACAGTTGGTAAAGGTACTGAACGTAGTCTGGAGAGTGTACTGCATGCAAGTAAACAGAAGGTCACTGCAATTGAAAGCATGCTTAGAGGTTTGGAAGTATCCGACAAACAGAATCCCTCAACTCTTCACTCATCTAGTTTGGATCTAGGTATTGCATGGCTCTACCTATATAATTTTCTCCTTTCATCTGAGATAATTTTATTATTTCCATAGATATGAATATCTTTAATGGTATTGTGAAACATCTGTAAAGATGACAATAAGTTAAATCTTGAATCATTTTGTGAGCGGCTGAATTTGTCTCTTATTGCCCCTAGCGCAGGAGTTGACCCTCCATCATCTCGTGATCCACCATTCCCAGCAACTGTTCCTGCTTCTAACCGTCTCACACAATCTTTAACTTTAGACTCGACTACTACTAGCATCAGCAAAGGCAGTAACTGCAATGGTGGCTTAGTTTTATCCGACATTATCACTCAAATTCAAGCTTCCAAAGATTCTTCTAAATTATCTTATCAAAGTGGTGTCACAACCGAGTCTCTGCTAGTGTATTCATCATTCTCAGCTAAGAGGGCTTCTGAAAGAGGTTCAATTGAAGAGAACAATGACATTAGGGAGGCTGGGCGATTTGCAAATGCACACATTGACAGGCAGTATGCAGATATGCCTTACAAAGATGCAAACTTCAGGGATTCTCAGAATGCATACATTCCCAACTTCCAGAGGCCACTTTTAAGAAAGCATATGGCTGGACGAATGTCTGCTGGCAGGAGGAGGAGTTTTGATGACAGCCAACTCTCCCTTGGGGAGATGTCAAATTATGTAGAAGGTCCTGCATCTCTCACTGATGCACTGAGTGAAGGACTCAGTTCAAGTTCTGATTGGAATGCTAGGGTTGCTGCTTTTAATTATCTTCGGTCTTTGCTGCAACAAGGTCCTAAAGGTATTCAAGAAGTGGTCCAGAATTTTGAGAAGGTAATGAAGTTGTTTTTCCAGCACTTGGATGATCCCCACCATAAAGTTGCTCAGGCAGCTCTTTCGACACTTGCAGATATTATTCCCTCTTGCCGAAAGCCCTTTGAGAGTTATATGGAGAGAATTTTACCCCATGTTTTTTCTAGGTTGATCGACCCCAAGGAACTGGTTAGGCAACCTTGCTCAACAACTCTTGAAATTGTCAGCAAAACTTACAGTGTTGATACTCTCTTACCTGCATTGCTTCGTTCACTAGATGAACAACGATCACCTAAGGCCAAATTGGCTGTTATGGAATTTTCTATTAGTTCTTTTAACAAGCATGCAATGAACTCTGAAGGTTCTAGTAATACAGGTATTCTAAAACTGTGGCTGGCTAAGTTGACTCCACTAGCGCATGATAAAAATACTAAACTCAAGGAAGCAGCTATCGCATGCATTATATCAGTTTACTCCCACTATGATCCAGTAGCTGTTCTTAATTTTATTCTTAGTTTGTCAGTTGAAGAACAGAATTCCTTGAGACGAGCTCTTAAACAGTACACTCCCCGCATTGAAGTAGACCTAATGAACTTTTTGCAGAGCAAGAAAGAGAGGCAGCGCACCAAGTCCTCTTATGACCCATCTGATGTTGTTGGAACATCTTCAGAGGATGGATATATTACTATGTCGAAGAAGAGTAGTTACTTTGGAAGATATTCTGCTGGTTCCATTGACAGTGATGGTGGTAGGAAGTGGAGTTCTACCCAAGAATCAACCCTTATCACTGGAAGCATCGGCCAGGCAGCTTCTGATGAAACTCAGGAGAACTTGTATCAGAATTTTGAGAATAATTCTAATGTTGATGTTCATAGTTTAAGAACTAGAGATTTGACCTACACAGTCAATTCTACTGCACAGAATATGGGATCTCGGGCTGGTCGTCTTGAAAATGTGGACATCAACTTAAACTTGGATAGTTTGTCTACTCCACGTCTGGACATTAATGGGTTAATGAATTCTGAAGCCTTGGCAGATGCTGAAGGCTTTGGACATGACAATGAAGCCTCTCTTGACTTGGACCTTGATCATCACAAGCCAGCAGCTGTAAAGATTAACTCTTTACCAGATTCAGGTCCTAGCATTCCACAAATTCTTTACCTGGTAAGATCTATAACCTCGGTGATCTCTTTGTAGTGATTAATTTTCTATTAAAATATTTTGAAGAAAATTTTTATGTAGATAAAATAATTATTATATTCCTGTATAAAGAAATGGATGTTATGCAATTTGTGATGAAATGGATGCTTTGCAATTTGTGATGATCTACCACCTTTTTGTAGATTTGCAATGGCAGTGATGAAAATCCTATATCAAGTAAGCATGGTGCACTTCAGCAGTTAATTGAAGCATCTGTGGCTAACGATTTTTCTGTTTGGTCCAAAGTACATCCATTTCATCCCTCTCTTTCCAGTCGCTCGCACATCTTTCTTACTATTACAACTTTATCAAAATGTTCTAATCACTTGTAATTGAGCAACTATATTGTGGAATTTTGCATCCTTTGTTGTGATCTCTCATCTCTGTAAAGCATGGTGCACTGTTCTGAATAATTGTATTATTTATCAATATTTTTGTCCTTTAGCATTAGTGATTATGCTGGAGAATCCATACACAGTATCCTTAATTACACAAGTTCCTACATGTAAGCTCTGCCAAGACACTATATCTACCGATCATGAAATGCTATTTATTATGCAAGCCTTCTTGGATGTTGATACTTTAATATTAAGTAGGTATGACTCTAGATTATTACAATATACAATTAAGGGCTATGATTATAATTACTAGAATTTCACAGTTTTGCATCTCAAAAGAAGAGGCTACAGCAAGGTCACTAATACTGGAATACTTGTCGCAATGAAACTTGACTCTTACTATTCCCAGTTATTTTCCTTTCCTTACCCCCAAAAGTATTAGTTTCAAAAGAGCCTACCTAAATACCTTGCTGTGCTGCCAACTGCATCAAATTACTCTGGTTGATCAATCTTAGCTTGATCTTTTAATTTGTCTGATACAGTATTTACTCTTCTTTTCCTCTTTGGAGAATTTGTTTCCCATTTGGGCATTGAATAAATCCTTTTTTTCCCTTGCCACTGGATTATGGTCGCTATTGTGATTTTTTCCTTCACATCCAGCACTATTCTAATGTCAAGTATATCATATGCAGTACTTCAATCAAATTTTGACAGTTGTGCTTGAGGTGTTGGATGATAGTGCGTCCTCAATCCGGGAACTTGCCCTTTCATTGGTTGTTGAAATGCTCAAAAACCAGGTATGGTTTTTTAGTTATGTTTTTTTTTTCCTATTAAATTTTTTTTCATTGCGGTAAATAATAATTGCTAACCTCTGTTTTGCTATTTTTGCTTGCCATGTTTACAGAAAGATGCCATAGAAGATTCCATTGAGATTGTGATTGAGAAGCTGCTTCATGTTACAAAGGATGTTGTTCCAAAAGTAATTTTTTTTATAACTTTTTTCTAACTCTTATTTTGCATTGCTTTCTTGTCTCATTCTTTTCTGTGCCATATTCAGGTTTCTAATGAAGCTGAACACTGCTTGAGCATTGTTTTGTCTCAATATGATCCATTCAGATGTTTGAGTGTAAGTAGTTCCAAAACTCTGGTTTTTCTAGAATGATGACACATTCGCAGAATATCTCAAAAGAATTTTTTGGGTTTACTCCTTATGTTGACTGCTTTAAACTTTTATAGTTATATAATGCATTGAATTACTGATTGCAGGTTGTTGTCCCTTTATTGGTTACTGAAGATGAGAAAACTCTTGTTACGTGTATAAACTGTTTAACAAAGGTATTTTCCTTGAACCCACTGAAGTTGGAATCACTAATCTTCAACATCAGAAACTATTTTTCTGGCCGATGCTTTTGTACGCCAATTATTTCACCATTTCGCCACTCACATTTGCAATGATGTGCTGCGTGTTATATCCATTAAATCCCTTTGTTTTCCTCTTCAGCTTGTGGGCCGGCTTTCACAGGAGGAACTAATGACTCAGTTACCATCATTTTTGCCTGCTCTTTTTGAAGCTTTTGGAAACCAGAGTGCCGATGTTCGCAAGGTAACTAGAATATATTCGTCTCATGTAATAAGTCATCTTTCTTCAGCATTACCAGTAAGATATATCAGAATGTTCGGTTAATCTGTTATCATGTCACTTTCCCATCAAAATATGCAATTTTATAATTTAAATTATTTATTTTTGGTGGTACAGACCGTTGTGTTCTGCCTGGTGGATATCTATATCATGCTTGGGAAAGCATTTTTGCCTTACTTGGAAGGGCTTAACAGCACGCAAGTGCGGTTGGTTACCATTTATGCTAATCGGATATCGCAAGCCAGAACAGGTACTGCAATAGATGCTAGCCATGATTAGTTTGGTTTGTTCAGGATGGTTTTTGGTTTTTGGGTGGTCGGCTCATTCATTGTTGTGTTTGTTGTATATTTTGTGTGAATGCATTGTGAGAGTGGTTCTTTTTGTCCCGTGCCTTTGCTTTCTAGATATTTGTTTCCTTCTTTTTATTATTATTATTTTTTAAAAATTTTATAACCCTTCTGTTTGCCATTCATTGGTTTTGGAGGGAAGAGCGTTTTTAGTGGGAAGCAGATATTATTTTGTATTATTTTGCAAATATTGTAATCAATATTTCGAAAACAGTCTTAGTGATGTGGAAGAAAGAAATGTTCTTTTCCCCCTTTTGAGAAATAATTCGTATTATGTTAGTTGAACTGTATTCATGCCAACTACCACTTTCTACGGGAGATTTTTATTTCTTTTTTCAAGGATGAAAAGGGTAACTGTAGGATGAAAAGGAGTAATTTGGAACACTTATTCCAAGTTGTAACCAATAGGGTATAGTAAAATTTTTGAATTTGATTGAACCGTTTAGGTTGAATTAGATTTTGTACACTATGGGTTGGTTCGGTTTTAAAAATAGAAAAAATATCTGGTTTATTCGATCGGTCTGGTTAGGATAATTTTTTTATTTTAATCGTAATACGACTGACTGTTTTATATCTATATATAAATATATATTTTTATTTTATTTTATTGCTTAAGCTGATCGAGTTTGATCAATAATATTAAAATGAACTCAAAATATAAATTTCTAATATTAAAGGTCAACCTATTCGAAATTGATATGACCGAATTTGAAATTAACTCGGATAAATTAAAAATATAAGAGATTTAGGCAATATAAGTTAGTATTTTATTGTTTAGTCGGGTTTGGTAAAAAAAAATAAAACACACTTAATCTAATCGAATTTTACCCGTGTTGCTCGTCCCTAGTTACTAGGCTAGGAAGAACACTAGTCTAAAACTGAAACTGTCTTTATTTTGTTTCTTTTGTTTTGAGGAAAATGGATAGAAAAGAAAATGAAAATTTTATTTTATTCTTCATTTCTTTAGTTTGGACAATATTAAGTGATAAGGGGGAAAAGAATTGAAATTATTTCTTTCAATTCATTAAAATCTTTTTCTACCAATTAGGGGAGAAGGGATGAAAAAAAAAGAATAAAAGAGGCAAAGACTATGAAAGTATTCATTTAAAGGCATTAACCATCAAAGTATTAATTTATCCTCCATCAACGTAGAATAGTATAATTGTAAAATTAAGCTTTACAAATTTTACTTTTTTTCGTATGTTAATTAATTAATCAAATAAAAGAAAAGAAATAGAAGTTTGAAATCTCTATTGAAACATTCAGCAACTAAATTGATAAATATTCAATTTTCACAATCAGTCAGTTCCCAACTAAATTGATATATTTTCATGGAAATCGGCAGCAAGGTTTATGCCAAATTAGTGTTCCAAAACTTGAACATCAGATAGGAATCTTGAATTAATTTAACGAATTATATACCTATGTTTGCCTTGTCGGACCTACTACTGTGAGTCATTTAATTTAAAAAAGAAAATTAAAGAGAACAAAAATTAAATTATATCAATTTTTTTAAAAGCTAAATCAACGGGTCTGTTCAGTTTTAAAAGCACAAAGTGAAATTGCCAGAAAAGAAATCAATTTGACCTCAGATGTTCAAAAACATAAAGGCGAGCCCAGCAGAAAGATTCCAAAGTTTTCATTTATCAAACCAAATGTCAACTTTCACAAAATCAGTCCTATTCCCTGGAAAAAAAAAGTTGCAGTATTCTGGAAACAAACCAAAAGTTTAATTTGCAGTAGCCAACATGTTGTTGCAGTTTAAATAGTCATATGATTATATCATAATCCTCATGAAATACAGAGTGTAAAAATTAAATAGCTAATTATAAATTGGCAAAAAAACTACTGCTAATGGAAAGTGAAAGGTGATTACAGCAGTTACTTTCCAAGATATGACAGAGGAGTTTACTTCTGTCAAAAATAGAAAAACTGCAGCATAGGTTAATTAAAGACCAGAAGGTAAACCTGATAAATAATGTTTGCTTTCATAGTGCAAGCTTATCTAGAATGGTAAAAATGTTATTGAATGATGCCAGACTTATAATCTATGTACTCAATATGCAAAAGAACAATAATGGAAGAAGTAAAACTCCACGTGATGATCGTTACGGTTTTCATTTTCATGTAATTTAATGGTGCAGATATAGAAAATCCAGACTTTACCGAAAGAAGGAAAAGAAAATCTAGCTATTACTTCACTATCATCACTTCACCGGCGCGAATCCCACGTCTATGATCTTCCTATTGGCATTTCCTGCACATTTGCCATTTGACATTAATTCTCAAGTGGAATATTTAGTCTTTTTGTGTCAATATAAAGCCTATGTGCAGGCATTTCCATTGTCATCAACATCATTGGTAAGTCCTAATGCATACCATGTTTTGTTTTCCTATAATTGTCAGATTACTCGTGTGATTTTGTTTCTGCAAAGTGCTTATTTCTCTTTTTTCGGAGCTTAATTATATTTTATTTAAGGACAGCGAGAGGTGATTAATCTTGCAATGGCATTAATACTAAACTTGTAGTTATTTCTTACAATCTGTTCATGTTTGTTGCTCAATCATTATTATCACAGAGCAAGAGCTTAAGACAGAACTGCAGATAAGAGTGTGTTTATTATTGTTGCTCTTTCTTACTGCATTCTCTAGTCTTGACAGGATTTGCAGATAGCATTGTGAACTTTACAAGGTTCTAGTTTATGTTTGCTATTGAAGCTATAGATAATCTGAAGTTGGTGTAATAGGAACTTGTATTACTTTTACTTTTTCCTCCCCAAGTTGAACATATCTATCAGAATTTTATTGACTCAATATTTTGGCAGGCATCTGCTATCAAAACTGTTTTGAACTGCATTACTTAGTTCCAACACGAACACTAATGAAATTTCCGAACTTTTTTCGCTCCTGTCATAATTATGCACACATGATTTTCAGCTTGGAGAAACAATGGCACCTGTAGCTCCCCCTACAGCTACCCCTGCTAGGCAATTGAGGCGTGGAGGACCCTCGAGAAATCGTAGGTTGCCTGCGCGTGTGCATGACCCATTGGGTTATCCAAATTTGAGCACTGAACTTGAAGATGCAAGGTTGAGGAATAGATTAACTGCACTTGTTGTTGATGGGCACAGGTATTGCAGGAGGCTGCAGAAGGGAATACTTCAATATCATGGTATTTATGCTCAAGCTGTTAACAATGGCCAGGCTGCACTAGACCTGCTTGCTTCTGGCAACACTTTTAACCTCATTATCATTGACATTATGCTTCCTGTCCTCAATGGAATTGAGGTAATTTTATTAACGCAAACAATCTTGTTGTTTATAATATCCTTGTTATTGCCAATTGAATCAACTATCTGTTGCTTTTTTTTCTCTTTTTTCGTTGTTCCGGTGTAATTTTTTTTAATAATTTATATGATAGACAACTAGAAGGATTCGTGCCATGGGCATTCATTCGAAGATTGTAGGCATAACTGCCGGCTGGCTTGAAAGGGATAGGATTGCATTTCTTGATGCTGGAGCTGATGTTTTTATTGAAAAGCCCTTGACTCCTGCCATGGTTGCACCGCTGCTGACAGAGTTTGATGCCCATAACTGAAGCATCACAAGCGTTTTAGAGGACTCTGTTAAAGTGTGCAAGTCAATAAAAATAGTACTCTTTCTTTCAAATAGCAAAGAAAATGATTTCTTTTTACCTTTATGTTCGTTTTAATATGAGTCTTTTATGTTTCTGTCAAATGTAATCGAGTCTATGATTCTTGTAAGTTGTATCAGTATCAGTGTCAGTAATGTTATGAATAAAATCAGGTCCTCTCTTTTTATATCTAGGTGCTTTCATCTTTGTTGTCCCACCCTTGTTCAAGCTCATTTAAATAAATTAACAAAAAAAGGAAAAGACTTTCTTAAATCATTTATACATAAAAACACAATTTAGAAAGAATTGCTCACTTTTTTTTAAAAGAAAGAAGCAGCCAGGCTTATAAATACTGAAAGGTTAGGAGAAGAGTAGAACTCGTGAGGTTTATTATATGCAGCTTTCCCTTGCAATTATTTTTTAATGAACAAAAGGATTATTTTAACTTCAAAATTCACCACATATTGAAATTCGATAATATTGAAATTACCTCTAATTATTGGAGGATTAAAGTAGAAGTCAGCAGGGTGGTAAGTTTTAGTCATGGGGTTACTTTGCTGACCAACAACCCACAAAAAAAATTTCAATCTTTATATGTTGAGAATGTTCAAGTTAAAAGCATGTGGCTGTCCAAAAAACCTGAATGAGACTTGTGTTGGTGGGTTACAGCAATTCTCATTTTGCAAATGAAATCTTTTTTGCTGATTTGGGTATTAGAGTATCATACTCAGTCAAATACCTAACAAATGTTTGATTGCTTCTTTTGAATGGTTTTGAAAATATGATTTGATGCCCACAACCACAATCCACAAATCCTTTTTAATAATCAGATAAAACTAATTATCAGAGATATCTTTATTTATAATTTGGGATTTGTCTATTAATTCAGGATAGAGAAAGAATTACGAAAAATTTTAAAAATCATTTGTGCATATTAAATTATTACTTTTTTATTCAATGTAGGTAGACCATCCATGCATGCATGTATGTACTGAAATTATAAGATTTAATTACAGAATTAGTATCAAAATTATTTAATGCAAATATCCAAATGGCCTTTTGTAATAAATGTTTGATTTTGTCACTTAACATTTATTGAAATTTATTAGATGTCAACCAAAAGAGATTTGGGAATGAGATCATTAAGTAGCAAAAAAGATATTTAATATCATTTATAGAGGTTTTTATATATCCAAAAACTATATATTATTTAAAAAGTCGATCTAACATGCTAGATTATGAAATTTGTATTTTGAGATTGTTACAATGGATCAATAAAAAGGCAATAGATTTAAGTATGAGATTTTTTTCTCATTAGTAAAAAAAGCCAATAGATTTTTTCCTCTAATTATTTGAATTAACAGTTACAAAATTTGCTTAAAAAATATGAAAAATCAATAATAATTAAGGTCTTTTTCACTGAACATGAAAGAAAGGTTAGACTATTTTACAAGTAATGATAAGATATAATCATTGGTTACAAAAAAAAGAAAAAAAAAACTGTGAACAAAAAAAAAGAAGAAAAAGAAAAAGAAAAAAACAAAATGAAAGCACACGCAGCCGTTAAAGTGCAAAATTATCCTTTTCTCAGCAAAAAATTCAAAGATTCCATGGAAACTTGTTGATGATGGCAATCCTCAAATATGGAAATAAATTACATCTTATGGATATTGTGGATTTTAACACAATCCCATTTGATTTTACTTTTGATTTATCCCAATTATTGGCCTTATTTTCTCTAATCTTTTTAAAAACTTGAATTTTTCATTACTTAATTGTTCATATTTCTTCTATATATCAATCTCGTCACGCTCTGTTTTTCAAATTCGGATACATTATATTCTGGTTAGTATCTGTATGTATATACTTTGGTCTTTATAAATTCTTGGTTTTAATTATTATTGTAAGTTTTCTTGATTCTTGAATTTACTAAGAGATGAATGCATTTTGTTACTATGTCATATTCATGAAAAAAATATCAGTTTGTAGAAAAAAAAAATGTTGAAAAAGTTTTAGTCTTATCATTTACCAACTAAATGAAGTGACTAATTACCAATTCTTGATAATTTTCTTGATCGATTATTATTATTATTCTTGTTCTTGGATCATGTGGTGGTGGGGCATGCAGAAGAAGAAGAAGAAGAAGAAGAGTTCAAAAATACATAAATATTAATGGAATTTGAAGGTGAAATTGGAAAGAAGAAGAAGATGATGATGAGAAACACAATGGTAATAAATGGATTGAGAAAAAATATAACAGCGCTGATAGCAGATGATGACACCATCAATCGAACAATTCATCGAAAGCTTTTGCAAAATCTTGGCATTGAAAATCAAGAAGTTAGCAATGGCAGAGAAGGCATTGATATTCATTGCTCTGGCACTTTCTTTGACCTTATTCTCATGGACATGGATATGCCTATTATGAATGGAATTGAGGTACGTACGTAAATTAATCCATTTTCTTTCTTTCTTATTTTCCATTAACAAAAACTTGAATTATTTCAACTGTAAATCTTTCTTAAAATTCTCAAATAGGCGACGTGGAGGCTTAGAGCAATGGGCATTCGAAGCACCATAGCTGGAGTGTCGACAAGAACAATGGAAGAACAAGTTCAAGAATTTAAGGAAGCTGGTTTGGATGATTATTTAGAGAAGCCTTTGACTAGTGCTAAGCTTATTTCTATTCTCCATAAGATCAATCACAATGGTTCTGCAATTTCATAGGACATATATTCATGATGAAATTTAATTTTTAACTATTTTTTTCCTCTTTTTTTTTTTTTTTTAAATTGTGTTTAGTTTTAATTCTCCTTGTAATTTTCTTGATTACATATAGTTAGTATAACTTATCAAATATGCAATATATGGCAAAGGTTCTTTAAATTTTATACTTTCGAAAATTATTGAGATTTAAAAATTAATGGATGTATTATTCAACTTCATTACGTAATTTTTTTTATTTTGTAAGTTAAAAATATTAATTTGTAGATTAATTTAAGTACAATTTTATAATTTTGAATACGAGATTTATATTATTAGTTAAAAATTTAAATTCATTAATAAATGATGAGTATATATATGTATATATTTTCTTACGAATAGAGGTATGCCTTCAAAATATTACATAAAGATCATCCGAATATAAAATATTTGATGCAAATCATGTTGCAATCAAATCTTAATGTCGTTTGGGGGCTCTTAATTAAGAATGTGAACACCAAGTAAACAGTTTAAAAATGGATATCATCCAATCAACCGCAAAATTAGTTTCCGATATTTATGGCAAAAAGAAAAATGAAAAATATAAGAATATTTATATTATAAAATTTGCTTTTAAGTTTAGCTGTCAGGTAATTCTTATAAAAAAAATGAAAAAAGGTGCAATGGAGGGAGAGGTAGGATTAACTCTTATGAAGCCATTTCATTTGCTTTTCTTTGAAAGCTTATAAATAGATACTTATAAGTAGCTATATTACTATTTTTATTTAGATATTTATTAAACATAAAATAAATAAGTATAATTAATAAAGTAATTAATATGTGATTATATAAGTATGTCTATTTGAATAAAATAGATAAATATAAGAGGGTAATATGGTAAATAAATAAATAAAATGAGACAAAATAATTAAAACTGTTAAATTTGAAAGGCGATAGATGTATTCAGTTTAATTAAATATAATATAAAATAACAAATATATATATATATAACTTGTGCAAAACATATTCATAATCTATATATTAAATTATGTTATTATTAATAATAGTATATATGTTCTTACTTAAAATTAAATATAAAAGTGTTATTTATATTATATATATATCATACACATCAAGAAAGATATAAAGACAAAATATATATATATATATATATTTAATTAGAATTTTATATATACATAATATATTTCACATATGAATAGCATATTCGTAATATATATATACTATTTGTAAATATCCAAAAATATTCAAAAAATGATAAACTTTTGAAATTTTTTTAAGATCCATATTTTAAATTTTTTTTAGAAATGGCAAAACGGTGCCGAACAGAACCCATGAAGTCCAGTAGTAAGCCTTTAGCCCAAAATCTAAACACAGATTCCTCGTCTTCCAGCTCCGGTTCGAAGCCCTTAGCGCCCACACAAAACCCTAAACCCTTAAACTCATTCTTCTAAAACCTCCTCCTCTCCTTCTTTGCACAGGCGCATTTCTCTCTGTCTGCCTTGTAACTCTACGGCCATGTATCGATTAGCTTCTGGCCTCGCCTCCAAAGCCAGGTAACTAGCTTTATGGCAAAAACAGCATTTCCAGTAATTTTGATTGTTTTAGAATATGGGTCTTTTCTCATTTCCAGCAATTTGCTGGCCTTTCTTTTTTCTAGGTTGGCTAAGAATGGTACCCATCAGGTATTTTTATATAATTTGATCGTGTTTTAATGTTAATTTGTCTGTTTTCTTTTTGTAAATTGAGTGTGATTTGTATTTGGGTGGTGGGTTTAGTTTGGTAGTAGATTAGCTTGGAGCAGAAACTATGCTGCTAAGGACATTAAATTTGGCGTGGAAGCTCGCTTTTTGATGCTTAAAGGTGTTGAGGATCTTGCTGATGCTGTTAAAGTGACTATGGGGCCTAAAGTGAGTACTTTTATCTCAATTTTTGTTGATTTTCTGGTTTGAATTTTCTTAATTGTGTTTAATATGATGGCTATCTTTCTCCTCTCCATTCTATTAGAAAAATTCACAGTTCAGCAATTGGGGTTTAAAAAGATATTTTTTTGGGTCTCTGTGGAAGAAAGAGGACTTACATTTTCCCATTTTTTAACTTCTCCACAGGGCCGCAATGTAGTTTTGGAGCAAAGTTGGGGAGCCCCTAAAGTGACTAAAGATGGTGTTACCGTAGCTAAGAGCATTGAATTCCAAGACAGGGTGAGGAATATTGGTGCTAGCCTTGTAAAGCAGGTTGCCAATGCTACAAATGATGCGGCTGGCGATGGTGATGATTTCGTATCTTAAATTTTAACTTATTGTATTTCTTTAGTCAGTATCGAGGCAACTGGTTAGTGCTCTATATATATATATATATATATAGAGAGAGAGAGAGAGAGAGAGAGAGGCAATGATACGTGCACACAAGCAAATTTGATAGAAGGTTGCTGACATGAAATTTTCTTATGCACGATTGCAGGCACCACATGTGCAACAGTCCTCACGCATGCTATATTTGTTGAAGGATGCAAGTCTGTGGCAGCTGGAATGAATGCCATGGACTTAAGACGTGGGATTTCGATGGCAGTTGATTCTGTTCTAACAAACTTGAAGAGCAAAGCAAGGATGATCAGCACATCTGAAGAAATAGCACAGGTTGGAATAACTGTATTTGATTCTGTTACATGGTATCGAAGTGTGAGAGATACAAATGTTGAAAAGAAAAGGAAAGTTGACATGGATTGATGTTCTAATAACAGTCAGAATGTGGAGGAATAAAATGTAAATGTATTTATATTGAATTTAACTAATTGTGCTACTGATATGGTATTTCTGAGAAGGTTGGAACGATATCAGCAAATGGAGAAAGAGAGATTGGTGAGCTGATAGCCAAGGCAATGGAGAAAGTTGGCAAAGAGGGTGTCATCACCATCTCTGTAAGATGCTTTAGGAACTCTTCAATTACTCCCCCACCCCCCACGTCCCACCCCCTTGCTTATATTATTCTTATATTATTAGAAACATTTAGTTGCATTGATGAAAGTTACCTGTCAACATCTATGTCCTTTATTTTGTGGACCTTTAAAATGAACACTTGAGTTTATGTTGTTTGGCTTCTCCACCTTCTTTGCTCTCACTGGTAGTTGCTTCAGTGCTTTTTGTCTTCTGGGTTGAAACAAGTGTTTTGTTTTGTTCCAATTCCTAGCAACATGTTAACTTTTTTTTTCCTGAAAACCATTTCAGGATGGGAAAACATTGTACAATGAGTTAGAAGTCGTTGAAGGAATGAAGCTGGACAGAGGCTATATATCTCCTTATTTTATCACTAATACAAAAAACCAAAAATGTGTAAGCACTTCATAATTTGGGGATGAATGATTCCTTTTATAATGTTTATGTGTAACTTTTGATTGCTGTTTCACATCGCATGTTGTTTCAATGGGTGTTGTCAGGAACTAGAAGATCCTCTCATTCTAATTCATGAGAAGAAGATCTCAAATTTAAATGCTATAGTCAAAGTTTTAGAATTGGCCTTGAAGGTTTGTTGGTTGTATAAGTGAATAGTGAATTTTTTTTTATTCAATCACTGAACCAACATATGGAGTTTGGATAATTTGTTTTGTTTATTAGAGGCAAAGACCCCTGTTGATTGTTGCTGAAGATGTGGAGAGCGAAGCACTGGCAACTCTCATCCTGAACAAGCTTCGTGCTGGAATCAAGGTATTCATATATGTTTGTTATATTTAGAAATCAGTCCCATATTGAAGAGAAAAATTAAATTCATATATGTTTGTTATATTTAGAAATCAGTTCCATATTGAAGAGAAAAATTAACTGTTGCTGGGTATATATGCTTGTCTAATGGTGTTGGATTTGGAATATCTTGAAGGTCTGTGCTATCAAAGCACCAGGTTTTGGAGAAAATAGGAAATCCAGTATGCAAGACCTTGCTATTCTCACAGGTGGCGAGGTAGGTTGACTTAGTTAACATATTGTCCAATTAAACTTTGCCTCAATATATGATGCATGATCCAAAATGTTTCCTTTTTTCTCTTGTAGGTTATAACTGAAGAGCTTGGTATGAACCTTGACAAGGTGGGAGTAGAAGCGCTGGGCTCGTGCAAAAAGGTATGCTTCGTTTGTCTTTGCAAAATCATATAGCCAGCTAAGACACACCAAGGGGGAGCTTTGAAGTTGACAATTTTAAGGTTTTTTTCAGCGTATTTGATAGCTGCTCTTCCATTAAGGAGGAGGAGGTTCTTTGAATTTGTGAACACTATCAACAATAGGGAAGGCGAGAGACAAGAAGAGAACTCCTCCCTTGTCAACACGGTGTTTACTTTTGACTGATTTCCATGTGCTTCAAATTGTAGGTTACTGTATCGAAGGATGACACAATTATTCTTGATGGGTTTGGTGATAAGATGGCCATTGAAGAAAGATGTGAACAGGTATGCATTGCTTCTTGAGTGCAAGATGTTGATGTTTGTCTGGTCTCAACTATGTTGCTAATAATCTTTTTCTGAATTTTGACTTATTATAACAGTTGAGATCTGCAATTGAATCGAACACTTCTGATTATGACAAGGAAAAGTTGCAAGAGCGGCTTGCTAAGCTTTCTGGTGGAGTTGCAGTCTTGAAGGTGGTTTTTTTTTACAACAATCAAATTACTTACCTTATTTTACAAGCTTTATTATAAAATTTAATTTTCTGCAGATTGGTGGAGCTAGTGAGGCTGAAGTTAGTGAGAAAAAAGACAGAGTTACTGATGCTCTCAATGCCACCAAAGCTGCTGTGGAGGAGGGCATTGTACCTGGTAAGACTAACTTCAATTGCTTTCTCACTTCCTGTCTCTATAGAAATAAAATATTAAATCAGGATCTTCATATGTGTAGGTGGTGGTGTTGCACTTCTATATGCTTCTAAGGAGCTGGACAAGTTGCAAACTGCAAACTTTGATCAGAAGATTGGCGTCCAGATTATTCAGAATGCTCTTAAGGTTTCAACTTTTTGTTCTAGACAAAGCGAATGAGCTTTAATTTATGAATCTTTTTCGTTTTGAATTTATATAATTAAAAATAATGACACTAACAGCACATATAAGGCAGTCACCTAACAATTCCATTTAGTTTTTCTCTATGGTGGAAGTAGAACTTTAGCTGGGGAACTAAGTGTCTTATAATGCATGGAAGTGATTAATTTGTTTTTTGCATTTGGTTATCCTTAATTTTGCTTTTGACTGCAGAATATGTTTACCTTTTTTTTTCTGATATATTTCTTCCCACTTCTCAGTCTTGCATGAGCATTCACTGATTTAGAAAAGAGCCTATTTCAATTTAGTTTTTTAAAATATATTCTGAACATGTGAGCCTTATTTGTTTGCAGATGCCTGTGCACACAATTGCTACCAATGCAGGAGTTGAGGGGGCTGTTGTTGTTGGCAAGCTCTTAGAGCAGGACGATCCTGACCTTGGATATGATGCAGCCAAAGGTTTTTTTTCCTACAAGCGATGGGGAAAATAGCAAGATGTGGGATTTTACTTGTGGACTTATGGTGCACTAATTTGGATTTTTTTTTTCTTCGTCTATACCAGGTGAATATGTTGATATGGTGAAATCCGGAATTATTGATCCATTGAAAGTCATTAGAACAGCACTGATTGATGCTGCAAGGTAAATATACCACCTATTTGATAATATTGTTATTTTAATGCGTTCAGTAGTTTAATATTGATCGTAAAAGCAACCAATATATGATTATTGCCTGGTGATGCAGTGTCTCTTCATTGATGACTGCAACCGAGGCAGTTATATCTGAACTTCCCAAGGACGAGAAAGAAGCTCCGCCCAGCAATCCTATGGGCGGCATGGGTTACTAAGACTGTTGACCGTGATGCTCTGTGATTTAAGCTTCAGCACCAACCCTTTTTTTTTTCTGAACCACAAAATGGAGTTAAAAAGTAACATAAAATCAACACATGGAATCTGTTGAAATCTTATCATCTCTATCTAGGTGTTTTTAAAGCCAGGTACCAGTTTTATAGTCTAATTCAATTTTGTGAATCCATTTTTTTGGGAATAGTTTGTATTTTGTACTCAGTAAGCTCCAACTATGGATCTACCTGCGAAGTAAATGTTTGGAATCCGACAGAGTTGTTGAATCAAAAAAAGAAATGTTCGGAGAGAATGGAGTACGGATTATTAAAGTACTGTTTTTTACCATAAAATAGTTATAAACAGAGGCCCACAGCACAATACAAAATCCTTAAGATTGATTTGATCTAATAATGCATGACATGTTGCCCGTAGAATTGCATGTTGTATGCTGTTCCTCATAATTTTGAGCTTATTTTTAACAGTGGAAGACAGACACAACTGCCCTGAAGCCATTCCCTTCAACATGTTTCATAGTAACCAGTCCCATTTTTGGCCCTCATGTAATAATGTTACAGTTAGATATGCCCATTTAGTATATGTTTGACAAAGTAGAATTGAGCTACAATATAATACATAAAATGTATTGGGATTTAAACTAAAATTTTATTACATTTGCATACATCATGTACATTGCAAATATTTGAGGAATTATTGTGGTTTGATTTGGGAATTGTGTAATGCTAATTATTATAAGATTAATTTTGTTAATACATTATATATACATTTTTAATTTATATAAAAATAATTCATTCTGAGTTTGTGTGATTGTTCAATCTAATAGCTAGCAAGTAAAAGGTTTTTTTCTCTTTATTTTTTAAATAAGGTTTGAAATAATTTGAATGGAAGAGTGAATTGGAGAAGACAGTAGTAAAGCTTGAATTTAGGGCTCCAATGATTGAGTAACCCATTCATTGACAGTTTGGCATTAAAAAAAACACTAAGGTATCCAATTTGTAACGTTATCATATTACTTATTTTGATTTCTACATATATATAGCAATATCCTTTATTTTTTTCCCATGTCTACTGAGCAAAACTGCCCCCACTTTTGTTAGATACTAATAAATAGAGAGAGAGAGAGAGAGAGAGTATGATTGAAGGATCCAAAGAAGAACCCACCTCTTCTGATACATTCTTCCTAAACCTAAAATTCCCAGAACTGAAAATCACTTTTTTGAGTTTGTTGACGTTTTCTTTTTTATACAGATCATCCGATCATTTCTTTTTACAGTTGGAAGGAATCATTATTTAGGAATGTGGGAAATTTCTATGAATTATTCTACTCCTTTTCTTTAGAATTGAGAATACATGGAAATTTACTTTATATATATACATATATATATATATACACATTTGGAAAAACTTATTGTTGATAATGTATTTTATAGAAATATATTATTGAGATTAAATTTTATTGGAAAATATTATATATTAAATTTTATTAAAAAATATTATATCACTGTATTTTGAAGATATAATAAAATACAGAAAAATTAAATTTAAAAAAATTAACTTATTTAATAACAATCCAACTTTATTGAGAAAATATGAGTGACAGAACTTATCTCAAGGATGGTTCTAGCTCATATAGTTTGGGGTTCGGTGTTACAATTGTTATAACTCTCCTATTTACAAGACAAAAAAAAAGAAGGACTGAGCTCTTCGAAAGGAGGCTCTGATATTTAAGTTAGAAGTCAGTCGCTTTGGATAAATAGAGAGCAAAGAGAAGAGAGATGACCATTTTACTCGTGGAAGTGACTCCTTACTTATAGTTAATATAGGAAAATAAAATTAGACATGTGTCAATATAATTTACGTATATATTATTGGAGTATTTATCTAATATAAAAAATTCGGTAAAATTGAGATCTACTATACTAATAAAAGCTCGATTATTAGGATGATAAGATATAAAACTCAATATGAGAGCTTGGTAAATAGAGGGGTAACATCATATGCATTTTATAGTTTTGAAAAGTCTTTAACTCTCACTCATGTTTATTTGCTCTTATTTGAGAGTCTTTTCAAGACTTTTGTTCTTGATTTATTGGAGCTAGAATGTTGGGTATTTATTTCAAGATTCATTTGGATTGGGTGCTTGTATCTTATAGGTGGGAGGGTTTTTTATGGTTTGTAATTCAGATTTTTTATGTAGTTTGGTAGGTTTTTTTTTTTTTGTACCTTACGTGATTTTCCTTTCTAGCTAAGGCTTCTATGTAATTTTGCTACTGTTTAATTAATTTCATCTTCCAATTGCTCACAAAAAAGAAAAAAAAAAGCCCTCTGTGGCTGATAATGTGGGGCCTGCAATTGCAAGTACCAATATGTACTCCATGTATACGTAACCTAAAAATCAGTATTTTTAGGAATACAAAACAGCCTTCTTTTTCTTATACGGAAACTATACATTTAGGTACTATTTATGTACAGTCTCATTATTATTTTCTGGACCCCAATTCGTTAAAACATAATTTATATTTATATAAAAATTGAATTTTATCTGAATGAAAGCATTAAAAAATATACATTTTTTTAATATATTATTATATATGTTTTATAATTTTCACTATATTCTAGTTTTATTTTATTTGAGGAAATAGGTAGTTTTATCAGTAGTTTTATTTTAATTTTTAAAAAAATATTGAAATGAGGAAAGTAAATCCATTTTTAATTAATTTATTTATTTAAAAATATATGCATTTATCATTATTTTAAAGTTTTTAAAACTACAAACTTAAAACTTTAAAATTGGATAGTAGGCATTAGTATTGTTTGCATGGGATCTTTGTTGGAGAATATTACTTTAGTATTTTATTATTCTTAATTAATTAATTAATTGGTACGTCTCTAATTATGTAGTTAATTTTTAATTAGTTTTAGAAATTTAATGTATTCCTCTCAGGTTAGTCTGATGTTGCAAAATCTGAAATCTTTATGTAAAAAAAAAAAAGTATGGATAATGATAGCTATTAAACTTTAATATTTGTTTATTGCTAATAAATGATTGGAACTCGCCCCACTACTTTTTATTAATCCTTAGCTCTACTATAATTAATTTATTTATAAATTCTTAGTTACTGATTAATTAATTAATCAATAAGTGACGTGGATAGTGACAATTAACGGTAAACTGTCTCCTGATGTTAAGTGCAATTTATGACTAATAAAGCTTTAAGCAACGTTATCCATACTTCCCTCACAAGGCATTGGAAAACACGCGCCATATGATCTGCCGCTAATTGATTGTTAGAAAATTTGGAGTTAATTGCATGAATACTCTCTCTCTCTCTCTCTCTCTCTCTCTTTTGCCTTATCTCATTAGAATTTTTAAATTTTTATTTTATAAACATAAAAACTTTAACTTTTAATTTTATCCCAATACAATCTCTCCCACACTGTTTTTCAATAATTAAAATATAATATGCTAGCCATATATTACCATATGATATAACAAAATTTTAATTTCATCTCAAGTTTTATCTATATTATTTTCAGCAAGCATAAAATTATATTTTTAATAGATTTAAAATTATTTATTTTCTCTTTACTTCTTGACATATAGATATAAAATGAGATAAAATTAATTTTTTAATATATTTTTTTATTATATGATGATATTTTACTATTATATCATATTTCGGTTAATATAAAATTATCTTAGAAATTTTATTGAAATAAAATAAATAATTTAAAAATTTTATTTATACAAAATAAAATTTATAAATTTTAATGAAATAAAGGCAAAACATCATATACCATTTGTATAATTAACTCGATTTATTGTAGTGGTGAGATATTTCCTGCAATTAAATTTATACAAAGATATTTTATTAGTATGTTTTATGTCATTTTTAAATTATATATTTCAATTAAATTTATATATCTACGTATATAAATATATATAATAGCTTTTTATTATTTTTTTAACTGATAAATATATTCTTTTATATTATATTTAAAATATAAAAAATAACATATAAATAAATGTTCAGAACTCACACCTCCCAGCTAGTTTACAGTCATTTTCTTTTTTAATAACTTATTAACTTGATAGTAATTTGCTCTCAAGTGTAGTTTAGTTGTAATTAATATATTTATTGACCAGAAAATAGATTCCTCTAATATATGAAATAAAATAAAATAATTTTAATTTACATTGAATTTTTTTCATTATTCTATAAAAGATTGAGTTTTTCTTAAGAGAAGCAACTCTTTAGAATTTTCAACTTGAGCATGTTTTTGTCATACAACTTACAAGGTATGATAAACAATCCCACTATCAAATGATATTATATTTAAAATTTTAAGACAACGAGAATAATTAATTTTATTTTCAATTGGAGAATCAACATTCAATGGTTATAATTTTTATTTTATAAAATACAGACTACGCAATAAATTTATTTATTTTTATATATTTTTAACACGTGAATCATATAACATATTTTTTATTGATTAAAATTATAATAATTAAATATAAAAAATTATATAAAGTTATATTCTAATATATGTGTAATAAACAGTGACGGAGCCAGACCCTCTAGAAAAGGGAGGCTAAAGGAGAAAAGGAGAGGGGAGGGCTGAGGATTGAAGTTGAGGGGGCCGAGGGCTAAGGCTTTAAGTCCATGTTCGGCGGCCGACAAAGGATCGTCAGTTCTCACATGACCCGACCTGACTCCGCCACTGATAATAAATAATGGTTATTATAAACACCATCTAATCCTCTTTAATTTGTTTTATTAATTTATCAGCAATAATTTTTTTCCTTTATAAAAATAAAAATGTACTTTTGAAATTTGTCCCTTTCAAAGTTGATGACCAATATCTCTTATAATTAAGGTCGGGATTCCTAATTAATATTTGGACTTTTACATATTATCCTCTTCTGCTCACCTTTACATATATTTATTTATTTAATTTTTTTAGTTGATTTTAATTTTTGAAATTTCTTTTTATTTTATTTTATTTTTGGATTTTTAATTATAAAAACTCTTAAAACTTCATCAAATAATTAAAGTTTGCTGATTTTGCCAGAATTTAGGGTCAACATTTTTTTTTAAACTCACGCTGGTGAACATTATGTCAATTTGGTTCTACTTTTAGCAACAAGCTTCTTTTCTTCATTTTTTTTTATTTTCACCAATTTTCTTTTCATATAAATTAAATTAGTTTCATTTGATGATATTTACAAGAAGTATATATATGGTTCTTTAATATATATATATATATATATATTGCTGTTGGGAAATTAAATTTCACCAGATATTTATAATCTATTAATTAAGTTCAATGGACTAATAACAAAATTTTAACTTATTAAGAAATAACTTGTGAAATTCAATAAGGGCTCAAAATTCATATTCTTTTAAAAAATAATGAAAATAATATGGTAATGTATAATAATTGTTTTATTCTAACTAAGAAAAATAAATCAATCTTATATAATTTCTTACAAATGATATTGATCTTGTTTTTTTATTTTCAATTTTTTATCTCTTTATTCTAAAATTGATTTCAATACCACTCAATTAAAAATAATTAGTATTAATAATCTCAATGGTGATAATACTTTAATATTTTTATTTCAGAAAAAATATTATCTACATCAAACATATATTTTTTCATTTTATAAATTAAATTAATAAGCGAATATCATTTAAAAAAATTGGTAATTAAAAAAAATAACATTTAAAGTATCCATATTACCCAATTTGAGATAGGATTTGGGTTTTCAAAACGACGTTATATGTGTTGACGGTTGGAATCAGCAAAAGCATAAACAGTTAATAAGACAGAATACGATGTTACCACATCTCCAGTTCTGCAAGAAGACAGCCAATGAGAAGAGCACGCGTCATAAATTAAATTTGCTTGGGAAGGCGTGCAGACGTGGGAAGGGCATAGCCTGCCATGTTGGCCGGTGAACCGACATTTGAGGCTCCACCTCTTCATAGGTCCCACTTATCTTCCTCATAAAAAATTCTATTTATAATAATAATAATTAGACAGACCAGTTTGCCTTTTATTAGTGGAAGAATGCACACTGGAGGGGTGGGCTCATCCTCACATGATCTCACTTCAATTCAGTCAACTGTTTAATAAATTTTAGAAGTTAGAATGAGCAATTATATTGTTGTGTTTTGTTGAAAATACTACAGCAAAGTGATGGATAAATTTTAATTTTCTACGAAAACAGTTGTTGAATTTTTAATATAATTAAATTTGTTAGTGGTACAATTTATTTTCATACTCCATCCCTCTCATTTTTATGATTTACTATTTATTTTCATACATATTAATAAAATATAGTTAATTTAGTTAAAATTTAATTTTTTTTCTAATATATCTCCATTAAATATAACACATTTTTTAAATTATTTTTAATGCTATTTGTATATGTGATGAGAAAATGTGTATTAAATAAGAATATAATAATAAAATAATAATTATTTATAATAAATAAATTATAATTTAGAACATCTAAAAATAATATACTTGACTATAAAAATAAAATAGGAAAGTATTAATTATTTTATATATTAATTTTTTCATATATTATTAACAGAGTCATCAACCAATAATTAGTTGAGGTGTACATACAGAACGGAAAGCTAAAATATTTTTTTCTTGAATTGGTTGTTTAAGACATTTAGACAAAGGTTAAGCTAAAAAAAAAGCATTTAGTGTATTGACTTTTTGCTTATTTTGAGTTCCAAGTTTTTCCACAAACTATATAAATATATTGACCACAGCACCAAATTCACATTATGCTTATCATAGGATTAATATGTAATCATTGATGATAAGATGTCACTCTTAATCAAAGTTTATATTAAAGGGCTTAATTATATCCTATAATTATACAACTAGGACTTTCATTTGTTGACTATGACTATTGCACAATTGAATGTCTCTGACACAATTTTCTTTAATTAGTCTGAAATGAAAGAAAATTATATATATATATATATATATATGTGTGTGTGTGTGTGTGTGTGAAAAGAAGATAAAAAGGATAACCGTTACCACATTTCGCTTTTTCTTTTTTACCATAAACAAATAATATAGTACAAGTTATTTTTTTCCAATCATAAATTGAAAATATTCGAAAAAACGCACAGAAAAAAAAGGAGGAAATTTTAACTTTAATGCATCTTCTGAAAATGGTTAAGGGTATCATTGATTTATATAAAAAATACTACCCTAACAATACGTAAATAACGGTTTGATATTGATCTAATTAATATAATTGTAAGTTTGATTATACAATAATTTTTAAAAAAAATTATTATATAATTTTATTTGATATATATTACTATATATATTTATAAATAATCTATGTAAAATAAAATATTGGCCAACTAAATTTTATAATCAGATGGTAAAATATTTTATTAAAAAAAAGTAAAAAAATATTTCACTGAAAAAGAAGGTTGAATAGTCTCGTACCAAAAGATAATTATATATTTGCTTTATGATATAGTAAAATGAAAAAGAGATGTTGTATATAATGGTAGTTTAGGTATTGCTTACCGATGCTATCCTTTTATTTACCGAGCTCTTTCATCGAACTTTATGTCCGGTCATCCTCATGATCGGGCTCTCATAAGTATGATAGACTTTAGTTTTGGGTATTTTTAGTACTACTGAATTTCTTATATTTTGCAGATGCTCCACCAACACATTCGTAAATTACGTTGACATAAATTTAATTTTATCTCCTTATATCAACTATAAATAGGGGATTACCCCTACAGATAAAATGATCATTTCTCTTTTTTTACTTTCTAATTATCCAGAGCAACCGATTTTTGACTTAGATATAAGAGTCTTCTCTCTAGGAGTTCGATCTCTCTCCTCTTTTATTTTACAGGTAAGATAGCTATAACAACAGTAACACTGAATTCGAGCTACGGAGCTAGAAACATCCAAAAAGTAAATCCCGTTGTTACTATGCAACCTTAAATTTTAACACAATGAAAAATGAGAAAAAGAGAGTATTGAACATCTTTTTTTAAGATATTTGAGATCAAAGTTCTCATAAAACAAAGAAATTGAGTTGAAAAAGGGTGACCTAAACCCACCAATAAACCACCCTCCTCCAGAAAAATCAAGGAAACATAAGACTATTTAAGATTCACATAAAAATATAGGGAGAAGATTGGCTTAATTTTGAAACCGACTATACACTAAATTAAATCCATCTTATTATACTGCAATAAAAAAATATTTTTTAAGAGTGATATATATCTGCAAATTCAAGAAGTTAAATTGGAGGTTCTGGTTAAACTAAAACAATCTCTTACTAACTGATCTACGAACTTGGTGATAATTAATTTATTTTTTTAACAAGAAGTATACAATGTTTATTAATTTTTCAAAATTTGAGAAATCATAATTTCTTCATGTCAATACTAATTAGATTTTTAGTTCAATTCGACTTTTAATTTAATCAATTATTAATTTTATTTTTGATTCAGTTATTTTAGAATTAGTGATTAAATTAATCAAAATAATCAAATTTTATTTATTAATATATTAAATATAATTTTTTAAGAATAATATATTATTAATTATGAGATATTTTACTATTAATATTTAATAATAAGATTTATTTTTATTCTTATATTAATATATATAAATTAATAATATTAAAAGTATAAATTAATTTTATTTGATTAATTTAATTATAACTAATGATCAAATTGAAGATGCTTCATTCCAATAAATTCAATTATATTTTATTATTTTATTAATTTTTTTGACAAAATTATTTTATTAATTTTAATACAATTCAGTAAATTAATTCAAATATTTAGTTCAGTTAATCGAATATTAATCACTATCCACGTCTTTAAATATAATTTTATGGTATTAACATAAGTTTTTTTTTTCAAAATAAATGTGACGGTATTCATTTATCCAATTGATATGTAATTTTTCATTTTAATTAAATTTATTTATAAATTAGTATTCTATTCTCCAGAACTCCCAACTGTAATAAATAATATGATGTATAAATTTGCAACTCTAATTTAATTTTAATTTAAAAAAAGGGAAAAAAAAAAACTGAAATGAAACATGTTATCTCATTTATTGCAAATATGCCTCTCCCAGTTATGGCCACATACATAAAATTTTCTTTTAATTTTTTCTTTTGCCTTTATATATAAATATAAAAGGTGCATTGCATTTGAAGTGAGTACATACTATCAAAATCCACTTCGTCTTTTTCCTTCACATTATTCGGAGAGAGAGGGACCTTATCTTGGAGGCTAGCTGCAAGTTGACATTAACACAAACGCAAACAAAGAGCAGCACAAACAGAAAACAGAAAATCTTCTGAAGGCAAGTTGTTACAGGTAATTAAGTTATTTTTCAACTATTTCTTTTCCTTCTTTTAGCTCTTTGGCTTTTTTATTTATTTTGTTTCATAACGTAATTTTTGTTCTCTTATAGTTTGATATTCTCCCTGAAAAGATGAATCGCTATGTTCCCGATTTCGAAATGGACGACGATTGCGCAATCCCTACTTCTTCAACCTTAACTCGCCCTAAAAAACCTATCCCGTAAATTTCTCTCTCACTATTTATTTAATTCTGTCAAAATTATTTTCTTTTTTTTTTAAAAAAAAAATTTAATTGAAGGAAGTTCAAATTGATAGGTCGTCCGGGGACGAGATCATGGAGTTGCTATGGCAAAACGGCCAGGTGGTTGTTCAGAGCCAAACACAAATGTCTCTCAAGAAATCGCCGCACCACAAATACAACGACGCGGTGCTTCCTGTCGATCAGTCAACTCAGAGAGAGATCCGATCGTCACAAGAACATAACAACCATCAACAACAACAGCAGCAACAGCGGTTCATGCAAGAAGATGAGATGGCTTCTTGGCTTCATTATCCTCTCAACTATACTAATTTCGATCAAGATTTCTGCGCCGATCTCCTTTATCCTTCCGCCGCCTGTGTCACTTCCACCACCACAAATACCAGTGCTACACCTGTCCGTTCCATCCATAATCCTGAGGCTCGTCAGCAACCGGCTGCTTCTGCTGCCACAGCTACAGCTACTGCGCCTAGACCTCCTATACCACCGACCAGAAGAGCGGAGGTTGTAAATAACTTTGCCTGCTTCTCCAAGCATAGGGGGAGAGGAGGCCTAGCAGAATCTGGACCGTCTAATTTAAAAATTATCGTCAGGGAGTCAACTGTTGTGGACTCCAGTGATACACCAGCGATGGGGTCTGAGTCCAGAATTTCGGAGGCGGCGGTTGCCAGGAGCATTGCCGGTGTATCGAGTGGTGATAATGGATGCGGGACCATGAGCGGCGCTGCGTTAGTAGGTACAACGTCCCGTACTGGAGTATACAATAGGGAGATGATGACGTGTGAGATTACAGTGACATCATCCCCTGGCGGCTCAAGCGCTAGCGCCGAACAGGCACCAGCTCAGAAGCTGCCGACGGAAGACCGGAAACGCAGGGTAAGAGAGGAGGAGACCGAGTATCACAGTGAGGTAAGCCATGGAGTTAATTAATTACCTAAGTACAGTGTATTACTGTATTTATTAACCACTACCAATTTTGGCGTGTTTGTGTTTTTATTGTTGTCTTCTATCGTGCGCAGTGATAGTGACGTCAGTAAACCTGTGCACCATTTCTCCTGTGGAATTCTTATTTATTTATATTATAAAGCATTAATTAAAAAAGGGCAAAAAAATGCTTTCGGTGCATGTTCATACTTCCTAGAATTTTGATAGTGTATCGTCGTTTTCAGTGTTTTCCGTACACGTGGTGGTTACAAAACGTTTGAATTTGATTGGATAGAAGGTGATGTAGGGGAATATAATACACGATTTTTTTTTTTCAGTCGATGGTTGGTGCGAACAGAAAATTCTAGCATAATTCATAAACCAATAAAAGTAATGCCCTTTAAAACACACCGATTTTTTTTTTTATAAATTATTATCTTATTGGTGAATGCACAAAGCACAGGAGACTTATTCTGCTGTGATTATGGTTGATAGAAATATTATGTTGAATTGATTAAAATTTATTTTTAAATTAATTAAAAAATTAAAAATATAATTTTATGTTAAATTTCAGCCGTCGCAAACTTCTCGATACTTCAGGTTGAAATTCCAGTCATCAAGATGAAGAGTAAAATATATTTGTCATTGGACATATTCTTTAGTTGATTTTTCTGTTTAGGGTTAGTTTTTTTTTGTCTGCTACTATGCTTCTTTTTATAGAACAACCAGCTATGTTCTGACGTTCATTTTAAGTTTCAACACCAGGGGAAAAGAAATCCTGCATGATTTTGTGGTAGTTTATTTCATGGCGTTATAAATTTGGGCAATGATTCTTAACAGCCGTGTCTGTCTATTTGAAAAATGCTTTTAATATGCATCTATATGTTTGCTCGAGCCCATTTCAGTTGTAGATTTCAATATATCGATTTAAGCATAAAGAAGGCTTTTAGGTGTCAATTGACGAAAGAAGAACTAAAATTGGTGTTAATGTACCTTGGGGAGAAAACCCTGTCGAAAACCTAGTTGTGTAAAGAGTAAGGGGAGGGTAATTGTGTAAAGAGTAAGGGAGGGTAAGCAATTTTGAACCTCAATAATGGCTGGAGAAATATCAAATGTATAACATCGATCTACAAATGAGAGATGGAATGTTGGACGGAAACAATATGGCAGGAGGAAGCCTACCTCTTGGATGCATGGTTCAAATTGCATTGCTAAGGGTGTTTGTATCTGTATTAACCACTTTCAGTGGCCTAGACCTCTATCAGGCAAAAATCCCAAATGTTGTAGGTACTTTAGGAATATACGAAATAGACTGTGGAACAGTATGTGGTCACCCTAGTGGCAGGATTTTTTACGTTTTGTTTGTGCCTCCGAAATACAAGAAGAGGTGTCAGTCAGCCTTCATGCGGAGAGATTTTGCATTTTGCTGTTATTTAGGTGCAAAATTTTCTGTACCTTATCATTGTTCTTGTATCGATAGTTCTAACTATATCTATTTATATTTTCCTACTTTCCTATTGTCAAAGGACGTTGAGTTCGAATCTGCCGAGGCAAAAAAACAAGCTCGTGGATCAACATCTACCAAAAGATCTCGTGCTGCAGAAGTTCACAACCTGTCAGAAAGGGTTTGCCCGTCTAGTGATATTGGAAATTGTTGAAAAACTATTCAATTTCCATATGGTCAGCATCCTTAATAGACTAATGTTACATTTTTCAGAGACGCCGAGACCGGATAAATGAAAAGATGAGGGCTTTGCAAGAGCTTATACCTCGATGCAACAAGGTTCTGTATATTTTTATTTTTAGTAGGCAATGGAGATCTGTCCATCTTCTTCCTTTTTTCTTCATATTCCATGAATTCGCAGCTCCTTTTCTGTCTACAGTCGGACAAAGCTTCTTTGTTGGATGAGGCAATTGAATACTTGAAATCACTTCAGTTACAAGTACAGGTAATTACATCCTCGCTCATACTCTGTGGTTGTCTTGGATACCGTTTGAACATAAGTCTATCCATAATGAAACATGAATTTATCTGATTGAAGATAACATTTTGGAACATGAATCTGAATTAATCATTTGTATGAGCTCCAGCATTTTTCCTTTTTCTTTCACAATTTGTTATATCACACGACTTGACAATCTTGTATGCTTTATCAACATTATGATCATGAGTTTAAAGATGACAAGTTTAGCTTGCTATATTAAGAATACCCATTCACCTAAGCTGTTCATGTGTGTAGTTTGATGGAGAAAGATTGTTTTTTATAATTGATATTCTTGTTAGCAAAGTTCAATTCAACATCCATATATATATATATATATATATTTTCTGTTGTGGATGCTTTTCTGTCGGAGGGATTACGGAGGGAGAAGGAAAGTAGGAAAACTCTAACAGATGGGAGTATCAAGTGCCTTAGTTTGATAATTTTCCTGTTAGTATGTCCTATGTTGTTATGCTAAAAACTGCCTAACATATCAACCAATCTCAGGGCTTTTCTCATGAATGAATTTTAAGTTTGATAAATAACATGCTCAAAGTTTAATGACCCTTTCAATATCGCTGCCCAAGCAGTAAGTGCTTGATGGCGCCAAAGGTAGTAAGTTATATGATGTCTGTAACAGCTACAACTTCCCCTGGGATAATGTATTAAATGATTGGTATCTCTGTGCGAGGACTTTCCATAATTGTAATGCTTCTTTCCAGAAATGTACACTTCATATATATGTCCCTTCAATGTTTACCAAGCTTGCTCTAACCATGGAACTTCCCTTGGCTTAAAGTTTTTGTAATGAAAATTAGCAGTTCTTGTATATGCAATTTTGTGCATTATGTTCTTCTAAATCGTTATGAAAGTATTAGATTGTAATTAAATTCCACAGATGATGTCCATGGGATACAGCATGGTCCCAATGATGTTTCCTGGCATCCAGCACTATATGCCACCATTGGGAATGGGAATGAGAATGGGGATGGGCATGGGAATGGAAATGGCCATGAATCGTCCTATGATGCCATTTCCGAATGTTCTAGCTGGTGCACCCTTGCCCACATCGGCTGCAGCAGCTCATTTGGGTCCAAGGTTCCCTATGCCAGCTTTCCATATGCCCCCTGTCCCTGCCCCTGATTCATCCAGAATCCAAGCAGCCAATCAATCGGATCCCATGTTAAGTGCAATAAGCACACAGAATCGAAACCAACCACTTGCCCCGAATTTCGCGGATCCTTATCAGCAGTACCTTGGTCTCCAGCAGATGCAAATACCAGTAGCACAGGTAATACATTAGTTTTTTTACTTTTTAATCGCCCCATTTTCATCCAGAAAAGCTTGATTGTTGTTTCTTTAATCTCCCCACCCATTTAGTGCGCCCTATTGTTTCATGTTACTTGGTGAGGAACTTGAGCTTGTACCTGCATTTCTCATTTTTGTCTTGTTTATCTATTATCTATGATTATTATCTTTCATGCATTAAATTTCCTGCTAGTAATTATTCTACAGTTACTAAATTTCATTGTTGAGCTTGTTTACTTGTAAAGGCATGTCTAGACTTGGCTGATTTAAAACTTTCCAAGTCGTCTCCACTTCTCTTGATCTGTTATTAAGTTTTGACATGATCAATATGCCTGCTTAATTTATTTGAAGCTCTTCGATCATCTATATTTTTAAGGAGTTGGTTTATACCTGATTACCTGCTCTCATGTTTGCAGAATCAACCAATTACCCAGCCAAGTAGCAGCAAGCCAGGTACCAGTCAAGGAGCTGAGAATCTTGAAAATCACCAGTCAGGTAGGCTGCTACGTCGCATATACCTGTTAACTTTTCTTAATAAAATAGGGGAAAGCCATGACCTACTCCTGACAGGACGTTGCTGGCTTCTCAGCCATTGTGTATTGGTCTCAGTAAGCTGGAAATATGAAAAAAATAACGAAAGACAGTTTAACATAAATATATTATATATCAATTAGTGACACAGCAGATACTACTACATTAAAAAAAATGATACTGCTCTTTGCTTGTGACCTAATGTTATGACTTGTGACCATTAATAGAAAGCTCCTTTCTCTAACTCTGTGCTATACACAATGGATAGTTAGAGCATATGAAAATTTGGTTATATCTCATGTGTTGATCTTGACTAATGATTAGGCGTTTGATACCATGTCCAATGAACATAGGTACGAATAGAGGGAATAGTTGTTTGTGGTTTTCTTTTTCATGGAATAGTAGGAATAGTTGTTTGTGGTTTTCTTTTTCATGTTTCTATATAAAAATTAAGCTAGGTTCTTGACCTGATTACTTTCTTTTTTTCCCCCCAAACTGGACTGAAAACAGACTAGTAGATAGTTTAAAGAATGAATATTGTTGTATTTTACAAGTATATAACAATTTTATCTCAATAATGCTTTTTGTTCTTTATTCCCTTCTCTCCCCATCCTTCCCTCATTTCTTAAGTTTAATGCATCCCTTTTAGGTAATGGAAACTGTATTTTCAATTTGTTCTACTTCTCCATATATTTGTTTTCTGTTTCCCCATTTTGTTTTTGTTTTTTTTTTTCTATTTTCCTGTTCATCCTACTCCTATCAATCAAAGCACGATAAAGACTTGATAGTCACATGCATCTACAAATTTCAGATATATCACAAAAAGAAACTGGATCCAAGTGTTCTTGTTAAAATATTCAAAAAATAATTTATTTATGAATGGTATTCTGCAGGGACATGATATGCTGATAATAGAGTCCCTGATTGGCAAAAGATTTACAACTGCAGCACTTAAATTGTATAGTTTGTGCTATCCTGTTAGAATGATGGGGCATTGTTGTACAACAGTTCCGTCCGAGAGTTACTCATAGACTGCCTCTGCTGAATGCTGAAAATATTATAGAAGATTGAGCGTCTGGCACTTTCAGGCTTGAGAGTTCTGGGCAGATCTCTTGTGATGGGCTACGCCTGTTAAAGTTTTGTAGTGTAAGAGGAGCAACATCGCAGAGAAGCTTTTGCGACTTGTCTAATTACTATAACAATATAACACCTCTAACATGTCATTATTATACCACGCCCACAGAGTTTAATTTTTCTTCTTTTTTTTTTTGTGCATTATAGCTTTTATCATCTGCTTTTTCTTTTTCTTAACATTTATTTTTTATTCATACCAGTTAAATGTTGTTTAAAGGACATAATTTAATGAATAAAGATATGCAGAAATACCCCACTGAGTCTAGGCTGGAGGACACTTGATTGATGGCTAATGGCTACTATATCCAATTAGTATTGTTGTTTTGTTGTCAAGTGGGAGTTATGAAAGGGACAATAGTTTGGCCCTTCAGAATTTTATCGCCGTCCTTTCAATATTGAACCTCAGTGCATTTTTAAAGACTAATGAGGAGATGAGTTATGTATGCACCTAAAATAAGGGCCAAAGAACTGAAAAGAGCACTATTGAGCAACTTTCTGCCAATCCTGGCCCATTGGTCACATCTTTCTTTCCGAGAACTTGAGCCATATAGGAAAAAGAAAAGATATTGCACCTATTCGAATAATTCCCATATGCATGAGGTAATATAAACACAAGATAAGAGAGAGAATTAGGAACAAGCTCCACTTTATTAGGCTACGATTTGTACAAACAAAGAGAATATAATGAGCAGGATATAGTAAAGGATATGATTTGTGGACGGAGAGAAAATATGAAACAGATACTGCAGCCCTTCCTTTCTTTCCACAACTTTTTGCTCTACGCAACTGAATTGAAGGATTATAGACTGTTAACCGGCCAAAAGAGCGAGTTCACTCATCGTCTCTTTTTGTAATATTAATATAACAAGCATTTCCTTCTCATCGATGGCTGCTTGCGGTCATTGATCTAAAGTAGACAAAATCTGAGAACAGAGGAAATGTAAATATTGCTTACTGACATTGAGAACAGTGAATTTTCTCATCATCAACAAATTGTATGTCATTGCCCTAATCAACGATTAGGGTAGCAAATTCAGGATGATATTAAGATAAAACTCTAAATACCTTTTCAGTGAAGACGTGGAATGCCTCTACTTCCATAGCTTTGTCGAATTCCTAACCAGAGTAACAACAGATTTTAGAAGGATTTCTTCCTCTCATTCAAGTAGAAATTAGAATTACATACACTTTCTGGATCTTGAGCACAATCGATACTATATATAAGTTTCCGGAGACTTTCATCCTTCAAAGCACTTTGAATTTCACTGGAAGAAGCTGCATCAAAAAAATATTAAGATTTGTTTATCATGAGAGTACATATGAGCATTAATTGCTTTGAGATATGAACCAATTAAGGCTTTATTTCATTTAGTTTGTTCATTTTTTAATCTTTCCACACACATCCAAAAGATTGTTATTAAAATTTTGACTAAAGAATGTACAAGAATAATTGAGTAAATGCCAATATTCCATTGTGTTTATTATAATATGTTAGCTACCAACAATGCAATGAACAGATAGACCCACAAGATTTATAGTTCATGAAGCTGGACAATATCAAATAACTACACTTCAACAATAGTAAGAGACTGACACCAATAGGAGAGACTGTGGTGTACCCATGGCATCCCTAGTATGTAGTCACCTCACCCCCAAAACTTTCCCAGACAGGACCTTTTGGTTTACATGAAAGCAACCTCACCATTATGCTAACTCCTAAGGCTTACCTTAGGAGAGTTCACTCATGGATACGATTGACAGGGGAGAAGGGCTCCAAAAGAAGATGGGACCTCATATATGGAACATGTAAAGCAAAGCATATCTTTCATTCTAAAGTGTCACCCTGTCCAACAAGAGTGCCTTCGCTCAAGTGTGCTCCCAGAGTAGCTTATTACTCATTATTGTTCTTGCTAAATAATTGCCAGAGTTACTTATGAATCCAAGAGATTCATGCCACAATATTTACTTTATATCTGCATAAAATAGTATTTTATTTAGAAAGATTTTGGTACTGAAGTTGCACATTATACAGGTAGAAGCCTGACACAGTAGAGAGCTTAGTTTGACGCCCTGTATGGACCATGACACAAGGCAATAGCTTAACAACTCTCTCTCTCTTTCCGTCTTTTTTCTCTCTCTAGGTTTCTGTGATGTTTTACCATTATGAATATCCTGCAAGCTGAGACTAAGACATGCTCTTCAAGAAGCATAAATCCTTACAGACCAGCGTTTTCATCTAGTTTAATCTAGCATTAGCATATACAAGCTTTCCAGAAAGTCCCATCTATTTTTATCAGTCATACTGATCTATTAATTCTTGCAACACTTGCCTTAAGGTCTCTAATTATTGCTTATAACTCAACTGAGAAGAGGGGAAAGGGGTCTTTCCTGCTTTGTAAAACCTTCTTTAAAACAGATGAGGCACAAATGTATTACCCTTCTATTGCTGAAAACAAATTAAAGGAATTTTTTGCCAGAAAAAGAACCACTAGAGGTATTATCTTGAAGCTACTTGTAGGACTTTACCTATAGATTCTAGTTGTGGCTTTAGTAGAACCACACTTGTATCAGCAACAGTCAATGGTCTTTCTACAGGCAGCTCAGGGCCAGCAACTGACAAGTTTGAAACAAATGCATGCAATTAGTAGATGTGCTTGGGAAAATAATTTTTCAATTAATTTCCATTCAGTTAGACGATAAATAGATAAATTTTAAACAGCACAACAATCATTCTATGGCATGAATAAGTGCATTTCGAAAAGAAAAAAAAGATTCATTTCTCCAACAGTTCTCCAATTTCATTAAAATTATCAGCAACAGGAAGCTACAAGCGAAGCAGTGAATATTAATGGGCTTAGCACAAAGATAACAGAACATGTAAGGAGAAAATAGGGAGCAAGAAAGTATTCGCATAATAGATAAATCAGCATTATCTTTGACACTGGATCAACAAAAGACTAGGAACAAACTAATTAAACATCTTAATTGTTACAAAGACAATAAGTAACAAAGTGTATCAGAATGTTGTTGAATATGTACTTGAGAAACTGAATTCTTACTTGATTTTGCCTCTCCAGATTCTGGCTTGGCACAAGGTATTTCTGCATAATTCATTTACACTAAAATCAGTTTACATTCTCTATACCATGTTGCTTACATCAATGAGATTGCAATCATAGTTCATATCACAGCACGCACCTTTTACTGTGATGAAATCACTCAAATTTATATGCGATAATTGATGCTTATAACTATGAATTCTGGTGGACTTCACCAAGAAATTAAACTGGAAATACATCCAAAATAATATAAAGAAACGTCCATTTTTGTCCTTAATCAAAATGGTAAGTTCAATTTTTCTTCAATCTTATTAGCCATTGTTTATATGAGATTATGATCTCTCAACTTTTTGCCTTCATCTCGTTTTATCTCGATGTAACAATAATCAATAATTAGAACATAAATGGGAAGCATTTTGATCAGAAATTGATAAATCCAAAAATTCACGTTGCTTTTTTTTAAACAAAAAAAAACGAATATCTTTTTCCTAGTTGTGGAGACCATTTGTGAAATTTCTGAACATTTTCAATTGCTTCTTCAAAGTTGTAACAATTAAAACACAAATGAAACAGAAAGATAAAAATAGAATATAAAAAAGAAAATTAAAAAAAAACAGACCTTTATGTTTCTTGAAGCAGCCAAGAGAGCAACTACAAGGAAGAAGACAAAAAAAGAAAGGTCAACAAGGCTAAACAGAGGCAAGAAGAAAGGAAGGAAAGGAAAAGTGAGTTTTGGGTCCGTTTGAGGATTGCTTACTAAGGAGCAAGACAAGAAGGGCACTTGTATTTTGATTGAGCTCCATTGCAGACTTGGCATTGTTTAGGACCCATCAACCTGTTTCAGCCGTAAAGCCCTAAAATCCCAAGTTTTCAAAGAAGACAACGGCGACGCCGGAACTCAGACCAGACTCTCTCCGATTAGTTTGTTTATTAGATCGTTATAGTTGAATTGGAGCATTGGACCCAAGATTTTTCCCCTGTTCTTTGTTTTTTCAAGAGTGAAGTGCAAAGTGTTTTTAGTTTTTCAATAGTGGCTGTTTCTAGGGTTTTCTTTCATTTTTTTTTTCTCCTACCTCATTTTTTTTAAAAATATATAAATAGAAAAAATAAATTTATAGCCACAATTTGCCTTCAGTTTATAAAAAGCATATAAATTTTCCCGTCATGTTGCAGTTTACATGATTTTATATTATTTTAAATAAAAAATATTTATATAATAATTTATACATAAAAAAAATAGTATTATATATTTAAATGCATATAATATTATATACTAAAAAAATTTTACTATAACATATATCCAATATATTAAGATATTTATTTTAAAATATTTATCTTAATATTAAATTCAGATATTTATTTATTAAAAAATTATTAAAGAACACTCTAATATATAGCTTAGTAGCACTCACATCTTATTTGGATAATTGGTTTATAATCTATTTTCTCTCCACATTATGTTATCATTGTCTTGAAATTCAAATAAATTTTATATATTTATAAGTATATAATACATATAATGGAAGAGTGACTTTTAGAGTAAATATTATAAAGATAAACAAATAAATTTTAATCGTTTTATAAATAGTATAATTTTCTCTTTGGATTAAAAGTATAATTAAATGTAAGCAAAAAATATTCTAAGATTCAATATTCCAAATAACTTTTTTTAATAACATTTGAATCATAGTATTAAAATTTTAAAAAAAATCAGAATTAATTAAAATTAATAGTATTATTATTAAATATATAAAAATTTCATAATTAAAAAAATTATTATAATATTATTAAAATATTTGATATTATGTTATTAATATATATTAATATTTAATAATATTATTAATTTATATTTGTATATTAATAATATATATGATATGAGTGATGTTAAGTTATTAAATTACTGAATTTAATTTCATCGTTTGATTTTTTTTTTTGAAGGAATATCATTGTGTGATATTTGTTGGTGATTGCTGTAAAGAAAAAAAATATTATACCTAAATATTATAATATTGTGATATTTTAAAATTAGTATTAAGTTAATATGTAGAAATTAAAAAAGAAAAAGAAAAGAGTTCATAGGAAAGGCTAAAGGTGAATATTGATGCGAGATTTAATAGGAACTCATCAATGGCAGGAGCTCCGGTGACTCTTAGAGATCATCAAGGTATTCATGGTGTTGTTTGTATTATCAACTTTTCTTTTCCACTCTTCAATGAAGCTCAAGCTTTGTGCATCGTGGTGTTGAAGGCTAGGGACTTTGGCTTGTGGAGATGCCATTTTGAATTTGACTGTCTTATCCTCATCCAAGAGATTGACTCCTTCAACTTGGATATTAAAGCTTTTAAAGACAAGTTTTTTGAGTTATTGCTTTATGTATGTTCCAATAGTCTGTAACAAAGTAGCGAATTGAGTAGCTTCTGCTGCTTATAAGCTAGTTTTAAAGTAAATTGGCTTCAGTTCCTTCCTTTTTTCCTGCGACATCTCATGCATTCCAAGCAATCTCCGTTACTGCTCACTCTTTTTCTCCCAATTCGGTCAGTTTACTCAAACACTCACCTTTTTTTCCTTTCTTTTCATTTTCTTTAAGAACCTCCTCTACTTGAAGCTGTGGTGTTTGTTCCCTCTTAGAGCTGTGAAGATCTTAAACGAGGTCTAACTCGGCAAGAAAGCAGGAACTACCTCTTGTGGGTTCCTAGTTGTGAGAATGGTGTCACTGGGCAAAACTCAACCACGCTTATCCGTGCGGCACCTAGCAGACTGTTATCCCCAAAGTCTAGCTAAGTTCAGCTTTTCCACCTTAGCCAACGAAATAGCAACACACACAAAAGAGTTTGAACGAATGAGGGTTCTTTTATTACACAAAGAATAGCTTTATAATGCTATTATGAAGGATTACAAAGGAAACTCGAGTACTAGGTGACACCCTAACCTAGTTTTTGCCTCTCAAGCTCTCAATGCCATTCAATACATGTATAAATGACCCAACAAGCCTATTTATACATGCTTACACCGACTTTTCCCTTGCTCCACCGACCTACAATGTGATGGAGCTAGAATCTTCCAGCTTCTTCCCTTGCTGGAAGGTTCTGCAGCTTTCCAGCATACTCTAGAATATTCCGGGCCCGTGTGTCTACTGGTTGGCCAGCTACTGCGTGCTGCTACCTTCCAAATTGGCCTAGAGAGTTCCACCGACTCTCCCAATTGTCCACAGCCTTCCACAGCTTTCCAGCAAGCTCTAGCACACTCTAGAGTCTTCCGTATCGAACTCTCGCAGATCCATCCACAATGGGCGGGTTGGCTGCCACCCTTGGCATGCCAATTGTCCTAGAATCCTTCACAAGATTCTAGAGAGTTCCGCCAATCCATTGCTATACAATTGCCTAGAGACTTCCAGTCTCTAGAGACTTCCACGAGGGACAAGCATATATTTGCCACCGAATTGGCCTACTGGCCAGGAAATTCGCACACAAACAGGCCTACCGCGCCTGCGGGCTTCCACTAAACTGGCCTACCACCAAGGCCCTTGGAGCTTGACAATTTCCTACCACCATGCTTTGCTTCCCCTAAGTCATTTGACTTGCCAACGTGCCCCTTACCACTGTTTTTCCCGACCGGGCCAACATGCACTACCGTGGCTTCCCCTATATATGCTTCTGGAGCAAACTAGGGTCCGATGAAGAGAGTCCCCAAGTTCAGCCACCAATTGACTTGCTCTTTACCAAGAGCTCCTTTGGCCTTCATTTGCACCTCAATGCCAATGTATTTGGCCAACAAATGCCAGCTTTGCATGACCAATACTCCTCGACTTGCCTACGAGCCAATTTCTGCACCAACGGGCTCGACGCTACTCTTCGCCGTTGGACACTCTGGATCACTTCACTAATTATGATCTAAACTTGCTGCCTCCATCCTTGGCCTTCCATGGCCAATCACCCTTGCCAATTTGGCAGCCAATTGGAGGGTGGTGACACTAGGCTCTCATTGTGATTCATTTGGCTATCAGACTTTAATCCATGACCAAGTTTTATTCTCAGGAGAAATTATTATCACTACCACATAGAGGCCTGTCACTTATGCTTTTGGCCCATCAATGTAATATCATGATATATATATATATATATATATATATATAATAATAATAATAATTAAAGTTGACAAAATAGAATAGTTGAACAAATATAATAATAATAAATAAAATCAAAATTTATTAGTGGGTGTTATTATTAAAGTGAATTATTATTAGTGAATTACTGATTCAATAAAAAGAAAGAAAGAAATAAAGAAAAGATAAAAAAAATGTGTTTAACACCAAATAATATTTAAGTTATTAGTTAAGTTATTAATAAAAATAAGTAAATTAATAATGATAATACTTATAATCAAATATATAATTAATTAAATACTAATATATTAATTATATGGATAAGTATAATAATAATAATAATAATAATAAAGTAATTAAATAATTTAGAATATAATAATTAAAGTGATGATAATATGATAATAATTATTCACAAACAAACAATTAAATAATTAAAGTTTGAATTATTAGTATGACTAAATACAATACCAAACTCAAATAATATTGTTTGAATATTATTAATAAGTGTATTATTATTAGAGAAATTATTAGTTAGTGTATTATTAGATAGTATATTATTAATTGACAATTTGCTAAATAGTTAAAATTTTAATTTGTTTAAATTATTAATTGGTATATTATTGAAGAAATATTTTAAGAATTTTTTTTAATAAATGATGGGGGTGGGGGGACCAAGAAAGAAAGAGATTTAAAAAAATGATGATAAAAATTTTAAAAAATAATGATATATATATATTATTATTTTAAAGTTAGTGGGTGAGTAAGTGGGTATAATTGTTAGTATTAATAATGTATGATAAGTTTATTAAATGAAAAGAAAGAAAGAAAGAGGTGAGAAAGAAATGGACAAGAGAGAGAGAGAGAGAGAGAGAGAGAGAAATTAAAATAGAAAATCAGAGAAGAGAGGGAAAGAGTTTGCGTTAGTTTCTTTTCATCTCCGATCTACAGTCTTCCAATGATCAAAGAGTGACACGCGCTGTACCAGGTGGATGACCATCGTATAATGATTCGACTGCCACTTGAATAACCGGTATCAGCCGCTGGAGGAGGGAGCACGCACCGGATAAAGTTTATGTGACGGTTGATGCTGGTGACGATTTTCGATGACAATTTTGGCTAATTTCAATATTCTTTTTCAGCAAATTCAATATTTTTGAGACCCATTTGTTATGATCTTCAATTCAGTATATCATTTGTTAATACATAAATATACATATTAAATTAAATTTAAAAATAAAAATAAAAAATATTTAATTTTAATAATATTAATAAATATTTAGTTATTTTGTAATTAGTTAAGGATTTGTGAATTAAGTGAATTTAGAAAATATAATTTTAAATAGATGATAAATAAATTATGTTAAAAAAAAGAATTAGAATTAAGTTAATTATTATTAATTTTAAGTATTAAATTAAAATTTATTAGTTAATTAATGAATTGAGCAAAAAAATTATTGTTTATTAATTTATTATTTACTTAGACTTGCTTATTTTATTAATTGATCTAAATTAATCAAACATTAATTTAATTATACTAATTATTTATCAACTTATAGAATTAATTAATGCTATTTAAATATATATATATATATATGAGATTAGTTAATTAACCTATGAATTATTATTATTATTAAGTAATGAACTTATAAATTAAAGTATTTATTTATATTAACTAATAATAATTATTATTATTATTACAATCAAAATTAATACATTAATTAAGGTTATTATTATAAATAAAGGTAATTGAATAATATATTGGTTAACTTAGTTGTCATTATTTCTACCATATAATAATTATTATTGTAAATAATTATTATTAATATAAGGATTAATAATTATTAAATAATTGAGTTAATAATTAACTAATTAATAAGTATTAAGTATATTGAATATTTGATTACTAAATGATTTAAATATTTAAGGTATTATGTTTAAAGTTTATAAGACTAATTACTTACTAAAAATTTATATAAATATAATTAGAATAATCAAATTATCATTATTAATATTATTATTATTTCTATTTAATTATTATTATATTAATTTTTATTGATATTATTATTATTATTTAAGAATGGGCAATAGTAATTATTAAAATATAATTAATGTCAAGTAAATTGTTAATATTGTTATGATTGTAGTAATTAATTATTATTATTAAGTTTATCATTAAAAAAATATTATAATTATTATGATAAGTAAATATCAATTTTAGTATTATTATCATTATTATTAATATTATTATAATTATTATTATTGTAGTTATTATTATTATAGAAATTTAATATGGTAAAATAAAAAAATAATAAAAATTTAAGGTAAATAATATTATTCTATTTAAATGATATTTTTATAAAAAATTTTAATTATTAAAAAACTATTCAAATCAATTTATAATGTATTTTAAAATTTAAATAATTCTTATAAAAATATATATATAAGTGAAATTAATAATTAATAAAAATATTCTCACTGTCTCTGTGATTATAATAAGTTAATATTTTTTAAAAATTAAAGTAAATAAAATTATATAATAATTGAGTACTCAACCCAAATAGTATATTTATCAACTCTACCTGTAGAAACAAAAGTTTATTCTTATTGTTCTACTATTAAATTATAGTGAACAATAATTGAGTAGTGCTTTAAAAAAAAATTAAAACATAGCAGTACATAATTTCTTACCAATTAATCAATATTGCAAGCTATCAATACCTCACCATATGCAAACCTAACAAATACTTATTTATATTTACATAGTAGTTGAGCACTTCGTTAGAATAAAATTTTATAATAATTAGTTAAAATTGAAGAAAAATTATAAATTCATCCTCTTAAGGCTATTTAAAATTTATTTAAATATATTCTAAAAGATTAAGTAATTATTTAATTTGAAAGATCTAATAAATACTAGTAATGTACAATTAAATAAAGTATTAATAATATTATCAATATTATTATTAAACTATAAGGATTAATGAGTTAAACTTATATAAATTAATTATATATTATGATATCTAAAATATTTAATAAATATAGGATAATTGGATGGATAGTTAATTAGAATAAAACTCACTGGAGCATTATTGGCAATTTGAGAAAATGTTTCTTGTACATCAAAGCTTCATTAGAATTTAGGAAACGTTTTATACACGTTTTTCATATCATATATATCATAGAAGTTTGATAATTTTAAGATATTTTTTAATTAATAATTATTCTTATATCACTCTAGGAGTGGATTCAACAGCTGAGGTAAATTATTGAGGTAATCCAATTGGTTAGACAAATTTAGTTATTAATCAATGTGAGTGGATAATTATATAACATTGATATTTTATTAATATCTATATGTATGATTTGTTAAATATATTTTATGATGAAAATAAGTTTATAAAATATTTTAAATGCAACACCCTTATATACTATATATGTACAATATCTATAACCCATATAAGTATAATATTTATATAGAATACAAGAATATTATCATCTTTAACAATTATAAAATTTTTTATAATTATAAGAAAATAATTAAAGCTTATAAATATACTTTAACAAGTTTACAAGTGAAAATATGTAAATAATTTAATTAATAAAATACAATTTTTTAAGATAAAATTTAAAAAAAAATTCGCCAGAGTTCCGACTATATTTTAAACTTTTTTCATAAATCAATAACTCAACCTGCATAAAAATTTTGTCCTCCTAAATTCATACATTCAAATATCCACTAATTCATCATCCTTCATTATTTTCTCAAAATCACACAAAAATATATAAATACATATTTAATATATATATATATATACATACAAACTTCACACTTATTTTATTACTTTATAATTTACAATATTTTAAAATATGCATAAATAGTATACATAATTAAAACAAGTTTTATAAATAGATGTTTACATGCTGACGACTGGCTAAGGTCCTGTGGTAATACAAACCTTACAACAAAGTCCTAAATCCCTAAATATACTCAGGTCTAGCAGGATTTTCCGTACTAACTCCGTCACCTGCACGATAAATAAAATCGCACTAAGCATTTCATCTAGTAGTGCATACTTTGATATTAATTTAAATTTAAATAAAATAATGTAAATTGTTTTTTCATTAAATCTAATGATCAAATTTTATTTCAAAATTTTGTTATTATCTTTTCAACTTATCATTTAACACAATCACATCCATTGGGCCCAAGGAACATATATAATATTCAGGTTCAAGAGATAATATTTTGGACTATTTTTGATACCCAGTGTCTAGCCCGTAAGCAAATAATAATGACGCTCAACGTCTAGTCCGAAGATAAAATACATAATGGTGACCCCCAGCGTCTAGTCCGAAAGCAATTATAGGCATGCCGCTAAATACAAAACTCTGAAAAATAATATTATATAAGATTTCATACATAATATATAAAATTTCATATTTTTATCGTACTTTGGCAATTATGTCGATTTTCATTTTTTTTACACTTTTTCCATCTTTTTATCACATTTTCAATCACAAACTTCATATTCCAGTTTATTTTCATAATATAGCCAATATAAAATTATAATTTGACATTTAACACTTTTTTCATACAAACACATTTTATAATGTCATTAGTTATCCTAAAATGACTTAAATATCCATACATTATGCAATCATTGCCTTTAAATATATAGCTAAGTACTTTTATATGTGAATTCACACATCAAAGTGACAAAACATCAAAATTAAAATATATTGTAGTATGTTATTTACAATGTATTATAATACAATTCATTCAAAGTATGTACTAACCTTGTTTATAACTTTTAAGTTACCAAACTCACCATTTTCTCACTACTTTCTACAATGTCCTTCACCATCAAAATTGAGCAAATACAATCTACTAAATGCCTATTCAAAATATAAGTATATATTATAAATTAGAACCATATTTCTACACATTCTAACTAATAAAAATCAATTTAATACATTTCCTTCAAATTTATAAATTTCAGCCCTAACTTTCTTTAATTTTAAATATCCATTCTACTAAATTCTAACTGATATTCTAAGTTCATTTCTATCATTAAAATCATTTAATAACAACATTTAAATCAAAAAATCAAACAAACATCAATTTTTTGTGATTACTATTCCAAAATCCTAACTCATCCACTACTTCATTCAAACTACCATCAAACTTGGGCAAATCAACCAAATAACTATAAAATTTTTATCTCCTCATCCAAACAATACTTGTCATACCCATATAACAAATTAAAACACACCCCATCAAAAGTTCAAATATTACATTATCTAATTTTTCAACTTAACTTAAAAATTAAAGAGGAAAGCTTACCAATCTATTGAAAAATCACCAAAACTTCTTTTGATTCTTGAAAATTTACTCAAAAATTGGTATTTGAAAGAAAAGAAAAGCTTTCCAACCTAACTTAAATATTCTGAATACACTCAATCTATATTTTCTAATAGAGGCACCTGTGATGATGAGGTATTAGATAAATTGACGAATTATTAATATGATATTGTCTTTGAGACAATGCTTTGTATACATATAGTCTTTGGGATATATATCATTTGTTTGCCATTTAAGGGCAGCTTTGCATATGCGTATGATCATAATTATTTGCTTTTTGTGCTATCATGCGACTCATTTGCACCCAAGATGCTAGCATTTGCCCTTAGACTGTAATAAATATATGTTTATTTGTGCGTAAAGTGTTACATAATATATGAACTATATATTTTGAGTGTATGAATGTATATATTTGATTTTATGAAGATTATTATGAATTTATTTAACATCATTATGATAAATAAAAATAATATTTATACAGCTTTATGAATCTTATATTAGTAAGTATATGTGAAAACTTTCTTTGTTTTTCCTTTGTTATATAATTATTTTCTCGCTGAGTAGCTTGACTCACCCATTTATTTTATAAACATTTTTAAATATTGAAGAATATTTCAATAGAACTCCCTTTCATTACATTCTATGGGCATGTAAAAAAGGTTCGGCCAACTATTCATTACATGAAAGATGATTTTCATAGCTAGAGGTGGACATCGGTCGGTTCGGTTAATTAACTGATCGAACTGACCGGTTAACAGAATTGATTTTTTTAAAATTTTTAACTGAACTAACCAAATTTCTATTTTAATCGATTCGGTTAATTAACTAAACTAAATTGGTTAATTAACCGAACAGACCGATTTTTTTTTAATTTTATAATAAAAATTTTATTTAGAATAAAAAATTAATATAATTAAATAACTAAATAAAACTTATTAAAAAATAAAAATAACTTTATTTTGCAATAAAAATTTATATTTATAGTAAAAAATTAATATAATTAAAGAATTAAATAAAAAATATAACTAAATATTTTTTTTTAAAAAAAATGTACAGTTAATGATTAACAGACCGAACCAAACTGGTTAACAGTTAACTGAATAAAAAACAAATTTTTATAAATTTTTATACCGAACCGATCGAATTATTCTAAATTCGATTAATTGAAAATTCGGTTCGGTTAACCGAAGTTTACTCACCCTTATTCATGGCAGAGTAAATTCACCTTAGCTTTGGGGAGTGGGTATGACAATCAATGTTTATCCTTTCCTCCCGGTACGTAAACTCTCTACCTTTGATTTCCTTTATGAGTTTGCAAGAGTAAAAAAATCTCTAGTTTCTAGTTCTTCGACTTTTCTTTGAAATTGATGGCTCCTGGATGGTCCCTGTAACCTTCCATTTAGAGCTCAATCCTTTTTATTTCTCTAAGCTATGCCATCTTTTACCCCCCTTTTAGGATGCACAATCCTTATTTTTTCTCAATTTACATTTTATCCTAGGATGTTTAGGGTCTATGGTTAGTTTTGATTTTCATTTGCTATCTCCATAGCAAGTCTATTTTTGGCTTTGCCTCTTGCTACAAGCCTTGTTTTTGTCTCGTGTTGGCCTTTTTCTTCAGGGATTTTATGTTTCCCTTACATCACTCTTGGAAATCAAAGGAAAAAGGCTGGATTTGAATCTGTTTTTGAATCTAGGATAATAAAATCTTCATGTTTAATCTGTCATGGGAAAACTTATACATTTGGCATATTTGAGAGTTTGTTTGTAGTTGTTGCAATCTTCTGTTTTTCCTTATTGTATTTTTTGAAGGGCTATAATCTGCTTTATTTTTGGGCATTATATATCCTTTAGATTGCTCTATTTGGTGTTTATGTTTAGTGAAATCTTGTTTTTATAATTAAAAAAAAAGTATATTACTCTATGAAACATGGATATGCATGTGTCTGCTTTAAATTATAAAAATATAATGATAGATAAATATATATTAGTTAATTTAGATATAAATATAATTATATAAGCAAAAAAATAAATTTTTAGTGATAAAAAGAGAAATTTTATAATTAAAATTGACTAAAATTATTTAGCTAATAATTTATTAATATATTATGTAAATAAGATTTTATGATAAAATATGTCCTAAAATATCATAAATTATCATAAATTATCTTAAAATATGTCAATATCATGTCATTTGCATTTTCTTCTCATATCCAAATAATAAAAAATTAAGATACATACAGAGCTATGTCAGACACATGTTGTACACATATCTATATCTGAAAAGTGTTTGACACAAATATCTTTACCCTATTTGAAGTATCTTTTTTGTTTACTAACAGAGGCGGAGATAAAGGGGGTCCCATGGGGCCCTGTTCCCCCCTCAGTTAAAAATAAAAAATTTTTAGGTATATTTGAGAATGAATATTACATTGGTTGAGATGGAACAGCTTGGCCTTACTATGTGAGAGCACGCAACTTCGATCCACACTCCCAACATTTTTCATCCTTTTTTTTCCAATCTTTAAAACTGGGCCTTTTAATCAAGCCCATTACAAACAAACAAGATTTGTCAATGACTCTGTCCATTACAAACAAACAAGAATAACTTAATTGTGACTCTTTCTCTTCTTTCTCACGTTTCTTCTTCGTTAATTCCTTTTTCTTTCTTTTTTTTTCAAATAACAGTTTCTTCCTTTTTCAATTTCATTCTTTCACCGATTGGCACTAGCAAGACAGCGGCAACAAGTTAAGAATAGGTACACCACTTACTTTTAATCTCATATTTATTTTGTTGCAATTTTTTTATCTTGCTAAAATGAATTGAAATTTGAAAAATAATGAATTAAGAAATTGGCTTGAATACTTGAGGACATTATAAATTTGAAATGTTTAATTTGATTTTGTAGTATGAAGTTTTTTTTTTTTTTGAGAAAAGTAGTATGAAGTTAAATTGAAATTATTATTTTTTTGTAGTTTATAATCTGGAATTTTTTTATTTCTTTTATAATTTGATATTTTTAATGTTTAGTATTTAAGTTGAATTGGACCCCCCTTATCTAAAATCCTGGCTACGCCACTGTTTATTAACCTAGTTGAAGTATCAGTACTTCATAAATATTAATTTTCTTGTTAAATAAAGAAGCAAGGGTAAAATTAAAAATTCAAAAAAGATGCATGATTTGATATTATTTGAAAAAAATAAAAATTTAAATAAACTAAATGTTTTAATAATAATGATTTATAATAAAAAAGCAAACATGGTTAGCAAAATATAATAAATAGTTTGATCATAGGTAAATAAGTAGACATTTTATTAGCATTAAATGGTCATTTTTATAAAAAAAAATATAGTTTTATTGTAATTTTATTAGAATTAATTTTTTTATCATGTGAATTTAAAAAAATATATCACCATTATTAATATTATAAATTTTATTGATTTTTCAAAAGAATTGATAAAAAAAAGGCATGTTAAACTTGAATACTTTTTGAACATTTACTATTTATTTATTTCATTTCAAACTATTCAAAGCTTAAAACAATGTAATTTAAATTGTGTGTGCAAATCTTTTATTAGGATTTTAATGAATTTAGACCGTTAATGCATATGAATAATGAGTATAATTATTAACTTTATACAAATACTTGGTTGAAATTTGAAATTCATATCTAATTAGTATTCTTGTTAAAATATACAGCCTAGGGTTTTTTCTCTTTTTTCTCTCCGCGGCGCCCTTTCTCTAGCTTCAGTTTCTAGTCTAGGGCTGTTGTTAGCCAAATTGCCGGCAACAATCCTAAATCTCTCATTTTTTTCTCTTAGATTTTGTTGTTTTCTTTCTTGTCTTATGGGTTTTGTGTGGTTTAGTTATAGGTTTTGTCTTAAATGACTTTTTGTACTGTCACTCATAGTAGGTTCTTGTAGTCCAGAGACTTCTCTTTGATTGTGGAGCATTTGTGAAGAAGACTTCTTCTGCCTGTGGAGTTAGTGCCCAGATTTAAGGTTATGGGTGATCTTTTTGTTTACAGAAGAAATTCTATCTTCCCTTGTGATTTCGCAAGCTGCTATACACTTTTTTTCTATCCCTACTATTTCTTTGGTCGATGCTTTTGCGTTTTAGCCGGTGTGTGGAAATTCATGTTGTCTCCCTTCAGCTCGCCTTCAAGGTCCCATCTGAACTATCTTCCCATTAATCTCAAGTTTGGCTTTTTCAATATTTTTTTCTCCTATCTCTTTGTGTTATATATATGAGGATGATCGACACTTTTGGTTCGTATTTGGTATTTGTAACATTATTGTTATCGTTATTTCATTAGTAGGCCTCATTTCTTTGTTAAGGCCATTATATTATAAGGAATTTTATTTTTCCGAGTTTGAAGCTTGTATAATATGAGGGTAGATTGTTATTTATTATGTATTCTATCAACGCTTCTATTTCTTTTCTTTAAGTTAATGAAATACTGATTAAAAAAAAAGAACTACTTTATTTTTTTTTTCTGAAATTCATTTAACATTTTTGTGTATAAGAACTATTAAGATAACCTTACGGATTTTTATTCTCTTATTTTAAAAAAGAAACGGTGAATCTTATCTAATAAATAAATTTAAACTGAAAGTGTTTTACTCACATATATTTTTTTTCCTTTTTTTTTTAAAATTCCAATTCAAGTTTTAATTCCAATATACCATAAAATAAAGTTCTACTTGATAATTTTTTTTTCATACAATTATAAATTAATAAAAAATTGTAAATTTTAAGTTATAATAAAATTAAAAAATATATAATATAATGCAGGATAATCTTTTTATGAAGCCATATTATTCATGAAAATAAATATTTGCTTATTATTTTTAAAAATATATTTGAAATTAAAAATAAAATTCAAATTCTTTAAAATTTTTAATTATATTACATTTTATTAAAAATCACCATAAGCGATAGGTGAGATCTTGGATCCGAATCCATGGAGCCGAATTAGCCCCTGCCCCACAACAAAAGAGGTTGAGATAAGCTTTTGCCCATGGCAACCATAGCTAGCCTAATATCCGAAGTGGTTTTGAATGTTATACCTGAAGCATAACTACACTCTGCCTGCTATTAAAAAATTAATTTTTTTTTTTAAAAACTGCGACTAAATTCAACGGGCAGAATTATCACATTACTTAAAAACACATTTAAGTCATAACCCAAAACAAAAAACCGAGAGGAAAAAACTGAATTAGAATACAGTAACTTAGTACAGGGATATAGAAATGAAAAGCAAATCCTTCCTATTCTGTAAACAAATAAGAGACCAATCTTTTCATAGATAAAGACCTTCTGGTACCCCCTCTTTCTTCTTGAACATCACCTTTTCTTTTGCCTTCTTGAAATCAGCATGTGTCACCTGAATGAAATTTTTTAAAAAAATATATATATAAGGAACTTCTCGGAGATTTTTTATTCTACATAATCAAGTCCCTCCGAAGATGAGACCAGAATGTGAATTGCAAGCACCATCTAATAGTACTTGACTACCTAGTCTACCATCTAATGCCAATAAAAACACTTACCAGAATCATGAGGTGAAAATATTATAGCATTTCAAACTCGAAAAAGAATGAAGCTTTGTGCTCTCCGCATAACCCATTTAAAGCCAAGGGATGGTTTACAAACTCCATTACCAAACTCTTCTCAGTCCCAAAAAATAACATGCATCGCCAAGTTTTTTCTATTCAAAGCACTATTTGTTCAAGTCATGGACCTAAATCTATTTAAACTTCCATGTGAAGGACAGTCAAATAATATAACCAATACCCTGAAAAAAGAAAAATCTAACCATCATAATTTGTCACAAAATTGTCAATCTCACCTTCATACGTCGCTCACGCAAAGCAAGTAAACCAGCTTCAGTACATATAGCCTTTATATCAGCCCCAGAGAACTCGTCTTTAGTCATAACAAATTCTTCTAAGTTGACATCATCAGCCAATGTCATCCTTGACGTGTGTATCTGCAATCCTCAGATAAGAAATTACCAGGTCACTTTAAGAAGCAAGCTTAAAAGATTCAATAATCACAAATAAGACAGGGAAATAGAGGGAGAGATCTTAAATGTACTTTTAAGTGATCAATCACACATACCTGGAATATACGACGCCTTGTTTTAATATCAGGAAGTGGAAATTCAATCTTCCTATCTATTCGACCTGGCCGAAGCAAAGCAGGATCAAGACTTTCAATCCGGTTCGTAGCAAGAATCACTTTGACATCTCCTCTTGAATCAAAACCATCTAACTGGTTCAATAATTCTAACATGGTTCTCTGAATTTCACGTTCACCACCTGAGTGGGCATCATACCTACAAAAATATTACATTAGGAACACCCAAGAAATACATCTATCAAGCCATAAATGTTCCATTTCTTCCACTCAATTTTATTTTTGTTCAGGAGTGAATCATAACTGTTCAAGGACTCACCTCTTCGTACCAATTGCATCAATTTCATCGATGAAGACAATTGATGGTGAGAGATCATCAGCAACTCTGAAAAGTTCCCTCACTAATTTTGGGCCATCTCCCAAGTACTTTTGAATTAATTCACTGCCAACAACACGCAGGAAAGTTGCTGATGTTGAATTTGCCACCGCCTGACAGAACAAATATGAGGCTTAAAAATTTAGTATTAATTTGATACAGCAGCTTCAATTCATCTAATGATAATGTCAAGCAAGTAGAAGCAAATTAAAATCTAGCAAATGAAAATCTATAACAGGAAAAATATTGTTTCACTGTTGTTTATTAAATAGGAAGTGAAAGTGCTTCAAACACAGATTATATAAATGCCCAGCACCATAGAAAGCAATTTAACCAGCTCAAATCAACCCAACCCAACCTTAATCCGTAAATTAATAAGGAGCAAAGCAACCTAACCAAGGCAAAAAAAAAAACAATTAAATGATCTGCTCATGTCTTTTGCAAATTTTTGGCAAGGACCTTAGAAAGATGACTAAAGCCCACAAACTAATCATGGCACAGTTTGCATGAAGTTGAAATAGAAAATGACTTCAAACCAAGTTAATATGATCAAGTAACAACTTTGTTGCTTTGAAATGACTAATTAGTAATTAGCATCTATAGTTTCAAGAGAGACCCAACAATTAAACTAACTACTCTAGTAAGTACATTATACAGCTAAAAATCTATCTACTGGAGGACATTTAAGTTTAGCAATGTGATATGGTTAGGAGGAGAACAAAGTACTAAAGCAGTCGGTAATCAGACTCAGATATGGCCTATTTAGGTGCAACAAAGAAAAAAGTTTGAAGCATAAACCTTTGCAAGCAATGTTTTGCCAGTCCCAGGCTCTCCATATAATATTACCCCCTTAGGAGGCTTAATACCAATGTCTTCATACAGTTCGGGATGAGTGAGAGGGAGCTCAACTGCTTCTTTAATTTCCTGTATTTGGGCATCTAAACCACCTATATCAGCATAAGATTCCAATGGAGCCTTCTCAACCTTCATCACAGACACCATAGGATCAACTTCATCTTGAAGAAGCCCAACAACAGACAGGACCTGACAAGAAACCATAAATTATATTCAATAACATAAGAAAATCAACTCAAACGAAAATTATAGAAAGACAATAAATTAGATAATATTGTCTGTGAGAATGCGCATAGCATGAAAAGGTATTACTAATACAAGTAACTAGTCATGATTGTTTCACCATCTAAAGGAATCGATCACTCAGTACCTAAATCCTCTACTCGGGCCAACAAAACAAGAGTTTCAAAAATCAAAATTTAAACTAACAAATTACATAAACCACCCACCCTACATCAATAAATTACCAGAAATCTTTAGTATCCATAAACATCAAATCCGTAAAATCAACAAATAATCCAGAAACCAAAGAAAACCGAATCACCTTATTATGCATCAAGATAGCACAGCCAGGCTCGAGCTGATCCTTATCAACAAATGATAAAATCCCAACATAATACTCAGGCCCAACTGACGACGAAACAATTGCATGATTCTCATCAATCAGCTCTTCCAAATTCCCCACACTCATAGGCGACCCCCTCAAATCATCAACCTTAGATCGATCCTCCTCGGCTTTCTCTTCCTGAGGCTTCAACCTCTCCTGGTTGGCCACGAACTCCTCCTCCATCAGCAGATAGTCTTTAATCCGCTCCAATTTTAGTAGTCTCAGTTTGCACTTAGTCAATGGCGTCACCGTCGGCAGCCGAGCAGCAGCCTCAGGTCCTTTTTGCTTGCGATGTTTGCGGCCAACGCGAGCCGGTGGTGCCGCCGGCTCGAATTTCTTGTCTTTCTTGTCGCTTCCATCGGGTTTCCGGTCGCCGGGTAGACCTTGCCGGTTGCCGGATGGTCCTTGACCCATAGCTTGGATTTGTGAGAGAGGCAGAAATTTGAGTTTGGCTTTGAGAACAAGTTAGCTTCGTAGCGTTCTTACTACAATACACGATGAATGACAAGTGATTTAAATCTATATAAGCCCAATGGGCTAAGAATTATAGACTCACTTAAGCGAGTTTCTTGGGTTCTACTTGGGCCAAGGATTTAATATAAATTTTTAAGATATTGTTTGATATGAATTCATATGAAATTTATTTTATTTTTTATAAATATTTTTTCATGTTTGAATTAATTGTGAAATTTATTTACATATTATTATATTATATTTAAAATTTCTTATTTTTAATAACTTTATTTTTCAATTTAGAGTTCATTTAACTACAATTTTTACACAAAATTTAGAATTAATTTAATTTTAATAAAATTTAATTCCAGCGTGATTAATTTAATATAATTTTTTTGAGTAAAATTTAATATAATTTTTAACATTCTAAGTAAATTTTGTTTATAATTGATAAATCAAATAAATAGAAATTGTTAGATGTATCTATTTTTTTACCAAGAGATTTGTACAATAAATTACAAATGTCATTCATACAAGAAACAAAAACAAATAAATTAAATTTCTCGCATATAACACCTTCAGATCAAGAGGTTCTAAAGTTTTAAGCCTACCCAATCAATATAGGGGTTTTTTCAAAAATATTCTAAAAAATAAAAATATTTTTGAAAATACAACTTTTTTTTAATTTTAAAAATATTTTTTTAATTTTTAATTTTAAAAATATTTTTTTGAGATATATGTTGGGTATACTTTGATATATTAAAAATATACTCAATTTTCAAATATATATATTAAACATATATTTAGTATATTAAAAATATATAAAAAAAATATAAATATTTTTTTTAAAAAAAATTAAATAATATGCTATATAATATAATTTCCTCGTCAATTTATAATGCTATACATTGTCTACGGACTAATACTATAATAATGGGATAACTTTTTATCAAATATGAAAATCTAATATAAAAATATAAATTTATAAATTTTACTAAATTCATCTTAAATCTTATATACAAACATCTTAAATAAAGATAATAATACTTCATCCATTATATATTAAAAGGGTAAAAATAAAAAACATAGATTATATATATATATATATAACTAAAATGGGGCATAATATTCATAATTTTTAATGTTTTTGAACTTTGTTGAAATTCTAAAAATGAACAAAAAATAAAAAATCTAAGTAATGAATTTTTTAAAAAAATTCAGACTTTAGATAAAGAGTATATGACTCTGTATATATTCGAAAAAAAAAAGTGATAAAACTCAAAAAGAATATTTACGTAAAACATATGATTTTATCTCAAACAAGGAGCACATAATTCAAATTAAAAAAAAAAAAAAACTTAAAATATTCGTCACATAAACTTGCTGCCAACTCCACACCTAAGGCGGCGGCGGCGGATATATGATCGGTGACTCTCCTAATTAACAAACTCAGCAGAGATGGAGCCACCGCAGATGTGAAATTGTCAGCGGCTTATTAACCTGACAGTTCAAACTGGCAACTCTCCTATTATGGATTCTTACGATATATGATGATTATACATTTTTAAATAAATTTTGATAAGGAGAAATTCATTACAAATTTAAAATTTTACTTCAAATTATTACCTCAAATATAACCATCAAATCTATCAGTAATTTTTTCTTGACATTATCAAAATTATAACAAATGAAAAAGAAAGGAAGAAACAGAGAATAATATATACTCACACAGAACAAATTAATAAAAGGGATAAAATAATATTGGTTCCCTCTATTGATTATTTTATTAAATTTAGCCATGGTAATCTTAGACAAGATTGACATGAGCACATGATAATTTATAAAAGAAAAAAAAAAGGGAAAATCTTCAATATTTCTCCCATTTCTTCTTGAAATTCCATATTTTTTTGTCAGCCCTAAACAAATAAATTCCATCTTCTTGGGCTTTCCAAGTGCAAGTTTCTCCACCACAACCATCAAAAACAAAATTAGGAGGTTTAGTAGTGAAAGCATCAAATTCTACATGAAATTCCCAATACAACAGCTCGCAATTGAAAATTGTAGGCTTAAAAAAATAAAGTTTGAAGCTAAATTCATATATTTTGTTTGGTGGAATTGTTTGATTTTTCAAATCGTTCTTTCCAGATTTGCAGTGCGCATAAAGGGTTTTCTCATGGAGAACATTTTAAATCTTTACATGGTATGCTTTTAATGGTTGAGGCAACCATAATTCTGAACTACTGCACATGCCCATGAAAATGGCTAAGACAAGCAAGAGAATGATAAGAAATTGGAAATGGTAGATTTTGTTCTGCTGCATTTTTTTTTGGAGGGTTTGATTGGATTTGGATTTGATATTTTTGCTTCTATTTATATGATGATGATGATATGATGTGTAAGGAAATTGCCAATTGCAGTAAAAAAAGTCTTTATATAATGCTTGACATTTGTTCCAAATTTATCAGAAAATGACATCTTAGACTATCTCATTCTATAAGGCATAGTATTATGTATCATTAATCAGGTTTTAATTAAAATTTATGGAAATTCTATCATGTGCCAGATATATATACATATAATCAATAAAAATTAAACAAAATTAATTTTTTTTTCTATTATCACTCAGTCAGTAATTTATTATTTTATGGATGTATATATACTCAGTTCAAGATAAAATTTTCTTAAAATTTAATTTTTGATTTTAAAATTTAAAACTTAGTAGTTTTTCTAGAAATTTAATATTTTGAAAAAAAAATAGATTTATTAAAGTGTTTGTCTATTAGGGAAGTGGAGCTATAATTAAAAGAGAATAAAAATTTGAAATTTAAATTTTAAAAGTAAATTCAAGTGGCAAAAAGTACATTTCGACTGTTCTGACCATTTAACATTCTCCAATTTTAAAATCTTAAATGTTTATTGACTATATAAAAATATTATATCATAAAATTTATTTTCAATATATATATATATATGTATATTTGTGAGTCTATTAATTTCTGTTCTTTATTAATTATAATCATGCAAAAGATCAATAGTTTAACACCATATCTATATCACATTCATTAATAAAGACGAAACAATATATATATATATATGATAATACTAATTAGTATTTTTATAAGATTAACATGGCATGGACTTAACTGAAGTATCTGATTTCAACCTTCCAGGTTCCCATTTGTGTTCAAATTCATCAGTGTGATTTAACCTATTTCTTAAGTAAATCCCATTATCTCTAGCAATCCAAACACAATTTTGATCCATACCGCACCTTAATAAAAAACAACTTTTGAACCAAGACGCGTTGAAGGCAGCATGCGACTTGTCGTCTGGTGCCAAATAGCACCAGAACAGTGTTGTAGAGAAAATATTAACCCTGAATCTCTAAGTAAACTGTTGTCCAAATTTAAGATAATGGATGCCGAGATCATTGTTTTTAGATTTGCAGTGGATAAGTAAAATCTTATTATGGCTCAATCTATTGAACACATGAACATGATAGTATTGAAACCATGAACAACTGTGGGGTGTGATGAACAAACTCATCTCTAATGCCAAAATAAACAAGAATTTCATATTCATTTTGAAAGCGTTGTTTGTTAATTTGCTATATATACTTGAGCTCAATTTCTTGTATATTTATGAAAATTTGTGATACTTATATGTTATTTATATATACGTTTAAAATAAGTATAATATAAGAGTGCTTGTCGTCCATGACTAAGCTACCAATGTAGTAGCACCAGAAAAGCATTGTTGCAGGAAGTTCTGAAGGGAAAATCCAACTTGTTGGAATATGAATGAAGAAAAAGAAAAGTGGGACAAAATTTAAAAATCCCACGTCCAAATTAAAAGAAGAAAATAATGGACATATAAGTTAATAAGGAGCCAAATCTAAAAGTCTTAAGGTATTAGGATATTTACAAAAACTAACCAAAAAAAAATTAAATTAAAACACTTTCCAGCCATACGATGATTGAAAAAAGTTTCAATCATACTAAAAAATTTTACTTTGCAAAATTACGGACATTTTTTTTGCATCAATCAATGGAGTCAAGGCCCGCAGCAGCAGGTTCTTCACCTGCCTAGCCATGACAAGGCATGGCTATAAAGCCATTAATTGCCTCTATGGCCACAGATGTCATTCAATTCCCTCAGTTTCTGCTAGAGAAGGGGGATCTTTTAAGAAAGTGGACAGAAAAATACTACTCTCTTTTGAAGCAGGTTGCCAAAACACACTGTACATAAACAATTTTTATATAAACATTTTTCTAATTCATGTATTAATATTTTAAAAAATTTATATAATTAAAAAATAATTAATTTAAAAACATAATTTATATTAATTATTTTTACATTATATTTTATATACATACTTTTATATTTTTTAATTTATTTATATTTTTAAAAATAATTTTAATATATTATATAAATTTTTTTAATATATTATTTTAGTGGATATGGACACTTTTCATGTCCACTAAAATCTACGAATAATTATTTTTAGCATTTCTTTTAAAATTTATTTTTTAGTATTTAATAAGAATATTATAATATTATCCATATAAATTATTTTTTTAATTAAAATATATGTAAAATATATCGATATATACAGATATATAATTAAATGTATAATAATTTTATACTCTTAATCATTTAAAATTTAACACATATATATTGTTATATATAATATATATCGACATATAACTAAATCTAATATATTTACTCTTATTATTTTAAAATTTAAAAAGTATATATTATTATATATAATATATACTGACATATAACTAAACATATATCACTTTTATACTCTTATTCTTCTAAATTTTTAATACATATATATTGTTATATGTACATATATCAATATATAACTAAATAGATTATAGTTTTATATGCTTATTCTTTTAAATTTTACCACGTATATATATATATATAATATACCAATGAATATTGTTATTTTTTCGATATATCTAGTTATATGTAGCATATATATCTGTATAAATAAATATATAAAATAGTTATATAACAATAAATATCCATGTGTACTTATATATACCTACATATACTAATATATATGCAATATATACTGATATATATCTTTATATAAAATATTTATTGACATATATTATTATTCTTTATTTAAAGTATATATAACATATACCGACATACACTAATATATATCATATATTATTATTTTTTATTTAAAATATATGTAATATATACTAACATATATCCATATATATATAACATATATTATTATTTTTTATAACATATATCTGTATATATCCAGTTATATGTGATATATATCAATATATACTAATATATATATATATATATATAATATATATACCGATATATATTGACATATAATCACATCTATTGTTATTTTTTAATTAAAAAATATATAATATATACAGACATATATCGACATATACTAATATTTATGTAACATATACCGACGTACTGTTATTCTTTTGCAATATATACTACGCATATATATTTATATATAACATATACTAATATATATTACGTAATATTGTCATATATTATATGTTATATGTCGTTATATGTTACATATTACATAAAATTATATATTTATCTTATTATATGTAACATATAAATATATATATTATTATTCTTTTTGGTATATCTAGTTGTATGTGACATATACTCACATATAACTAAATGTATAAAAAAATTACTGTTATTTCTTTTTAAATTCATCATATATATCTAATTATATATAACATGTACTCACATATACCGAAATATAACTAAACTAACGCATAACAATATATATCCATATATAAATGCATATATTGTTATTCTTTAGATGAATTGGATCTTTGTTAATAGTATATATGTTGTCAAAAATTATAAATACATAACAATAAATTTTAATTTAATAACTCTAATTTTTTTTTTGTAAAAATGTTGCAAATTTAAACTTTTGTTTAAATATAATTAATCAATAATTTTCATTTCAAAAAATACATTTTTCTTCATTTATTTATGCTCATAAAAATGATAAAATAAATGAAATGGTGGTAATCTTTTATTAAAATAAATTATGACCATTCATTTATAAATTTTAACTCAATGAACATTAGATCAAATTTCGGAATTAATTTTTAAAAAATATTTAATTAAAATTTTTGTCAAAGTATATATAATTAATTAGAAAAAATAAATATCAAAAAATAAAATATATTGTACACAATAAAAATTAATACCAGGCAATCAATAGTGAAAATTCATTAATATTTAAAGAATTAAAGTATAATTTGCAAGTTGAGCAAATATATACAATGTATGGTATAATTGGCCAAAAAAGTCAAACTCTTGAATTCAAACAATATGGTACATATATTATAACACCGTTTCTTATCATGACAGAAAGAAATTATCAGTAGCTGCTCGACTTTCTCTCTTGGACATCAGATATGTAGATTTTGAAAATGCTGTGATTGGAACAATCTTGACAATACTTAATGCTGGAAGTGTTGTTCTTACCTTCTTTTCCAATTACAATTTATTTTTAGCAGGTTCTTTTCAAAAAAAAAAAAGCTAAAGTTAAAAAGAAGAAAAGTTAAAAATAAAAAAAAAAAGAAAAAAATAAGAGCAGTAAAAATAAAAATAAAACTTAAAATACCATGTAATTTTCTCTAAGGCATTTTTGATAAAAGACTCACTCTTATCACAGGCACATATGCTATCTTTAGCCCACTCTCTATCAATATACTCACATGAACAAATAAGAATTTTTCCTTTTTCAAAGATTAAGCTCAAGTCCACTCTCAGATAATCAAGACTTGGACCGGGCACAACCAAATTTTAACATGGTATCAGAGCTGATATGACGTAGCGCCCTAATAATCTAAGGTCCAAGATGATGAAGGCCCATTAAAAATCAATGAAGCACACTTGATGTATTTGGGCCGACAGCAACAAGCCAAGGCTCATAAAAAAAACATATTGCCTAAGACCTAAAGTCCGAAAAGAAATAAAGTCTTAGCGAAAAAGACTCGAACAATAATCTGTAACCTCTGAGATTCTACTTGAAGAGTATAAGTTCAGGTAAAGAAATGAGAGAAACCTAAGACCTCTGAGATTAATATCTAAGATAACTTAATTCATATCCAATTTGGACTTTAATTATATCTTGTAATTTCCTGCTAAATATAATATAATCTCACGTAGATTAAATACAAAATGTTAAATGAATTTTATATAATTAGTTCATATTAAGTATAATACAATCTCATATGAATTAAATATAAAATATTAAACGAATTTATATATAATTGGAGCTCTCCAAACTCTGCTAAATATAATATAATTTTACATGAATTAAATATAAAATCTTAAATGAATTTATATATAATTGATTTATGTTAAGTATAATACAATCTCACATGGATTAAATATAAAATATTAAATAAATTTATATATAATTGGACCTCTCCAAACTCATTAGCTTTGAATTGACATTTATTCAATCTTAATATAATTTTTTAAACCGACCAATTTTTGTAAGAAAAAAATTATATAATATGTCACTTTTTAAAATTTTCTAATGTCCTATAATTTTTTTAAAAAATCAAAAATATATATTTTTTGAAAAATTGAAAAATAAAGATTTTTAAAAGAAAAATAAATGTTTTTCAAAAAATATATATATATATATATATATATATATATTTACTTTTTTCATATTTTTATATAACGTAAAAAAAGGACAAAAATAGTTTATAATGTAAAGAGGCAAATCAAATTAATTAACTTAGACCCAAAACTGTAGAAAAATGAAACAAAGTTCAAATTGTAACTTTTAAAAACACTCAATTGTTCTAACCTATTCTTAGTATTCAAAGATTGATTATAATGCAATAGTTAATTTTTCACATTAAAAAATAATTTTCTCTTCTCATCACTGATCTGGCTATACCTAATTTCTTACAAAATGGCAATGAGGTTATATAATAAGTCATTCGAAAAAAAATCTCATAAATGAACTAGAATCAAAATAGTTATTAATTAACAATTCAGTAAGCATTTTTTTTCCAATTGCAATATTCAAAGAATATGGCAATGTATCCATTAACGATACTTGATTAAAATAAATAAAATATATTAAAATTGCTAAAAGATAGATTTTGCGACAATTATAATGTTAAAATATATCTATTTATACTTATTACAAACGTTTCATAAAATAAGAAAATAAAGAAACACATATATAATGATTTTATTATATATACTATATTGTAGTTAATTAATAGTAATAATTAATTAAAATTCATAATAATATAATATATTAATATTCCAGCTTTTCTCTGGTTTTGTTCTAGTTGTATCGATACACATCCATATTCATTGCCATTAGTACTACTCCCTATTTAGGTGGCTCAAAGATTGAGTCTAATACCTTGTCAACGCCTAGACCAAACTCTCAAAGAATAATGGACCTCGATATTGAACACTGAGAGTTTGACTGAACTCTTAGTGTCGAAGAGACAAATATCTGATACAGCCGTCACACGGAATTGACACTTCTTGAAGATTTGTCGGCACATTCCAGCCTTATTTTATACTTTCAATTATAAATAGGAGTGAATCTCCATAAATAAATTTTTTTTTCTCATTTTCTTAGCTTGCTTATTGCAAACAGACTGAGTTCTGACTAAAATATTAGAGTTTTCTCACTGGAAACTTGATCAATTTTCTTGTTAGGCAAGAGAACCAATAACTAAACTCAAACCCAAACCAAGAGTCATCAGGAGTCCTTGTCATCAGGCATGTCTGTCAAGTAAACTCCATCATCTTTAGCAATCCAAAAGCAACTTCGATCTTTATCACACGTACAAAAAATGTATGTACTCTGCTCAAAAGCTACGAATTCGGCCTAAAGATTTTTATCAGGAGCCAAATGACACCTAAAAAGAGTAGACCCGATTGGGTGCATTCTGAAACTACAGTGAAAATCTTCCTTCATTTTCAGAAAATGGCTGCCAAGGTCATCATCTGCAGATTGGCAGTGCACGAACGAGGTTTTTTGGTCTCAATCCACCCACTAATGTTGGGTCTAACAAACATACTCATAACTAATGCCAAAATAAAAAATAATTTCATTTTGATTTTGAATTAGCTTTTTTTTTTTTTTACTAAGGACAAGGCTTATATATAGGGGTTGTGTTGAGATTTTTGTCAATGGATATGTAATTAATCTATTAATTTCGATGTGGGTCTTCAATATGAAATTAGAAATTCAATAAAATAGAAATAATTTTCCATTTTATTGTTTACTTTTTGTTGAGTAAATGAGAAGGTTAAGTTTTAACTTCTGCAAAGATAATCTTAATTAGTGGTTTGCCTTTTCTCACCAAATTATAACACCAGTTATTTTATGTATCAACAGGGCATGAATTGCTAAATTTTGTTGAGCACGATGTACAGTGGCAAAATTAAAATTACTAAGAGGAGACAAAATTTTTAAAAAAAAATTACTGACGAATTTAAATTTTATTTTATTTTCATAATAAAAAATTAATGCAAATAGTTAGTATTAATATTCATATTCAATTTTATTTTCTTATTAAATATTTAAATATTAAAATCTTTACTATTTTTATTTTAATATTTAAATGTTGCTTTAAAAAATTACACAATATATACTATTTTTAATAATGTCTATATATTTTTTGAAATATTTAAAAAAAGTGTTTGAACTAATTATTTTTTATTTGTCCAAAAAATTAATTATTTTTTATAAATTTATGTGATAGAGTATTTTTTACAAACATCAAAACATCAAATCCTAATTTATAATCAAATTCTAAAATAATTAACCTAATTATCAAAGCTCCAAATTCAATTCATAATCAAATTTAAAAATTATTAATCTAATCATCAAAACTTCGAATTCTAATTCATAATTAAATTTTAAAATATAATTAATTAAATCATCAAACAATAAATTAGAATATATAAATTAAACTTTAAATTAAACAATAATTATAAATATTTATAATACTCAATAATATTATCAAAATAACAAATTAAAAACTAATTTTAAATTTATAAAATAATTAATATTTAAAAACTAATTTTAAAGAAATATATATAAGTTAATATAATTAATCTATTGTATACACATAATTAATCTATTATGTAAATATATATATTTATATATCCCCTCTAGTTCCCACCCTTATTTTATTAATAAATATAATTAGTTATAATTTCTTAATTAGTATGGATATATATACTAATCGTCGTCCATTTTTCACTTAATTAATTAGTATATAGAAAGAATCAGATGAAAGGGGGCAATTTTTTTAAAAAAAATTACAGGCAAATTAAGATAAAATTAAATATTTAATATTATAGTAAAATTTAGATTTTTATTATAAATTTATGTTGAATGATTTGTGTGTGTATTAATTCTAACCGCAAGTGCACGTATCATAACAAGTAGTAAAGTGAATGTAAGGATCGTTTCCATAGAAAATGAGTAATTTAACTAATCAAAATTCAGTTTGACTTATCTAAAAATAAAAAGATTAAGTTGAAATTTTAAAATTATTGACTAACAATCTCTACTTTAAAATTTAAAATTAAATTCAAATTTAAAATTAAATTAAACTAAGATAATTATCTACTAATTTAAACTTTAAATTAAAATTCAAAATTTTAAATTCAAATAATTAAGATAAACAGATAGGATTAGATTTCGTTAGAATAATTTCAAATGAGCAAAAACTAAATTTAAAATTAATTTAAAATTTTCATGGATCAAAATTACTAATTCTTTAAAATTTTATCTTCTTCTCTTTCAAGCAAGAAAATTAATAATTGATGGAATTTATAAGTTCTATTTTCATAAACAATAAACTACAACAATCTATCAAGCTCAAATAAATTAAGTTGGTCTTTAGATTATTCTTTTATCTCTAAAAAAATTTCTAATGTTGTTGATTTCATAATCTAAAATTATACCTAACTTTTACTCAACATATGATTTCAATATAATAAGCAATTGATAGTAAATCAATCACAAGCATTAAGAATAAAATCAATAAAACTTTAATTCAAAAAATAAATAAGTAGTTAAATTAATCAATACCTATCATCTATAATTCTAAATCCACATAATCTCACTAAGAAGATTAGTTGTTCATATCTAAATTAAAAATAAAAATAATAGAAATGAAGAAATATCTCATAAAATTCATAATATTAAAACTGAACTAATGAATTAACAAAGAAATCAAAGAGTCAAAAATTAAAATTTTACACCATATTGAATATTCAAACTAGAATGAAGAATCTTGTAGAGGTGGAGTCCTCCTCTGGCACAAACTTCTTCTTCCTTTGATTTCTAATGGTGGATTAAGCTAATCAACTAGAGAAAAATAAAAAGTGTAGACGAGTTTTTTCTCTGTGGCCCCTATAAGCTCTCTGTCTCTTTTTTTTTCCAAGTCACCTCTATTGTTTTTCTCCTCTTTAATTCCCTAAAACAGACTCCTACTTTTAATCAATTTCTGCTGAAATTCGAATTTAAAATTTCTAACTAAATTTCTATCAGAGAGCAACCTCATCTCGAATTGACTCTTTCAGCAAAGTTATTGTCCTTGAAGAATAGATGATTTTAGACTTTTGAATCACCTCAATTGATTACGGACTCTCAAGTTATGGCACAATTACTCTCAATAGCTCAGACAAAAATTATGCTTTTATATTTTACGCCCAATTTCAAATTTATAGTTGGAGGCCCAAACGAACTCGGATTTTGATGAACCAGACCTTTCTGTGATGTCTTCTATCAACTTCATGTAGGCAACTTTTTAAATCTTACACTTTATCATCATTAAAATCTTCATTGAAACTCTGAAAGTATAATCTATCTAAAATTTCTGCTTATAAGAGCCCTACAACAAATTAATTTAAAACTAAGCTTTACTCAAAAAAACAATGCAACTAGAATACATAATTAAGCTTAGAATAAGTAAATTCAACTTAATTTCATATAAAAGCTGATAGAAAAATATATATTCATTATATACTTATCAATTTCTATTAAAAAATTATCTATCAAAATTTTATATTATTTATAAAATTTTAAAGTTTTATTATTTTTTTTATGTATCTTTATTTAATTCTTGGATCTAATAATTAATTTATAAAATTTTATAAAAATCAAATGATTAATATCTAAAAATATATTAATATATAATTATATATATTTACAATTGAAAATGATATATTAAAAGTATATAATTTAATAAAAAAGGTATAATTGTATATAATTTTAATTTAAAAGTATATAATTATATATATATATATATAATTTTAAGATATATTAAAGGAATATAAAATGATTAATTATATAATTATATATATAATATTATTTCATAAAATTATATATAATATATATTAAAATATTTATATATATTATTAATTATATAATAATATACATAATATTATTGTATAAAATTATATATAATATATATTAAAATATTTATATATATTTAGAATATTATATATATATATATAACTACTATGGGTTCAAGGGGGTCGGTCGACCCTGTGTGCCCTATAGTAGTTTTGCATCGATAAAAAAATTTGCATTGACAACATTTTTTTCAAATGTTACAACCAAGGGATGAGGGAATCGATATTAGGTTATTCAAGAGAATGTATTTGCCGTTAGGCTAAGTTTCGGTGTACATGTTGTATTGATAACATTAATTACGGATGCATTAGGAAATTATTTTTGCTATGCCTTTAGATTTAATTATATTGGTGGGATTTTTATTTCGGTTTTGCTATATTGTATTAGGCAATTTGTATACTTTTTTTATATGGTTTTTTAAAGTTGAACATTTGTTTAAAACTTGCAAGCTTTATGGTGCAGTATTGGTATTCTGTTTTTCTAAGTTTTATATACATTGCCAATGTAAGGCGCTACAAATACATGTTTATCCCAGCTAAGCAGCATGGACATGGAATTTCCTGACATATATAGAACCAATTAAAGCCCAAATCCAAATATAAAGTTGCTAAGGCAATAAAATACAAAGGAAAAATATATTCTCCATCATATTTTTTTTTAATTTTTATTTTTTTTACCGATAATATTTTAGTTATTTTATTATAAACTCACAATAAAGTCATTATAAATCATATAAAATTTATAAAGTCATAATAATCCTATAATAAACTTATTATAAACTAATAAAAATATGATATTTTGATAAATATTTCATAAATTCTGGTATTTTGATAAATAATTTTAAAAAAATAAAAATTGATATTATTGTATAATTTCTTCTTCTTTACATATATTAAGCTAGATGCATATCAATTTCCTTTGAATTTAAATCATGTAATGCATGCAAACTATACCCATTATTATTATTTTATTTTTCTATATATATCTTAGGTTGGTTTCATTAAGTGATTGGATTTAGCCGTTGATTATTAGTGGTGAATGAAAACATTAACATTATTAATTTAGATGAATCATAGTCAAACATATGCATTTTTTTTTCCATTAATGATATCATAATTGTTGAAATTCATTGGCTTTCTGTGCCTTTACCTTCGGCTTGCTTCATATATTAGAAGTTTTAGACTTGTGACATTGATATTTTTGATATGAGTTCGTTCTTGATAAAATTTTCATTTTATATATTCTAACACTCTTCTCAAATATAGCTGGACTATAAAATAAATTATCAAATTAATATAGACTTGTTTCACATATTGAAACGGTTAAACTTATGCACACAAAAAAAGTGTTAAACTTATGATATTTAAGTTTTGGGATATGAACTCCTTTTTTACTCATATATATATGTATATATATATATATCCCTTTAATATTTTTTTATTATATTTTTATAGTATTTCTTTTTCATAATTCTGCTTATTTTAACCATGGAATTGCTCGGATTGATAATGGATTTTCAGGTTAGATATCATAACTCCAAGTAATTAATTAAGACCTTATACACTTACTAACTTAATTAATTAATATATATTTTCATTCAATTAAGTGGGTGTGAGAATATTGGGAATTGAACTCACCAGACATCCATGCAGCTTGGGCTAATTAAGAATTAACTAATTAATAAATACTGCCAGATTATGAAAAAACATTATCAAATCTCATAAGATTTGTTTCCTTAATTTGGCACATTTATAATTGAAAGCCATGCGACCTTCCTTTTATGTTTTCTAATCGTCTTAAATTCAAAAAAGATTTCAAAATTAATTAATTTTAAAAAGCATTTGAAAGAACTGGAGAATTTATTAATTAGTCTGTTTTTTTAAGAGAATTAATCAGTTAGTTCACAATAAATTTAAATTTAACCGGCCTTCTATTGTTTGTTGCTGTTGATTTTATTTTATCAATTTAAATTTATGTTATCAAATAACGTATATTAACTTTTAAGCTCTCTTTTTTTCTAGATTTTTTTTTATTATTTCTTCCTCGATATATAGAGAAGTATTTAATAGAATGAAATTACAGAAATGAAGCGCAAGAAATATATAAAAATAGAGTTCGTGTAACTATCCACTCAAAAACATTTTAAACATTACAATATTGAAATATCTAAAAGTAAAGACACATAGAAAATGCAAATTAATAATAATAATAATAATAATAATAATAATAATAATAATAATAATAAACAGATGAAAAGCCAACATAACTAAAAATAAGAACCTCACACAATAACTAGCTTAACTGCCATAATACTAGAGTTCCTTATCAAACTCTAGCCAGCTTAACTAAGCCAGAAAGTCGGAAACTAGAAATTATAGTTTTTCAAGGGCATGGAAGACCCCAGTTCCACTACCAACATTGTTAATAAAATATTACTAACCATAAAACAGAGTTATAATTTTTTAATAAAAAATAGAAGTGTCTAATTTAGATAATTTTTATTTTAAAATGAAGGTGTCTAACTTAAGTATTTTTAGTTCAAAATGGAGGTGTCTAACTTAGGTAATTCTTAATCCAAAATAAAAGTGTCTAACTTAAGTGATGGTGGTCAAAAATAAAAATGTCTAACTTAGATAAAAGATGTATCTAACATTTGACAAAATTTCACCAATCCAATTTTTAAAGCCTATACAAACCCTTAAGATCTCATTTGGAAATCATCCCAAAATTAGAAAATTAAAGAGAGATTAAGAGAAAAGCTTAAGATTGAGTGTTAGCCATTAACATACTATTTGTAAGGTTTAGTCTGAGCCATAAACACTTGTTGAGTTTGAGAGTTAGTCTAGAAAAACTCTTGTAATGGGTTTGAGTATTACTCTTAGAAAAACACTTGTAAAGTTTGGTATGAGTTTGTGAAAACACCAAGTTGGAAAGTGAACTTGCAAAACTCTAAGTATAGTAGAATACCCAATTGAGATTTGGGAGTGGATATAGGATTATTGAATCCGAACCACTATAAATTTATTTTTGGTATAATTGGGTGTGGATTGTGAGTGTTGTAAACACTTTGTATACCTTCTCTCTTTAATAAAATAATCTTTAGGGGTCTAGAGACGTAGACACAATTGGCCAAACTCCATTATCAAATTTGTGTGTATTATTTTCGCTGTTAATTTTCATTCTCACTAATCTGATTATAGAAAAATCTGCGTGATTTTCCCAACAACTAATATCAGAGTTGCTGGTTATGAATTCAGTCAATTTTCTATTAGGTTACTATGTATATAAATAGTAAATTTTATGAATAGTAAAATTTTATGTCTGTTTGATAATGGACGTGTTCTAATATGTAGTGGTTCACAAGAATTATCAGAAAAGATTCAGAGGAAGTCAGTTTCGAGTGGGAGTGATGACTACAGACGAAAGACGCATCGGTAGCTCAACATCTAAATGAACTCAATACAGTCACATCCTAGTTAAGTTTAGTTGGGATTGAGTTTGATGAAGAAGCACGAGCATTAATACTTTGTCTTCTCTACTGGAAAGTTAGAATGCTACTGTCACAGCTGTGAGTAGTTCGTCGGAAAGTAATAAGTTAAAAATTGATGATGTTCGTCAGCTAATTCTCAGTAAAGAGACCCGATAAAGAGAGTCAGGTGAATCATCAACCTCTTCAGTTTTGCATACAGAGTCGAGATGTAAAAATTCAACCAAAGGAAATGGGGGTGACAAATCTAACCACCGAGGTAGATTAAAGGACCAGGAGGCGAAGATAGAGGCAGATATTTCTTCCAGCTCAAGAAGAGATGATTGATATGCTCATTGGAGAGCAAAGAGGAATCTTGCGTGTTAGACTATGGAGTATCATTCCATGACACTTCGTAAAAAAAAAAAATTCTTCGAGAGGTATGTCCTTGGAAACCTTGAAAAGGTGTATCTTGATGATGATCAACCATGTGATATTATTGGTAAAGGTGTAGTGAAGATTAAATTGAATGGGTCTATTGGGAGCTGAAGGATGTCAGACATATTCCCAATTTGAAAAAAAAATTTAATCTTAGTATGACAGTTGGTCAGTGAAAACTACACTATAATCTTCTATGGTGATGATTGAAAGATTTAATAATGATAATAAATTTTAAGTAAATATTTAGTAGTTGTAATTATATTCTTAAATATTGTTATAATAGTAAATATTTAATTATAATAATTGTTATAAACTTTTAGTTATACAATCATTTAAATTTATATATGTATACTTAATATTAATAATAACAGTAGTAATACTAATAATATTAATTATTATACAAATTTTAAAAATTATTAATATTTATAAAATTTTAATTATAATATTTTATTACTACAATAGTAACAATATTACTAATAAATTATTACTTCCTAAAATTTATAGTTTAGAAATTATCATAACCCATGCTTAAAAATAATAACATAATTATTATATCTATAATAATACAAATCTTAATTAAGTAATTAATTTCATGAAGTATTATAAATTTTTAAATCATATTTTATTTAATACTTAATTTAATTATTTAATAATTGATTAACTCCTTTATGATAATATGATTAACTTATTTCGATTTTATAAATAAAATTCTTATATAATAAATAATTTAATACTATTATTTAATATAACTTAATTTACTAAACTATTTACTTATTATTTTTTAATTAATTTACTTATCTTATAAATATACTTATTTATATCTTTATACCTTAATTACTAGAAATTTATTTTGTAATTACTGATAAATTTATAATTCAAGAATTGAACTTAACTTAACTATCAATATATTTAATCTAAGCATATATATTATTCTAATTAATTAATCATTAAATAACTATATATGTATATACATAATTCTTAAATATAATTGATAATATATTTAGATTTATTATCTAACAATAATCTACTAATTCATAATTTTATCAATTCATTATTTATATTAATTTGTTCTATAACTTAATAAATATAATTAACTATAAGTAATTAATCAATTAATATTATAATTCCTAATTTTCTAATTTCACTAATTTTTTTACTAATTTCTTTTTAGTTTATCACTATATAAATTTTACTTATAATAATTCAAAATCTAATTTTCTTTATTTATTTTTAATTTATCATAAATTCTACATGTAAATTAAAATTCTAATTTCTTTATTAAATCATAACTTAATTAATTAAATTTATTTTATTTTATTTATTTATATCTAATTTATCCTAATACATATATAGTATTTTTTTTATACTAATCTATAATTCGCATATGATATACCAAATCGAAACTTAAAATGAGAAGATTCTAAAAATATTCAATTTGCCAAAAAAAAGTAGCCAAAAAATAGTTGAAAAAACTTTTCAAAAATGACGCCGGCATGAGCTCCGGTGAGGCAGTCAAACGGCGCATGCGGCGGCTCCAGGCGACGGATCATGGCGATTTTGATAGCGTTGAAAAATTCAGCGAGTTGGCTTCACCGATGTCTGGCACGTGACACAAAAATCTCACTCGAAGTCGACGAACGGAAATAAAAAAAATTATTGCTTCAATTTCTCTCCCTCTCTTTTTTCCCGTTCCGATTTCCCCATTTATTTTCTGCACGAAATTTCTTCTCTCTATCTCTCGTTTTTCCTTTCTTTCTTATTTTCTTTCTCTTTTTAACAATTTCATTCCTAATCTAATTAATAATATGTTAATTAATAAATTAAAATCTAATGATTTGTCCATCAAAATTTACTAGATCAATTTTAATGGACCAAAATAAAAGTTTTCTATTACCTAATTTCTGATTTGATTTTTATTATTATTATATTAATTTTATATTTTATTTTTATTTATATATTTATTATTATTATTATATTTATATTTATATTGGTATTACCACTATAAATATATTATTATTATTATTTTATCTAATTGTTCCACTTATTATTATTATTATTATGTATATATTTACTTTAACAATTAAATTTTAACTTTTATTATATTATTATTATCAAAATTACAAGGTATTACAGAGATAGAATAACTATTTAAAGATTTATGTGTGGTATATTGCTTGTATGGATTAGGTATTATTTCATTCTCATGAAAATAGAGATTTAAGCCTTACCAATCAAATTTCTCTTTCTTAAAAAAGAAGTGGATGAAACTTGTAATAGGTAGATATCTTAGATTTAAGAATTGAGTATTTGATTGAAAAGATTAATTAGACCTAATTAGAAAGACTCCAATAAAATCTAATCCTACATTCATATTATTAATTATTTAGAATCCATTTTAGAATAAGTAGTTGAATTAGTTACATTAAGTTTTTAATGTTTGCAACTTTCTAATTTTCGGATAATAGTTGATTTGGGTTAAGTTAATCAAGATACACATCCACTATAGAAACGATACTCATACTCGCACTTTATTACGTATTGCAATATCGCACACTTACGGTTTTATTTATAGCATACACATAGTAGAACCAATGCTTAACACAACCTACACACATACAACATTATTATAAGATTTTATAATTAATAATGAAAATTTTAAATTTTAAATATATAATACATAACAATATAAAATATATTTTACAAATTAACTATTTATTACCTAAATGATAAATTATTAATTCATTTTCAATATCCTTTTTTTGTTAAGCTATAAAATTACAATTATGAATTAGTATCATTAAATATATATATATATATATATACTATCTTTTATAACCCTAGATGTTATTAGTTGTTGAATAAACATTTTTTCCCTCACTATATTCTCTCTCATGCAAGGTTCTTTTTTTTATTTTTATTTTTTCTGTAAGATTTGAATATTAGAAAATTCTATCTTAGATCTAATACATCTACTCATATCTGATAGTAAACTGCTAAATGAGAGATAATAGAAATAACTGCATTTATTTAGTTTTCATTAGTTGAGTACGTATGCACTGGATTCAAGATATAATTTCCCTTGAATATCTTAGCTACAGTGGTAGGTTAAAATTCCTTTGTATAATCTCTTTAGAGATTGATTGTCACGATTTATCCTATCTCAACATATTTTTTCTAACTTGCAGCTTCCATATTTGTTTACAAATATCCTATCGTTCACTATCATTGTTTTTTCAAAGATCTGAATGTCTTAGCTCTAATGATCTGAATGTCTTAGCTACAACACTGATAGCTTAAGATCTCTTTACATAATCTATACAGATATACAGAAAAAAAAAAAAAAAGACATTCGCCTTGATTTGCCATTTCTCTGTATTGGCATATTATTGGATAAAAAACTATGTAGAGGATCTAATTAATACTATGATATCAAATATATACATAAATATATAACAATCCACGATATAAAGATTTTATTGATCCTTCTACATACATACATATATATATATATATATATATATATATGAATGTATACAGTTTAAACAACAAGCCGACCAGTATAGTTTTCCATTTCTTTATTTTTGGCCAGGATAATGCATGTTATCTTGGAGTAGTCTGGGCCTATATATAATCAAGAAAAATTATCTGTAATAATTAAATAATTATTAAATATTTGCCTAAAATTTATAAAGAGATAAATTATTATAACATCGAATCATATTCTATACTTACAAATTTTAAAATTTTTTTAGTTATTACCATAATTGGTTGAACAATTAAGCACATATATACTAAACGAGAAATTATAAAAATTTTCGATTAGAATTAACCTCAAGATTTCGAAGATATATATATATATATATATATATATAATAAGGTCCGTCAACTAAAAGAAAATGCTATTAAACTAAATAGACAATAATTTATGATAATATTTTGATGAAGAAGAGACAAATTGCTAACAAAATTCCAAAACAAATAAAATTATTACCTGATAAGGAATAAAACACGACAGCGTTAACTAACATAACTGCATATAACAGAAATTCCGCCATGAAGTGAAATCAAGGGTGAAGGAGAGAGCCAGCGCCACCATCAGCACAACCACTTCCACCACCAATTCCACCGCCAATACCGCCGCCGCCAATTCCCCCACCAATACCACCACCAAGACCTCCACCACTTCCACTCTCTCCTCCTAAGCCACCTAGTCCACCTAATCCACCAATCCCACCACCAAGCCCACCGCCAATACCACCACCACCACCACCACCAACGCCTGCAAAGCCACCAACTCCGCCAAATGCAACGAAATTCTTTTGATCATCGAGGCCTGCTGCAGTTTCTTTTTTATTAGGCATATTTCTTGCAGTTGCACTAGCAATTGCCAGAGCAAGTGCAAGCATACAAAACGACCTTGCAGATGCCATTATGCCTCTTTCTTGGTACTGTGTTTGTGCTGTACTCTAAAGTTGTGAGTGTTGGGAAAATCGCTATTTTCCCGCCCTTCGGACCGTATTCAAGCAGGAACAAATGAGAAAATAAAATAATGACTGTGAAATTAAAGAGAATAAAACACAATGATTTAACGTGGAAAACTCCCGAATGGAGAAAAACCACGGTCGTTGTCTAACGACAACCAAGAAAAATATTCACTATGCGGCAAATTGTTACAACCACAAATTACAAAATATTTTTCTAACCGACACCCACAAAACAACCCCAAAATATTTATACTCCAAGGAACTCCAAGAGATTGATTCTCTAATTCCTAATATAAACTACTTGGTGTTTAACCTATAGCTCTCTTTAAGCTACATTTTGTGTTTTCTTGGTGTATTTACAAATGGAGAGAATGAGCCTATTTATAGGCTTCAAATGCAAATAAATTGTCAAACTAAATTAGGTGAAAATTAGGCTAAATTAGGCACCTCCCATTTTCACCTCCCATTTTTGACAATTTCTTCCTTGTTAGGCACCTTGCATTTTTGACTTTCTTTTTTTTCATTTTTATTTTTCAATTTTGGTGTGCTACCACCAACAATCTCCACCTTGAAAAATAAAAACACAACATTGTCTGTTACCGACAATCATAATTCTTAACTTCAAGAATTAACATACTCCACCATAAAAGAGTATCACCACTTGGAATTATTTCGCCAACTCCAAGAATTTTCCATCGGCCATGTCGGATCCCGCTAATAGTTTATGGTGCAACCCTCCTGTTGACTTTTCCGAGAGTTCATTAGCCATCGACATCATTTTTCCACCACATGCTTTGCATCAACTGTCAACCAATGTAGCACGCATTTCTGTGGACCAGCTACCAATATTCCGTCCTCTTCCATGGCATCTCAACGGGTAGCAATCATGCCATGAGGACACATTTCTCTCAACTACAGAGAAAGCTCATCATCTCCTTCGCCACAGGAGATCACATTGGCAGCAACAACGTTAGAGCTTCTAGCCGAATCAGCTCCACCGTTCGGGCAATCCTTCCTCACGTGTCCAGTTTGACCACACCCCCAGCAGACAACCTTCCTCTTTCCGGAGCCTTTATTCTTTTTCCTGATACCGACAGATAAAGCTGAATTCTCATAAGATTTATTTTCCATTTCATTCAGTCTTCTCTCCTCAGTAATGAGCTTACTAACCACATCCGCATACACCACTTCCTTACTACCATATTTCAGAACAAGCTTCATGTGCTCATATGTTAAAGGAAGTGACAGGATGAGCCGGAGAGCTTTATCTTCATCTTCGGTTTTCACTCCAAGAGTTTCTAATTCAGAGATAATACCATTGAGGACACTCAGGTGATCGGACAGCTTTGTACCTTCCGCCATTTTCAACGTATAAAATTGCTCTTTCAAATATAACCTGTTGGATATATTTTTTCCCTGATACAATTCTTCCAGTTTCTCCCACAGCTCCTTTGTCGTGGACAATCCAAGCACATTAGCAAGAACATTTTTTGCTAGACACATGCGAATTTGACTTGCCGCCTTGATATCCAGCTCCTCCCATTCTTCGTCACTAATCTTGGATTTTTCTGAGTCTCCACTGCCACCGCCTTTTTCTGAATTTCTTCCGCTGACTGGTTTACCCTGCAAAACCTTATGTAGTCCAGACTGTATCAACACGTCTTTGACTTGCACTTGCCACAGTGCAAAATTCATTCTCCCATCAAATTTCTCAATCTCGCATCTCATTGCCGACATGCTTACTTTGTGCTTAATAAAGGACCAGAAATAAATATTACACCAGGTAAATTCCCAGGTAAGAGGAGGAGTCACAAAGGTCTCACTTAAAATCCACTTGCCTTAGACTAAATTCGTGTCGTTTGACAGAATTTACCTCGACATGTAATTATTTATCTCACCACCAATACTCAAGCACACCAAAGCAAAACGGCTCCACCTTTTCCAAAGCTCCACCAGCTTAAAAACAAAAATAATTTTTAACAAAAATCTTTTCTGATGTGGAAGATCAGACCAAGCTGCAACCACAGAGCATACTAAGATTTTTGACAAAAAATTATAACACCTAAGCTCTGATACCACTTGTTGGGAAAATCGCTATTTTCCCGCCCTTCGGACCGTATTCAAGCAGGAACAAATGAGAAAATAAAATAATGACTGTGAAATTAAAGAGAATAAAACACAATGATTTAACGTGGAAAACTCCCGAATGGAGAAAAACCACGGTCGTTGTCTAACGACAACCAAGAAAAATATTCACTATGCGGCAAATTGTTACAACCACAAATTACAAAATATTTTTCTAACCGACACCCACAAAACAACCCCAAAATATTTATACTCCAAGGAACTCCAAGAGATTGATTCTCTAATTCCTAATATAAACTACTTGGTGTTTAACCTATAGCTCTCTTTAAGCTACATTTTGTGTTTTCTTGGTGTATTTACAAATGGAGAGAATGAGCCTATTTATAGGCTTCAAATGCAAATAAATTGTCAAACTAAATTAGGTGAAAATTAGGCTAAATTAGGCACCTCCCATTTTCACCTCCCATTTTTGACAATTTCTTCCTTGTTAGGCACCTTGCATTTTTGACTTTCTTTTTTTTCATTTTTATTTTTCAATTTTGGTGTGCTACCACCAACAGTGAGGTCGTTTTATAGGCATGATAAAGCTGTGAATGGCAGTTTATTGTATTAAAAGCATTGAATGTATCCATATGGTATCCGCCTGCGAGAATGGAGGGTAGCTTTATATTGTCTCAACAATTTATGATGGACACCTCAAAACACTTGTTACAACACTTAGCACATATAATAAATGGCAATTTCAGAATTTATAAATTAATATAATATGTTCTCTTATTATGAACCAATGTTCGTTGTAGCAAAATGATTTTTGGATGCATGAACTTAATTTTATGTATAATAATCCTTTTGTATACATATGGCAAGAAAATTTAAAGTACATAGACAAAAAAAAAATGGTTTCCATATGCAAGTGATTTCAGCAGTCCGAGCAAAAATTGAAGAAGATAAAACAATTATCAGCCAATTAATGTTCATGAGTAAAGGGCCAGTCGGATTGTACTTGAAGAATTGGTGTTGGGACGTAATCTTACATCAAATAATAATAAAATAACTTAAAAGCTTATAAGTGAATGGATATTGAAATTAGCATAGGCTAATTAATTTTACGCAAGCGATTTTCAACATTTATTCATTTATAAGTATATTATGCACGAGCCATTTGACCTTAATTTATACTGTTAATATGCCTTGAATATATTTTTGATCCAATTTAGCATTTTTTGAAAAATAAGTAAATTAGTTAGTCAATCATTGTTGGCATTCTTTGACAAAAATAAGCAAATTAGATAGCCAACCATTGTTATTTTTTGATAATTTTAGGCTATTTTTATTGACAATTTTAAGCTAATTTTTTGTTTTTGCTATAATCCTTATGCCTATATAAATGGGTAAAAATGCAACTTATTTGTATATAGAATGAGTTAAGAAAAACATCTCTAGTAATATTTATTTTTGTATTATATTGAAAGCTCCTAAATTAAGTGAGTGCAGTGGGTGTAATTGGGGTTATGGCTGTGAGTGTTATTCTATGAATTTGTATCGCTTTCATTATTAGTGGATTTGCTCTTCTCCTTCGCTCGTGGACGTAGACTAAAGCCGAATCACGTAAATTTGTGTGTTCTTATTTATTTTTTCTATTTTGTTTATCGCATTTTGCCCAAATAAATATTTTATTTTCCCAATCAATCCTAAAAAATTGATATTAGAGCATTGTTAATATTTGTTTGGAATTAGTTATGGCGACAATAAATTTTGATATTGAGAAATCCGAGCATAATATGAGTTTTGCTATATGGCAAGTAAGATGAAAGCAATCTTGATACAAAACGGTCTGAATAAAGCACTATTAGGTAAGGATAAGTTGCCTACTACAATGGATGAAAATAAAAAGGAGGAGAATGATGAGAAGGCTATATCGATGATTCAGCTTTGCTTGTCCAATGAAGTGTAGCGTGAAGTCCTTGATCAGAAAACAACTAAGGATTTTGTAGGGCAATTGGAATCTTTATATATCATAAAGAATCTCACTACTAAGCTGATTGTCAAGCACCATTTGTACACTCTCTATATGGCAGAAAGTACATCTATAAAATCTTATATTGATGAGTTATCATCTATTCTTTTGGACTTGGCGAATATGGAGATTAAGTACAAAGATGAAGATCAGACTCTTTCCATCATATAAGAACTTTAGAGAAATATTGATTTATAGTAGCAAGTCTCTAAAGTTGGAGGATGTGAAAGCATCTTTATATTTTAAAGAACTTTTTGACAAAGAACTCTCCACTAGCCATTTTGATGATATAACAGAGGGTTTGGTTGTTAGAGGAAGGTCATCTACAAGGAAGCCTATCGATAGTAATCTATAGAGATCAAAATCAAAGTCAAAAAATAGTCATCTAACTTGCAATTATTGTAAAAAGAAAGGGTACATTAAAGTATTTCAAGCTTCAGAACAAAAATAAAGAAAGGAATCAAAAAGTTAACAAACCCACTAAAGCTAGTGTTGTTCAAGATGAGGTTAAAGTCAGTGATGTCTATGTCGTGACTGAAGATGGTACAAACTCCAAACAATGATGGATTTTAGATTCTGCTTGCTCATTTCATATATGTCTCTATAGAGATTGATTTTCCTCTTATGAACCAACAGGAAAAGGAGTTGTATTTATGGGCAATGACCATCCTTCTAAAGTTGTCGAAATTGGTAGTGTCAAAATAAGGATGCATGATGGTGTGATCAGAACATTGACTGATGTTCGATATGTTCCTAATATGAGAAAGAATATCATCTCTTTATTTGCCTTGGATAATCTTGGCTGTAAATTTTCTAGCGAAGGTGGAGTTTTGAAGATTCTGAAGGGTGCTCTCATTGTGATTAAAGCCGACCTAGTTGGTAAATTATATGTATTGCAAGAATCTACTATGATGGGATCAACTGCAGTTTCTTCTTCTATGCCAGATTCAGGTATGACCAAGTTGTGGTATATGAGGTTAGACACATGAATGAAAAAAGTTTGACAATGTGAGTAAAAAGGTCTTCTTGATGGCCAAAGTACATCAAAGCTAGAGTTTTGTGAATATTATGTTTTGGCAAGCACAAAAGAGTCAGCTTCAGCACAGGAGTTCACAAAACTAAAGGTACTTTGGATTATATCCATTCAGATCTTTAGAGACCAGCATATATTCCTTTGAAAGGCGGTGCTCGATATATGCTTACCTTTATTGATGACTACTCAAGAAAGATACGGGTTTACTTTCTAAAGTAGAAAAATGAGGCCTTTGTTACTTTTACGCAATGAAATGCTTTAGTTGAAAAGTAAAGAGGCAAGAAAGTGAAGCGTCTTCGCACTGACAATAAGTTATAATTTTGTGATGGCGAGTTCAATAAATTTTATAAAAATGAGTGTATTGTGAGACATCTCACAGTTAGAGAAACTCCACAATAAAATGGCATAGCCAAGCGCATGAACAGAACTCTATTAGAGAAAGTCTAATGCATGTTGTCTAATTCAGGTTTGGTACAGAATTTTTGGGCATAAGTAGTTTCTACAACCTGCTATTTAGTGAATTATTCTCTATCTGCATCAATTAAATGCAAGAATTCTGAGGAGGTATAGTATGGTAATCCTGCTAATTATTCTGATTTATGGGTGTTTAGTTGCCATGTTTATGTTCATGATAATAATGAAAAACTTGAACCTAGATATAAAAAAGACATATTTATTGGTTACCCATCTGGTGTAAAAGGATATAGAATTTGGCTTTCTGATCTAAAATCGCCCAAAGCTAATATTAGTAGGAATGTTATATTTGATGAATATACCATGCTCTATTCAGGAAAAGAGTCTATTGGTTCTCCTGACACAGTCGTGTAGAATTTAAAAAAGCAGGTGAAAGTTGAGATTGAGGAGGAGAAGACATCTTCATAAATAAATTTCATTCAAAGCCCAAGTTAGTTACCTACTCCTACAAAAGTAGAAGAGTCAACAAAAGATGAGCAATGTTCCATTGCTAGAAGTAGGCCAAAAAGAGAGAAAAAAATGCCTCCTAGATTAGCAGATTATGTTACTTTTGTATGTGTTGCTACACAAGAAATTGAAGAAACCAATAAACCTTCCACGTATTCATAAGCCATTTCTTGTGATGATTCTGCTAAGTGATTGATTGCTATGCAAGAGAAGGTGGAATCTCTTTATATGAACAGAACTTGGGAATTAGTGAAGTCACCAAAAGATAAGAAAATTATCGATTACAAATGAGTTTTTAAAAGAAAAGATGGCATTCTAGGTTTTGAAAATGTAAGATATAAGGCATGATTGGGCACTAAGGGATATAATCATGTACAAGGAGTTGATTTCAATGATAGTTTCTCACCAGTTGTTAAACATAACTCTATTCATATTTTGCTTGCTCTAATTGCTATGCATGATTTAGAGTTAGAACAATTGGATGTCAAGACAGCCTTCTTGTATGGTGAACTTGAAGTGAAAATTTACATACAATATCCTGAGGGTTTTGAGATTGAAGACAAAAAAGACCATGTTTACTTATTAAAAAAATCACTGTATGGTTTGAAGCAGTCCCCTCGACAATGATATAAGCAGTTTGATCCCTTTATGGTTGGGTATAGTTACTCTAGGAACTAATAAATAAATCATTTTCATTTTTCAAAAAAAAAATTAAATTTCAATGTTAATTTATATATATACATTCTTTTACAGATAGTTATGGGAACAAGTGGTGATGAAGCAAAAGCAAATGATAATTAATAAAGATTTTATAGCATTTCAAAGGTATGAAGTGCACATAGTGAATGGATTAAAAAGGAGAAGTGCTAACAACACATTGTAAATCAGCAGATAATGATAATATGTTACAATAACATATAAATTTCACATATTATATATAAATTTATATTAATTATGTTATTAAATTTACAAATATTTTTAATAATACTATATTTTTAAATATTTGACAGCTATTTAAATTTTAAATATGTTAAATTTTAACATATTTACAATTTTTTTTGTTAAATTTTAACATATTTTAAAATTTACAAATATATAAATTTTGAAATATGCTTGCCTTGTTTTGGTTAGTAGTACCAGAAAAAAAAGAAGCTGAAGTATTCAAATCCTATTAAAATTTTCTCATATTCACCGGAAACTAAATTTTTTTGCCAAATTTTCTGTCATTTTTGGCCTATAATTTTGCATTGGGTATCCATATTTTGCAACTGGCATTGACAAGAATTTACAGAAGTGATTAGTTTTTATTTAGTCTTAGCTTTGCTCAATGTTTTGTAAAATCATAATAATAATAATAATAATAATAATAATCAATTTCCAATTCATTTTCACCAAATTACATGTAATACCTTGTAAAATTTTAATGTAAAATTTTATTTTTAACTAATTAATTAAATTATTAAAAATAATAATAATAATAATAAGTGGAACAATTAGATAAAATAGTAGTAATAATAATAATGTATAGTGAAGTGCATATTAATACTAATTAAAAAAATTTAATAATACAATAAGAATAATATAATATATATATATAATTGCCAACCTATTTAAGTTTTGTCAGAGCATTTATAAGTTGTCAAATTAGGTATGTTGGAATATATTTAGTGGCCTAAATAGTTGGAGTTTAATTATAAGTACAGAATGGAGAAGCGAGTTTAAAAAAATTGAAACAACAAGAAAAAGGAAAAAAAAAAAAAGAAAAGAAAAATGAGAGAGAGAAATAGACTTGAGTATGGAAATTAAGAACAGAGACTGATTAGAGAGGAGAAAATTCTTATAGCAGTAAATTTCTTCTGCTTCGTTTGTTGTTTTACGGTTGTCTATTTATTACATGTGCTGGCTATCTAGAAAGTGCACTCATCGAATTTTTCAACGCCATCAAAACCTTCATGATCCGCCGCCGAAAATCACCACACGTGCTGCCCGATTGATTGACTGAAGCTCACGCCAGTGTCATTTTTGAAGGGCTATTCAGACCACTTTTCGTTGACTTTTTCTTGTGAAACAGGTATTTTTAAAATCCTTTCGTCTTAAGTTTTGATTTAGTATATCATATGTAAATTATAGATAAGTATTTAAGAAACACTATATATATGTGTATCATAATAAATTAAAATAGAATTATAAAAAGAAAAATAAAATAAAATAATTTTTATTTAATTAAGTTATGATTTAATAGTTATTAGTTAGTTATTAGTTAGTTATGAATTTTTATTAATATATGAATATATATGTATATTCGTTTAGAGTAAATATATTGATAGTTAAATTAAGTTTAATTATTGAATTATAAATTTTGTTAGTAAATTATAAAATAAATTTATAGTGTTTTAGGTATAAAGATATAAATAAATATATTTGTGAGATAAGTAAATTAATTGAAAGATAATAAGTAAATAGTTTATTAAATTAAGTTATATTAAATATTACTATTAAATTATTAACTATATAAAAATTTTATTCGTAAAATTGAAATAAGTTAATTATATTATTATAAATAAAAAGGAGTTAATTAATTATTAAATAATTAAATTAGGTGGTAAATAAAATATGATTTAAAATTTAATTACAAATATATTATTAGTATTGTTATAATTATAATAATTAGATTACCATTATTTTTACTTAAGAATAAATTATAATAATTGTAAAAAATATAAATTATATTAAGTAGTAATAAATTTATTAATATTATTAGTGTTGTAGCAATAAAGTATTATAACTAAAAATTTCATAAATATTAGTAGTTTTAAAATTTTGTATAATAATTAATATCATCATCATAATTAGTGTCACTATTAATATTAAATGAATATATATATTATTTATTAAATGTATACTTAAATAGTTATATTTTTATTATTATTATCTCTAATATAATTGAATATTAAATTTAACATAAATTAGTAATTTTGAAATGATAATAATTAAAAAATTATTTTTAACTATATGAATAAAGTTATTAATTTTACGACTCTATTATAAGTATTATGAAAATAAATAAATGTATTATAAATTGTATTATGAAGTATTATGAAAGTATTATGAAGTAAATAAATTATATACTACTCATTTTATTATTATTTATAATTTTTTTATTATTAAATTAAAAAATAGTAATTATTAATTAAATAATATTAATATTTAAGTAAATATTATTAATGTTATCATTATTATTATTAGTGTTATAAATAGTGTAAAATATAATAAAATAAAAAAATTTAAGTAAAAAGTATTGTTGTTAATTTTTTTATAGACTAGCACTATTATTATTATTATTAGTACGAATCTATTTTAAAAGCTAAAAATATATATAATTATCGTAAATTAAATTAATATTATTTAATATAAATTAAATAAATTAGTTAATGAAAAAATATTATTAATAGTAATAAACCATTAAAATGAATAAACTGAAATAATGTAATATAATCGGGTATAAAATTATTATAAATACTGAGTAAATTCTTACGGTTAAAATTTTATTGTTAAAAATATTTATTAGAAAATTTGATATATAATTGTACCTTAGAAATTAGATAAATATTCATTGTAATATTACTTTAAAAAATTTAAAAGTTACAAAATTATCAAAACATCATTAGAGTTTTAAAAACTAAAATTTTACGTCATATTCATAGTATACATTTATAGTGACTAGGATATAATTTAAATTAAATAATATTTTTATATTATTATAAGAGCGAATCCATTTGAAGCTATAGATTATCAAAATAACCTAGTTGATTAAACAAATACAGTATTTAGCCTAGGTGAGTGGGTAAGTATGTAACATTGTATTTTTTTTAAATATTATATTTATATATAATTTTGAAAAAAGTATTTATTAAATAAATTTATTCACGGAGATGATTTATTTCTGAGTGTTAATTATTTTCTTATTAAGTGAGAACAAATAATAGTAGTTTATATTTTTATGTGTAAATGATTGATTTTATTATGTTGGGTAAATTAGTTTATATATACTCTTTTATAAACTTGTATGATCGCACTTTAATAACGAATATTTAAATTTAATGATATTATAAAATTATCCTTGGCAGAGGTAATTTATTTTGCACATGTATATTAAAATTATTTCTCCTTAAACTTAGAGGGTAAGTTATCATGCGCCCTTGAATTGAAGTTAGAATAGTAAAAAAAATGACTGAGAATAAAATTATATTTATCCAGCTGGAATATTGATAATGTTTATATTATATATATTATTAAACTTTATTTGTTCTCTCTTATTACATATTTATATATTCACTGAGTAGTTGGATTCACCCCCTTATATATATAACATTTCATATATTGGAGAATAAAACAGTAGAATATTTTTACTTTTTTCTTGTTTAACGTGTAGTTAAGGTCTGGACTAATATAATTGTCTTTTAGAATTATTTAATAATTGTCTATATTATTGTAGCAAATAATAATAAGTTGTATTTAAGAATATTAATATATATTAAATTGTGTAATTGAAGAATATTTAGTAAACTAAATTATAAGTGATGTTTATTTAGTAAATTTATATTATGATAGATTATAAGATAAGTTCACCCTTAAAATTACAAGAATGTGACGTGACATTACAAATCATATTTAACCTTTGAAAAAGTTATATAAGTAATAAATAATGATAAATTTACATAAAACTTTGAGAAATTACGATACTATATTATATCACTAAATTTCTAAATTTTTTGTGGTTGCTTCTTCTTTATACTTGCATAAATTCCGTTCTTTGAAGATTAAATTACAGTTTCTCCATATTAAAGGTAATTCATTTTCACACGAATGAGAACTTAAGAATTCATTTTCACACGAATGAGAATTTAAGTAAGAATATTTTTATTGAAAAATGAAGAATATATTTAAATTACTAGTAATCAATAATTAGTTATGAATTGAAATGCAATAAGCAGAATAGCTGTCCGATCTCTTTGCAAAACAAAACCCAAATCTTATCGATGTCATATTTTATTGGATTTGAATTGGTAAGAAGCCCAAATTACATGATCTGACCCATTCATAAGGCCCAATATTAGAGCATTGATGAGATTCTATTGTGTGCTTGCTTCAGTACTAGTCTAGTAAAGGATTTTGATAAAAATATATGAAAAATTAAAATAATTTTAAATTTATTATATTTATAAAATATTTATTAAAATAATAAAATTTATAAAATATTTATTAAAATATTATATTTTTAATTAATTTATGAAGAGTTTATAATAAATTTATTATGAATTTATTATAAGTTTATAAATTTTACACAGTTTATAATAAATTTATTATAATTATAAAGTAAAAATAATTAAAATAATTTTAATAAAAAATTAAAATTTTTTAAAACAACAGTGGAGTGATTTTCACTTTAAAAGTTACATTCTTTTGAATCATATCTAGTCCATCCACCTTCCAAAAAAATATCTAGTCCATCCAAAGTCCGAAGTCCATCCACTTATTGTTGATGGTGCTGGTATGCTTTTTAATTTGTTTATTATTAAAATAGATGAATTGAGAGCCATATTATTTGAGAATGAAAATTAAAAGAAAGAAATTATATGGTATGTATATTTTCAATTTTTTTAAAAAATTTATTATTTTTAAGAAATTTTATTTTTACATTTTTTGAATGTTATTATTATTATTATTTTTTAAATTTATTCAATAATGTATTTTATATTACAATATTAATACAATATGTAATATACAGTCAATGTTAAGCGTTCCAACTATTGCAATTATTGCAAATTGAAAATGATTTTTTTTTAAATTGAAAATTTATAGTTTGAACAAATTTAAAAGTAAAACATTAACCATCAAAAGTTATTTCAATTTTTTTTTCTAATTTTCACGTCTTACAATATTTTGTGCAAAGTATGACATAATCATTATTATTAAAACTAAAAATTTAAAAATAATAAAATATTTATCAGAAAATTTTTTCATGTAGAGTATTTTTAGAAATTTAGATTTTTCTAAGAAATACATATAATTTTACTCTTCTTTAAAAAAAAAAAAAAAGCTTGGCTGGTTTCTGGTTATTAAAATAATATTTGAAGTTAAGATATCAAATAATTTAAAAAAAAAATTGGTGGAAGAAAGTATTCTTTTGACCAATAAAAAGGGGGCTGGAGAAACAGAAGACTGACATCAGAGAAGTATAGAATCATAGAGTCGTCATGTGGGCTTTAATTTGCAGTCAGCAAAAGCGGACGATTATATTAAGCCTTTAATTTGAATCCAGCTGTTCCTCGGAATAAATTCATATTTAATATATAATATCGTTTCCAAATATTACATCTATAGAAACATGATAAATATATTGAATGATATCTACAATTTTAACCTATTTATTTAGAGTATTTTACCCTGAAAGGGATGAAGATTAGAAAAGAATATGATCATATTTTATTATTATCAAAGTGGTATATATATATTGATATTTTTGAAAAAGTAATATAATTCTATCAGAATTGTTAACCATTGAGCTGTCAGTTTTTTTAATGAAAAAATTATGAATTTGTATACTAAATTCTTGAAAAGTTTAAAAAATTTAAAATCCAATTTCAAAATTATGGACATATCTATTTTCTAACTTATGTGATTTATCAATTCAATAAATAAGAAATAAGAAAATTGTGACAATGGTTAATATTTATATCTCAAAAATGATATTGTTTTTTTTTTCCTTTTTGCTTATATTGTCTTTTTATTGAAAACATACATATATATATATATATGATGAGTTGGACTTCAGGTTTGAGTTTGGATATAACTGCTACTAATTTACCTACTACTCGCGAGATAAGATAAAGGATTGAGTTTTGAAAAAAAAAATTTAATGTCTAAATTAAAACTCAATCTGTCTGCAAATAAGATAATGAAGAAAATGAGAAAAGATGTTTTATATGTAGGGATATCCGTTGACACTTTCAGATCTTATTTCCAATCCATCAACTATAAATAGAAATATCAAAACCGTATGATAACTATACATATGTTGAATTTAAGAGGTTCGGTTCACAAATCATGTTCTTGATAATTCAATATTATTCCAATGTTAATTGATACATATAGCTTGGACGCTATTGAGAACTCGATCCAATATCATAAAATGTTTATGACACTTCATGCCGAGCAAAAAGTATATATCAATATATATTATACTAATAAATAATTTCTTAAAGTACAAGGTGGAGAATCTTTGCCTTGCCTCTTTGAAACTTGGATAGAAGGAATTTAGGTAGTGGCATCTCATCCCATTTCCGATCCCCCCATCCATAATTGTAAAAAAGTATTATATATATATATATATAGTTATTATTTCCAATTATTTATGATATGTTTTAAAAAATATATAAATATCAATAATATATATTTTATTTATGGGGCTTCACTCTTTATCTCGATTGATCTGTAATTACTAATGAGACAAGGACTGTAATCACACCCTCCTCAAGGAAATCTTCATTTCGGTTTGGTATTACTTTTTATCCGAACCACATGCACAATAACTTATCATTTACCTTGACCGCCCCAAATATTTCTCGATTATATATCATTCATGTTATACAATATATATATATATATATATATAGTTTCGTTCATATAATTATTTAAAAATTATATTATAAAATAAAAAAGTAAATCTCAACGTAGAAGAAAGTTAGGCTAAAAATTAATTATTATATTATTTTTATTCTAAATTGATAGACGCATCTTTTATTTGAAAAAAATTTAAAAATTTTATTATTTTATTAAAAATACATATTTATATTTATTTTTTATTATATTTTTTATTTTAATATGAGATATATTTATGAAGTATTTTTAATAAATAATATTAAATATAGATATAATAAAAAATTTAAATTTTAAAATATTTTATTAAAATAATAAGTAAATTATAATTTTTCATAAATAAAAAGTATATTTATTAATTTCGAATGGGGTTAGTATTGAACAATTATTGGCTTTATATGTGTGTGTGTATATATATATTTCTTTGAAAAAAGTGTTAGTATTTACAAAATATATGCATGGAAGCTAAAATATTACTATTTCTGTTATATTTAAATTGTCATTTTTAATTTATGTATATTTATTAATAAAATAATTTAATATTATATAAAATTATTTTAATTTAACTAAAATATTATTTATAATTTATTAATATTAAAAATATTTTACTCTCACTTAATTAATTAACTTATTAATAATAAGGATATAATTAAAAAAATTAATTTTTATTAATTTTATATAGTGGAAATAAAAATTGAATATTTTTTTTATAAAGATGCTAATTTAAATTGGACAAAAAAAAGTAATAAATATGAATTTTATATTTAATTATAAAATAAAACATGAATTGGTTTTCCATTGAAAAATTAATTGCCTCATTATTCTTTGCTTATAATATTGGGCATTAAAATATCAGCAGTCTTCGAGACTCATTTGCTATAAACTGTATCCAGCTGGTTTGTGGCCATCACTTTCAAAATTCCAATTTCCACACGAAATGATGTCAGTAAAATAAAAACTAAATAAATTAAAAAAAAAACCTGAATTATTAATTATTACTTTTTTTTTTTGCCTCATAAAATTAATGGTCAATAAAAAAGAAATATAGACAAACACGTGTCAGAATAGGCTTGAAAGAAAAGTAAGAGAAGGACCCAGGCCATGTGAAGAGCCACCAAAACTTGCAGGGTAGTGTACGGAATCCAGGAAACGGCAAAGACCAATAGAATGTTGCCATGACGAGGAAAGGGACACGTGACAGTAAAAGACAAGTCTGTCAAAAACAAAGGTTGTTGAGCAGTGTGAATGTAAAAGGATGGAAACAGCAGATAAAGACGGGAGTCGAAACGGAACAGCCCGGTTATTGGCAGATTAAAAAAGAGAGGATACGTCAGACAAATGAACGGACACGTAGAGGATATACTATATGTAGCCTCCGCCGCTTGGCCCCACGAATCCAGACAAAGCTTACGTGTCATTATTATTATTATTATTTTTTTTTATATTTTAATTGTTTCATTGTTGCCCTTAATTAGTGCATTCCAATGAAAGAATTTTTAAAATTTTAATTTTCTAATTTAAAAGAGTATTCATTATTTGAAGATAATATAAATATTTAATTTGAAGGATGTGGTAGCTCCTTAGCCACACAAACTAATTAAAATTAAAAACAAATACAACTTTAGAATATATATATATATATAATTCTTTTTTTTGAAGTTATACTTACAATTCCTTGTCTTCATTGGTATATGAAACCTATTTAAAATATTTTAATTATATATTCATATTATATTTAAATTGTCTACTTTTGGATATAGAAATCAAGTTTATACAAAAATAATTGGGATAAATAGCATAAAAAGGAACGGAATGCATTTTACTAATTAATTGTGGTCCAATTAATTATGCAACTTAACTTGTTCCATCAATTATTATATGTGTTGTTCTGCCTCTCCTTGGAAATTACTATGTTTTCCTTTTCTCCTTTTTTCTTTTACAAGTGATGATGAATCTATCTAATTATTAGAACAATGAAAAAAAAAAGATAGATGGGATTATTTTTAGTATAATTTTTAATTTTTTATAAATATTTTTCTTATATATTAAAATTTAAAATTACTCTCTTCGTTTTATTTTAAGTGTCCACCAATTTAATTATTTCAATAACATTAAAAAATCCTTTATTAGTATAATTTTTACTAAAATTCTATTTCATAAAACAGGAAAATTAATTCTTTACTATTATTAAAAATTTTAAAGGCACAATAATTCAATTTTATTAATTTTGTTTTCCTTTTTGATTCTTCAAGGTAATTATATATTCAGATTATATTTAAATATTTCTGGGTTTAAAGGCACAAAACTAAATATTTTCCAATTAAAAAATCAATATGAAAATTTTCGATCCTCAAAGCTTATTCTCCTCCATCAAGAAATTTGCTCAAACCCAGAATTTGCAACTACATTCAAGTCAAAATCTAGTCCTTTTTTTTTTTTGGAGTACTTCATGTTGGAACATATACATAAGGTGTTTGATTAAAAAAAAGTCTCACATTGAAAAATTACATAACCTACATCCTCTTTATATACTTGTAATACATTGTACTTTTAAATAATAATGATATTGTTAAAGTTAAATAAATTATTATAGTAAAAAAAATAAATATATATAATAATAATAATTTAAATTTTATTTAAATAATAATAATATATAACATTAAAAATAATAATAATAATAAGTTTTAAAAGTGGAGAAATTAGGTATGTATTTAAAAAATAAAATAAAAATTTTTAAAATAGGTAAAATGGGTATATTTAATATAGACCATTAATATTGATCCATTATGATTTAATGGCCAATTAGTGGTTTGGCCATTAAGTTAATTTCTTTGTATTGAAATTGAGATATGAAATCTTAAGAAGGAAAGAAAATAAGAAAAGAAAACCGAGAGAAAGAGAGGGAAAGCTGGAAAAATAAAAAAGAAAAGACAAAAAATGAGAAGAGAGATGGACGAAGAGATATGGAGAAAAGAAAAGAGAAAATAAACAAAAAGAGAGAAGGGAGAAGAGAGAATGAGAAATGAGCTTATTAGTTTGAAGATTTAAGGTAAAAATGGAGAAAGAATTTATGAAAGACTTTCAAGACCTACAAATAGGTAAGTGTTTCAAACTAAAATTAAAGACCAGTTAAAATTATTGATATTTATGCTTAAAATATTATAACACATGAAGCTTAAATGTGATAAATTGGATTGTGCTAATTAATTAAATGCATAAGCATTATATGCTGGAATTTATATGTTATTGGGTATATTTAAGATATCCTCATTTTTACATTAATATAGAGAAGCTTAATGGTTTATTGTTCAAGAAAAATAGAAAAATTTTAATTGCTAGGGAAGTGACTTCTGGACATAATTTGAAGATAACAAAAGATCTAATTTTTAACTATTGTAAACGAATTTAGAAAAATATGAAAAATTAAATACAACTTTATATATATGTCCAAAAGATATGGTTCAAAATTTATAATTTTTTTATGAAGTTTAGTTAATACAAATAAAATAAAAAAGAGTAGCTGCCTGAGAAATGATTATGGAACCAAAAACTATATGTTTGAGAATACCTAACTTAAAAATATAGTAAATAAGCCCAGAAAAATATGATATTTTATATATAAGTTGATGTACATGTATATGTTATTTGGTTAAAATTTTATAAATTTTTATAAAGGTTTAGTATCTAGAAAAATTTATAAAATTGGTACTGCTAGAAGAAGTGTTAAAGAAATAAAATTTGTAGGTTAGGAAAACCTAATATTTAAATATAATAAATTAATGTAGAAAAATTTAAAATTTTATATATAAGTCTATATATGTGTCTAGTATACATTATTAAAATTTTAAGTGGATATTTAAAGATGAATAAAAAGTTAAAAATTGAGACTGCCAAGGAAGTTTAGAAATCTAACAGATTTGTGGATATTGAAGAATAAATTAACGGCGTCTAATTATATATATATATATATGCGAATATGTAAGAAATTAGTTAACTAATTTATAAATTATTATGTTATTATTATTAAGTAATAATTTTATAAATTAAAGTATTTATTTATTTAAATTATAATTATTATTAATATTATTATCAAAATTTATATAGTAATTAAGATTATTATTAATAATAATAAATTGAAATAAAAGTAATTGAAAAATATATTGATTAATTAATTATTGTTATTAAAGGAGGAATTAAGATAAAAATAATTAATTAGTGTAAACAGTAAATATATGAATTAAAATAAAATATTAAGTATAATTAAAATAAATTTAATATTTAAAACTCTAAATATTATTAGTAAATTGAAGAACAAATATATATATATATATATATATATGTTGAGTTGATAAAACTATGAATTAATAGATTATTGTTAGTTAATAAATATTATCTTTAAAATTTTTTGTTAATATATAAATGTATATAGTTTTTTTAATAATTGATTAATTAGAATGGAATTAAATAGTATATATATATTAACTTTAGAGTAAATGTATCTATAGTTAAATTAAGATTAATTCTTGAATTATAAATTTTTTTATAAAATAAATTGGTGGTACTTTAGATATAAAATTATAAATAAAAATATTATGAGATAAATAAATTAATTAAAAGATAATAAATAAATAGTTTGTTAAATTAAGATATATTAAATACAAATGTTAAATTATTATTTATAAGATTTTTATTTGCAAAATAAATTAAGTTAATTAAAAATACTTATAAATTAATTGAGTTGATTAATTATTAAATGATTAAATTAGGTGATAAATAAAATATAAATTAGAATTTATAAAAAATTTTAAAACCAATTATTAATTAAGATTTGTATTGTTATAGTTATAATAATTAGATTACTATTATTTAAGCATGAACTATAAAAAATAAATTATGTTAAGTAGCAATTAATTAGTAATATTGTTAGTGTTATAGTAGTAAAAATATTATAAATAAAATTTTATACATATTAGTAATTTTCAAAAAATAATATAATTATTAATATTATTATTTTAACTATTAATATTAACTTTATGTATATATATATATCTACTAAATGTTTACCTAAATAGTTAAGTTATTATTATTACTAATATAATTGAGTATTAATATATATTAACTATTATTGAATCATAGTAATTATTAAAATATAATTTCAAGTAATAGTTAAATATTAAAATTTATTATTATTATGATAATTAAATATTATTATTTTTAAATTTATTAATAAATTTATTATAATTATTATAGCAAATATTAATTTTAGTATTAATATTGTTAATATTTTTATTATAATTATTTTATTATTAAAATTTAATACGAAAAAATAAAAAAAATTAAACTAAATGAGAATAATATGAAGGATATATTTAGTAAAAATATGTATATATATTATTAAATATATTTTAACTATCATTATGATTGTAATAAGTTAATATTTTTAGAAAATTAAATTAAATAAATTATTAATTATAATTAAAGGATCATTATAAAATTATTCTCTTAGAATTATTTAATATTAATTTAATATATAATTTAGATATTAAATAGGTAATTTGAAAGTAAACTAAATAAATATTATTAAAAGTTTAATAAATATATTTATTAGTAATATTAATATTACAATTAAATTATAAAAATAAATAAATAAAATTAATTATAGGTTAAAATATTCTAATTACTTAGCATTTTTGCTGAATTATGATAAGTTGAAAATGGCTATATGAGACAATTAAATAAATATTGTCAAATTTTCGATAGAATTTAGGATTAATTTTTATACACGTCTCATATTATGCATATTATAATAGTTAATAATTTTAGAATAATTTTTAGTTAATAATTATTCTTAGATCACTATAGCAGTAGATACAACAGCTGAAATAAAATTGTAGAGATGATCCAGTTGATTATTCAAATTTAGCTTTTAGCCAATGTGAGTAGATAAATATGTAACATTATATTTCTAAAGTATTATTTATATATTTATAATTTTAGAAAAGAATTTACAGAATTCAAAAGGATGCTTTATTTTTGAATAATTTTTATTTTCTTATAAATTGATAACAAATAATGGTAGTTTGAATTTTTATATATTTGTGTGGTTGATTTATTATATTGTGCTAGATAAATAATTCATATACACTTTTATTATAATCATGTGAGATTATTGATGACATATGTTTATATAAATTAAATATATTATAATTTATCTTTGGCTGGGATAATTACTCTGTACATGTGTATTGAAGTTATTTCTCCTTGAGCTTACGAGATAAGTCATCATGCGCCCTTGGATTGAAGTTGGATAAATATAAATTAAATTTGAGTGTATATAAAAAAAACATAAATTGAATTACTTTTTATTTTTCTGAGAACTGAGAAATATTTAAAAGTTATGATTTTAAGAATTAATTATACATCTATTTTTTTTATTAAATATATATATTAAGTATTATTATTATTAAATCTTATTTATTCTCACTTGTTACATATTTATTTATTCACTGAGTAGTTGGACTCACCCATTTATTATTAACATTTTCAGATTTTTTAAAGTTTAACTTATAGATTCTAGTAGAATATAGACTCTTAAAGTTGAAATTATTCTTCATATAAAAGAGGTTGGGTCAAAAAACTAGTATTTTCAGTTAGATTTTAATTTGAAAATTGTTTAAATTTTTGTAAAATTTTTGTGGACTATCTTTTTATAATGTAGATGATGAAATAAATATTACAAATGATCAAATACTTGTGAGAGATATGAATTAAATAAGTTGTGATTTTATATTTATAGTAAAATAAGTTCACCCTAGCTTTAGAGAATTAGAATATGACAGTACTACTATAAAAATACTCGTGCGATACCGCAAATATTTTTACCCAATATACATATATTTATTTTCAAATTATATAATAATTAAAAATAAATAATTATGAAAAATTATTGATCATAAATTCTTTTCCTCATGTAATAGTAATGAGTATTCTCTTAACAGTTTTTTCCATTGTATCACCATATAAATAAAATAAATATTATAATATTTTTATTGGAGAATTAAAATAAATATAACTTATAAAAATATCTTATGTATAATAGTAGTATTTTTTTTTATCCAACATTATCATCTCAAAGTTATTTATATAATCACCATTATTGAGGTTTGACATATTACGTAATTTATAACCTTAATTTTTCTTGTTTCTTTGACATGATTCATCTTTTTTATGAAATAATTATACTTTGACATAATCTTAGCTAGAATCATTATTTAATATAAAATAAATTGGATATTGCCAATAAATTAAAAAAAATTATGGTAAATTTTTACAAGTATTATTTCTCAGTTAAATGAAAAAATATACCAAAGAGTATATGAAACCCAAACAAATGCAATAAATGATCAATATAAATTTTTATATCCAATATCTTAAAAATTAATATTTAAAAAAATTATTTTTATTTAATATTTTAAAAAATATATTTTAAAAAATATGTGACACGTGGTAAGATTAGAAAGTTAATTGCAATAAAAATAGCTTTAAACCCGTATGTTATGTAATAATAATTTTATATTTTTATATTTTTTATAAATTTAATTTCAGAAATTAAAAAATAATTTTGCTAAGATAAAATTAAAACTATATATATGTATGGATGTGAAAGATACATTAATCTCAAAATTATTAAAAAATTATTCTCATTCACATAACTCTATATATTATTTTAAATTTGTTATTACTATATTGTAAATAAGATGGTCAACGAAAATAAATGAAAAATAAATAATAGAGCAAACGAAATATAAAAAAAATATATCATCGATAAAAGCAAAAAAAGAAAAAAGAAAAAGAAAATTTTAGTGTTGTGAAAGAAAAAACTATTAATTTTGTAGTTGTTTTTATATTTTTTTATATAATCTATAGATAACTAATTATTTTTAATATCAAATATAATATCATAATCATATTTGAACTCTTTAAAAATATATAATTATTATTAATATCAAATAAAATAATCTAATTCTACTTGAATTCTTCAAATAAATATCTATTATAATAACTAATAATTTATTTTAAAATTTTAAAAAATTAAGATACATGACAAAATATTATAAAGTACTTGATATTAAATAAATTGGATATTACGAAAAAAAAATCGAAAAAATATATGGTAAATTTATACAAATATTATTTCTTAGTTAAATTAAAAAACATACCAAAGAATAGATGAAGTCCAAATAAACACAATATAGATGATTAATATAATTTTTTTATATTTAATATCTTAAAATTTTAATACATGGAGAAATTATTTTATTTAATATTTAAGTAAATATATTTTAAGTAAATACAATACGTGATAGTATTATGAAGCTAATTGCAATATAATTAGTTTTTTAAAGGGATAATATAGTTAGTTTTAAATTCACAAGTTATATGGTAATAATTTAATAATTTTATATTTTAGATCAATTTAATTTTAAAAATTTAATAATAATTTTTCTAATAAAAAATTCAAACTATATATATATATATGTAATATTTGAAATTTTAAATAATGATTTTATGTTAACCATTGGTAATAGATTGTGTATATTGATAAAAGTGATTTAGGTATTTAAAATAAGTGAAAAAGTGAGATGAATCAAGCTTTAAAAAGTAGAAAGTTTGATCCTGGTATAAACAAAATTGATATTTCTGAAAAAAAATTTTAAAGTAATAAAAATTTATGAAAATGTCTTTAACTCTAAAAGTGAATTTTAACGAGTTAGATTATGAAATATAAATTGTAGGACTTTAAATTAACTAGAGAAACTATTTTAATATTTTTACGGGACTAAAAATTTAATTAGAATTAAAAATTAAAAGAGATGGTGCACCATAACTATTATGAGCTTGCCCTTATATAATCAAGTTTATAGATATTATAAATAGGAGAGCCTAGAAATTTCTCCTTTCTTCTACCATCATCATCTCATGCCAACCATCACCACCATCATCAAACTTCATTTTCTTTCATCAATTGAAGTAAAAATTTAGAGGAGATTATATCTAGTTGTTAATTTCTAAAAGAATTAGTTAGATTAGACAAGATTACCCATAAGAAATCAAAGAGGAAAAAGAGAAAAGAGAAGGAGAGGAGTTCTTGAAAGAAGTATGTGTTTGTGTATGAGTAATTTGCAAATAGTTAGCTTTTTTTGAATTTTAATGCTTGAATAAGTTAATTGGATCATTTTAATTGAGTTATTTACTAAAGATTTGAATAAAAAAAATATGCTGTGCAAGAAAAGATTAAAGAATCTTTATATAAACTTTATTTTAATTTTGTAAGAAATAAGTGTGATAATATTATTTTGGTTAAAAATGATGGCTATGGAGTGTTGATAACTAAGTTTATTATTAAATATTTGATTAATTGAGGTTTAAGTAAAGTGTTTGATTTGGATTCTTTTTATTTAAAAGTTTAATTTTTGGTTCATTTTTATCATAGTTATTAAATATATTTAGGTTATTTTGGCTTAAAATGCAAGTTGGAACACTTTTAGCTCACATAAAGGTGAATTTTTAAGTTTGCAGATTCTGAAAAATTCACATGGGCATGTGTTTTTCATCAACACAAGCATGTAAATTTTTCAGATGTTGTAACTTTATTTGCAGCAGCATTTTGAAAAGCATGGGCATGTGTTTTTCATCAACACGGGCATATGAATTTTTCAAATGCTGTAACTTTATTTCTAGTAACGTTTTGAAAAGCATGGGAATGTGAATTTTCTAGATACGTCCATGTCCACTCTGTAACCCTAATTTTCTTCTTTTTCAATCCCAAAATACTTTATTTCTTTTGTTAATATAATTTTATTGTTCAATTAACATTTATAATATATTTATTACTAAAAAATATGCAAGTTTATCAAATTAAAGGTTAAAATTTTGAAAACGCCTACAAGTTAGTTTGCAAAGAAGCCTTTCAATTTTATAAGCATTAGATAAGGCTTATAGTATCATTTTATAGAAGTGATATGTAATTAAATGTTATTAGAGGTGAATAAATAATAAATTGCCCAAACCATACTGATGCTAGACCTAGCTTAGGGTTAAATGACTAGCTAGATGATAGATATCTATAGTGAAAGTAGGCACTTTGTGCCATTAGTGGACACATCGTGCCACCAGTAAGAGTAGGCATATTTTCCAAAAGTGAATACACTTGATGGTGAGCCTTTGGTCATATATTTTATATTAGATATTAAATTATCGACAATGACCCGTTATTCAAATCCAAGGTCTAAATTTATTATATATGGGCAAAGTAAAAGATTTGCATATGATGTGAACAATATGCCTCGTGATTGATTTATTAAAATTATTGAACATTGAGTTTTCTTGTGTTGAGTATATCGAATATACAAATTTATCAAATTTCTATTAAAGTATCAAAGTGATGATTTTATTATTTTTCATGAATGATAGTTTAAAGTTATCTTTCTTAATATTTTTTGCATATTATGATACACAAGCATCACTAAGCTTTGCTTAGCATGATATATTTGTTTCCGATGAGCAGATGAGACAAGAATAACCTATTGAGTGAGATTTATAGTGAATCAAATCAATTGTATCACAAAAAGATCTTCTAAGAAATATTATGTATAAAGAGTTTTAGATTGTTCACATGGCAGAGATATTTATTTTGAATGATAGTTGTATAAGTTTATGGGTAGTACATTATATATATATGGGTGTATATCTAGTTTTTATGGACTAGCATGAGAATTTTGTAAATTACAATAATTTTATGTATGTATATATATATTTTTATATATGTTCATGTTAATTTATGTTGAGGTTTTGCTTGAATTTGTGCGGTGTAATAGAAATAGATGGTTTAGGAATGAATGTATAAAAAACTTCAGAAAAGAAAATTTTCTTTGAAAGGCAGTTTAAAATAAAATGTATAGGCGTGTCGTTCTATCATACACGAGTGTGTTGCTTATTTTTGTTTAAAGAGGCAGTGTTGATTTAAAACACACGGGCGTGTCAGCCTTTATTGACATGGGCGTGTTCTTGTCTTAAGTAAAAAAAATATTTTTTTCAAGTTCTATCAAATTGAGTGTTTTGACAACATCTCTTTATAGTCAAGTGTACAAACTATTTAGAGATGTTACATTTAGTAGTATCAGAGACTAGTTCAGGCGGTTCTAAGTTTATGGGTTATGAAAAAAGTTAAATACAACTGTCATTGCTATGTGAACTATAAGTGAATATGTATTTTGATGCAGTTAATCTCTAAATTTTTATAGGTATAGATGGCTTTTGGATCACGTCAGGGTACAAAGGAACAGACTGCATCCTCACATAGTCAAGCAAGTGTGGGGAACCAGCAATCATCTGAGCCTTCAGCAGAACAAGTATCGTTGAACCCCCAATTTGTAAGAAACATGAGGGAAGTGCTTAGGCAAATTTTAGGAATAGCTCCTCCTGCACAGCCACCACCACCCGTGCCTCATAGAGCACCATTGGAGAGAATTAAAAAATTAAAAATAGAAGATTTCAAAGCACGTGATACTAACGAGTCTTCAGTGGCAGAGTATTGGTTGGAATAGATTGTCAGAGTTTTTAATCCTTTGCACTGCACGGATGAGGAGAGATTGGAGTGCGCAGTTTCTTTATTACATGAACAAGCTTATAATTAGTATGATATGAAGCAGAAATCTATTCCTGCAGATAGACCCAGGTGGGCATTTTTTCAGGAAGAGTTTAAGAAGAAATATATTAGTGAGATTTACATAAAAGAGAAGCGAAGGGAGTTTTTGTATTTGATGCAAAGACAATCATCTATGTCCGAGTATGAGAGATAATTCATTCGCCTCAGTAATATTTTTCTGAGTTAGTTTCAACTGAAGAAGAGAAGTGTAAGAGATTTGAGTAGGGTTTGAAGAGTCATATTTAGGTGTACTTAGTGGTGATGAGAATCAAAAAGTTTTCTACTCTTGTTAATGCAGTAATTTCCATTGAGAATGAAACTAAACAAGAGTAGGGAAGAAGACGACATCAACGAACGAGATTTTCTAGTGAACAATAACAGAGTGGTCAGAAGAGACAGAGGGGTACTCAAGTACAAACCCAGACTCAGGGATCTGGTAGAGGAAGTGAAACTAGTTTTTAAAGATCTTAAGAGGGTATATAAACTAGTTTTTATTTGGTAGAGGAAGTGGATCAGGTTCGACAAGGTGGCACATAAAGTCAAAAGAGACTAGTGAGCCCATGTTTGATCCAAATAAAGGAAATGGGTGCGCCTCTGCTGAAAGCTTAAGCTTTTGGTAGAAATAGTTAGCTTTCTTTCTGGTTAAGCATGCTGGTGCAGGATAAGTACCAGGATAGGTGACCTCCTGGGAAAGGCTTGGCCTAGCCGTATCATTTGGTATCAGAGCCTATTTATCGGGTCTGGTCCTACTGCTTCAGGTTTGAGAACGAACCTCCTTAAAGAAGGAAGGGATAATATGTCCGAGGGTTTGGAGGGTTGTGGATTAGGTTTGACAAAGTGGCATATAAAGTCGAAAGAGACTGGTGAGCCTATGTTTGATCCAAATAAAGAAAATTGGTGTGCCTCTGCTGACAGCTTAAGCTTTTAATAGAAATGGTTAGCATTCTTTCTAGTTAAGCGTGCTGGTGCAGGATAAGTACTAGGAAGGGTGACCTCAAGGTAGGTCTGGTGTTTCTGCAGACTCATCTTCACGGGCAGTTTTCACACCTTGTTAGCATTGTGGCAAGGAACTTACAAGTGATGATTGTTGGTATCAAAGTGGGCTTGTTTGAAATGTGGTTCTAAAGAGCATAAAATTAAAGACTATCCCATGATAAAAGAACCTGAAGTTGCTGAAAGGCAAAGTTCTGTGTAGAGGTCTCAAATAGGTCGTAGATCGGGTAGAGGCGGTCGACCCAGTCAACAGAGAGGATCTGAAACAGTTTGATTTCAGTTTGATTTCAGCTACTAAAGCTAAAAGGTTAGTTAGCAAGAAATGTGAAGCTTATCTTGTTTATGTTATTGATGCTTGATATTTAAGCAAAACTTTGGGAGATATATTCACAGTGTATGAATTTTCAGATGTTTTTCCAGAATAGGTACTAAGGGTACAACCAGAAAGAGAAGTAAAATTTGCTATTTTGATGTAATTTCAGTTACAACACCAATATCTATTTCACCTTATAGAATGACACCTCAAGAACTAAAGGAGTTAAAGGTGCAACTCCAAGAATTGCTTGATAAAGGATTCATAAGACCTAGTGTGTCATCTTGGAGCGCACTAGTTTTATTTGTGAACAAAAAAAATGTTACCCTAAGTCTGTGTATAGATTATCGACAGTTGAATAAGGTGACTGTTAAGAATAAATATATGTTACCTCGGATAGATGATTTGTTTGATCAGTTGAAGGGAGCATGTGTTTTCTCCAAAATTGATCTTAAATCAGGTTACTATCAGATGAAGGTTAAGGAAGCTGATGTTCCAAAAATAGCTTTTAGAACTCGATATGGACATTATAAATTTCTTGTTATGCCATTTGGTTTGACCAATTCTTCTGCAACTTTCATGGACTTTATGAATCGAATCTTTAAATCTTATTTAGATTAGTTTGTAGTTATTTTTATTGATGATATACTGATTTATTCCAATAATAGAGAGGAGCATGATAAACACTTAAGAATGGTGTATAAACATTGAGGAAGAATCAATTGTATGCTAAGTTGTCAAAATGTGATTTATGGATGATAGAAATGACATTTCTAGGACACGTGATATCAGCTGAGGGTATCTGTGTAGATCTTAGTAAAATTAAAACTATTTTGAATTAGCAGCTACCAAAGAATATAACAGAAGTTTGAAGTTTTCTTGGTTTAGCTAGATACTATAGAAGATTTATGCAAGGGTTCTCAAAAATAGCATTTCCTTTGACTAAACTTCTTAGAAAGAAAAATAAATTTAAGTGGGATGATCAATGTCAATCTAGTTTTGGAGTGTTGATAACTAAGTTTATTGTTGAAGATTTGATTAATTGAGGTTTAAGTAAAGTATTTGATTTAGATTCTTTTTATTTGAAAATTTAATTTTTGGTCATTTTTATTATAGTTATTAAATTTATTTAGGTTGTTTTGGCTTAAAATGCAAGTTGGAACACCTTTGGCTCACATAAAGGTGAATTTTTAAGTTTGGCAGACTATGAAAAATCCACATGGGCATATGTTTTTCATCAACACGAGCATGTAAATTTTTCAGATGCTGTAACTTTATTTTCAGCAGCGTTTTGAAAAGCATGAGCAAGTGTTTTTCATCAATCAGGACATGTAAATTTTTCAGATATTGTAACTTTATTCCAGCAGTGTTTTGAAAAGTATGGGCATTTGAATTTTCTAGACACGCCTATGTCCACTATGTAACCTTAATTTTCTTCTTTTTCAATCCCAAAACGCTTTATTTCTTATGTTAATATAATTTCTTGTTCAATTAACATTTATAACATAATTATTACTAAAAAATATGCAAGTTTATCAAATTAAAGGTTAAAATTTTAAAAATGTCTACAAGTTAATTTGCAAATAAGCCTTTCAATTTTATAAATATTAGATAAGGATTATAGTATCAATTTATTGAAGTGATATGTAATTAAATGTTATTAGAGGTGAATAAGTAATAAATTGTCCAAACCATATTGATGTTAAACCTAGCTTAGGGTTGAATGGTTGGTTAAAGAGTGGATATCCATAGTGAAAGTGAATATTTCATGCTATTAGTGGACACATCGTGTCACCAGTAATAATAAGTATATTTGTCAAAAGTGAATACACTTGACAGTGGGCTTTTGACTATATTTTTGATATTAGACATTAAATTGCCGACAGTGATCTGTTACTAAATCTAAGGTATAAATTTAGTGTGTACGGGCAAATTAAAAAAATTGCATATTATGTGAACAATATGCCTTGTGACTGATTTATTAAAATTATTGAACATTGAGTTTTCTTATGCTGAGTATATCGAATATACAAATTTATCAAATTTCTATTAAAGTACCAAAGTGATGATTTTATTATTTTTCATGAATAATAATTTAAAGTTATCTTTCTTAATATTTTTTTTTGCATATTATGAATACACAAGCATCACTAAGTTTTGCCTAGTGTGTTAGATTTATTTCTAACGCGCAGATCTAACGAGACGAGAAGAACTCATTGAGTGAGATTTATGGAGAACCAAATCAACTACATCACAAAAAAAGTATTCTAAAAAATATTCTGTATAAAGAGTTTTAGATAGTTCACATGGCGGAGATATTTATTTTGAATGACAGTTGTATAAGTTTATGGATAGTACGTAATATATATATATATATATGGGTGTATGTCTAGTTTTTGAGGACCAACATGAGAGTTTTGTAAATTACAATAATTTTATGTATGTATGTATATATATATTTTATGTATGCTCATGTTAATTTATGTTGAGATTTTGCTTGGATTTGTGTGGTGTAATAGGAATGGATAGTTTGAGGAATGAATGTATAAAAAATTTAAAAAATAAAAATTTTCTTTGAAAAACAGTTTAAAATAAAATGCACGGGCGCGTTGTTCTATCAGACACGACCGTGTTACTTATTTTTGTTTAAAGAAGCAGTGTTGATTTAAAACACACAAGCGTATCAGCCTTGGTTGATACGGGCATATTCTTGCCTTAAGTAAGAAAATATTTTTTAAAAAAATTCTATCAAATTGAATGTTTTGACAATATCTCTTTATAGTCGAGTGTATGAACTATTTAAGAGCATTATAATATTTATACACACATATAAGATGAAAAACACTCTAATTTCAAATTTATTAAAAGTTTATTTTTATTCGCATAACTTTATATATTACTTTAAAATTGTAATTAATATATGGCAAACATGATAATCAAATAAAAACAAACAAAAAAGGAATTAGTATTAAAAAGAAATTATTATTGATAAAGGCAAAATATAAAATATATTATACATTAGTGTTATGAGAGATATACAAATAATATATTTAATTCATAATTTTTTTTAGTTTATTATTAAGTTTATGACATAAATTCTCCTAATAATAATAACAACAATAATAATAATACAATCCCGTAAATACAAACTAATTTTAAAAAAAATTAATATTTTAATTTTTTTAATATATTTTTATTTGACATACAATTTTATTAATATAAATTATCTAATTTTAACAAAATTATATGATATACCTAATATTAATGAAATGTTATATTAATAAAAAAAATATTAGCATACTTTATTAATTTAATTATAATAATTATATTTTTCTTAAAATAATTATATTTTTATAGGACAAATAAATTATAAAAATAAATTTAGTTATGTTAAAATAATTACCATACCTGCATTAGTTATTTTTTTTTTCTAAGAACTAAAATGTGTTTTAAGATTTCTATCTTTGGCCAATTAGAAGGCTGCATATTAAAAGAGAACATTAATTTTCGGCTAAAAAAAATAAGGATTAATTATCATTGAAGAAAAATGAGCATTAAGTAAAAAGACAATAATAACCTTTCAAAAACTTTAATTACTCAAAATACGACACCGTTTTTACTATAAAATTGGAAAAAGCTCATTGATCAGTGGTTCCCACTTATTAATAAAAATATTAAAGAGTACTTCAAATATAATAATTTTGTATTGAAAGTGTAGGGTTAAAACTGATATTTTGCTGAAGTAAAAATCAATTGAGTGATATTATTCCTAACAATAAGATCTATATTGTATCGTTATTGATTATTGATTTTATACTTATGGGCTTGTAAAAGAGTTAAAAAACATTCACAGATACATTTATATATATTTTTTGCCTGCAAATACTAGTTATTATATGAAGCTAAAAAATTACCAGAAAATTCTTTCTCCTTCTCTGTGCTTACTGTCTTCTTCTCTGTTATAGGGTATATTAATATTTAAATATTCTTGTTGTTCTAAAAAGTAAAAGAGTTTATTTTCATCTCTTGCAAATAATTCTTAAAAGTAATGTTATCTCAGACTTATATATAATTTTGATATTGTCTCTCAACACTTCAAACAAAATCTTATGAGAATCCATCTTCATGAAATCTTCAGCTTATTGTTCTAGTCTTCAATATTCATTCAGTTTTCAATTATTCTTTCAATTAAATTTTCATCTCCATCTTTAGAGATTAATCACATAATTGGTCTAATTTCAAATTTATAATAAAACATGAAAGACTATTTTGAATGTTTAAATAATTGGAAAAACTATAAAATGCCGAGTTGATTAAAATAATAAAGGAGTATTTAATAAACAAGTTGCTAAGGCTTGAAAAAATAAAGTTTGAAATATTTTGAGAATCAAAGAAGTAATCATAATATTGGAATAAAATAGATAATTACATCCTATTTTTTTAAATAAATACTTTTTTGGGAATAAAATGAATTCATTAATTAGATAGCTAAAAAGAAATAGAGGGCGTAATCCATTTATTGAGAATTTTAAATTCAAAATTATATAACGAAAGTTTTAATTTTGTTAATTCAATATCTTCTTAAAATTAAATTAATTATGGATCTATCATTTAATATTCTAACGGAAAACTACATAGTAGTATTTTTTTTTTGAAAAAATATAATCAAAACTAATTTTACTTAAAATTTTAATATATTTGATTAGGTTAAATAATTAAAGAAGATATTATATAAACTCTGAATTATAGCTTCCTTAAATTAATGTAATTTACACTAAATAAAGTAATTGTTGTAAATTTGAATATATCCAAAAAAATTTTAAAAAAAATCTCTATCCATTTTCAATTGATAACATATTTTTTTATTTTACAATAATTAAAAAATATTTATTTTCATTTTTTATAACAAATAATTATTTTCGTTGGAAATATAATTTTATGTATATTTTTCAATTAAATTCTTATTTTAATATATAAAAAAGAAGTGTATTTATTAATTTAAAATTATAAATTTAAAATGGAGAAAATATTATATATTTTTGAATAAATTCCTAAAATATTAATACTTAAGGGGAAAGGGAAAGATAAAGATAGGAAAGGGAGGAGAAGAGAAGTTAAAAACTTAATCTTATTTGAGAGAAATATAAATATATATTTATTAAAAGATTGAAAATAAATATTAAAATTATAAAAATATTAGTCATGTTATAAAATAAGAATCTAATTTAAAAGATAGAAAAATTAAATCACTATTCCTTATAATTTATTGATTTACTTCTCTTAGCTTACACACTAATTTAAAGTATAAAAAAAATTTACTATTTGAAGAGTAAAGAAAAATAAGGTTTACTTTTTCTTCTTATTCATTTAATTTATTGACACTTTTTTCTAAATAAGTGTAAAAATTTTATACTCCATCATTATATATCCAAACATAGTGTAAATATCATTTTAATTCTGCTCTTGGAACAACCCATCTTAATCGCATATCCAATGAGAATATACTCACTGAATTTTAGGTGAACTGTACACTATCGAATATGCAACCTGTCCAATAAGTGCTCCTAAAGAATTTTTTTTTTTGTAAATAATAAAAATATTTTAATTAATTCATAAATATAAAAAATATTATTTTAGTAACTGAAAAATATAACAAATAAATAAATAAATTATAAATATCTTACATAACAAATTATAAAAATATATATATATATATATATAACAAATTCGCTTTTTAAATTAAAATAATAAAAAACTTATTCAACTTTTAATGCATGGAGATGCTCATATGAGTCCAAATGCAAATCGATCTTAATATTTCCATGCGCATAATAAATAAGTTAAATAAAGTCAAACCATTTATATTTTATTATATGTAGAGAGACGTCTAAAGTGGAACCTAGGTGTAACGGTAAGTATTATCGTCGTGTAATTTAAGGTCATGAGTTCGAGTCGTGAAAATGATCTCTTGTAATTAATTGCAAGAAAAGATCTCGTATAAAAATTCAATGGATCAGAAAAGACTGCGTACAAAGATTTAATGAGACTGACACTTTTTCGAATTCTATTTATTACAGGAGTATTCGTGTATAAAACTACCCTTACTATCTTTTTATGTAAAGAGAGACGTCTAGAGATTCAATAACGCTTTGAATAATAATGTAAAATTAAAGATAAATCGAAAAGGGATAATGGATGATACATATCCATAGAAAGATAGTAGAATTACTTTAAACAAAAAAAAAGAAATTTATTTTTTAAAATATTAAACTACAGACAAAGTTTTTCATAATTGAATATACATTTTTAATTTTTTCTTTTTTCATTAATTGAAATTTCATCTATAGTTTGGATCTATTGCCTTCTTGTTATACGCACAACTGAACAAAATTGAAATTGGATGTAACTGTTCAAAGATTAGCAAAATACTATTTTTTTCATAGATATATATAATACCAATTAATTTTGATTTGAATTTAACATAATTTTATAAGATAATATACTCTCCTCCAATAAAAATATAACACATTAATATAGAAAAAGAATATTAATGTATTTTTATTAAAAACATTTTTTTCATTTTTTAAAATATTAACATAAGATTAATTAGGAAGTAGACAAAATATTGCTATTGCACCAAGCTATAAATATTTTACATTTTTAAAGGAGAGTACTTTTTTTATTATTTGAAATTTAAAAACTTAAATTTATATAAAATATGGGATAAAAATCAATTTCTAAGTTATTTAGAGTTTTTTTATTATAATATATATATATATATTTTTTAAATTTTCTGCAATGTTCCAATTTTTAAATTTATATGAAGCTATTTTATTTATTTATTTATATTTATATTTTTATAGGTGTAATTAAAATTTATTAAAAATTGATATTTTGCGTGGATGGCCTACTTAGGGCATAATCAAACCCTCAAAATTGAGAATCCATTTACATAAAATTGTTTTAAAATTTTAAAAATTTATCGGGTCAAAATATCATCTAGATATTAATTATAATTTATTTTAAAATTTTCAAATATTAATAATATAAAATTTCTTATTATACATGTTATATGAACATAATTAATTGAGTTTGTTCTTATTTAAAAAAAAAATTGTGAATTTGAATCTTATTATCCATTTGGGTTATTAGCGTTTTCTCCTCAATAGTTGTTGAAGTTAAACACTAAAGCGACATTTGGTTGAAATAAAACAAAATTAAAATCGGAATGATTAACCTTTTTTTTTACTCTGAAATTGATATTCGATTTCTATAAAGCTATTTGTATTATAACAAAGTTGTAATTAAAATCAATAACTATTTGAAGTATTTTTACAAAAAACAAATATTATACAAAAATATTATAATAAATAATTAAAATCACCATCTTTTAATTAATTTAAGTTCTCATAAAAATAAAAAAATGTCTTAATTATATATAAAAATAAATTATTTTATTTAAAAAATTCAGAGATATTATAATTAGAAAAAATAGAGAAAAATAAATTTATTATATCTTATTTTTAAATTTCAAAAATTAATTTAATTATGGTAAAAAATAAACTTATTTATTTATTTAAAAATCCATATATATTATAATTAGAAAAAATAATAAAAATATTATATTTATTTTATTTTATTTTAAAAATATAATTTAATTATATTGAAAAAGAAATTTTAAATTTATTTTATTTAAAATAAATGAGATATTCATAATAAAAAAATAAATAAATTATATTTATTTTATTCTAAAATAAAAATATATTTTAATTTCATTGTATTTTTTAATTTTGATTCCAGTAAAAAATTAAAACTAATTAATAGAAGAGAAATAAATAATTACTAATTTCCTTTTATGGGATATTAAATATACGCTTGATAGTTCCGCCGCCGCCAGCTTGCTATTGTTGTAACATTAGTATTTTTAATGAGTATGAACCATTAGTTTTTTATAAAAAAAGACATTGAATTTCAACATGATTCCAAAAATATATTATTACATGAAATTGTAAAATAACAATTAAAATATGAGATTTATAATTAACATATTCTAATACATATATACAACTTTTATTTAAATATAATAAAAATGTTTATAAAATTTCAATAATTATCTATATTATTTTTGTTAATATTTATTTTATATATGCAATTGCGACGATATTAATGTAAAAACAATATGTATAAAATAACATAATTTGACATTGAATATATAAAAAAAATATAATTGTACAACATAATCAAATTTTAATGATTGAATTATTAATTGCATAAAAAATGATTGAATTATTAAATACTGTATATTTAATATGATTATAAATCTTTAGATTATTGTTGATTGCGGTTTGTTGATTTGTATTGTTAATTTTATTTCAAATTAGTCATGAGCCTGCGGTGTACAAATGTAATATTTTTTATCGTATTACAAAAGAATGCTATAAATAATTATTGAGATTAAATATATGACTTCATTATAAATATGAATATTTAAACTATTTATTTTTAATTATGTACATCAAATAAAAATTTCAATTAATAAATTTATTACATATATAATTTTTATATTCATATATTTATAATTTATTAAATATGTTACTTTTTATCTTCCCTACTCATAATTTTAATTAAAAACTTGTTAATAATTATTAATTTATTAATAATTTATTAAATATATATAATATTTTATTTTTATATATTAATAGCTTTAATTAACAAATTTGAATTTAATGTGTTATAGAAAATAAAATTGAAATCTAAGCTAACATTCATACATTAATAATTTAAATAACAAATCATGGATGATATAAATAATTTAAAGAAAAATAGGTAACCATATGCATATATTTGTGACATTTATATAATGTAAGTATATTAGATGATAATTTATATTTTCTTTTTATTTTTTAGTGTTTTTATGTATATATAATAGATTAAAGATGTTTAGTAATAAATTAAACACAATTTACCACCGTATAAAAAATAGAATTTCATTTGTATCATTTGTATAAAAAATAGAATTTCATTTGTATCATTTTATTGAATGGTTAAATATTATACAATAATATAAATTATTGAATTATCCTTGACGACGAGGGGCTTAGTGAAAAAGAAAAAAGAAAAATAAAAGAAACAAATGCCCTGTTTGTCTAGTAATGTTTAAGGTAGAAACAAGTAAAGGCAGAGGCACCGCTGAGTTAAACCATTGAGGAGAGAACGTATGGCGAATAGCACAAAATCCGGGGTAAGCCTGAGAAACTAGCGGCACTAGTGGTTTTTCTTTTCCTCTCTCTCTCTCTCTCTAAAACTACCGACTTCAATTTCTCTCTTTTGCTTAATTGAATTCTGCATAAAACAACAAAACTATTATTTTAACTTGTTTTGAAGAAAACGCTAAATGGGAAGGTTAGAAAATGGCAATTGAAAGTCTCTGGATCGGACTAGATTACACATGCCCCTTTTATTTGTTTCTGGGCTGCATCCTGCTTTCAGTTTTCAGGTTTTCTCCATACTTGCTCTTCTCAACTACTACATATCACTGATCGATCATACCCATTTTTCTTGACAGATTGATTTTCATTTTTATACACATAAATATCAAATTATGTGTATAATTATGGAGTAATTATAGTCGGGTTTGAGATAATTGTATGATTAAGAGAAGAGTAGTCGCTTTCTTGGAAGAGGCTTTTATTAGTTTATGTTATCCATCATTAGTGTTTGTTTGGTGATACTGATAGATAGATAGAAAAAAAAAATGGGCTCAGATGGTTTATGTTGCGTATTTGCAGAGTAATTGACATATCAAAAGCGGGCCCTTTTCTTTCTTCTGCTTCCTTAATCAGATACAATCTTTCTCTTTGCACTTAACCGTACACAGGAAAATTAACTCTATTATCCCTTCTATTTTGTTTATTTATTTTATTTTTCTCTCTTTCTGAAACTATCTGCAAACAACAGAGCTCAAAAAAAAAAAACATTTTCTCCAAGTTGCAATTTTTTTTTCTTAAAATTTTCTTGTGGAAAAATGAAGAGTTTGCACTTGCATGGTGAAGATCAAGAAAATGTAGCAAATCTTACGAGTGGTTTTGATAATATGGATGATGCTATGAAGGAAGAAAGTGAGATGTGGTTAGAGAGAGAACAAGAAGATCTATCTGATATTAATGATTCTTCAATCTTTTATGGTGATTTCCCTCCTCTCCCAGATTTCCCTTGCATGTCATCATCTTCTTCAACTCCAGCTCCTGTTAAGGCTATGGCTTCTTCATCATCATCTTCTTCAGCTTCATCATCTTCATCTGCGGCTTCTTGGGCTGTTTTGAAGTCAGATGCAGAGGATGAAGATGATAAAAAGAATAATTATGATCATCTCCGTGATCATTATCATATTCCACATATTCCTGATAATATTAGTCAATATGATCAAGTAGAAGCATCCACAGCAACTTTGTCTTCTACTGCTTCTATGGAGATCGCTCAACCAGTAGTTGATCAATTTGATCAAGGATTAGAAGGTATTGGTTGCATGGGCTTGGAGAATTTCCGGTATATGGATCTGATAGACAATAACGATTTTTTCGACCCTTCTTCTATATTTCAAGCTGATGAGAATTTCTTGGAAGAGTTCCATCAAGTAGAGAAACCACAACCAGAGCAGCTGATGCAACAGAAGAACGAAAGCTTAAACATGCAAACAAGAACTGGAGAAGAAACCCAACAGCAAGGAGGAGGAGGAGGAGCTTCAGAAGATCTAGCCATGGTGTTCTTGGAATGGCTAAAGAGCAACAAAGAAACTGTATCTGCTGAAGACTTGAGGAAAGTCAAAATCAAGAAAGCTACTATAGAGTGTGCTGCTAGACGGTTGGGTGGTGGTAAAGAAGCTATGAAGCAATTGTTAAAACTCATTCTTGAATGGGTTCAAACAAATCATCTTCAAAAAAGACGGGTTAAAGAATCTTCACTCGATAATCGTAATAATAATAATAATAATAATCTTCCTTATCAATGTAAAGACCCTTTGCAAAACCCTAACCCTAACCGAAACCCTAACATGAATTGTAATTCTATCCCACCAGATCATCATCATCACCAAGCAAATCCTTGTTTTTCTCAATCACCTTGGTTTACACCTTCACCTTTTGTTGGCGATCCAGCAACAGTCATGCCGGGTTTTTCACCCATGGTTGGGTATATGGGCGACTCATTTGCTCCTGGAGCTTCTAATATGGCTGGCCACTCTTACCCACCACCACCACCACCTCCACCGCCACAATCATCAGAATATCAGATGCTTGATTCCGCGCATTCCTGGTCTACATCACAATTCGCTTTAGCTTCCCATTACACATCATTTCCAGACAATAATAATCTCCAGCCGGTTTCAGTTTCGACTCATCCATCTGTTTTTACAGGTTATGGAAATCAATACCCATGTCAGTATCTCCCTAGTCAAGTTGGCGATAGGTTTGTGAGGTTGGGCTCATCTGCTACAAAGGAAGCGAGAAAAAAGAGAATGGCTAGACAAAGAAGATTTCTATCTCATCACAGGAATCACAACAACCAAAACCAAAACCAGAGTAATGCGGTAGACCACCATGCAAGGCTTGGAAATGATAATATTGCGCCAACAGCTCAACCACCTAATCCTGGTAATTGGGTTTATTGGCCGACAGCTGTGGCGGCTTTACCTCCTCCTGCTGTTTCGACCTCGCCAGTTGTTCCTATGGAAGCAGCACCGCCGGTGGTTCATCCAGTGGAACGACCGACCATTCAAACCCATCAGACTCATCAGCGCCAAGCGGCATCAGAGAGGCGACAGGTTTTGGTTTCTGTTAGATTGTCTTTATTGTTGGGATTCTGTGATCTTTTCTTAGATAATAATAATGAAACTGTAGATTTAGGAGTAAAGTGATACATAATGAATAATGGCAGATCGATCCATTTTTTTGTTTTTGTATAATATATATGTAATCGCTTTTGTTCTATTCAGGGTTGGAAACCAGAGAAGAACTTAAGATTTCTTCTTCAGAAAGTGTTGAAGCAGAGTGATGTGGGTAATTTGGGGAGGATAGTGTTGCCAAAGGTATATATTATATCATAATTATTTGATTATTTATTTATTTCTGTTATTTTATTTTGTAATTTACCATTTTGGATTTTTTTGAGTTGTTGTTATTATTATTGCTGTTGTTGTTGTTGTTGTTGTAGAAAGAAGCAGAAACTCATCTTCCAGAACTGGAAGCAAGAGATGGAATTTCTATTGCAATGGAAGACATAGGGACATCTCGTGTTTGGAACATGCGTTATAGGTATTCTAGATTTTATATATTTCTTGATTCTTGCAAAATTAATGAGTTAGTGTCCATTCTTGATTTTCTCCACTTAATTTCCTCAAATTAATTTTCTTGTAGAACTAGCTACTGATTCTTGAATTTTTCTTTAATTTTCTCATTTCTTGATTATTGCAAAACTAAATCACTACCCTTTCTCTTTTATTTTTTCTCCTGGAGTTTCAGATTCTGGCCCAACAACAAAAGCAGGATGTACCTCCTTGAAAACACAGGTGGGTATTATTTAATTTTTTTAAAAAATTTTATTTACAATTTTTCATTAATTTTTTAGATTCTTCTTTTAAATTCATGTATCTGCTGATTTTTCTTTTTCTTTTTTTTTGGATTTAGGAGATTTTGTGAGAACAAATGGACTCCAAGAAGGAGATTTCATAGTCATATACTCAGATGTCAAGTGTGGCAAATATGTGAGCACTTGTAACAATTTTTTTAAAAAAATTTATTTCTTAAGTACTCTTAGCTAATTATATATTATATAATTACTAATTCATTAAAAATTGATGATAAACAGTTGATAAGAGGAGTGAAAGTAAGGCAACCAGGAACAAAATCAGAGAACAAGAAGGCAGGAAAATCACAGAGATATTCACATGCTACTGTTAATGGTTCCTCTTCTAATCAAACTCAAACCGTAAAGTGATGAATGAGAAAAGAAAAAGAAAAAAAAGAAGAATATTAAAATTTCTCTCTCCTTCATGCATGAAAGTGGATAGACAAATGGATGGTAAAGATCTTCTGATGGTGTATGTAAGTTGTTGCCTTGCAAACCCTAGATTCTCTCTACAATCCAATCAGCAACCTCTGGTTTCTGAGCGTATCAGAGTATTATGGAAAGAGATTAAATTAGTGATCACCACCTTTTTGGAGATCAAGGGCACATAATAATTAATAGTATAATAATATATTATATAATTATAATTACAATTACAAAATTAAATGTTTGTATCATTAATTAATGTTGAGTTATTGTAATTTTAGTTGGGGTGGGAGCAGTAAAGGTGGGATGTGCATGGAGCTGGCCTTCATGTCTTGTCATACTATACAATGTTGTGCACTTTGTGACTGTTAATTGTTGATACTACGTCACCGTTTTATATGTACAATATTATGGTTCAATGTTAATCTTATCCAATGTTATTTTCCAAGTTTATTTTATTTTATTTTTGTTATTTGAGATGTGATACGAATTCAAATTCAAAATCTTTTAGATTAGAAACTAAAACAATATTAAATCAGAGAAAGATCATAATTTTAAAAATGAATCGGATTTCATTTGAATTTGAGATTTTTATAGATTTGAAAATGATTTTGATGTTATTAATTATCATTAAATTTAAAATTTATTGCTGAAAAATATATATTTCAATTGGCATGGTAAATGTATTTTTTTTATATATTAATTAATACGCAAATGTACAAGTAGAAAAGTTAGTATTATTTTGTGGAAAAATTGTTAATATTACGGTGTGGCTTGTGATATACTTTATATAATCAAAGCTACGGTCCAAAAAATTCTTATTGATCATTAATATATTATATAGTTTGGTTAAAATGTTATAGATTTATAACAATTATCCAAAATCGTACTTGGAATGGATAAAAATGCTTTAACTAATTACCTTGCAACAACACTGTAATGCAAACAATACATAAAATGTTGGTTACAAAGAAGACAACCCTTTATTAAGGCCTAACAAAGAGAGTCTCTAATTCTTCTTTCTTTCTCTCATATGACCTACGAAACGTAAATATGTATCTTTTGATACCCACCTCTTTATTTCTTTTCTACATATTTTTAATTTATCTTTCTCTATATATCGATTTAGCATCATTAAGTTAATTAATTTTAAAAACTAAAGTTAATTTAATTAATTTATAATAACATATTTAGGGTATAATTTGTATTTAATATTTTTGTTATTAGGGTATATACGTTTGATATTTATATTGGTTCTATTAAAGAAAATTTTTTTTATTTCGATTATGTAAAAGTTATTTATATGGATTATAAGAGTTATTTTAAAGTTAATTTACGTGTTATGAATAGGAAAGTTAAATTAATGGGTGTGCGTTTAAAAATTATCTGATAAATAATTTAAAAAAATTAAATATTATTCAGTAAAATTGAGATCAAACTCTTTTACCAATTAAATTAATTTTTTAAATATTAACTCTAAGAATTAACTCAACAAAATTATAGTCAATAATTCTCTTTTTGGTCAATGATTAGAAAAATTCTAAATGCACAAGTGGAATGTGAAAATAAATTTTAAAAATTTATCTGAAACTAAAATTTATTTTAACTAAAATATTTTTTCGTTATAGAATTTTTTATAATAAAATAACGTAATTCCCAATTTTATTAATATTAATTTTTTTAATATCAAATAAATTCTAAAAAAAAAACATTGTTTTTTTTCTGCAGCGTACTGCAGTTAGAAAATAGTTTTTGTTGTAGCATAGGATACAAGCAGCTGATGTGTTAGTCCTATCAATAAATAAAGAAAATAGTAAATTTTATATTTATGTAAATTATGATGTATAACAGTTTGGATTTTTTTTCAGAAAAATGTACTCATTTAAATATAATACAACAAATTAATAAATATTTACATTTTCTCTTAAATTTGAAGGTATAAGCTAGCATATGATGTACAAGTGTAATAACATACAAATTATTTTCTATTATATAAATAAATAGTGTATGAAATATTATACTAAAAATAAATATTAAAATTTTTTTTAAAAAATGCTAGAGGGGTCACAGGTGATCTCGCTTAAAGTTAAACATTAGCAGATGATGATATACTAAAGAGGAACACATAGTATCATGATCCAAAAAAATTTGAAGGTCCCGCTTGGTATCATGATCTGACAAGCTCTCATCCTTAAGAATGTGCATGAAAGCTTTACAGTCAAACACCAGCAGATTATGATAGAAAACATCCTTTTTTAACCACACATTCTCTGAAATATTATACTGAAGAGGAACACATAGTAAAAAATTGAGTACATGTACTACAACATATAATGCTTCACCCCAAAATGTCTTAGGCAACTTTGAATTTGAGAGCAAATATCTGACTCTCTCCATCAAAGTTATGTTCATCCTCTCTCTAAGCCATTCAATTGTGGTGTTTTTTGAGGTGTTGTTTGATGTCGGATATCATACTCCTTACAGTAGGCATAAAATGATCTAATATACTCTCCACCATTGTCTGTTCGAATGCATTTCAACTTCTTCCCAGTTTTCTTTTCAACTAAGACATGAAATTACTTGAACACGTCTAACACTTGGTCCTTTGACTTCAAAGTGTATGCCCACATCCTCCTTAAGTGATCATTAATGAAAGTCACAAAGTACTAGCACCACTAAATGACTTTGACATTGATCCACACAAATCTGAGTGAATAAGATCCAATATATTCTTCATTCTGGAAGAAGTGGAACCTTTGAAAGCAACTCTGTTTTATTTTTCAGTCAGACAGTCAGCACATTTTTTCAAATTCACTTTATTAATTTCGGATAATACATTCTTTTTCACCAATTGTGTCATCCATTTATCGCCCATACGACCGAGTCTTCTATGCCACAACTTGGTCATATTTTCTTTCTCCACTACATTAAAGAAATCACTGGTGAGCTTTACCTGCATCACATATAGCTTGGAATATTTTTTGCCTTTTTCATATACCAAGGATCATTTAGTAAGTTTTTATTGACCATTCTTAAAAGTACTGTTGAAACCTTCATCATCAAGTTTGCAAACGGAGATCGAGTTTAGCCGAAGGTTAGGAACATGTCTAAAATCTTTTAAGAGTAGCCTTGTCCCATTTTCTGTCTCCAAACAAATATCACCTCTACCGATGATCTTGGCTACACCCTTATCTCCTATTTTGACAACACTAAATTCTCCTTGTTTATATGTTGAGAAGAATTCTTTATGTGATGTGGCATGAATGGCGGCACCACTATCTCCTACTCAGTCTGATTCACTGGATGCTATATTCACATCATTATCATAAGAAATGACATGAAATTCTTCAATGGTGGCAGTCGTGGTTCCTTGTTCATCATCACTGCTATCATATCGCTTGATTTCTTTACCTTTGTTCTTCTCCTGTTCTTTCTTGAACTTCCGACAGAATTTCTTGATATGTCTCTTTTTCTTGCAGTGATAGCATTCAACATTTGCATATTTGCTTGACTTTTCTTAACTCTTATCTCTTGAATTTGAACCCCTAAAGTTGCTCCTCCCTCTGGAATCAGTAATCAAAATATCTGGCTGAGATGCAGATACTGAATTTTGAGATCTCCTTCTCATCTCTTCATTTAGAATCGAACTCTTGACAGATTCCAAACTGATAAAACCATCAACTACTGAATTAGTGATGGAAATCTTCAAAGTCTCTCAGGACTCTGGCAGAGAGGAAATTATTAAAAGACCGAGCACCTCATCATCAAATTTTACACTCATTCCTGATAACTGGTCCACAAAACCTTAAAAATCATTCAAGTGGTCCACCATAAATGTACCTTCCCAGTAACTAATTTTGATCAGTTTAGTCAAATAGAGCAATGTGTTATTTCATGTTTTAGAAGCATATAATTGTTCAAGCTTCTCCCATAGAGACTTAGCGTGAGTCTCTTTATAAATATGATTATACACATTATCATCAACAAACTATCGGATGAAGCCACACACTTGCTCATGCTCGAACTCCCAGTTTTCATCTGATTTTCCATTAGGTTTTAATGTGGCGAACACAGGCAAATGCATTTTCTTCACAAATAGAATATTATTCATCTTGTTTCTCCATATGTAGTCATTTGAGCCATTTAGGCTGATCTTCTTATTTATTTTTGCCTCTATCTCTTTAACACAAAGAGAATAACTTCAATACCGCGTGCCTACTTGAACCAGGCTCTGATATTACTTGATGTGCAGTGGGTGTAATAACACACAAATTACTTTTTATTATATAAGTAATAGTGTATGAAATATTATACTAAAAATAAATACCAAGAAAATTCTCAGGAGAGGCTGGAGGAGTCACAAACGGTCCATTTTAAAACACAGTCTCCTTAATCAGAATTTTACTCGAATAATTAATAGCATAATATAATAAAATAACTACACTTGATAATAGCTCTAATATTGAGATAAAAATAACACATCATTTTTAACGTGGTTCACCTTTTAATTTGGGCTACATCCACGGAATAAATTTCTTTTACTAATAAATAGTAGGATTACAAGAGAGAAACTTTTCTAGAAAAATAATATTCTAAAAGTACAACACTCATAAATGAGATAAATCCAAAATAGTGATAAGTGTTTTTCAAACACCTAAAATAAAACCTCACTATTTTATCACTCAAAAATATTATCCTACAAATAATATTTTTCTCTTCTCTCTCTATATATATTTTTTTAAAAAAAAATGCTTATATGAAATATGTAAAGGGAAAGCTATTTATAATAGACTTCCCACGTTTAAAAACTCAAGTGGGACTCATGTTTGCAAGCAGTCATCTTTTCTTTTTCTTTTTTTTCGGTAATACAAGTTGTACCACTAATATATATATTTTAAACATGAGTCTCACTTGAACGAGACACCACCACAGCATATATATATATATATATATATATATATTATTCTTTTTGTTTGTCTACATGTTTTTTTTTATTTGTCTGCATGTTGATCGTAATAAAACGGTCCAAAAATCATTACATTTTTCTCTTTCACTTGTGACAATTTATAACCGTTCATTTATTTCATATTCTAGGTCATAACTATGGTTGGACACAGCCTCAGATCTCAGGTGGAACTTTCCAGTGAGATTAGCATCGGAAATTATGAGCTTTTGAAGTAGAGAAGAGAGGAAAGATTGGAAGGGAAAGGAAGAGCTAGCAATATTAAAAGAATAAATTATTCTTTACTCCAAATTGATGCAATTTAAATTAGTTTATTGCTAATCTATCATCCTCTACTGGCTAAGAAAGAAAGGGTGATTAACATTTAACAAAAGCAAGTGGATATTGATCATAAGTTGATAAACTTTCAAAATCTTTATTCGTGACAATATTAATTAAAAAAAGAATTGAAAATTACAAGTTACAGAAAATTAAGATTAGGATTTTGATTCATAAATAATGATGTAATTGTTTAAATTAATGTATTAATTATAATGATCACGTGAGCTTAATTAGTTCCTTGCCTTAGAAATTATCATAATTTCATGTTATTACTTGATAATATCACTTTCATAAAACAACCCACTGTATACTAAATATACCAAACTATCAGTTATCAGTTGCTATCACGTTACATTACCACATACCTCCCCCTAATTTTTTCCCTCATTAATAAAAAATAAATTTTATTAGGAAATTATAAAACCTATTATTAAAATCTAGTCCATTTAAATTCTTTTAATTTTTAATAATATTCATAGCATCTTATGGATTCTTTACTAATTTTTACTATTGAAGTTAATAATTGTTTTAGATATTAATAAATTTTTATTAATTAAAAAGAGTACAAAATTAAAAAAAAAAGATTTTGAGTTTTAAATTTTTAATTAAAAGCTAAATTTATTTTTAAAAAATTAATTAGTTTTTTTATTAGTATTGGAAATTCATTAACTTAACGAGTAGAAACATAAACCTTGGTGCTCCAAGGCTTACAATATAAAACAAACAATAAACTACTCTCAAATTTTACAAGCTTCAAACCTAGAAAATAAAATACTTTAAAAAGTAATAACCTTGAGCAAGAGATGAAGTCTACCAAATAAATAAGAACAATAACCGTGCAACAAATATTAAACATGAATCAAAAGTCCCGATCATCTTGAAAGTAGAGAGATGAGTGGCAAGAAGATGAAAAAAGTCAAACTAAAACCGAAAAAAAAATCTAAGAGAAAAAAAATTAAAAATTTAGGGTTATAGTCAGCTATTTGGCCGGTATCAGTCCAAGACTAAAACTGAAACTAGAGAAGGAGTACCGTTGGAGGGATCAAGATTGAACCCAGAGGAGTACTGTTGGAGAGAGAAATGAGAGAAAACCCAAAATTTTAATTCGCTTAAAAAATTGTTTCTCTTTGAGTATTTTGAGTTGCTCCAATCTTGTCTAATACTCCATGAGAGCATAAAATATTATTGATAATAGTAGTGCTTTTTTTCCCCTTTCATGTGAATGCTGTAATAGTATTATTGCCTCCAATTTTTTAATAATATATGAGTTATCTTTTGGATAGCACAGCGTTTTACTTAAATCTAATTAATATTAATGCTGAACCCATTCCAATGAATTAAGACTTTGAAGAAAAAGATCAAAATATTTTGTTATTCAAATAAATTTTTACCAATAAACTCCAATGCTAGCTTGTTAAGAAAATGTCATTTCCTGCTTTTTAGCTCTTCTGCACAAGTTCTGAAACTGAACTAGCTTGAATTCCATTTATATATGCTAATAATTAATACATAAACCTCCAAGAAAAAGACACAAATAATCAAATCTTTTGCAAATTATTTGAATGTAAAAATGAAGAAGCAGAAAAGCTTGTATTGCTGCTTTGAGGATATGAAGAGTTGTTGCTGTTTTCTTGTTGTTTGTTACCTGAAGATCCATTGAGATGACGCATGTCAACTTTCAAGCACTCCTGATCTCTAATTTCCTGTCTTATTTCCTTAAGCATTGCCGATACATCTTTCATGTTAGGTCTCTCATCAGGACTTGGATTTACACATAGCAAAGCTACTCCTAATGTCTGCAACATCTCTTCAATCTCCAATTCGGGGTGAGTTCTTAAGCTGGAATCTAGCACTTCAGTCCCTCCTCTCTTCTGCCTCACCCAGTCTACAATGTGAAGTCCATCTGCTATTGTTGGATCAATTGGTTGCTTCCCTGTTAGTACTTCTAACACCACTACACCATAGCTATAAACATCGCTCTTTTCTGTTATTTTCATCATATAACCATACTCTGCATACAAATAAATGACTCATATAACACTTTATAAAATCAAGAAAGAGAATGCTATATGAAATTTAAATAGTTGAACTTACCAGGAGCAATGTAACCATATGAACCAGCTACAGTAGCAGAAGAGCGAGCGAAATCACCATCATCGACAAGTTTAGCAAGCCCAAAATCTGCGATATATGGTTCAAATTCAGGGCCAATGAGAATGTTATTGGCCTTAATGTCTCTGTGAACAATTGGAGGAACACAGTCATGGTGCAAGTAAGCAAGACCTTGTGCTGCTTCCAAGATTATTCGGTACCTCACTTCCCATTCCAGGCAACCCCCATTTCTTTCATGAAGAAGACTGCCTAAGCTTCCATTAGGCATATAGTCATACATAAGCAATCTTGTTTTTCGGTTCCAACAGCAACCCAGGAATCTAACAATGTTTTTATGACGGATAGAGCCCAGAGTTTTTACTTCAGCTGAAAACGAATCACGGACTCCCCCAACTGCCAACCTTTCTTTTTGACAATCATTTCGGGCAGCTATTGTGGCTGGCCACAGCTTTTTCACTGCAATGATTTCCCCATTGTCGAGTTCTGCCCGATACACAATTCCTGAACATCCCTTTCCTATTACATTGGTTTCCACTAGGCATTTTAGAACTTGTTCTACTGAAAAATTTAGTTTCTGAAATGGAGTGAATTGCCAAGGCCATGAATCCCCTCCCATCTCAGATTCACAATCATCTCCTATCAACTTTCTAGCTCGTAAAACAACAATTGCCCCTAATATTGCCAATGCTATAGTCAAGGTGATTAACAGTGCAATGGCCAGTTTAAATCTATGTGATATCTTCAAGTGACCATTATTTGACATGCTCATGATTGTGGCGTTGCTTAAGAAACATGACTCACGACCTCTAGAACACAATCCCTGGTTTCCAGCCAATTCTGTTGCTGACAACTGCCGGAAAAGCTTGCAGTCAGGAAGATAGCCAGTGAAATTGTTATAGGAAATGTTTAAAGAAACAAGATTTTCAAGGCCAGCAAGAGCCACTACATCTCCTCCCAGCTTATTGTGTGAAAGATCAAGAATAGATAACTTGTTGAGAGCAGAAACCTGTGGTGGAATTATCCCAGAAAGTGCATTCCAACTCAAATTCAAAGCAATGTCAAGACTTTCAATATTAAACAGTTCAACTGGTATCATGCCTGAGAGTGCATTGCTACTAAGATCAAGAAGTTGAAGACTTGAACAATGACCAAGTGAGGAAGGAATTTCCCCAGAGAGAGAGTTCTCACTTAGAATAAGTCTATTAAGTGAAACAAGTTTACCAAAACCCCATGGAATTTCACCTACAAATTGATTTGCAGAAACATCCAATACCTGAAGCCTTGCAAGTGAAGGTAAAGAGTTAGGCAAAGTACCTTGGAGGGTATTGTTACTTAAATTCAACATCTGCAACTCATTGCAATTACCAATTTCCTCTGGTATTTTCCCACCAAGATGGTTTTCAGACAAGTCAAGAAAACTGAGGTCTTTTAAGAACCCAATTTCTTTTGGAATTCCACCACTGATTCTGTTATTTACAAAGCGAACACGAGAAAGAGAGCTGCAGTTGCCAATCTCAGGAGGAATAGAGCCAGAAATGTCATTAGCAATTAAGAGAAGCTTTGTTAGATTCTGGAGCTGAAATAGGTTCGGTGGTAATCTGCCAGTAAGTGCATTATGTGACAAATCTAAAGCTTCAAGGCTTCTGCAAGCACCCAACTCTGCAGGAATGCTTCCTTCAAGTATGTTTTGCCAGGCAAAGAAGACAGTTAGCTCTGCCAATTTACCAAGCTCTGTTGGAATTGAACCTGATATCTGATTAGTATCAAGCTGCAACTGCACTAAGCTGGTGGCATTTGAAAGTACTGATGGGATCAAGCCAGAAATGTTATTGTTACTAAGCATAAGCTCTTCAAGGTTTGTGAGGTTTCCAAAGGACTGAGGTATCACGCCAGAGAATAAATTTAGAGAAAGATCAACTATTTTCAAGCTCTTGCAGTTGCCAATCTCCTCAGGAATTTTCCCGTCAAAATTGTTCTGCCATAGTAACAGCTTTTCCAGCTTCCGAAGTTTCCCCAACTGTGGTGCTAGTGAACCTGAGAGATCATTCTCATATAAAAATAAGTTGACAAGCTCTGAGCAGTTGCCTAATTCCATTGGAATCTCACCCGAAAGCATTGTAGTGTACACTGATAAAGTCTGAAGCTTATTTAAATTTCCCAATGAAGGAGGAATGGACCCAGAAATTTTAGTATCAGCAAGACCCAGAACTTGCAAATTCTTGCAATTTCCAAGCTCATTTGGGATCTTCCCATCAATGTTCTTGTTCCCTCCAGCTCTTATAACCTCCAAATTTGATAGCCTGCCAAATTCAACTGGGAGATTCCCACTCAAGAAGTTATCATATACAACAAGATTCTTGAGATTGCTACAATTTCCAAGCTCAACTGGCATCTCCCCTGTAATCTGGTTAGAGTTCAATATCAAGTCTTGGAGATTTTGGAGTTTTCCAATAGTTGACGGAATAATACCCGCAAGGCTATTTGAACTGACATCAAGAACTGTTAGGTATTTGCAGTCTCCAATATCAAGAGGGATTGTTCCAGTGAGATTAACCCCAGAAAGAATGAGCTTTTCAAGGTACAGAAGAGAGGAAATATTGGAAGGGAAAGGAAGAGCAGTATCAAGAGATTGAATATTGATTTCAGTGACAAAATTATTAGAAGAACAAGTGATATAAGACCACCTACAAGGATTTGAGTCCAAATGGTTCCAACTGGAGAAAACTGAAGAGGGTAAAGAAGAAGAGGAGCGATGAAGCCAAGAAAGCAAAGTATCAACTTCATTATTTGCTGCAGAATTAGGAAAAAATGCTACAAATGTGAGAAAAATAAGGAAGATATGGTGGTGGTAATGATGGTGGTGGTGGTGCTGAGAGTGGTGATGGAGATGGGTGATAAAAAATTGCCTTAGCATTAGGTGGTGGTGTTTGTGGTGGTTGTAGGTGTTGAAGAAGGGTTGCCTCGACTTCGGCATTGGCAATTTGCCTCAAATCCCAAACCTTTCTTCTTGATTTTGTATTCAGTCTCTTTCTCTCTCTCTCTCTCTCTCTCTCTCTCTCTGCAAATTGATTCTTGAAAAACAAAACCCAATTACTATTTTCTTTGCAGACAAGCAAGAAACAGAGAAAAACAGAGAGAGTGATAAAGAAAAGCAAGAAAAATTAAAGATATTCAACAACTCCACCATCTTCACCTCGGTGTTCTGTTTCTTAATCTTTTCTTTATTTATTTGATTTAGGTTCTTAGCAGATACACCATGTGTTCTTGCATTGTTTTCCTCAATAAGTTTCAGCATTATTGACTGTTTTAGCGTTGATAACAGGGCCATTTTTTCTTTTTTAAAAAAATTCAAAAAACACTAGCTTTACCTATGATTACACTTCTCAAGAATCTTGAATTTTTTATTTTCTTCCTAAAACCAGTTCTTGCATCATCATAAATGTTTGATGGACACAGAAAACTATATTTATAGCTTAAAAATGTTGAAGAAAATTTGTGGGTTGTCACTGAATTTGGATTTTTCTTGTGGCCTGCGGGTAGTAAACAGGTAGATATGGCAAGAATTATAGTTATATTGTAAAAACTAAAATATAAAAGGAAATTCAAGTAAAAAGGCAAACAAAGACAAATTATCATATTCACTTTTCGAAGAAAATTTTTTGCTTCTCTGATTAAAGAAGCACATTGTACTCCTCATCTTCACATTATGATACCCAATTACCCATTATTTCATTAATCCATATTATTAAAAGAAATTTATTCCCTGCAAGACCTTTTTTTTTCTTTTTTCATGTCCGTATATCGAGTATAATGGTTTTTATAATCATAATGAAATTTGATTATTTTGACATTTCTTTCTTAGTTTTTCAAATTGGTTCAGTGAATTGCTTGAAAATATTTAACAGACATAATTAAACTTTAATAAAAATTTATAAGTTAGTACTGTTAATAATATATAAATTATGATGATGTATAACTAATATTAATTTATAAATTTATAGACTCACGCTCGATTTATTTTTTCAATATTAATTTTTTGTCCATGATCTTGTATCTTTTTGTAAAAAGTAATTATTAAACTTTTAGTTTATTAATTTAGAATTAGAATTTTAAATCATAGTAATTTTTTTATTAAAAAATGCTAATTATAATCACTTTAAAAAATGACTGTTTAATAATTTTTTTATAGGTTATAAAATATTTATTATAATTATAATAAATATTTTATAACTAATGAGAGGGAGATTATTGAATAATTACTCTCTAAAATAAATTCTTCTTTTTCATTAATTAATTTTGTGATAAAACTTAGATATATATAGTTAAATAAATTAATTAATAATATTATTAAATTTATAATAAAATGTTATTGAATTAATTAATGAACTAAATTGCTCATTAATTAGACTATTAGTATAGCATCTAATTTATTTCAAATCATTGAATTCAGTTCATAAAATTTAGTAAGGCGATTAGGATTTATGCACTTGTTTTCTTATTTTTAGGATTATACAGTGTATATATATTGTGATTAAAGCTGAGTTTAGTACATGATTTTTTTCCTATACCTTAGTATGACGAATGTAAATTAATTATTAAATTTCCAAAAGAAAAAATAAATATTAATACTAACGCTTATGGCAAGCATGATGAGAAAAAAATTTTGTTGATATAAAAAAAAATCCCTTTTCTCTCCCAATTAAAATATATATATATATATAATTTCTAATTAGTCCTTAAAAATCATATATACTTTCTAATTAACATTATTATTATTTTTTTAATTTTGAAGAACATTTAAAAATCTAAAAACAATTAGCTACAAGTGAGATAAAGTAAAGTAGTTTTGGTATATGGAATATAAGGGTCTGTTTGGATGGAGATAGAAGAAGGTTTGATAAAGTATTGTAAGATTAGTAAGGTAATTGAAAAAAAGTACTTAAAAGTTTCATAAAGTATGAGAAAGTTTTTAAATAGTTAATTTTAAGTAGTTTTTTTTTTTTAATTTTATTGAACCTCCAGTTTAGAAGTTTTAACTTTTTTTTCTAAACACAATATAAATTAATATTCTATTTTATTTTACTTAATCCTATCATATCTTATTCTATTTTATTAAATCTCAAATACCTTATCCAAACAGACCCTGATTAACTAAACCTACATCTTACTCAAAAATCAAAATTATATTTAAGTTTTTTCCTTTATGTATGCATTAAGTTAAATAAATTAAAATTATTTTATTTCGTTAAATTCAGCATATAATTGAACCAACGTGGAGATGAAACTATTTTAAAATCAAATAATGGTAAAAAGAGCCCATAGTTCAAGGCCATATCCTTGGGAATTCCCCACCATGGAATCTATACCACGTTTTGTTTTCTCTAAACCTAAATAAAAAATTTCTAAACAATTTCAAACATTAGCCTACATGAGAGGCGGAGATAAAGGGGTTTCATGGGGCCCTGTTTCCCCCTCAGTTAAAAATAAAAATTTTTTAGGTATATTTGAGAATGAATATTACATTGGTTGAGATGGAACAGCTTGGCCTTACTATGTGAGAACACGCAACTTCGATCCACCCTCCCAACATTTTTCATCCTTTTTTTCCAATCTTTAAAACTGGGCCTTTTAATCAAGCCCATTACAAACAAACAAGATTTGTCAATGACTCTGCCCATTACAAACAAACAAGAATAACTTAATTGTGACTCTTTCTCTTCTTTCTCACGTTTCTTCTTCGTTAATTCCTTTTTCTTTTTTTTTTTTCAGATAACAGTTTTTTCCTTTTTCAATTTCATTCTTTCACCGATTGGCACCAGCAAGGCAGCGGCAACAAGTTAAGAATAGGTATACCACTTACTTTTAATCTCATATTTATTTTGTTGCAATTTTTTTATCTTGCTAAAATGAATTGAAATTTGAAAAATAATGAATTAAGAAATTGGCTTGAATACTTGAGGACATTATAAATTTGAAATGTTTAATTTGATTTTGTAGTATGAAGTTTTTTTTTTGAAAAAAATAGTATGAAGTTAAATTGAAATTATTATTTTTTTGTAGTTTATAATCTGGAATTTTTTTATTTCTTTTATAATTTGATATTTTTAATGTTTAGTATTTGATAAATTGAAATGGCTACTATATATCTATTGACTATTGTGATTGAATTATTTTTCTTATTCTTTGTAGTTATATGGAGCGATATTTTAAAAAATTAAGACCAAGTAGTGAAGAGTCGCCATCAGTTAATCAAAATATTCAATCGACTCAACCACATAAGGAAGCAATTGTTCAACCGGTACCACCAAAAGAACCTACTATTCAACAACATGAGATTGATATAGAAAAGCATAAAGTTTTTCCTTTAGTGTATCTGTTAATCAAATTGGCATTGCTTTTACCAGTTGCTACAGCTACAGTGGAAAGAGCTTTCTCCGCAATGAAAATTATTAAGAGTTCACTTCGTAATAGCATGGGAGATGAGCTGCTAAATGATTGTTTAGTTACCTATATTGAAAGAGATGTATTTGCAAGTATTGACAATGAAACAATTATGAATAGATTTCAATCAATGAAAAATAGGCGAGGAATATTGTAATTTAATGTTTTAAATTTTCTTTGTATCCAACATTTTTCTTGTTTTATTTATTTTATTATAAATGTTATTTTTGTGAATTATAAATTTTAAGTTGAATTGGACCCCCCTTATCTAAAATCCTGGCTACGCCACTGGCCTACATTTTTTTTTTCATTTTTTGCATAGAGCATGGATGATTCTTTTCTTAACAACGGATTAAAATTAATAATAAATATATTAAAGAATGCGTAGTGTTATAATAAATAATACATACGAGTGGTTCAATATTTTTATTCCTTAAATAAAAGATCGTAAATTTAATTTTTATAAATAAAATTATTATTTATTGAAAGTATTTTATTTTTAATAGGCTGAATTAGTGTAAATAATAATAATTTGGCCCAATAAATTTAAAAATACAGTTGGTTATACAAAAAAGGGATACATAGCCTTTAATGTTTGCCATCATTAGTTATTAGTTATAGACTAAAAAATAGAATGCATAACATGATAAGAAATTAAAGAATTATTATTAAAATATTAGAATATTTTTTTAAGTTTAGACCTAACATTATTGATAAAAGAAAAATTACCCACCAAGATTTATCATTCTTCATAAAATATTTATGAATTATAATTTTTCAAAATATACATACTATTTATCAAATATCTTTAAAAAATTGAGAATTATTATAATTTGTAAATATATAAATCAAACATTAAGCGCCTCTTTAAATGCCTTAAAAATAGATAAAATTAGTTTTTATTTCATTAATTTTTTTAAATTAAATTATTATTTATATTAAATAATCATATTAATTTTTTTAAAACTTTACTAAAACAAATAAAAATTTTAAGTAAATGCCTTAATAAAAGTGAGGCTTATCTTCAAAAGTATTTTTAAAATTTAAATTTTAAATTTTAAAATTTAAAATTTAAAAGTGAGTATTTAAAAAAAGAAAAATAAATGATTAAAAAATAAAAGTGAGTATTTTTGAATTTTTTTTTATCCACCTCTTCTATATTAATGATGGGTTACAAAAAAAGTTCAGCCCATTTTAAAAAAAAGTTCAGCCCATTTCTTTCAGCGTTTGTGCCTCTGATTTGTTGTTAGTTTAAAAAAAAACGAAAGATTTCATTTATCTGTAATTAACAGAGTATTAGAAAATAGAAAAATATCCAAAATCAATGGCTTCTTCAGCCATTGTTGATAGCTTATGCTCCATTTCACCTTGTTACTCTCCAAAACAGTTCAAATATCAAACCCTAAATTCCCCGTTTGTTTCCTCAAGTTCCTTTTTGAAACTGAAGACGCAATATACGTTTCCAAAATTGCAAGTTCTAAGGGCCACAAGACGTAATTCTAGGCCTTTTCAGGTGGTCTTCGCCGCTCGGTTTAATTTCTTCAAGGGTCTGTTATTCTTTGGCTTTAATTTTGCTTCTTCTTTTTGCTTTTGAACGCATTGTTGTGAACATGGTTCATCCTGAATATTTATGATTTAATGAAGTTTTGTTAATTATTAGATTAGCTAGAGAGTTTGACATTACAAATGTTGCATGAAAATTTGATTAGTTAATCATATTTAGTTGTTTATTGTTGGAAGTCTTGTTAATTACTGCTTCAAAATTCAGTTGATTAATATTTCGAAAAAAATTGAATTGAAATGCTAAAAGCCGGACTTTTTGTTAAACTTTTATGTTCCCTGCCATTACCAAACATAGCACTGTAAATCAGATATATTATTTTGTGTTGTGTTTGTTAATTTTAGTGGTTCTGAGAGTATATTGGTTAGGGTTGTTGCCAGGCACTTGCAGAAACGGTGACTCAAATATGCCTGAAAGTAGTTCTGGAAAGAATAAGATTCAGTTCAGTATCATGTCCTCCTTGCAAATGAATTTCAATCACTTTTGCCCCATTAAATTACCAATTTAATCAAGTTTTGCAACAGGCGTTACACCTGTTATAATGCTCTTTATCATAAACATGAATTGGTGTATTTGTCATTGAATAATAATTTAGGGTATATTTGTTATGCTAGAAATACATTTGATTGCATTGCATTATATTTCATAATGACCTACCAAAATGACATTTACGTCAGTGAGTCTGCCTGAAAAGTTTTTAATTATGTATGAGTTAAATTGTTCTTCTGTAAAATTCAAATTCCTACACAGATCAGTCACTGCTGGCTTACTGCTTTTTATAAAGTTATTCTGCCGTGTTGCTCATTTAATCTAACTAAAAAAAATGTTTTGTCTTTAGCATTACTAATGGGCATTTTGGTTTTGCAAAATAGTTCTTCAAACAGCATTGAAGGTTGGGAAGGATGGTGTCGAAGCTGGAACTAATCTGGTGCCAGTAAGTTCAATTGTATCCTTTCCTTGGTGGCTCTCATCAGTGATAATTGATAGCTCTTTAATTTAATATTTTTACTTTTTTGTGTTCTAGGATTCTGTACCAAGACCAGTTGCAAGGATAGCAGTAACCATTGTTGCACTGACTGTTTCACTCTTTGTACTGAAGTCATTTCTATCTACAGCTTTATTTGCACTGGTACTTGGTCCATTTTTATTCTACCTGGGGAATCTATCTGAAATAATTCAAAGCTATCAATTATCATCTACTAAGTAACCAATATGATGTATGAATTGAGAAGTTATGAACATCCTCCCATTGCCCGTGTGGTAACATCTTTATACAATTGCTCAATGTTGGGTGGTGTAGAAAACTGGAACATAATAATAAATTATGCATCTAATTTTGGACTATTTTTTGTGTTTGAGAGCTAAGATACTTGGTTTTTGCTTCTGAATTTTGTTTTAGATGCTAGCAGTAAGGTTCAATGTTATCCAGTTGCTTTAAGATAAACGTGCCCTTACTAAATGAATGCATGTTTGGGTTCATGTATGTCTTATAAACAACTACTTCTATATGTATACATTGTGATTCAAGCAATTTCTCCAAAGTATCTTTAAGGAGTTTATTTTTAATCACATTTAATTGTATTTTGCTTTATGCACAGGCCACAATGGGATTTGTATATTTCATCTTCATTGCCTTGAACAAAGATCAAAGGCCAAGAGGTAGTGGAGATGCAAGTTCTTCAGAGGACCCTTTAGAAGAAGCAAGAAGAATAATGGAGAAATACAAGTAATAACATCAGGAGTGATCAATTTCCATGTATTTTGCATGTCCTCTAATTATAAATGGATATGCACTCATAAGAGAGAACTGATATTTTTTATAACTAAATACAAGATATATATAATATATATACACAGGATGCTCTTTGGTTTTAGTTTTAGTTGTATCTTTTTGAGAATTATGCTAGCTCCAAATTACATTTGCGTGATAATGGCAATTGTGGTATGTACGTAGATTCTAATTGTTAAGAGTTTTACTGTTGAGATTGCATTGTTGGAAGATGATAAACCATTAATTTATTATGTACACTGAGCCGGTTACTTAAGAGGTAGCAGAGTTGAAATTATGTGCCCGTGGATGGGAATTGGAATTGGATTTGGTTCCAGCACTTCTTATCACTAAACTTGGACAGATTGTTGTTGTTCCAGTTCCAGTTTTTGGAGAGTCCAAGGATCAAATTTTACCGGGGTTACTCGAAAAGTGGCAGATTTTCTGGGGGTTCGGCATATGGAGCTTTGAACAAATTTGATTGGGGTCCTTTGAACAGAAAATGGAATTGCATTTGTTGTTGATGGAACTGCATTTAAATATGCTAATATGAATAGGCTATATTTTATTTAGCCAGAAATAAACTTAATACTCAGCATTCGAGGATTGGAGAATATCAGACTTGAAATTAAGTTCATTACAATGGATTACCATTGGGCTATACAATGCAGTATTTTGCAAAATAAAAATTTTAATTTTAATTTACTGTAAACTATTTGAGGGTATTTTTTTATGCATAAATTATTTGAGAGTATCTTAATTATTTAGATAATAATAATAAACAATTATAAAAAATAAAAATCATATAATATGTCATTATTTTTTTTCAATGATACGGTAGATGCATTTTTTTTTAATAAAATAATTGTTATAAATTAGTTACGGCTAATGTATTAAATATATATTGCTCAAAAATGTATTAAATATATATATATATATTTCAAAAGCATATTCACATAAAAAATATTTTCATTAAATTTAAAATATATATATATATATATATTTAAAAAGTTAAAAAATGCATACTCCCCTTCTTATCATGATATCATCGTTGCAAAAGATACATTTTCATTTTCATTTTCATTTTGTTATCTTTTATTTCAGTTTCAGAATCTGAGGCGCAAACAACTTTTGTACTTTACCCATTTTCTTTATGAGCCAATGAACTCAACAATATTATATGAAGCCACTACCCCCTCTCCAACAACGCACCCATCCTCTCTTTTCCCACAAATCTCAAGATGCAAATCTATCAGGCAGCTCAATCAAATTCATGCCCACTTCATCAAAACTGGTCTCATCAGCGACCCTCTTGCTGCTGCCGAAATCCTCAAATATTTATCCCTCTCCAACGATCGTGACCTCAAATACGCTCGTAAGTTTTTCACCCAAATTCGTGAACCTAATTGCTTCTCTTGGAACACTATCATCAGAGTTTTTGCCGAAACTGATGAGAATGATGATGATAATAGAAACCCATTAGAGGCATTTGTATATTTTTGTCGAATGTGTAGTCAAAGTCTTGTAAAACCCAACAAATTCACCTTTCCTTCTGTCTTAAAAGCTTGTGCTAAAACGGCAAGGCTTCAAGAAGGAAAGCAGGTTCATGCTTTTGTTGTCAAATTAGGATTGGATACTGATGAATTTGTTGCTAGCAATCTTGTTAGGATGTATGTTATGTGTGGAGTTATGGAGGATGCTCATGTGTTGTTTAGTAATTATGCTTCTGAAAATGATAATCCTAGTAAATTAGTGAGGGATAAGAGAATGCAAGAGGGTAATGTGGTTTTATGGAATGTAATGATTGATGGGTATGTGAGACTTGGGAACCTTAGAGCCTCACGGGAGTTGTTTGATAATATGCCTCAAAGAAGTGTCGTCTCGTGGAATGTAATGATATCAGGGTATGCGCAAAATGGGTATTTTAAGGAGGCTATAGAGATGTTTCATGATATGCAAAACGGAGATACATCTCCAAATTATGTGACTTTGGTTAGTGTTCTTCCTGCTATTTCACGACTGGGTGCGCTTGAACTAGGTAAATGGGTGCACTTGTATGCAGAGAAAAATGAAATTGAGATTAATGATGTGCTTGGTTCTGCTTTGATTGATATGTATTCAAAGTGTGGAAGCATTGAGAAGGCAGTTCAGGTATTTGAGAGGATGCGTAATAAAAAGAATGCTATTACTTGGAATGCTATAATTGGTGGGCTTGCAATGCACGGTCAAGCAAAGGATGCTCTTCATTATTACAAGAGGATGCAACAAGCTGGTGTGACACCCAGTGATGTTGTATATATTGGTCTACTGAGTGCTTGTAGCCATGCTGGTTTAGTTGAAGAGGGCCGTTCATTATTTAGTTATATGGTTAATGTTGTTGGTTCAGAACCTAGGATTGAACATTATGGGTGTATGGTTGATCTTCTAGGTCGTGCTGGGCTTTTAGATGAGGCTGAAAATCTTATACTAAACATGCCTATTGAAACGGACGATGTGATATGGAAATCATTGCTTGGTGCTTGTAAAATGCATGGAAACATAGAGATGGGTGAACGAGTAGCAGAGATTTTGATGGATTATTTTCCATATGATAGTGGATCTTATGTAGCTCTCTCCAATATATTTGCCTCTAAGGGGAATTGGGATGGAGTTGCAGAAGTGAGGCTAAAAATGAAGGAGATGGATATAAGGAAAGATCCCGGATGTAGTTGGATTGAGCTTGATGGGGTGATTCATGAATTTCTTGTAGAAGATGATTCCCATCCTAGGGCTAAAGAAATCCATTCAATGTTGAAGGAAATATCAAACCGATTGAAGTCTGTAGGGTACAGGCCAAACGCTACACAAGTCTTGCTCAATATGGATGAAGATGACAAAGAAAGTGCATTAAATTATCACAGTGAGAGGATTGCAATTGCCTTTGGTTTAATCAGTACAAGCCCCCAAACCCCACTTCAGATTGTTAAGAACCTTCGCATATGTGAAGATTGTCATTCTTCAATTAAGCTAACCTCTAAGTTATATAAACGGAAGATTATTGTCAGGGATCGGAAACGTTTCCTCCATTTTGAGAATGGAGCTTTTTCTTGTATGGATTATTGGTAGGTTGCCTTACCTCTTTTATTGGTGTAAGGTTCAATAATTAAATCAAGTTTGTGTTCTTGGTGATGCTACTGCTTGTCCCTTGGTACCAAGTACCAACCCTTCCAAGTAGGGAGAAACTTCCATGGAGATCAACTTGGAACCAAGTGAGAGGCTAATCATTGAGCTGCACCAAGAAAAGGGCTCATCTGATAACTAGAGCAGGAGTAGAGGAAGATGGATGCCAGAATTCAGTCTTTTCCTTGAATTTTTGCAAAGAGATAATTTCCACATACTGAACCTGTGATCCATAGGTCAACAAAGGAAAAACTTAGCCGTTGCTAAGAGCTGCACCTAGTAAATACAATAAACTGATGACATTATATTTCATTTGCTTTCAAGGTTTTAATTTGTAGTGTGTAATGCAGTGTGGTTGTGTCAGTGTGTGATGGCCATAATAACGTGAGGGTTCATATATGCAAAGAAATTTTCCCCTTCCTGTCTCATCAAGGAGGAATTTTGCTCTTCATATTAATTGTTAGAAGATTGAAGTTAAATAGTTAAAGATTATGCTAAAAAGGGAAAATTTTGAAAAGTAAAAAGTGAAAAACAAGAAAGGATATGTTATGCACACAGGGTTGCTGTTGAGAAGAAATGAGCTTGGCTGAAATTTGAAAGCAGCAATTGTGCATTCTCAAATCTCAATTGGTATGAAGTTTGGGATGATGAGAACTTTAGTTTCACATTTTTTGAACTGAACTAATAGCCTAATGACAGTTCTCAAGATCTGAGCTGTGCTGATAACAGTCTTCAATATGTAAGATGAAAACCAAGTCCTAATTAGAGAGGCTTTCTTTGCGATTTCTTTACTAATATAAAAATATTTTCTAAAATACTCATTTTTCAATTTTCAATTTCAAAAAATTATACTTTCAAATATAAGTTAATAAAAATATGCATAAACTATAAAATATTTTTTGAAAAAAGAATTAATAAAATTGACATATAATGAATTTTTTCTTTTTCTTTTTTTGGATATGCCTACAATAATAATTGACATATAATAATTGATTTAAGGCTTGAGACCCAACTCACAAACAGACATAGTGATTATACATGTGTTGAACTATACAGTAGTAAGTAAGCTTTTATCAAGTTCATGATTTCAAAAAAAACAAATTTGAATTTTCTAAAGCCCAAATCAGGCACAAAAAAAAAAATCTTTGACATATCAATGATTAAGTGCAAAAAATGATATATGATAAAGCATATTTTAAGAATGGAGAATTATATTGCCTGGATTTTTTTTTTATTATTATTTTACGTAAGTCCTGTCGATACTTTATGATGAGGTATGCTTATTTGCATGGCTTTTCAGGTCAGAAACAAAAGGACTAATGATAGTATGTTTGCAACATGCTAAACAAAGTTGCCATTGTAAGAAGAAAATCAATCCCAGTTAGCCATTGTCAGTCTGAGTGTGAAAATAATTACTGGTTTACTGCTTCAGGTGGAGTTTGATTTTGAAAGAAAGAAATGATTCTTTGTACCGGCGTGAGTTACAACAGTTAATGGTAACAAACATGCCATATAATATTATTCCTACCTAAACACCCACTTTAATTTCATTATAATTAATTCAACAACTTTCCCTAATATTCCCACACCGATTACTTAGAAGAAGAAAATTATTCTTTTTATGCAAATTCTTTTCCTCGACCAGTGCAAAATTGGAGGTCCCGTAGAAGAAAAATGGAAAATATTTTATTCCCAATTATGCATATAGCTATAATGGGTCCAAAGTTCTTTTTCTTTTCTAACAGTACTTCCGGAAATATCATTATTATCAAGATAAGAAATCATTTCTTCCTAGAAATTAAACTTTTTGGCCAATGCCCATTTATTTAAATTCCAAATTTATATTATTTTTTTTACAGGTTTTGAGAACATAACATTTGTTCTGCTTGCTTGCTGTTTACCATTGATCTATGGCATGTTTTAATTTTTATACACACTATTATTGACATTAACTTTTCAGTTTATGGCTTTTGAACAAATTGAATAATTCTTGTAACAATAAAAATCATCAATTATTAATGAAATGGTTATGGTGTTGAATTGTGCTTCGAGTTTGAAACTCTAATTGAAGCTTAATGTCTTGAATATATATATATATATATATATATATATATATATTAGTTTTAAACTACAAATTTTGCGTCTTTTTTTTATATGAATCCTTTTATTATGTCTTGATGAAAGTCTAATTATTATACGTGTGATCTTGGTAATTAGATATAAGAATTACTTCATTTACAGTCCAGTTTAATTTCTTAACTCAACTAGTAATACACTAAGCAGGAAAAATATAGATTGAAATGCATATGAAAAATATGATTAAGGTATAACTTCGCCCTGGATCATTCAAAAGTATTGAGTCCTGATAACTGATCCTAAATTCGACTCAGTTATTAATAAAATGAAATTTAGGTCAATACTATAATTTTATAATTTGATTATAAGTTGGATAAAACTAATATTCTCATTTAAAATAATATTTTTATAAAATTTAATTTAATAAAATACTGTAAATAAATTAATAGATTTAAAAATTAAAATAAAAGACTTATAAAAAATCAATAAATTTTTAAAATTTAATAAATAATATATAATTTTGATAGATAATTTTTTTATATAAATTTATGACAAAAATCTAAATTTAGTATAATAATAAATATTTTATTTTATTTTTAAATTTTTTTATAATTTTTTTAGTTTTAAAACTTTGTCCCTTATATAATTTCTAATTCCTCCACCGTGTAGAGGATTTGACAAATTTTGAGAAAGCACCCCCCTTGAAGGTTTGACATATGAGACTGAGAAAAAATGTAAAGTTAATTCTACATAGAAAACTATAATTTATATTGAAAATGCTATCATTTATTTATACAAAGAAAATATAAATCTTTTAACTCAATGAAAGAACATAATGTAAATGTAAAAGTATACTAATTTATATAATTTATAATAGAAGTCAAATATTTAACTAAAATATATATATTAGTCAATTAAATATTTAAAAATTTTAATAATATTAAATTATATATTTAATCTCGGGATAACTCTAGATAGTAAACATAATGTTAACAAAAGATTAATTGAAAATATAATTAAATAGATAAAATTCTCAATTTTAACAAAGTGATTCAGAAGATTGAGATAATAGAAAAGTAAGAGTGAAGTGAAAAGTTGGAGAGATGGGCATTGAAGAACGAAGATACAAATAAATTAATTTTTTTAATTAAAAAAAATAAAAAATGAAAGAAAATAACTTTTTCAACATGTAATCCTTTGGGCCCACTTTACTTCTAAGCAGTGGACATAGATTCACCTTTTTTTTTTTCTTTTTCTTCGTGAATTTTCACCTTTTTCTTTGCTTTGTACTCTGACCCACAGGAAAGTGGGTCCCTTAATTAAGATTCTTCACTCTACTTACCAACACTTTCAAATTCAAAACTCACTCTCCACCTCCCACCTCACATTATGGAGTCAACACAATGGTCAAAGATCTTCGAACACGTGTAGAGTTTTCAGAAAAGGAGCACGACACATCTAATGGATCTGCCCTTACAATTGACCAATAAAGAATAGCCAAAAAAGATTTGCAAAAATGACCGATTCCAAAGAAGAGCGTGCTCATAAATTAATAATTAACTACTATATATTAAAGCTAGTGATAATGACACTTCTTCTTTAATTTTCAGACACTTCACCTCCTTTAAATTGATTATAACACCTTTATTTATTTAACCAATAATTTATCATAAAAAAATTAAATTTCATTTGCTTTAGAATTTTTCATTTTTTAATTCATAATTTTTTATATTTGAATTATCTAAAAATAATCAAATAATTAAAAAAAATATAGCGAACAAATTATTTTTTATTTTTTAGTTCTTAAAAAAAATACATATACTAAATAAATAGAAAATTTTAAATTATGTTTATTTTTTTACTCTCTCTATTCTCTTATTTTAGAGAAAATTTTTATCTATTGTATTCTCTTTATAGAGGAAAAAATATTTATAATAAAAATTATTAAGGAATGCTCCTTAAAAAACATTTCAAAATTATCTTTACAAATAATTGTATTTTGCACATTAAATAAAATTAGCAGCAAATAAATATAAATTGTATAATTAATATGTATTATTTTTTAATGCATTAATTAATAATATGGTTATGAGAGATTTCATTAAATTGTATTTTATTTTACTAATTGGAGCATAACTATAAGTTAGTTATTGTCATATCCATTAATTTTAACTATCGAACCTAAATTATTCGAAAAAATATGGTGGTATCGATATCAAACTGATAATTAGGGCACAATTTTAAATTGTATCGACCGATATGATTTGAAAATTTATATATTAAATTTGTGGACTAATTTTGAAATAAGTGCATTTATGTTAAACAACACGTTATCATTTTTAGGCTACAATTATTATTTTTAATGCTCAAAAAATAATTTGTTGAAATCACCAAGTTTAGTTGAGACGACTCTTTCGTTCCTCCAAACATTTAGAGATAAATTTTAATACAAAATTACCACATATTTAGAAAATAGTCTTCCACTTTGCTCATTTGAGAGAAAGTTGAATTTTCAAGTGGTTGGAAATTTTTATTTTACGAAATTTTAAATTTTAACCAAATTAAGGGCACAATCCCTCCTTCCCTCTATTTTTTTTTTTAATTTTAGTATTCTAAATGAGTTTTAGTGTCTTGTTTGAATGAGCTGTAATTCAGGGCCTTAATTATGACTTTAACATAAATTAATAGTATGTTAGCAATTTATAGGGAAAAAAGTTCTCAATAAATATTGATATTTGTGTCTGAATTTATAAATTTTTATACAATTGATATATTTTTTTATTTTTTTTTTCAATATTTTGTGTATAGATTTACAAAGTGTTATACCCTACTTTAAAATTTTATGCCATTTTTTTAAACTGTGTCCGAATATTTTTGAAATTCCGTTGCATTAATTGAATATGTTCATTTGTCGATATCAGATGTCAAGTTTTCTTTTAAATAGTGCTCTATTTATGAAAAAAATTTAATTATACACAATAATTTATATTGTTTGTGTGCTAATATGTGTACTTACTATACAAGTAGAGGGCAATTTATCTCCATTTTAAAAAGAAAATTTCGGCCATAAATATTCTATAGAGTATTGTGTCTATGAGCTATCTCTCTCTTAACATTATAAATTACAAGGTTAAGCTTATTTAAGGCTAATTAAGACAAAATGTAATCAATAAATTCATTAACTACCTCCTTAATCCTCATATTTTTCTGTTTTATCTAAAATAAGAGAACAGAGGGAGTATTAATTACATGTAGGAGAAAAAATAATTAAAATTTAAATCAAATATCTAAATAGAAGCAACACACTTCATTCTACTAAGTTATACTTTAATGGTTAAATTAAGTTCATTTAATTTTTAATTTTTACTTCACAAAAATATTTATATTTTTTATTTTTTAAAGAATGTGATAATAAAAAATATATTTGATAGTTATATACATTTATAAGAAAATTTAAAATAACTCACCAATAACTTCTAAAATGAGTCTTATATATCTCATTTTATATTCCTAATTAGATTTTTCTTATTTTCAAAAAACTTATTAATATGTGTGCATTAATCCCTTTGTTCTTCCATTAAGTATATAGAAAATTTTTTACTAATACATTTATTTCATATTATAAATTAATAAATTACAAAATTAATTATTTAAACGATTCTTATAAATATAAAAAAAAATATCACTCATACTTTAAATGTAACACCCTTATATATTATATATGTACAATATATATAACTCGTATAAATACAATACTTATATAGAATACAATAATATTATCATCTTTGATAATTACAAAAATTTTCATAATTATGAGAAAACAATTAAAGCTTATAAATGTACTTTAACAAGTTCATGAGTGAATATATATATAATTTAATTAATAAAATTCAAAATTTTTAAGATAAATTTTTAGAAAAAAATCGACAGAGTTCCAGGTGTATTTTGTACTTTTTTCAAAAATTAATAACTCAACCTGCATAAAAATTGTTTACTCCTAAATTCATACATTCAAATATCCACTAATCCATTATCCTACAGTGTATTCTCAAAATCACACAAACATATATAAATACATATTTAAATATTTATATATATACAAATTTCACACTTATCTCAAAACTTTATAATTTACAACATTTAAAAATATGCATAAATAGTATACATAATTAAAATAAGTTTTATAAATAGATGTTTACATGTTGACAGCCGGCTAAAGTCCCGTAGTAACAATATAAACCTTACAACAAAGTCTCGAATTCCTAAATCTACTCAATTCTGTAGGACTTTCAATATTAACCTTGTCACATGCGTGATAAACAAAATCGCTCTAAGCATTTCGCGTAATGATACATATTTTAATAATAATGTAAATTAAAATAAAATAATATAAATTGCTTTTTCATTAAATCTAATGATGCAACATGAAATTTTCTTTCAAAATTTTATTTATTATCTTTTCAACTTATCATTTAACACAATCACATGCATTGGGCCCAAAGGACTATATATAATATTCAGGTTTCAAAGATAATATTTTGGACTATTTTTTTCTTACATCCAGTGTCTAGCCCGAAGCAAATAATAATAACGCCCAGCTTCCAGCATGAAGGAATATCAAATATCAGTGACGCCTGGTGTCTAGCCCGAATGTAATCATAGGCATGCCGCCAAATAAAAAACTCTGCAAAATAATACTATATAAGGTTTCACACATAATATATATAATTTTCACATTTTTCTCATACTTTGACAATTATGCCAATTTTTATTTTTTTTTTTACACTTTTTCCATCTTTTTATCACATTTCCAATCACAAACTTCATATTCCAATCACAAACTTCATATACTTTTTCCATTATAATTTGACATGTAACACTTTTTCATACAAACACATTCCATAATGTCATTAGCCAACCTAAAATGACTTAAATATCCATATATTATGTAATTCATTCCTTTAAACATATATCTAAGCACTTTGTATGTGACTTCACATATCAAAAGTAGCAAAACATCAAAACCAACATACCATGTAATATGCCAATTATAATGCATTACAATATAATTGTATCAAAGTATATACTAAACTTGTTTAAGCAAGTTCCAAGCTACCAAAACACCACTTTCTCACCACTTTCTATTATGTCCTTCACCACTAATGTTAGGTAAACATAATCTACTAAATGCTTATTCAAAATATAAGTATATATTATGTATTAGAATCATATTTCTACACATTCTAACTAAAAAAAATCAATTTAATACATTTTCTTCAAATTTATAAATTTCAACCCTAACTTTCTTTAATTTTAAAACTTCATTCTACTAAATTCTAATTGATATTTTAAGTTCATTCATATCATTAAAATTATTTAATAATATCATTTAAATCATAAAATTAAATAAACATCAATTCTTTGTGATTACTATTCTAAAACCCTAACTCATCCACTACTTCATCCAAACAACCATCAAACTTGGGTAAATCAACTAAATAACTATAAAACCTTTACCTCCTCATCAAAACAACATCTTCCATGCCCATATAATAAATTAAATACACCCCATCAAAAGTTCAAATCTGACATAATCTAATTTTTTAACATAACTTAAAAATTAAAGAGAAAAGCTAACCAATTTGTTGAAAAATCACCAAAACTTCTTTTGATTCTTGAAAATCTACTCAAATTTTAGTGTTTGGAAAAAAAAAAAAACTCCCCTTACTTCCATGGAGTTTTGGCCAAGACTAAGAAGAGAGGAAGAAGATGGAGTTTATGTTTTAATTTTTTTTCTTCATTTTCTTCTTTTAAAAATTAAATAATTAATTATTTTTAATAATTTATTTATTTTAAAAATCATATTTTCCATCTCTCATTCAAAATTATTTAAATTTTAATTTTTTTAACATTTTTCACATTTCAGTAATCACACGTTGACTTTTACTATTATCTTTAATTTTTATATTTCATTTATATTTTACTTATATTTAATATATACAATCTATTTTTCTCACTTCTAAATCTTTAGTTCTCCTTTAAATTATTCATTTTAGTTTAATTTAATTTAATTTTATTTTATTTTTAGTATAATTTGTGGATGTTACGACTCTCTCCCCCTTAAAAAAATTTCGTTTTCGAAATTGCCTGGTATTAGCTCCGAAATGGTTGAAGATATTGGCTCCACATCGTTAACTCACTTTTCCATGTCGCCTCCTCAGTGGAATAATTTCGCCAAATAACTTTAACTAATGACACCTTCTTGTTTCTCAATTCTTTTACCTCTCGTGCCAAAATCACCACTGGTTCCTCTTTGCATGTTAGATTCGGATTCACCTTGATAGATTTCACTCAAGAAATATGAGATGAATCAGATCTATATCTTTGAAGTATAGAGACATAGAAGACATTATGTATCCGATCCAACTCTGGCGGTAGAGCCAACCTGTAGGACTTTGATCCTACTCTCTCTAGTACTCCATACGACCCAATGAATCGAGGACTCACCTTTTCTTTCCGAACAAATCTCAGAATCCTCTTCCACAAAGATACCTTCAAGAATACCTTATCCCTCATACTGAACTCTATATCTTTTTTCTTCAAGTCTGTGTATGATTTATGTCTGTCTGAAGCTGCTTTCAAATGATCCTGAATTATTTTTCACTTTTTCTTCTGTTTCTTTGATTAAATCTGAACATACTAGTTTACTTTCTCCAACTTCATCCCAACATAATGGTGTCCTGCATTTTCTAACATACAATGCTTCATAAGGAACTATTCCAATACTATACTGAAAGCTATTATTGTATGCAAACTCAACCAACATTAAGTGCCTATCCCAACTTTCAGTAAACTCAATAATATAGCTTCTCAATATGTCCTCTAAAATCTCTATTACTTTTTCTGATTGTCCATTTTTCTATAGATGAAAAGCAGTAATAAAATATAACTGAGAAGAATCCTGTAAACTCTTTCAAAATTTAGATGTGAATCTTGGATCTCGATCAGAAGCAATAGAAACTAAGATTCCATGAAATGTTACCACCTCATTAATGTACAACTCAACTAATCTGTCTAGTGAGTAATCCATCCTAACTGGAAGAAAATAGGCTGACTTTGTTAATTTATCCACCAATACTCAGATTGTATCATACTTCCTCTGGGTCAAAGGCAATCCAACCACAAATTCTCTGATCACTCACTTCCACTTCCACATTGGAACTGGCAATGGTTGTAATAACCCTAAAGGTACTTGGTGCTCAGCCTTCACCTTTTAACAAGTGAGGCATCGAGATACAAATTCTGCTATGTTATTTTTTATCCTTGTCCACCAATAGTATCACTTTAAGTCTAGATACATCTTGGTACTTTGAAAGTGTATAGCATAAGATGATCGATGTGCCTCCTCTAAAATTCTCTTCCTCAATTCTATATCATAAAAAACGCACGGTCTATCTTTATACCACACACTGTCATCATTTCTCACATAAAAATCCGTGCTCTCCCTTTTTAATAGTACTCTATAATCTTATTAATTCTTACATCCATCTTTTGTGCCTCTTTACTTTGATCAAGTAGGAATGGTATCATATGTAATTGAGCTATAAGAGCACCATTATCACAAATCTCAAATTTGGCATGCAATGCTCTAAACTCAATAAGAAATATAAGAGCATAGGCAGTCAACTCTGCCACTGACTTTTGACTCAAGGTGTCTACAACTATATTAGTCTTACCCAAATGGTAATGAATTAAATCCTTTATTAATTATAACATTCATCTTTGCCAAAGATTAAACTCTTTCTGAACATTAAAATACTTCAAACTCTTATGATTTGTGTAAATAAAATATTTCTCTCATGTATCAGATAATTCAGCCCATGAGGCTTCAGTTGTCTGGAGGCATAAGCAATAACTCTACCCTCCTGCATCAAAACACTGCCTAAATCATTATGTGAAGTATCACTATAGATCATATAAGGTTTACCTTCTACAAGTAGAGTAAGAATTGGAGCTTGAGTCAACATGTCTCTCAACTGCTCAAAGCTTTCCCAACAACAATCCATCCACAAAAACTTCACATCATTCCAAAGTAATCTGATATGTAGTGAAGCTATCATAGAAAATTCCTTTACAAACTGACGATAACAACCAGCTAATCCTATAAAATTTCTTATCTTAGTCACATTCTTCGGTGGACTCAAATTTAAAATTACCTTAACTTTGCTCGAATCAACTCTAATACCCTCTACTGAAACAATATGTCTGAGAAAAATCACCTGATCTAACCAAACTCACATTTAAATAACTTGGCATACAATTGTTTCTCCCTCAATTTATGTAATATAATTCGCAGATGCATGTCATGCTCTTCTTTACTTGAGAGTACACTAAAATATTATCAATAAATACCACCACAAACTAGTCTAAGTACGGCCTGAACACTCGATTCATTAAATTCATGAATGTCGCCAGTGCATTAGTCAATCCAAATGGTATCACCAAAAATTCATAATGGTCATATCTTATACGGAAAGTAGTCTTAGGCATATCTGTATCTTTAACCTTGAATTGATGATACTTGGATATTAGATCAATTTTAGAAAATATTATCGCTCCCTTCAACTGATAAAAGAAATTATCAATATGAGGTAATGGGTATTTATTTTTTATGGTCATTTTTTTCAGCTGCCAAAAGTCAATGCACAACCTCAAAGTGTCATTCTTCTTCTTTATAAATAATACCGGTGCTCCCTACAGTGACACACTAGGACAAATAAACCCTTTATTAAGCAACTCTTGCAATTGCACATTTAACTCCTTTAATTCTACAGATGTCATTCGATAAGGGGTAATAAAGATAAGAGTGGTACCCGGCATCAAATCGATACCAAATTTCACCTCTCTCTCAGGTGATAGCCCTAGCAGCTCATCGGAGAATACATCCGAAAACTCAACCACTATAGGTATACTATTAAGTTTTGACCACACCGTTCTGGTATCTACAACATGAGCCAGATATACTTCACACCTCTTTTGAATCATCTTCTTAATTGATATAGCTAAAATAAGCATGAATGTGAGGTGTCTCTGCTCATTAGATACCACTATATCTCTCTCATCACATGTTTTCAGAGTAACATATTTCTGTTGACAGTATACTACTGCCCAATATCTGGATAACCAATCCATACATAGAATAAAATCATAATCTCTGACAGGCATTTCAATTAGATCACTGAAAAACTCTTCATCATGCACTACAACTGGACTATCTCGGTAGACTCTAATAACTACCATACTGTGCCCTAAAGGGTTGGTAACCAACACATAAAACCCTAAAGACTCTGAATGCACATCACTTATAGGCAAAATGGATACACTGATATATGAATGTATCGATACAGAGTCTATCAATGTATAAACTGAAGTACCAAATAAAGAGAAAATATTAGCTATCACGGCTGAATCATCTGACTATCTCTGTATCACATACACTCTCTGGGATGATCCTGCATGCTCTGATATATTAGTCTCTACTATGAATCCTCCTCTCTGACTGAATTCAGACCTGCCACTTCTAGCACCACCTCTACCTCCATGACCTCCTTTAGCATTGGGTCTAGATGCAGTTGTATCTGTCTATCTGTCATCTGGTGGTGGCTCTGGACAATATTTGATAAAGTGGTATGGTGATCCATATCTAAAATAAACTGCTGATGTCTCTGACCTCTAACAAACACTCCCATGTGCCTACCACAAATAGCACAGGTGGGTGGAGTAACTCTCTGTGATACTGAAGTCGAAATACTAGCCACTGAAATTACAAATCACTGTCTCTATCTCTGCTGCTGAGACCCCCTACTAGGTTGCCCTTGACCTTTGTCAAACCTCTGTGAACGGCATCCTCTACCTCTCTTTGATGCTGAAGACCCTATTTTTTTATTGGGATCTCCTGTCTATACTCTCGGCTCTGACAGTCGTTGCAACTTTCTGAGCCTTTTCTACATTTCTGGCAGGTGCAACCATCTTGAAAAAATTCTCATACTATGATGCTGCCACAAGACACATAATAGATGGTCTTAAACCTCCTCAAATCTCCTGCATCGATCCACATCATCCTTTAGGACATCAGCTGCATACTTGCTCAACCGGAGGGATTCCTTGTCATAATCTGTCACAGTTTTCAAACCCCGCTTCAAATCTAAAAACTCTATTCGCTTCTTGTCTTTGTAGTCCCATGGTGTATATTTTTTCTGAAACTCCCTCTGAAAATCAGCATAGGAAAGCACTGGAGGCTGCTTCATACCTCGAGGAAACAATCTTTCACCAATCATAGGTGTCCCCCTGTATAAGAGATATAACATAATCAAATTTCTCTTCTGCAGTCGCCTAGAGTTGTAGGAAGACTCTCTCAATCATGTCTAGCCACTGCTCTGCCTCGGCTGGGTTAATAGTGCCAAAGAAATCTGTACTTCCTAATATGTGGAGGCAGCGGCAGCTGCTGCTGCTACTGTACTGGGGCCTGACGGAGTAGCTCCACCATCTGCTGCACTCAGACTAGTGAAACACCCTGTCCTGCTAGTCCAACTGGCACTGATGTTGATACCTCTTCAACAATGTCAACATTAGCTCTAGCTCTACCCTGTCCTGAAGCAGCATTCTCTATACTCTCCTTTAACTCACGCCCTTCAGACGCCATATCGACCTATATCTGTAAACACAGCAAAGATTGTCACATTAGGGACTAGTTGAAATGCCAGTGTAGATGCATGTATGACATATTAAAATCACTTTTAAAATCTCACTTGCTCTCTCTAAAACTTACCCAGGTCGAGAATCTCAAATCTAGGTTTCGATACTAAAATAAATGTAACACCCTTATACTATATATATGTACAATACTTATAACTTATATAAATATAGAATACAAGAATGTTATCATCTTTGACAATTATAATTTTTTTTATAATTACAAGAAAACAATTAAAGCTTATAAATGTACTTTAACAAGTTCATAAGTGAAAATATGTAAATAATTTAATTAATAAAATACAAATTTTTAAGATAAATTTTTAGAAAAAATTTGCCAGAGTTCCGGCTGTATTTTTGACTTTTTCCAAAAATCAATAACTTAACTAGCATATTTTGCACTCCCAAATTCATACATTCAAATATCCATTAATTCATCATCCTACAGTATTTTTCTCAAAATCACACAAATATATATAAATACATATTTAAATATATATATAAATACATATTTAAATATATATATATACAAACTTCACAATTATCCTAAAATTTTATAATTTACGACATTTTAAAATATGCATAAATAGCATACATAATTAAAATAAGTTTTATAGGTAGATATTTATATGCTGGCATCTGGCTAAGGTCTCGTAGTAACAATATAAACCTTACAACAAAGTCCCGAATCCCTAAATCTGCTTAGATCCAACAGGGCTTTCAATACTAACCCTGTCACTTGCGCGATAAATAAAACCGTGTTAAGCATTTCGCCCAATGGTACATACTTTGATAATAATGTAAATTAAAATAAAATAATGTAAATTACTTTTTTATTAAATCTAATGATGCAACATGAAATTTCCTTTCAAAATTTTATTTATTATCTTTTCAACTTATCATTTAACACAATCACATGCATTGGGTCCAAATGACTATATATAATATTTGGGTTTCAGGGATAATATTTTGGACCTTTTTTTTTTACATTCAGTGTCTAGCCCGAAGACAAATAATAATGAAGCCAAACGTCTAGCCTAAAGATAAAATATATAATGGTGACGCCCAACGTCTAGCCCGAAGATAAATATAGGTATGTCGCCAAATATAAAATTCTGAAAAATAATATTATATAAGGTTTCACACATAATATATACAATTTCACATTTTTCTCATACCTTGGCAATTATGACAATTTCCATTATTTTTACACTGTTTTTATCTTTTTATCACATTTCTAATCATAAATTTCATATTCCATTTTATTTTCATAATGTAGCCAATATAAAATTATAATTTGACATGTAACACTTTTTCATATAAACACATTCATAATGTCATTAACAATCCAAAATGACTTAAATATCCATGTATTATGCAATTCATGCCTTTAAATATATAGCTAAGCACTTTGTATGTGACTTTACATATTAAAGTAGCAAAGCATCAAAACCAACATACTATATAATATGCCGGTTATAATGCATTACAATATAACTGTATCAAAATCTGTACTAACCTTATTTAAACAACTTTCAAGCTATCAAAATCATCACTTTCTTATCACTTTCTAATAAATGCCCTTCACCACTAATATTGAACAAATATAATCTACAATTTTTAAACTTGCTCAAATTCAGCATGGCAGTTGACCCTCTTAGTTTCTACATATGTCCATGTATATATACATATATATGTATATATATGTATGTGTATATATATACATGTGTGTATATAAATATATATATAATATATATTAAAAATAAAAAAAATAATTATTTTATTTTATTTTTATATAAAAAATTTAATGTCTAATTTAAATATAGATAAAATTATTAGTAGTGGACCTAACTAAATAAATAATTTTTTTTAAAAATTATTTTTATTTTAATATAATTTCATTACTTTCAGATTAACTTATATTTTTTATAAAAAGTATTAAATTTTGCTAATTATATTTTTTCAAATATGAAAATTAGTACAATAAAATTAAATTAAACTTAATTTTTTAAATTTTAAAATTAAAATTAAAATTTATTTATAATTAAATATTAATTAATGAAGTTATATTTTGATATAAATTTTAATATTTAATTTATATATATTATATTAATATTTAATTTATATATATTATATTATGTAAATTTATTTACAATAATTAATTTAAACATTTTTTTGAAAATATATTAAATAATTAAAATATTTTAAAAATATATAAAAATTATTTTTAAATATTGTGGTATAATTTTTTTGTTAACAAATTTTATTCTTTAATAAAGTTTTGGTTCGGTCGTTGATAACAAATATCTATAATGTATTTATCAAAAAAAAATATTTATAATGCATAAACCATTGAAACAAGTTGAAATAATTTTCATCATTATCTTAGAGAATATCAAACGGTGGATGATGAATTAAAATTAATAATTAATATATAATTTTATGAAATAAGATGTGACTAAATCATTCATAGCCATAGACAAAGAGTAATTAGACAAAGACTTTAAGTGTAATCAGACAATGAATTTTAAGCTATAGTCAACACTCAGTCAGTTGTTTTCCCAAAAAAGAGAACCCCTCACATAGAACTTCACAAGGACCACATTGTTAGGTGTCGTCACCTTGCCCTTTCTTCTCTGTACCTTTGCTCCTTCATTCATGGCGGTTTTGAAACTTTACTTGCTTTACATTTTGTGTATCGTTATCTGCATAATACCCTTTTCTTCTATTTCACTTACCGAGTCTTTGAGATTGGCTTCTTCTTCTTCTTCTTCTCTTTCTTCTTCAACAAATGTTGGGCTTTTGCTGGGAAAGATCAAACCTTCACTACAAGGTAATAGTGAAAATCTTTTGCTTTCGTCATGGAATTCTTCTGTTCCTGTTTGCCAATGGAGAGGCCTCAAATGGGTTTTCTCCAATGGCTTCCCTGTTTCTTGTAGTGACCTTTCTGCACCAGAATGGACCAATCTTTCACTTTATAAAGACCCATCTTTGCATTTGTTCTCTCTTCAGCTCCCATCTGCTAATCTTACAGGTTCACTTCCTAGAGAGCTTGGTGAGTTCTCTATGCTTCAAAGTTTGTATCTTAACATTAATTCACTGAGTGGAACTATTCCTCTTGAGCTTGGTTACAGCTCTTCACTTTCTGATATTGATTTGAGTGGCAATTTGTTTAGTGGGGTTTTAGCTCCATCCATCTGGAATTTATGTGATAGATTAATTTCACTTAAGATTCATGGTAATTCATTATCTGGGTCCCTACCTGAACCTGCATTGCCTAACTCTACTTGCAAGAATCTGCAATTTCTTGACGTGGGTAGCAACAAATTTTCAGGGGCTTTCCCAGAATTTTTAACTCGCTTTCAAGGGCTTAAGGAGCTTGATCTGTCTAATAACATATTTTCTGGTTCAATTCCTCAGAGTTTAACGCAGTTAAACATTGAAAAATTGAATCTTTCACATAATAATTTTAGTGGGATTTTGCCTATTTTTGGGGAATCAAAGTTTGGTGTGGAGGTATTTGAAGGGAATGATCCTAGTCTTTGTGGGTTACCTTTAAGAAGTTGTAGTGGAAGTTCAAGGTTGAGCTCAGGTGCAATTGCTGGTATTGTGATTGGATTAATGACAGGAGTTGTAGTTTTGGCTTCATTGTTAATTGGTTATATGCAAAATAAGAAGAGGAAGTGTAGGGAAGATAGTGAAGATGAAATAGAGGAAGGAGAAGATGAAGAAAATGGTGGTGCTGGCGGAAATGGCGTCGGTGGTGGTGATGAAGGAAAGCTAATTTTATTTCAAGGTGGTGAGCATTTGACATTAGAGGATGTTCTGAATGCAACAGGACAAGTAACAGAGAAGACTACTTATGGGACTGTTTACAAGGCAAAGCTTGCTGATGGAGGTACAATTGCTTTGAGGTTGTTGAGGGAAGGTAGTTGTAAGGATAGGAGTTCTTGCTTACCTGTGATTAAGCAATTGGGAAAGATTCGACATGAGAACTTAATTCCTTTGAGAGCTTTCTACCATGGAAAGCGAGGGGAGAAACTACTCATATATGACTATCTTCCAAACAGAAATCTCTATGATCTCTTGCATGGTATGCTCATTCTTGCCTTTCCTTTATATATCGTTTATATCTCATTGTCATATACATACTGAAATCATCGGTAACATTCTCCAACGAGCGTAGGGTTCATTATAGATCATTTAATCCAACACTTAATGTTGCTTATTCTTTGAATGTTGTTCTGGTAATGATTATTCAAACACTTAAATATGGTCAATCTTCAATTATTGCTCTAAATTGTGATTGAGAGTTCTATCGAGCAACTTGTAAGACTTCTTTACATTTAGGACATCTTTGTTCAACCTAGATTTTGCAGTGATAGTATCTTCTGCAGCCCATGCCTCACAGGTTTCCAGATTTCTGACAAAAAAGCACATGTGTTTTCCACTGGCTACATCGAGCTTCAAATGCAGCATATTATAGCGTTTGACATGGGCAATGATGCATCACTAAGTCTGCTTCATGCCAATTCTTTTGCTTGTTACTTAGCTTTTGGGAACTACAGGAACGGATAGCAAACAGATCTAACAAGAAATAAATGAGTAATTTCATTGGCATATAAATCATGAAAATTGTTGTTTTATATATTTGATATTGTGTGAATTTTGGAGCAACTATATAATTCTTCTTTTCTCTTGTTAATTTGATCATATGGTTAATTGCAGAAACTAAAGCAGGAAGACCATTGCTCAATTGGGCTAGGCGGCACAAGATTGCATTGGGCGTAGCCAGGGGACTAGCACACCTTCATACAGGTCTTGAGACACCAATTACACATGGGAATGTGAGATCCAAAAATGTGCTTGTGGACGAATTTTTTGTTTCTAGGCTTACAGAATTTGGGCTTGACAAGCTAATGGTACCAGCTGTGGCTGATGAAATAGTATCACTTGCAAAAACTGATGGTTACAAGGCACCCGAGCTTCAGAAGATGAAGAAATGCAATTCTAGAACAGATGTTTATGCATTTGGAATACTCTTGCTGGAGATTTTGATAGGGAAAAAACCCGGGAAAAATGGGAGAAGTGGTGATTTTGTGGACTTGCCTTCAATGGTGAAAGTGGCGGTTTTGGAAGAAACAACAATGGAGGTTTTCGATGCGGAGCTTTTGAAAGGGATAAGAAATCCAATGGAAGAAGGATTAGTTCAGGCACTGAAACTCGCGATGGGATGCTGTGCTCCAGTCCCTTCAGTTAGACCTACCACGTATGAAGTTGTGAGGCAATTGGAAGAAAACAGACCGAGAAACAGGTCAGCTTTGTATAGTCCCACCGAAACAAGAAGCGAAATTGGTACCCCTTTCTGATTGAACTGAGCTTTATTCAACACAAAATTAGCTTATTATCTGTTACTCATTAACTGATGCAGTAGTAGCAGCTGATGGATGTAATGGTTGTCTTCTTTACTTCTTATATTTGTGTATGTGAGAATTCATTTCTTTAGTCTATTTATGTAATACATAAGAATGCATCTCTTATAAACGTTATTGCCTAATGCTAGAATACAAAATTTAATTCACTCTTCTTGCTAATAGCATGCAAGTAGATCAGAAACAATTATGAACATTGTCTGATTCTATAAAACACTTTTGACAATTAAAAAGCACAAGGAGTTACAATGATAAATCTCTAGTGAATGAAATTGACACGTAAACACAACATCATTGATTGATCACGACAAAGACATAATGATTACCAATGCAATGGTTATTAAATCCATGCAGACAAGCATGCGCTTGATCTTTGACAGTGCTTGAAACTCTTCTAAACAGATTTAGCAACTTTTCTCATCTTCCGCAGCAAAATCTTCAAAACTTGTTCCAAATTCGCTATGGATGACTGACTAGCAGGGACTGTTCCCTGCCACCAATATCTTGTCACCAACTTCATATCCACATTTAACATCAACTTAGTACTTGATGAAGAGTTTAAGCGAGCAAGAATACGAGCCTGCGTGACTAAATTATAGCCAATGTTCTATTTATCACAGGGATTAATATGTAATGAAGCTACCAAGTCAAATTCTTGAAAAGGCCTCCTCATTGGTGTTAAAAGCAAGAAAATCTTGTTTATCAACTTCTAAATTGAGGGTGGTGATCGTTCCGCTAGCGAACCAATGATGACGTGGGGTTCCCTCATCAGTTTACGATGATGGGTTGACGTGGAAGTTGTGTTGAAAGTGATAGTAGCAGTGGAATTGCATGAATTATTGATCTCAACCTTTTCATCTTCTACGGACAAGAGCCATCGAGTTTCTCCTATGAGAAAAAGCATGGTGTTTGCTAAATGACTGAACAAAGAAACTTAATTGAAAGATAGGATCTTGTTCTCGTTCTTGTGGTTTTATAAAGGCAATTGATGGTAAGGAACAGACAGATAAGAAATTTCTTGAAATGTATAGCAATCCATAAGTCAAAAGGATTTGACAAAGAAAGGTGAAGTATCCTAATACTAATTGGATTTTAACTTCCTTGTTTTCAGTATTTTTTTTTTGCTTGCGCACCGGTATCCAGCCCACTGGCCGACTAATCCGGCTCGGGTACTGCAGTGGCTCAATTAAGGGGGAGACCCTCCTAATCCAGTTGCTCCATTCACATATCCAAAGTTTGAATCCGGGGTGATGCTTAAGGGATTGAGACCCACATCCATCTCAACTAACGGGTGGTAATTGGTGTATTTTTTTTTATTTTCTTTGCTGCTGCCTCCAAACGCCTTTTAATTATGATCAAGAGAGTGTTTTTTTTTAATAAATTTAATTATATTTTATATTATGATTAAATTCAAATTTAATTAATTAAAATATTATTTATTTAAAAAATATTCATTTGAAATAAGGATCATTGGAGATGCTCTAACATTTTGAACTTTAATTATAATATAATGCGAAGAATTAAATCATTTGCCAATTAAACAAGCCCTTTGGAATTGACATGAATGTATGGAATTTTAGAGAGACAAGCATACAAGTATAACCCATTTCTTAAAAGAAAAAGAAACTTTATGTAAAAACATTAAAAGTGAAAATATTTTAAAAATATTCTTTTTTTAATAAAAATATACATTTTTAAATTTTTTAAATTTCAAAATTATTCTCTTCTAAAATTATATATCATTATACTAAAAATATAAATATAATCTATTTTTAGTTAAATTTAAAAATATGTAATTTTAGAATTGAAAAAAGGTATAAAAATGATCATGAACTATTCTAGATATTTTACATTAGACTCTAATATTTTTTTAATTTATTTGTCATCTTAAACTTTTAAAAACAGAACAAATTAGATCTTGACTTAACGAATTTTTGATAATTTTTATGCTATAGCATTTTATGGAACCCATTATTTAAACAAATGAAAAGATTAAATACGATCTTAAAATATTTTTAGATTTCGAATTGAATCTCAACATTTTATAGTAAACTATAATACATATATATATATGCGACTATTTTATGATGAAAATATATTTATGTGAGTATTATCAATATTTTAAGTTAAAATAAATACTTAAATTGCCAACCATATTATTTAATAATAAAAAAATAAAAAATTTGAAAGAGAAAATAAAAAATATATCAAAATTTATTTATTTATTTATATATTTTATAATATTATTTTCATTTTCATTTAATTTATTCACATAAAGTCATTTATATATAAAAATTTTAAAAATTTATTATTGTCATTATATATAAAAATTTAAAAAATTTATTATTGTCAAGTCATTACTAAAAATTTTATGTGAATAAATTAAATAAAAAATAATATTATAAAATAAATAAATAATTAGATAAATGAATTTGATACATTTTACTTACTTTATCGTTCATATTTACTTTTTTTTATTATTAAATAATATAATTGGTGATATAAATATTTATAATAGTTCAAAATTATTGATAATAATATTATACATATATATTTCTTAATAATTTAATATTTTAAGGTCCATTTTGAGATCTGAAAATATTTTAAAATCTTTTTATTTAAAATATTTAAATAATGAATTTCATAAAATGAAATGTCATAAAAAATTAATCAAATTTAAACTTCAATTAAGTCGAAATTTAATTTATTTTGTTTTTGAAAGTTTAAGGTTGCAAATGGATATATATATATATATATATATATTAGAATTCAATGTGAGATACAGTGAATCATTTAGGATCATTTTTATACCTTTTCACTTTAGAATTTTTGAAATCATTATTTTAAAAAGTAAAAAAAGTGAGACATTATGTAATTTTCTCAAATAAAAAAATTAAGTGTCCTAAAAAGAGTGGATTTTTGCAGTGTTATTTTGGGCAAGCCCATGCAAATTAAATAATACTTTCACAGTTTCACCCTTAAATTTAACTTGTCATCCTTAAAATTTAATTATTATTTCAGTATCGTTTTTTAATATCATTTATAATAATAATATTATTTAATTTTTTATATTTATTTCAGTAAAATTCTCATAATTACTTTTTGTCAATGCCGTTAATAAATGATAGCGTGATAACTGATGTGACATATAATGTTAGGTTAACATCTTATATAAAAAATAAATAACTTGATCAATTAATTTATGTTAATATATTACTTATAAAGTTATTTTATTTATATTTTAATTTATTTTTTAAAAAAATTATAAATTAGAAAGTAATTTAGGTAAATTTCACTTGCCATCCCTCAAGTGATTTTGTTTAATATTTAAATAAAATTTATTAATTAATTTAATAAATCTTTATATAAATTATTAAAAGAATTCAATTTTTTAAAATTATCTAATTTAAATATTATTTAAATACTATTTATGTCTGAATAATTCTAATATAAAATGAAAATAACAACTAAACACTTAATAATTAATCTTTAAACTTAATTGAATAATTCACTTATATCAATAAAAATAATTATATCAATAAAATGAAAATTTTAGATTTTTTGAGAAGAAATTAGATTATGCAAATGTAAAATAAATGAAAAAAATAGGTTATTTGTAAATAAAAAAATTGTAAAAAATAATTTTAAAATTAAATAATTTTGAAAATCTAAATTTTATAATAATTTATCCATAGGTTTATTAATTTAATTAATAAATTTTATTTAATTATTGAATAAAATTACTTTGTAGATTATAATTTTTTTAGAAAATTATAGTTAAAATATAAATAAAGTAATTTTATAAGCAAAATATATTAATATATTTTAATTGGGCAAGCTGTTTTTTTTTATATATACAAAAGGTGGAGAGTTCAAATCACTTATATCTTAATTATTTTTTGGGTGATTTTTCATTACAAATTATATTAAAAGAAAGATTATATAATACAACTTAAATTTAAAGGACGATAAGTGAAAATTATTCTTATTTTTTTGGTGATAACGTGGTGATGATGTGATATTATCTCAATTTGTCACACCAATATTTGTTAATGGCATTGATGAAAAGTAATTTTAAAAATTTTAATGAAATAAATTTAAAAAGTTAAGTGATATTATAATTATAAATTATATTAAAGTAACGACGATGAAATAAGAGTTTACTCACAGTTTCACTTGTTTTTCACAAGTCAATATTTCAAATAGCTGAGTTCAAAAAATAAATAAGAAATTTTAAAAAATAAATCAAAAATAGAAAATGAATATACAAGTATAATAAGGGAATTAATATTTATAACATAAAAAACATAATATGAAAATATAGGTGTAAAAAATTTTGAAAATACAATCATAAAATATAATAGAGAAATACATATAATAATAAAGTAAACTATGGTGAAAAACAATAATAATAATAATAATAATAATAATAATAATGTCATCACACCTTCCTCCAGTAAAAGATACACTAAGGGGATGTTTGGTTTAGTTGATTGAGGCAGCTGATAGCTGTTTCAAGTCAATCAGCTAAAGAATAGGTGTTTGGTTAACTTTTTTATCAGCAGCTGTTTGAAAAAGCTCCTCCTCCTAGTTTTTTCTAAACAGTTGCTGATAGTTTTTTTATTTGACAATATTAACCCTGAATTATTAGATAATATTAATACACAATAACAACAACAGCTTACTATATTTTTACCAAACGCTCATTATTCATCAGCTAACAGCTATCCGCAACAGCTACCAGCTACCAGCTATCAGCTGCATGAAATCGCTAAACCAAACAGAACCTAAGAGTTTTCTAAAAAGGTTTCAAGTTATTTTGAGTTTAATGAAAAAAAAAAAAGGAATTAAATCTATTATGTCACTCATCATTTAAATTCTGATAGATAAAAAAAAAAAAGGAATGAGTTCGAATTAAAGTTTGAAGTTTGAACCATATCATATCCTTTAATAACTGAGTAAAGAGCAAAGGAATATATACTGAAAGAATTGAGTTCAGACATGAAGGAAAAAGAAGTAGAGAAAGAATCAAGACAGACTGGGTCTGGGTGGCCTTGTAATGTATCAGTAACTTTTAAATTACAACTGGTAATTGGTTTGTGGCGAGTAAAGAAAAGAAACTGGAACTACAGCTAATTATACCTTTACACCAAATACATACTATACGATTATGCACATGTCTATATACCAACCTATACATACCATTTTGGAAAAAATATTCCTTGCTTCTATATGTGGGAATCCTCTCTATCATCAATAATTTATTTGCATGTTCTTCTGCAAATTCGTTAAGAAAAAAAACTATATCAATATATGTTACTCAAAAAGATTATTATATAGGATCAGAGTATTATATACTTTTTTCAACTAATAATAGATTTTATGTGTTGATTTCACTATTTTATGAAAGGATTGAAGCATATATATTATGTTTCATATAGAAATTTCTTATTATTATTGGATTCTGATTTTTTTTATTAATTATACGTGGAGAAATAACACTTAGAATTTAAACTCGAGACCTAAATATAAAAAATTTATACTCTTAGTCACTAAGATACACTTTGATGGTTGGATTCCGATGTTGGTAATATTATTAATTTGTCATATTATAAATAAATATGTCATGTTAATTTAAAAGAAAAAAAAAGGGAAGAAAAAGAAGAAGTTAAAACTAGGAGGCATGAAGGTGAAGTGTGTTAGGCCAATCTCCCAAATCCACATGGTTACAAGGGGACACTTTCCTAAGGCATTAGAATTGTCATACTTTGCAACATGGCCTCTGCAACAAACAGGTTGGCAAGAAAATACTATTCTTTGTAGGTGAAGAAGGCATCACATGCCCTTTAATTTGGTATTGTCCCCACCATCACATGCAAGCAATGAGGGATTGTTATTAACCAAACGTTAATTATGAATGGTCTAGATAATTAAGATGTAAGTTAAAAAGGTAAAATATAAATTAATCATTACAGTCATGTGCAATGAGATAGAATGGTGTTCACTGGTGTCCCATTATTTACAATCCATAATTATAAAGCAAAATAATTAAAGTAGAGAAACAATTTGGTTCTAATTAAACAATATATTTTTAATTTTGATATGGTATTTTGCAATTACTTAGAATTGAGAAAATTTGTAAACTATAGTACAGAATTTGGGCAAATGAAAAGAGAAAAAAAAAAAAAGAGAGTTGAACAAAATGAAGATTGTGAACAACACTGCGGTCTGCGGCTTCTAAAGCAGGCTGAGGTCGATCGATGGAGGCGGTGACAAGTGGAGTTTTTGTATTTGGATTTGTGACAGCCCTATGGCACCTGTAATGTAATGTACACTTGCCAAATATTTGACTTTTGGGGAATGTAACGGACAAATACAGAGGAGAATGGGATGGAACAGAGAATTACTGCAAACTTGCTATAATAATATCAATACTAAAGGAAGAGAAATTTTTTTACTCTTCTTCTTCTTTTGGGTTTTTGGGTTTTGTTTTTCCTGTTGAAGGGATTGAGAATTAACATTGGCGGCCCCTGCGACAGGAAATAGCACCAGCACTTGAAGTAATGGCACCAACCATTGAAGATGATTTGGCTCCTAAACTTGAGGCTCTTGCATAACTGCCTGCAGCTCCAGCTCCTGATGGAGTGAAGTATGCTCCATTTAACAATAAGTCTCCTTCAGATCTCCAATTCCAGTGTCTCCATACATTATGTCCTGTATCTACTCTCTTTGTCACCTGAGAAAACAAAAAAATATATATCATCATTCTTGTTATAATTTAATTAGCCATTACATAATCATATCATAATTATTATTATTATAGGAAATTATATCTCTGCAAGATATGGTAATTTACCTCTTTAGCAAAACCATTATTAGGGGCAAGATACCTATTTCCCTGGCTATTAATTGTAGGATTGGCACTTCCACCAATAGCATACATTTCCCAGTGTGTATAGTCATTGTTAACCACATGAAAATATCCATGCCTGCACCTGCAATTTCAGTGTATTGGCCCATTCACCGTTAAGACATCACTGTAATTCATATGAGAAAATCACATAAAAGAAAAAAAGGATAGTGATCATTTACCTTGGCATTCTCTGGATAAGACCCTCACCAAAATGATTGTAGGCAATTGTTACTTGCATCTGTTTATCTCTTGAATAGGAGTCACTATGACCCAATAGCATAACCTGTTCAACATTTAAGGAAACTACTTAGAAATTATCAATCAGCTTTAGTTCAGCAGTACTAAAGTGGCTAAGTGAGCCTAATTACTGAAAAAATACTAGTTAAATAGAATATTGATGCAAGGGAAATCAACCTCATTGTGGTGGGTGAAGTAGTTGTTGGAAATGGTAATAGCTGTTGATCCCATTATAGCATCAATAAGGCCATCTGCACAACTCGATAGAGAATTGTGATCAATCCAAATGTGACTCGACCCAAAAATGGATATTGCATCTCCATCAGCCATTGTCCTCCATCCATAATGAGTAGGTGAGCTACGAACCATGGCATTGCCAGTAGGCTTGCAATCGTGGATGTGGAGACCATGAATAATAATATTTGTGACAAACTGGACAGTAATACAAGCTCCATTTGCAATGTGAACATTGACTCCACGAGCATCAATAGTCTTAAAACTGTTCATGATAAGCTCTTGCTTTAGAGTGATCACCATATCTCTTTTGAAAACAATCCATAAAGGTCTGTCTTGAATAACAGCATGACGAAGAGTTCCAGGTCTTGGATTAACAGGATCATCATCGCCAGAGTCTGTGACAACATAGTATCTTCCATCACGACCACCAACAGCATTGCGTCCAAAACCAATCCCACAATCAGCAAGGCGCTTCCTGTTTCGCTGCCAATTGCGGTCGCAACGCCAACAGTCATCAATTGGGTTGCCTGTTACACAAGAGAAAAATCCTAAATTCCTTCTTGCTGTACTGTTGCGTATGCTCCTGGTAAATTAACAAAAACATGTTATATTGTTAGTACAATTGTTTTAACAAAAATTAAAAATTGTTAGAAACATAAATATTTATAGATCAATTTGTCTCTTATTTAGAGTGACTCAGTGTATATTATCCCAGTTTTTTTTTATTAATTTCTCCGGATCAAAATCATCCGAAAGTGATTTCAAATCACTAAACGAAAGCTTATTGGTTAAAAGTTGGTCAGTTTCTAGTTAAAGCAGGATGTCCCATATAAAGATGTAGGCCATGTGACAATGTGGAAGATGGACATACGGATAAATGGATACGGTCAATACGGAGAATTTGTATGATTTTCTAATCCAACAGTTCGCTATTCAATAAATAAATGCGAGGGTGCCAAATTAATGCTCCGTATTGAAAAAAATAAAACTAATGCACCGTCTAGTACTTTTACATGTCGGTGATCAATAAAAACTTGCGGTTGTCATTTAATGACACTTCACAGTGGCCATATTGAATAACTGGCTCAATTAAGAAGCTGCCACCTGCGAGATCAGAACATAATTCTGATATAAAAAGTCTTGTTAATTGTATAAAACCAGATCAACGATATGTGGTTTGTATCTGATGCGCTTTTTGACAGGCTGGAGAAGGAGAGAGAAAATTTAATTTTTCTACCCCACCTAGTTTGGGCAAAAAGGCAATGATTAATAATTGGGATCTTGAGACCAATCATGTCCAATTTGATAGAACTTAACCAGTTAAAACAAAAGAGAAATTGATCCCAATATAAATATGAGATAACGATTGGGATCTTGTTTATACAGATACACATTAGTAATTTGCTAGCAATTTGAGTGTTTATGTTGATTGTGTGTATATATGCATATAACGAAGAAGGAAAGTACTGACAGAGTTTGAAATGAACAGTCAAAATGATTGCTTTACAATTAAGAAAAATTATCACGTTAGTATTTTTAGAAAAAAAATAATAATGCAAACACGTCGGTATTGGCATGTAAGGTAATGTACTTGGAATTAGATTTGGATAGGAGAAAGAAAAAGACAAGAAATAAATTAAGAGCGTAATGCGCGGATCTCACGACGTGGGCATGTGCATAAGCAGGCACTAGAATTAAAAGGTAACTAGGGATACTGCAACAGTTGAGATTTCAGATTAAAGAACATGGTTGAGTCCTCATATCATTAATAACCACTAGAATTAACAATAATTAAAAGGATCTTTAGTTACCATATACAGAAGACAGAAGCAAATAACTATAACCATTCCTTCCAAAAGAAAAAACTACGAGATATGTTTCTTTGGTTAATTAGATTTGTAAACTTTATGCAGTTTTGTAGTGGATTTCAATATTGTTGATTATTTAGTTGAAATTCATTCATAAAATGTGTAATTTTTTTAAATTCATAGTATTTATATTTTTCTCTATAAGAATTATTAGGACTGTATTTTCCCAGTTTTGAATTATGTTTGAACTTCAATTTCCAATCCTTATAAACAACAGTCTAGTACGTACCACTTACCCAAAACTCGAATTTATTTTCTCAATTTAGATATTGTCTACTATCTTCCGAAATTGCAACCTCAAAGATCCCTAAGGCCCTGACATGAATCATCCTCGACTAATATTATATCAAATATTTCTGAGCTAATCCATTTACAAGTAAAATTGTAGAAGCTGTGAAACTATATAATTTAATTTCAAGGCTTTCCAATATACCGTGCGTGAAATTTAATTATGAGAAGCATAAATGTTGATCTAAAAATTACTTAAAATTCAATGTAGCTTAATTTTGTCCATTAATTCCTTCTACCAAGTTTTCTGAGTGGAATTTAAATACTAAAGCATGGCGAAAGAGACATTTAAAGATTGTATCATCGGGTTTTTGGAAAAGACTGCAAACAAGGAAAAAAAAAAAGCTTTTTAAAGTCGCGATCTCAAGTTATAGCTAGCCGACACGCTTAATTAATAACAACCCCGTAAAGATTTTATCATTGCAAGAAACGTTTTGCAACATTAAATAAGATTTTCGTAACAAGTTTTGTTTTTTATAAATAACAATTTTCTTGTATTGATTGCAAAACGTTTTAATTTTGAATTATCAAATTTTCATAACAATCAAAAAAGGGAAAAAACAAAAAAGTTGTATAGAAAATAAGAGTCATGGAATTCCTACTAACTAAATCATTTTTTTTTAATTTAAAAAATGTTAGAAGTCATTCTCTAGTATGAAAGACTTGAAATTTGATTTAAAAAGATTAAAAAATATATTTTAAAATTAATTTATCAATTTAAATAATAATTAAATAACATGGATCATGTGAATCTTCCTCTTTTAATATCACAGATATACTTTAAAAATTAATTAATTAAAGTATAAGATTTAATAAAAAGAATTTGACGTGTAATAAAATAGTAACGAACAAAAAAGCAAAAAAAAGAAGTAAAAACTCACTCATCAACCATAGAAGCAATCTCCTCCGGATTTTCAACGGCATGCCATGCATCACCTGACCTGTATAGTTTTAAAAAAAAATCAAATCAAATCAAATTTTCGCAAAATAAAAGTTTTTTTGCTCTCAAGTTAGAAGACTAAATTACCCTCACAAAATTTTATAATCTACAATTGGATTAAGATGAACAGAAGTATCAACAACAGAGGTATCTTCAAGGATATTTTCGTACATAGGGAAAATCTGTAGTAGTCAACCTCACAGTTTGGAAAAGAAAGTAATTGGTTGTACAGTGAATTTTTACAGTGACGTTGAGAACAGAGCAACCAACTCTTAAGAAACTTAATATAACAGAATTTATTAAGGCTCCAGATTTTTTTAATCTCGATCTCAACGGCTTAACATCACTGAATGTCAGGTAAATAAATTCATCCGGCGGTTATTTAACTCACCCGTCCGCCACTGATGAGATGTTGGAGCTCTGAAACCGTCGAGTTTCCCCCAATCTGAGAGAAAAAAGAAACGAAATTATTATCGCATTGCGCTAATTCATGATCTAATGGAGATTTTAAGAAATGAAAAAGAGAAATTCTATTTAAAACGTGGAAACTGAAGAGAATTGAATTCTATAGCTTTTAAGAACAAAATCGATCCTGAAAAGATCAAATTTACCTCGATTTTAGGTCGGTCTTTTCTGTTGATGCATCAACAGTAAAACATAGGACTAAAAGTATCAATGTACATATAAAAAAGCATTTCAGAGAAACCGCCATTGTTGTTGCTTCCTCTCTCTCTCTCTATTTATGGCTCTGGTTGTTTCTCTCTGCTTGAGAATTAAAGAAGACAAGAAAATGAAAGATATGAGTCAAAGAAGAACTCTAGAGAAGCTATCTTTTTATAGCCAAAACAACTTACAAGTCTAAATCTTGCCTAACTTAGTTTTTAACCTTTCTTAACTCTGGTTGAGTTAAACTAACTCCAATACTAACCACCTCACCACCACCTCTCTAACCGCCATTAACTGACTCCATATACACTTTTTTTTAACTCTCCCATTTCATATGGGTGTCGGTCAGGCACCTGCCTCCCCATCTCACACTGACACCTTCCCTAAACCACCCTCTCTTCGCCGTTCTTCCTCCGCCCGGACCACCGTGAAAACCAAGTAGTGAGCTTATTTATTTTGGGAGAGGAGTATTTTGTAATCCGTACTCGCCGGTGGCGGTCAATTAAATACTCGCTTTTGCAGTTTGCCACGTAGCCACGTGGCGGACATTGAAATACAAATTAAAAAAAGTAAGATATATTCGTCGAAATGCGTATAATTATAAAATTACGTCATTGACAGGTGTCCTCCGAGTGAGTACGGTAAGACGACTATCAAATTGAAGGTTATGGTTTTTTTTTAAAATATAAATTTCAAGAAAATGCCGCGAGTTTTAACTATATTATCATAAATTTATTTTTACAAAAATTATTTATATTAATGAGTATTTACTTCAAAATATTAAAATTTCATAAATTAGACAGTATTATGTAAAATAGATAAAGATTTATTAAATATGCTTGCGTATTAAACTGTAATAAATATTTTAATTTTTATTATAGTGTATTTTATTTTTAGTAAAATTTGTTATAATCACATATGTATAGGTTTTTTTATCTACTATCATTTTAAAATATGATTATAATAAATTATAATAAAAATAAATATATTTCAATAAAAATTAAAATATATATTTTATATTTAATATATATTTTCAGCATACATGTTAGATAAATTCAATAAATGAATAAAATATGTAATATATTAACATAAATAAAAAAAATTAAACAAATTTAAACACAGTATAACATATGAATCAAATCTAAAAACAAATAGAAAAGAAAAGGTCTCAATTAAACGTGAAATTAAATTTTTTAGTGAAGAATGATAAAATAAAAATATTATATATTTTTTAAAAAATTTTAAAAAAAATAATTAAAAATTTTAATAATATATATATATAATTTAAAACCCCTTTTTAATATAAGTGTTTTCGCCTGTGGTCTCAATTGCAGAATCTGGCTTTGAGAGGTTGGAGCCCAAATAATGTTGAAATGCAACCCATATGATTGGACTACCAATAGAGACATTGCCTATGGCATGTATGGGACTACTGACTGCATTTGTCTTTCCCAATTGCATATAATATAATATAATGTGAATTTAAGTTGGTCCACATAATGTTTCTAAATCCAGCCAGCTAGATCTCTTATACCATCTAATAATATATATGTGGATAAGGTTTAATTTTATGTATGTATATGACTTCTACGTATGAATTATTATAGACAATAAAAATTAAACTACTTGTCAAAATTAGGAAAAATAATTAATTAGTTACCCAATTCACCTCTTAATTTTATATGTCCACAATCACGAGAAATAGTAGCTGTAATTTCATTCAACAGAGTAATTATGGCAGTAATCATCAAAATAATGCGTGATTATGTATGGTCTATTTGACATAATTGTTTTAATTGTTGTTAAGAAAATTTATCAAGAGTGGTTAAAATTTATTTTTTTCAAACTAAATATTAAATCCTAAAGTACCAATAATTTAGAGATGTCAAAATGGATCATAGAACGTGAATACGGCATGCAAAATATATAAAATTAGGGAATTAATATTGACTTTAAATGAGTTAGTATCATAAATAAATAAATCTATTTATGACACGATTTTAAATGAACGATGTATCTGATTGATCTCATTTAATCAAAATGATATAGTTTTTATACAACTTAAAATTATATTATTTTATTATTATTTTTTTTAATAAAATAAAAATAAGTGTTATATATTTATTATATTATTATAATTTTATTATTATATGATGTATTATTATTTATTTAAAAATAGTTTATTTAATTTTTTTATTTTTATTAAAAATTTATTAATTTCAACTAATTACTAATTTTTTTTAATTCTTTTATTAATTTAATTATTAATTAATTTAAATTTAATTATTTATGAATTTTAGAAATTATTTTTCTAGATCAAATGTTAAAAATTAAATAATTTTATGATTTAAATAATCTAATATTTTATATTTTATATCAAACAACTTTTTTAATTTAGAATTCAGAATAGAATTTATAAAAGAAAATAGAAAAAAAATAAATAGAAAAAAATTTTAAAAAATTTTATTACAAAATTTTTATTGACAATTATATATTATATCTTTAATTTTTTTTTCTTATTAGATTCTAATACTAAAATATAATATACATTGTATAGTTTTAAGAATTTTTTAATACATTTTCATTTTAAAATTCTTTTAATCATAATTTTATTATATTAATTTTTTAATAGATTATTTAATAATATAAAAATATTTTAAATTAAAAATATTATATAGATTAAACGGGTCGTATCAAATTATATGACCTATATATAACTTATTTAAATAAATATATTAAACGTATCGTATCCATATAATTTATTTAATTTTCGTGTCGTGCTCATATCGACACAATTAATAAAGAGACTGTATTTATATTGACCTTAAACATATTATCAAAATGAATCAATACCATATAAATAGGACTCGTAAGTCTATTTAAACACTCCTATAATAAACTTTTGACCTTGGAGATATAGTAAATACGAGACTTTAAGGGCTTGAGAAATGCAAGAAATGAACGTGGGAACCGCTAAAATTACCTTAATTAATCAATATCTTAATTAATTAATCACACAGTGAGTTTTAAAAAAAACTTAATCACACGGTATATTATAATTTAAGAATGATAAAGGATAGGTATATTGTTCATACTTATTTAATTACTCGCTTGAGTGTAATAAATTTAAAAAAAATTAAATTATATAATTATAATTTTCTCATTCAAATGTATAAATAAAAATTTAATACTAGCATAATTCAACTAAAATTTATACTACACAACTTTATGATTAAAATAAATAAATAAAATATAATTATGTAAATTTTATTTCATAAGGGTATCTTAAAATTTTAAATTTGTATCTTATTTGAATTCGTCACGCATATACAGTGAATCTATACCCATCTAAAAATTTATTTATAAATTATTTATACTCCACATAACAGACAGTGAATTTATATATCCATCTAAATTTATTTAGAAATTATTTATACTGAACATTGATAATAAGTAGACCTCAGGTATTTTTTGTAAGTTTGGATTTGGATTATACTGTTTGGCTCGTCTTACCTGCAAAATAAAAAGAAGGATCGAGTTTCAGTAAAAAAAAATTAATTTGATGCTTAAGTGATATTAGTTTATCTGTAGATAAAAAAACTTAGAGAATAAAAAAAGATCTTTTAGCTGTGAAATTCACTTCTATTTATAATTGAAGAATAAAGAAATAATTTTTGAATATGTTAAAAGAATTATAGATATGTCTACTATATGTTAGTTGCGTCAGAAATCTATTTTTGTTCGGCGAAGAGCCAGTTTATACTGCTCGTGTCTTTGATAGCTCAGGACACTATCTAATGTCTTCTGAAGAGCTTGGTCCTGTTAACTGGTCCATCGCAAAAAACGAGTGGGTCGCCCCCGTTTTAGGCTTGGTACTGGGTTCGGTAGCCAGGGTATCAGACATAAATATTATATGCAGATGTAACTTGACAATATAAAAATTAATTAAGATGGAAGTGGAACCCACGAACATGAACCAATCACTTGAGATGGAAGCTGCATTGGATTGACACACGCAAAGGCTAGCTGGAGGCCTGGATGGTCCACTAATTGTTACTTTGTTTGATGTGTTTCTATGGCATTAAAGTGAGGGGAAAAGCTAAATTGTTTTTGTTTTGTAGGCCCACCATTTGCTACCAGAACTTAAGCTTTGCTGCTTTCACTCACTCTCACAATTCATATATCTGTCTCTCTATATTCATAATCAAAATATATTATTTACTCGCTATCGAGTTATTTAAAAACATTATACGTAATGATTGATAGATAAAATAAAAAGATATTTTTTAATAATGGTATCATAAAAATATTATATAATTCATACTTTTAAAATCGAACCAATTAGAATTACAAGAGCGATAAAATTTTCTCTACTAAATTTTAATACAATTATATATTTAGATGCTCGGAACTTAAAATCTCTTATTAAACTAGAATAATTTTTTATCAACTGATTTATAAATTAAAAAAAGATATTTTAATTCATCTAACATATTTAATAATTACTTTAATACTTATATAAAAATCACAAATAAAAATATTAATTAGAAAGCTTATTTATTACCATATTAAAAAAAGGTGGCCTTTTTATGGTGACATCTAAATTAATTTTATGATTTTAATTTGTTTATTACCATAGAAAAAGAAAAAGTGACCTTCGAAATTTTATTAAGGTGCTTATGCATATCACTAATTGCATAATAATGTTAATGATGATAGTTGAAAGGCAATATATCATGTCATTTCCAACTTTTTTGTCAAGTTTTCAAAAAACATAATGGAAAGCTTTATTGAACTCATTTTTTATTATTTGTGATCTTTTCTAGTATTAGTGATAGTGTTGGTGTCAAGTGTTAACTCTATTTTGTGTTCCTTTTGTGTTGTGTTGTGTTGCTCCACTTTATAATTAAGCAATGCATTTTCACATTTTATGGTCAAATTCCTCCTTATACCTTCTCTGAATAAAATAAAAAAAAAAAGGAACAAAAATATTATTATTTTTCAAAGCAGATGCATCCCACTAGGCTTAATGTTAAAGATTTTTTTTCCCACTATATACTCATCATTTTTAACTAATTGTGAAATTTCTAAATAAAAATTCTTCAACTTCTAATTATGATAAAGGCATAAATTAACACAGTTGTAATTTTAAGTATTTTTATAACTATAAAGAAATATTGTATTGTTATAATTATTTTGAGTATAGAGAATTAAGAGCTATAAATGTTTTTGGTTCATTGCCTTAGAAATTAAATAGAACAAAGTTAATTTAATGGCAACCCAATATTGTTCCCTACCAAACACATAAATCTCATGTGATATTGAGACTGATTAAACATTGTACGGCTAAAGGATTGCACCTCTGGCATGGAAAATGACATTAAATTTCATCAATTTTATTAATTAATTATTCTATAACTATTCGAGAACTAAGTAGATAAATTGTACTTAATTAAAGTCAGAAATCTTTTCTATCAATCCTTAATTTTGCTTTAAATCATCACATGTCTTGGCTTAAGCAATTTTTTACCCAATTTTTTTAATTGGTTTTTGAAAGGTGGTACCTAATCACATGAGAAATAAGCTAACATCTCTGACAATTAGATCAACAAGCCACCATTTTTGAAGACATCACAAACTACCATTTTTGAAGTCACTATTATTGAATGTTGAATTGCCTAATTAGTTAGGCCAACAATCATATGAAAAAACTTATATATATTGTCTTTCCTTCCTCTTCTAAGACACACTAAAAAACTAAAGACACACCAAAATACCATAAAAAATACACCAAAAGAAAGAGAGAGAGATGTAGTTGAAGGAAAAGTCCTTTAGGCATTTCTTCCTCCAATTCAATGATAAGAATTGAGAGAAAAAAAATTGGTGATGAAAAATGGTGCAAGCTAAAGTAAAATTATTTTGATGAGTTGAGTGAAAATTAAGAGAGTGAATTAAATAAGGAGTGACAAAATAGTGAGATTTTATTTTAGGGGTACCCCTAGAAATATTTCTAGAGAAGTCTCTATTATAATTCTACTATTTTCAATAGTGAAAAATTATTTTTGAAGTTTGTCCCATGGACGTAGCCCAAAGTAAAATGGTGAATCACATTAAATCCAGTATGCAATTTTATCTCAATTTTATGGCTATTATCAAGGGTAGTTATTTTGTTATATTGTTCTATTAATTATTCGAGTAAAATTCTATCTAAGGAGACTGTATTTTAAGTGGGACCATCTATGATCCCTTCAGTCTTTTCTGAAAATTTTCTTGATATTTATTTTTAGTATAATATTTCATACACTATTTATATATATAATAGTAAGTAATTTGCTTGATATTTCACCTGCTGCACAACAAGTGGTATTAGAGTTTGGTTCAGGCACGCGGCGTTGGAGTTAACCTCTTTGCGTTAAAGAGATGGAGGCAAAGTTAAGCATGATGATTAACCTAAATGGCTCGAATTATTACATATAGAGAAACAAGATGAATGATCTCCTATTTATGATGAAGATGCATATACCAGTGTTTAGTGTGACTAAATTCAACGATAAGCATTCGATACAAATTGACACCATCAAAACTCCTCAGTTGAATAGTGTAGCTGAGAGAATGAACATGACTCTCATTGAAAGAGTCACATGTTTGCTATCACAAGAAAAATTGCCAAAGTTATTTTGGGCAAAAGTATTAAGAGTTGTGGTTCATGCTCTGAATCTTTCACCGTGTGTTCCTTTGAAGTTTAAAATTTCAGAAAAAATATGGTCTGGAATGGATGTCTCTTATAATCACTTAAGAGTGTTTGGGTGCAAGGCATTTGTGCACATACCAAATGATGAGCGGTCGAAGTTGGATGCCAAAACACAACAATGTGTATTTTTTTGGTATGGTCAAGATGAGTGTAACACCCTCATACCCTATATAAGTACTATACATATACCTCGTATACATACAGTAAGTATATAAAGTATAAGAATGTCACTGTTCATTATAATTAAAAAAAATCCTTACTTCTCAAAACAATCCAAATATATAGTAACAAAACATTTTAGTCAATATACAATATTAAAAAATTTTACATGCATGCATCACCTTCTAGTTGGTCTCGACAAACTCTTACTCTTCTTGTGGTAAAACGAAAGACTTCAGATCTACCATCTACTCACCTGCGCGATTAACACATCCGCGCTAAGCCCGAGAGCTTAGTAGTACAAATGAATAATATAAACATACAATACAGAAATTCTAACGTATATCCATATACTAACTTTAAGTACTGTTAGTTTCTTATCGTAGTTTCCCTTTTCAATTACACTTTACACATATCTCAACTAATCTCATATATTACATACATGCATACATATCAATAACACCAACCACAATTCCATCACTACTACTCACAAGGAACATATCAATATACATATTACATAACATATTTCATAACATTTCATTTCCAATTAAGGCAACTATAGATTTCATTATTCATTCATTTCACGTTTCATAAACTACATCGAAAATCAAGACAGACTTGGGCCCAGAACACACTAATATGTTATTCAAAGTTCAGAGTTACTGCTTTGATTCATAATCACAATAATCAAGCCCGTAGGCAACATATATCATATCTCTATCCATGGATAGTGTAACAGACCCAGTCTCTTGGACCATCAACCCGACTAATCGAGAAGATCCTCAACCCGGCAAGACTGTTACTTTTCATATATTTCACATTTATAATTCATATAGTGTAACAGACCCAGTCTCTTGGACCATCAACTCAACAACTTGAGGAGATCCTCAACCCGGCTAGACTGTTACATTTCATATGTTATAGGCATGCCGTCAAATCCAGAACTCTGAAAGTTGAATTAACATATTAGACACAACTCTTTTCATTTATATCTTTGTACATTTCTTTCTCAATTCATTTCATATTCAAAACAGGCAACCATGCCTCAATTATAATTCATTTACATTCTCATAGCCAACACAATGGCTTCACATCTCATTTGATTCATCATAGCCAATCACAATGGCTTCACCTCTTATCATATTTCAATTCACATTATAGCACTTCATCATTCAAGTATACATAAACAATTATATTGAGCATATATCTTAAATTCATCATCATATAATCAACATGTCTATTTATTTCATTTCAATCATTATTACCAACCACAATTACAATACATTTCATCATTTCTCAAAACACATTAGCACAATTCATCATTACCATATTTATCATAACAAATTGCATTGTACATACCTATTTGAATGATCTTCATATCTTTCACATCATCCAATCATAACCTTAATCAAATTATATTGACAATATAGTAATTCACTTAACACATTTACAAACAAATGTGTTAAGTCTTAATTCATGTAAATAAGTGCAATCATATAAACTTTGTACTTACCTTAAAACCAACTTACACCACTCTATACACCTACTCTTCCAAGAATCCTCAACACTTAGATTAGGGCAATTCAACCTCTTCACAACCTAATCCAAAAGGAATATTAGCAAAATGACCATATGAATAGTAAATTCTGGTTTTAGACTAAATTTTATCCTTATTTTGAAAATTTGTATAAAATAATATACTTGACTAAAAACTCTAAAATTTTTACAGAACTTAATTTTACATCTTAAAATCATTCCTTTAAAATTTCAGATCAAACTGAACACAAAATCTTGGTCAAATAGTTCACCCAAACAGACTGCCCCAATTGCCCTGCATCCTGGCAGTAGTTCTAAACTTTGTAAATTCCATAAATTAAATTCAATCAACTTGGTTCAAAATTATTTTTCTCAAATACTAGAATCATTAAGCAACAACATATCCAAAATTCAATTGAATATAATTTTTCTACATTTTATTAAAAATCCCGAAATATAGCTGTCTCAGTTAAGGTACCTGCTGGAACAGGTCTAATAAAAATAATCTTTCCAAAATCCAAAATCGAATCAACATATTTTTCAGTCATTCTAGACTCATATAGGCACAACATATCAAAAATTCACTTCAGGAACATTTTTCTATATTTAATTAAAAATCATACAAGTCACAGCCTTTACTAGTTGTAAAACAGAAAGAAATTCCACTAAACACAACTCTTGCTCTTCAATCACCAATACCAACCTAATTAAATCAAACATACTCCAACATACTACAATAATACAACCCTAATTTCAATTATCAACAATCAAACCTTCATACAACTTCAAATAAACCAAAGAAATCAAGAAAGAGAACTTACTTGGATTCTTAGCCAAATCTTCACTATCCACTTGAAATCCTTAAGTATTTGGTGTAAATAAAAGCAAAATCACCTCCTTCTCTCTCTAGCTTCTCTCTTTCTCTTTTTCTTTTTGTCCTTATCACCATAATTATTAATTAATTAATTATAAAAATATATACATAACTCACTTTCCCTACACCACTTTATATCCCATTTATATGTGATGTATATGTATATATCTTTTATATGGTATTTATATTCCCATATTTCCTTATATATATCATCTTATAATATTTCCCCTTTTTACTTCCATTAAACATATACATTAACTCCAAATATAACAATAACTCCAAAACTTTTAGGGTATATTTTGGGATATTATAATGAGCTTGGCTATCGATCCTATGATCCAGTTCAGAAAGAGCTTGTTAGAAGTCGTGATGCATTGTTTGTTGAAAATGAGATCATCAAAGATATTGAGAAATCCTAGAAGAATGTTTCTAGATCTGATGGTAGTTCAATAAATCTTGAATTAATTCCTACAAAAATGGTGTCGAGGCAGATTGGAGATGAAATTGAAGATGGCCAGCAGAATACTACTGATGATGATGCTCCCATCCAGAATCAACCAAATAAAGATTCTGATGAAAATGATTTTTAGCCATCAGTACCAGATACAGCTCATGAACCATTGAGAAGATCTACTAGAGTCAAATAGTCTTCTACTAGATACTCTGGTGATCAATGTATGTTACTTACTGATGGGGTAGAACCTAAGAATTTTCTAGAAGTCATGCAAGATGAGTTGAAATCCTTTCATGAGAATAAAATATTTGAGCTGGTGAAGTTGCCAATAGGTAAAAGGGGTTTGAAGAATAAATGAGTGTTCATGATAAAAAATGAAAAACATAGTTTTCAGCCATAATTCAAAGCCAGATTAGTTGTTAAGGGATTCAGCCAAAGGAAAGTGATTGACTTTGATGAGATTTTTTCACTAGTGGTGAAGATGACATCCATTCTTACAGTGTTGGGATTAGCTGCAAGTCTCAACTTGGAGATCAAGCATATGGATGTGAAGACTGTCTTTCTTCATAGTGATTTGGAGGAAGAGATATACATGAAACAACTAAAAGATTTCAAGGAAAGAGGAAAAGAAGATTATGTCTACAGATTGAAGAAAAGTCTGTATGGCTTGTAAAAGGCATCGAGATAATGGTATATGAAGTTTGAGTCAGTTATGGGGGAGCAAGAGTACATGAAGACTACTTCAGACCATTGAGTCAGTTATGGGGGACCATTGTTGCAATTGAAGCATGTAGATAGCTTTTGTGGATGAAAAAGTTCTTAGATGAACTTGGATTTCAGTAGAACAAATATTCACTTTATTATGATAGTTAGAGTGCTATCCACCTTGGGAAGAATTTCTTCTTTCACTCAGGATCAAAATATATTGATTTGAGATATCAGAGATGTGTTGGAGAAGAAACAATTACAGTTTGAGAAAATCTATACTAATGAAATTGATCAGATATGATGACAAAGATTCTATCAATGAAAAAGTTTGAGTTCTGTTAATCATCTGCAGAAATGAAAGTTAACTCATGTGGTCGGTAGGGAGAGAATTGAAAGGTGGTACCTAACCACATGAGAAATAAGCCACCATCTTTGACAATTAGATCAACAAATTACCATTTTTGAAGCCATCACGAACCACCATTTTTGAAGTCACCATTGTTGAATGTTGAATTGCCTAATTAGTTAGGCCAACAACCATATGAAAAAGCCTATATATATTGACTTTCCTTCCTCTTCTAAGATATACCAAAAAAAAAAGAGATGTAAAAACCAAAGACACACCAAAATATCACCAAAAACCAAAGACACACCAAAATATCACCTATATATATATTGACTTTCATTCCTCTTCTAAGCCTATATATATGGAAAAACCAAAGACACACCAAAATATCACTAAAAAGATACCAAAAGAAAGAGAGAGAGATGTAGTTGAAGGAAAAAAAATCTTTAAGCCTTTCCTCTTCCAATTTAATGACAAGAATTGAGAGAAGAAAAATTGGTGATGAAAAATGGTGTAAGCCAAAGCAAAATTGCTTTGATGAGTTGAGTGAAAATTGAGAGAGTGAATTATTTAAGGAGTAACAAAATAGTGAGGTTATATTTTGGAGTATTTAAAAAATACTTGAGTGCCTCTATTTTGGGTTTATCTCAATTGTAATAATTGTACTTCTAGAAATATTTCTAGAGAAGTCTCTCTTGTAATTCTACTATTTTTAATAGTGAAAAATTATTTTTTAGAGTTTGTCCCGTGAAAATAACTCAAAGTAAAAGGCTAAACCAAATTAAATCTGGTATGCTATTTTGTCTCAGTTTTATAGTTGTTATTAAGGGTAGTTATTTTGTTATATTGTATTATTAATTATACGAGTAAAATTTTATTTAAGGAGATTGAATTTTAAGCAGGACCATCTGTGACCCTTTCAGTCTTTTCTGAAAATTTTCTTGATATTTATTTTTAGTATAATATTTTATACACTATTTACTTATATAATAATAAGTAATTTGTTTACTATTTAAATCCATTGTACAACAATTTTGAGATATAGCGTTAGTTTTTTTTTTTAGTTTAAAATAAAGCTTATAAAACAATAATTAAAAAATTAGTTCAGGATTTTGTAATTAGATGGTTTTATAAGTGATAAGTGCATGGGATGCATTGACGCATAAATCGCACATGCGTACTGCTCTCTGTACGGATTCGTAGAATTTCATTTTACGTCCAAAACGGCAGAACATGTGCCAACGACAATGTCGTAGACATGCGTTATGCGGATAATGACTTAACAATAATAATTTACATCTATATAAAATGATAAATAGACTGTATATGTGACATTATATAAGAAAAGCCAAAGGGGCAAAAAAACTAAAATTTGTTTTTTTAATTTTATCATCAATTTTTATTTTTATTAATTAAATTATCAAACCACGTAAATGAGATAACACTATCGCACAACAAGTGGCATTTTCTTTTGATTTGATACTAGAAATTAGTATTTTTTTTAAGAAAAAAATATATTTGAGATTGACTTTAATATAATAATTATAAAAAAATTATTTTTTAAGTTATATTAAAACACATAATCATATTTAATTATATCAGTGAAAGATTTAGAAATTGGAAAATGTTATAAATGCTATTAATTAAATCAAAGTCTTGAGATGTTAGAAATATAATACATCAACTTCATAGTTCATAATTTGCTAGAATCCCTATCCAAGAGATAAATTTTAGTCGCTAATTATTTTTCCATATAGTTTAAAAAGACAAACTTAATTGCAAAAAATTCCATAAACTCATATAAAATATATTTATACCCTAAATATTATATAATCAAAATTAGAAAGATTATTAATGACGAGGTAGGCTCTTAAGGACTTCTAGTTAGGGTTCGGGTTCAGCTTTTGGCTCTTTTACTTGCAAAACAAGAAAATGGATCGAGCTCCAATAGAAAATTATATGCCTAAATCAATGTTCAGTTTGTATGCAGATGAGCAAGTTAAGAAAATTAAAAAATATATATCATATATTTGTAGGGGGTTCACTCCTATTTATAGTTGAGGGATGAGGAATAAGATCTAAGTTATTAGCGAATATTCATAAAGTATCAGTATCATATGATGGCTATGTCAAAGATTTATCTCTTGCACTGAGAGCTCTGTAAGACCAAGAATGTTCAGTATCAAAATTCATCATTCTTTGAGAGCTCGTATCAAAATTCATCATTCTTTGAGAGCTCAGTCTTGACATTAAAAGACTACTGAGTTCAGTTTATGAGCACAATAAACAAAGGATAGTACCAATTATATTCCTTTTATTTTACTTTTGATCATTGAGTTTACGTCTCTAGAGGGAGAAACGGAGAGAAAAATGAGAGAGAAATAAAGAAAGCACACAGTCTATAATTTTCTTTTAAGAATAAGATATGAAGTTGTAATATTTACCTTTTAAAATGTGACAGTGAATAATTTTATTTGTTCTAATATAATATAGTCAAGTACAATTAATTGATTGACTGGAATGTGAAACATATATGTAATTTAATTCAAAAACTAGGGGTGTGTATATGTTTTAAACTCGAGCTAACTGAATGGTTTTTTACCGGATTCGATTAATTTATGGTGCATATTAAGATGCAATCGAATTTGTATTTTTAAAAAAAAATTAAATTTGATCGGTCAAATTAATATTTATTTTTTCATTTGAATCCAAACTCAATCGACAAAATTATATAAATATATAATATTATATATATTTTACATATAAATCTATAATATATATTATATAACTCAACTTGACCCATCCGAACTTGACCCATAAAGTTCTATTTACAATAATATAATAATATATATTATATATTATATAACATGATCCAACCCAATTGAATATGAGTTAATTCGAAAATATATAGGTTGATCGAAAATATACATAATTTTAATTGAGTTGGTTTGATATTTTTAATATTTAGTCGAATTCAGTCGAATTGAAATAAATTCTAAAACTCGACTGAATTCAATCGAACCCGGCCAATATTTACTCCTACCAAAAATCGATAATTAATTACAATGCTTACAAAAATAATATATGGTGAAGACGGAGACATACACATTACCCATTTTCCAGCTTGAACCTAAGGCTTTGCCAAGTAAGTAATTAATTATTAAATGGCATTTTCTATATAGTACTATAATATATGATTCATAGCATGCAATACTATCGAAATATTTGGTCAAGCATCTATTCCTGTATTTATTGATGAGTAATTTAAAGTTTACGCTTCCGACCGACTTCTCCCCTCTTTGAATAATTTTTTTTTAAAAAATAATTATAATAAATAGTAGAATTATTATTCATGACATTAATTAATTAATTAATAGGTTGGGGGGAAGGTTGAGTGTGTGTATGAGTTCTCAAAATTCCAGATGGGTTGCTGCTTACCACCAATCAAGGGCAACCAATTTTAATTGACTTCTTCATTTTTAATGCTTCATCATCTCTTCCTCTCCCTCAGTTTTCTGCTTAAGTCACGCCGTTCTTTACTGTTCTTTTTTTATTTACATTTTCTTTTATAAAATTAAATTTAGTCCGACTATATTTAAATTAGAAAGTAGAAACCAATGGCTGCAGGGATAATTTCAACATCATTTAATTTAAAATAAAAGATATTGATGTATAATTATAATCTATACTATATATGTTATACCTTAAATGTCCTTCTAATGATTTTTGCTAGGCGTTACGTTAGGATGAAAAAAGACTTTACATTATAAGTGGGCAGGGGCGAAGTCAGGCTTTGGAATAAAGGGGGCGAATTTTTTTTTTTATAAATTTTAACTTTCTTGTAATTATTTATCTTTCATTTTATTTTAATAGTATTTTATAAATTTATTAATTTATTAATAATATATTTTTATTATTAAAAAATTAATTAATAAAAAAATATTAATATATATGAGTTTAATTATAAAAAAATATTCATAATAAAAATAAAATAAAGAGAAAAAAATTAAATAATAAATATAATTTCTTAAAAAATAATTAAAATAAATGAGTTCTTTAATTCATTAAATGTGTTCAAATTAATTTAGTTGAAAAATTTATAAATGTGTTCAAATTAATTTAGTTAAAAAATTTATCATTTTTTTTATTTTTATTTTGTGTATTTGTATATTATTAATATTTTGTCAATTTTTTAAATGAAAACTATTGCTGTAGAATAAATAATTTATTATATATTTTTTTTACTTTTTATAAAAATTAAAAAAAAGAGGGGGGCAATTTAAATTTTTTTAAAAAAATTAATAAATAATTTTAAAAATTTTAAAAAACATTATATATATATATATATATTCAAAAAGGGAAGGGGGCAACTGCCCCCCCCCCCCCCCCTTCCCTTCCACGTCCCTTCGCCCCTGTAAGTGGGGGCAGCTCAAAATTTTTGCATCAATAAAATTATTAGGCATGGCTTTTGTTTTTATTATTGTTTGTTGATTGTAAAATTTTTATTATTTTTCAATTTGATTTCTCTGTTGAAATTTAAATTCAAAACTTTTTAATTATAAAAATAATTTTAGTATTATTGAATTAAAAATTAATTCATGTATAAAATTTTTATTTTGTTAATTAGGCTGGGTGGATTTAGGTAATTAGAATAAACTAATTAATAAGGATAATTTATAAATAAATTTAATTAAACGAAAACCCATTTTCAATCTTTGTTTTCCATTTATTTTAAAAAGAAGGGAATGCCAATTAAGCAATTCTTGTGATAGACAATAAGCGAGGTGGGTAGGAAATTGTTAGGAGAGGATTATTGGCAATAACAGGAAATTAAGTTACTTAAATCTCTCATAACTCAACTACTAATCAGTAAATTTGTTGTTTAATTCTCCACATCCATCCAAATTAACCAAGCAATTATTAACTTCAAACTAAAATTTCAAGCACATAGTGAGTGCTTGTTGCATTCCCACTATAAATGACAAAGTTGTCTTTGCAAGAAAGGGGAATCATACATGGCTAACTATCACTCTTTCAATTTTTTTTAATTTTTTTATTAATTCAAGTTAATTGTCATTAATTTTCCGTTAAAATATCAAGTTTAACTTTTATTGTATAAGTAAAACTTAATTAACCCTTTTTTACTAGGAGTGTACATTATTTGATTTTAACCGAATAACTAAATCGAACTATAAAAATTCAGTTATTTCAATAGAGATGTAATCGATTTTCAGTTTGGCTCAGTTATTAATATATAAAATTTTTGATATTCGGTGTTCGATTTAGTTAATTATATGGGAATATAAAAATTAACACAATTATTATTTTAGTTATATATGTATATGTATATATATATATACATACACGACTTTATTGTACTTCTTATCTTGTAATTAAATATTATAGTTAATTACATAGATGACAATCTTGTCATTTAATTAACATTTTATTAACATTTATTTCTTTTATAACTTAAAAATAACACTTTCTTATCTTAATTTTTTTATGATATTTTGAATCATTTATTGTATGAAATTAGAAATTCTTATAATGTAATTAAATTTATAAACTTATTGACTATTTTGATATTATTACCCATTGAAAATATATTTTAAGCTATTTTTATTTATATAGTGATATTTGTTAATATTAAATATTAATATATTTAATATTGATTTAACTATAACTTCCAATAATATTATTAAATAACTAGTTTTTATATATTTATGTTCGAGTTTACTTATTTTGAAAAGTTTTAATATTACATATGAGAAAAAATCGGTTAACCAAAATAATTGATTAACCAAACTAAAATATTTAGATTCGGTTAGAATTTGATTTTTTTTAAGTATTTGATTCGATTACTACTTATAAAATTTTTAAAATTTTGATTATTCAATATTTCAGTTCGATTTGATTTCGGTTAACCAAATGCACATTCCTAATTTTTACCTTCAATTTTTTTTTCAAAAATTGTAAATAATTTTTTTAACTAATCATTATCCTACAATTCAAAAATTGTAAACTAATCTAGACCATTTATTATTTTCTTGGAACCTTTTTGACAAGGACATAACATTAGTTGTGAGTTTGGTTCAATTTCCCCAACCACATGTTTCCCTATCACCCAATTAAGAAAATTAATTAATTAAAGAAATTAATGGAATGAAGATGGTGACTTTTATCAAACTGTCTTTGTTTGACGAATTTTAGTCAAATGCAAAACCAAAAATCTGAAAAAAAAAATGGGAATTTGATTTTCCTTTTTTTTTTTCATGCCCAAAGAATCATAGCAATTTTTTGGGATTGAAATTGACTGCAACAAATTGAATGTCATTTTAGTAGGTTGGTAGGTTGCAAGTAGTGAAGAATTTTAAGTTAAATATATGATTACAGTGTTTTACTAACACCAAACCTAATTAACTACTTGAATCACCAAACACTTGTATTGCCATTGCCATTAAAATATGTATTAGTGTAGCACTAAATGTGATATATGGCGTATAAATATCAACCTTATTAGTTGCTCTTAATTATTTGATTTCAACTTCTTTTTGATAGCACTGGAAACCCACTCAACTATATATATATATATTTAGTGAGATAAAATTTTTAATAATAAGAAGATTGAGTGATTACCATAATTAGTAATGCATATGCACATATATATTGTCCTGAAAATAAAGCAAAAAAATTGAAAATTAATGAGATATGAAATAATTAATCTTAAAAAAAGAACATAATGAGAATATATATAATTAATTTGAACATGTTATTATTTGTTTTCATAATATATCAATTTCAATTTTATTTAAAAAATAATATCAAGATTTTACTTTCAAAAAATATATAAGAACTGCAAACAATTAGATTTCGAGCTCATATGTATATTTTCTTTAAAAAAAATTATAAATTCTAATACATTTAAAAGTATTATTTCCAACAATCGAAATAAATATATTTCTTAAATATGATAATCTATCCTTATTATTAACAATTAAGTAAATGCTTTTTATAAGTTTTTCCAAGTGTTTTATGATATATATATTAGAGTTAATTTTACATTTCAAAATTTTATGTATCTTAAAATTTTGATGCATATAAATTGTTTATATTTCTAATTTCTTATTATGGAACAATTGTACCTCTTATATTCTCTTGATAGTAACAGTACATATTTATATACAGCTTTACATCTCTAGGGATCTCTACAAGACAATCATAATTATAGAAATATAATACAGTAAGGAAAGAATATAAACCAAACATAATTGATGGCTAGGAATCAGCTTGTTTCCTTAATACGCCCCCGCAAGATGGAGGATCCATTGGAGACTCCAATCTTGGACCGAAAATAGCTGAACTGAGGACGTCCGAGAGCCTTGGTGAGCATGTCAGCAATCTGGTCTTTGGTACTGATATGAAGAACTTGTAGCTTACCAGCAGCTATTTGCTCACGAACAAAATGATAGTCCAACGCCAAGTGTTTCATCTTGGAATGATAAATAGGATTAGCACAAAAATAGGTTGCGCCAAGATTATCACAGTGTATCAAAGGGACATGAGAAGGAGAAAAACCAAGATCCTGCAACAGACTTTGTACCCAGTTGACTTCAGCTGCTGCATTTGCTAAAGCCTTATATTCGGCCTCAGTGGAGGACCGGGAGACTGTCTTCTGTTTAGCAGATTTCCAGGAAATCAAATTAGAGCCAAGATACAGAACAAATGTCGTTGTAGAACGGCCATTATCTAATGCACCTCCTCAGTCAGAGTCCGAAAAGGCTGCTAGTTTAAGTGCAGAGTTCTTATTGAGAAATAAACCATGATGAACAGTCCCCTTAAGATAGCGAAGAACTCGTTTTAAAGACTGCATATGAAGTTGTGTGGGAGCATGCATGAATTGAGACAGGTGGTTGATAGCAAAGGAGACATCTGGTCTTGTAATGGCCAAATACTGCAGAGAGCCAATCATTTTGCGAAAGAGTGTGGCATCCGAAGGAGGAGAGCCATCATTTAAGATCAACCGGCCGCTAGTTGAGAGAGGCGTATGAACTTCCTTTGCTCCTGTCATATTAAATTTGATTAAAAGATCATTAATGTGGCGATGTTGAGAGAGGAAGAGACCCTTTGAAGTGGGTATAACTTCCACCCCGAGGAAGTGATGAAGCTGACCCAAATCTTTGATTGAAAAACGGGCTGCCAACTTATGAACACAAGCATCCAGAAACTGAACATTGTTCCCAGTGAGAACTATATCATCCACGTAGATTAGAAAATAAGCAATGACACCATTTGAGCAGAATATAAACAGAGAAGCATCAGCATTGGATTTGCGAAAACCCAATTGGAGTAAAAAGGTTGTAAGTTCAACATACCAAGCCCTTGGTGCCTGTTTGAGTCCATAAAGAAATTTTCGCAATTTGCAGACATAATCAGGCAAGTCAGTGTGAACATAACGTGGAGGTTGTTGCATATAGACATCTTCATAAAGAGTACCATGCAAAAATGCGTTGTTAACATCCAGTTGTCGTAATGACCAGCCATGGGAGATAGCAAGACTGAGAACCACACGAATAGTGACCGGTTTTATAACTGGACTGAAAGTATCAAAGTAGTCACGCCCAGGTTCTTGATGGAACCCTTTTGCCACCAATCGGGCTTTAAATCTGTCAATTCTACCGTCTGGGTGACGTTTGATATGAAAAATCCATTTGCAGCCAATGAGATGATGATCGGATGGCGGGACAAGCTCCCAGGTTCCATTTTTTAGCAAAGCATTGTATTCTGAATCCATAGCCTCTCTCCAGTCAGAATCTTGCAAGGCTTGCTGAATTGTTCGAGGCTCTAGAGAGTCTTGTAAAGGATGTTTGGTAGTGACATTAATAAATGAGGTATTAAAATACCTGGAATTGGGCTTGCGTTGCCTCTGTGGTCAACGATCTGAAGGTGCCAATGCTGCGGAAGGAGCCGAAGAGAGTTGAGCTTGTTGTGGCTCTGAAGTCGTCGCAGCGTGTTGATCAGTTTCTTGTATCTGATCAGAAGGAGGAAACAAAAAACTGGAGAATGAAGCCTCAGCCGAAGATTCAGGCGATGTACCAACAGAATCTATTGGAGTTTCAGAAACGAAATTGGGCACAAGAACAGCTGGTGAATCCGAAATATGGCTGACCCGTTGATCAATAGCAGGAGTCTCTTGTTGTGTCAAACCTGCACACAAAGGATCTTAAAACAGAGCAGAAAATTGATTTGAGATATTGCAAACCTGAGCAGGAAAAATGTGTTCAACGAATTTAACGTGACGGGATAAATATAGTCTCTTAGCTATAGGATCAAAACATTTATATGCAGATTGGGTGGAACTATATCCTAAAAAGATACATGGTATAGACCGAGATTGGAGTTTAGATGTAGTGTAGGGCCGTAGCCAAGGGAAGCACAGACACCCGAACGACTTAAGTCGCGTTGGATTATGAGATTGACCAAATAATTTGGCAAATGGTGTTTGAAATGATAAAACAGAGGATGGAAGCCTATTAATTAAATATACAACACTTTGAAAGGCATGAGACCAATAATTGTTTGGTAGAGAAGCAAAATTAAGGAGCGACAGGCCTGTTTCAACGATAGAACGATGACGCCTTTCGGCAGTGCCATTGTGTTCAGGGGTGTGAGGAGGTGATGTATAATGAGAGATACCACAGGCCAAAAAATGTGATTTAAGTTTTTGATATTCACCGCCATTGTCAGTGAAGATAGATACAATTTTTGTCTGAAAGTAGTTTTCTACCACTTTCTGATAATTAACAAATAAATCATGTGTGTCTGATTTCTTTTTCATTGGGTAGAGCCAAATATATTTAGTGAAATGATCAATGAATGTAACATAGTATTCGTAACCATCAATGGATTTTTGTGTTGGTCCCCAAACATCAGAGTAAATAAGCTGTAATGGTTTATTGCTAGTGAGAGAATTTTCGAAAAATGGCAGTTTATGACTTTTACTCATAGAACAGGAAATACAATGGAAATTAGAAATGGACTTAGACAAAGACTCAAGACCCAAATTCTTAAGAGCTAAACGAAAAATTTTATTAGACGGATGACCAAGCTTATGATGCCAGTTAGATAGCAAGGACGTACGAGCAGTAACATGTAGTTGAGGACGTTGAACAGGCTTGGGAAAGTTTGCATAATAAATGTCATCAATGTTCTCTCCCCGTAGCAGAGACGCCCCCGTGTATAGATCCTTCACAACAAAATAAAGAGGAAAGAATTCCACAGAGACTTTGTTAGTTCGACATAATTTAACTATTGATATTAAATTCTTGCGTAGATTAGGCACACATAAAACACTTGGCAGTGATAAATGTCTAGAACATGCAGGTAAATGAGTAAAACCAGTATGAGAGACATGAAGACTTTTACCATCACCAAGCTGAACTTCATCAGGTCCACCGTAATCTGAGTATCCTTGCAATGTGGCAGGATTAGACACAACGTGGTGCGAGGCACCGCTGTCAAAGAGCCATTGTTGTGGTGAAGAAGTGGACATGACGGAGGTAGCGTTGATTGAAGGAGAGTTAACAGAAGTAGCCGAGTTCTCTTGTCGAACTACCATATTGTTTTCCTTGAGAAAGCGAGCAAGCTTTCGACATTCAGCTGCTGTGTGACCTGCATTTTCACAGTATTGACAAATAACATTTGGGCGATAAGTACCTCGGCTGTTGTTATGAGAATTGCGAGATAAGTTGTTGTAATTTCCACGGTTCCTGCATGGATTAAAGACTTGATTCGATCTGATGTATCCACCATTCTGGGAGTTTGGCTTGTTGGTGTAATTAACCGTGACAATAGCAAGAACAGCAGTCTGTTCTTTGTCTTTCAAAGATCTCTCATGATCAGTGAGTTTTTCGAATAGATCTGAGAGTGTTATTGTTGTTTCTCGCACTTTTAAGGCAGCAACAATAGGTCCATAGTCTTCTCCCAATTGTGTGATGATATGGACAATCAAATCTTCATCACTGATTGGGTTTTGAGTGAGCGCTAGTTCATCTGCAATAGCTCTCATTTCATTTAGAAAAACAGCAATGGGTTTACTACCTTTGGGATTCTGTGCTAGTTTTGTTTTCAGAGATAGAACCCTTGAACGAGAAACATTAGCATAACTCTGGTTGAGTCGATCCCATGCTTCCTTGGCAGAATCAGCAGAAGAAATCAATTGTTGAATTGCCTCTGAACAGCTGCCCAGGAGTGCACTGACAAGGACATGATCTTGCCGATACCATAGAGAGTATTCTGGATTTGGTATTATTTTTTCATCTTTATCAGTGATGGTTTTTGGTGGTGCTGAACGTGAACCATCAACAAACCCAAGTAGATCTAATCCAATCAGTGTTGATTGGACTTGCTTTCTCCATACCGGAAAGTTTTCTTGTGTGAGTTTTATAGGGAAATTGGTTGGAGCATTAAGTTGAATGACAGAGGTTTGAGTTGAGTTTGTCATGGCAGAGAATAACGAAGAGGAGTAATCCTGCTAGATCAAGACAAAAACTCGTTAGAGTGTATTAGGCTCTGATACCATATGGAATAATTGTACCTCTTATATTCTCTTGATAGTAACAGTACATATTTATATACAGCTTTACATCTCTAGGGATCTTTACAAGACAATCATAATTATAGAAATATAATACAGTAAAGAAAGAATATAAACCAAACATAATTGATGGCTAGGAATCAGCTTGTTTCCTTAATACTTATTATGTATACATAAAAGTATAAATAATTTAATTTAAGGGAAATTTACGTGGAATATTGCTTCTTGTTTAGCGGTTTTTACTTTTACGCACATTAAATTTGTTTTTCTCATCTTGGAGTGGTGCGCTCTTTTTTTAATTTTACAGATTTTTCATAGTATTTTTCTCCTTTTTTCTTCTTTTTTTTATAATTTTTTATTCATAAATAATTTTTTTCTTATCATATTTCTAATATATATATATATATACAGAGGTGGACGTAAAATTTAAATTAACAGGGGTTTACCTCTACTAAATCTATGTTTCTAAAATTTTTATTCATCATAATTTTTTGCAAAATATGTTTACATTCTGAAATAATAAATTTAACACTTATTAATATTTTTTTTGTAATTAAAATATGTTTCTTTTATTAATATGCTTTAATTTTGCATAGTAATAATATAAATTAATAAGAAAAATTATAAAAGAATAACAAATTAAGATTTAATTTTTATCACCAATACAATTAATAAATGGTAAATTGAGATGAGTATTTCGTGAATAATATAATTATAGTTCTATATATGAATTCTTGGACATAATTGCCTATTTCCTATACATACAAATAAATAGAAAAAATAAATCTTAAAATAAAAAATAAAATTGAGAAATAAGTGATCGTTTATATTATTTAGAAATTACGCAAAGAAAATGTGATGAAAAATAAGAGAACTGAAGAAAAAAATTTATAACTATGTATTATATAAAAAAAATTGATAAAAATAGAAATAGTAGAAAAAATAAAAAATAATTTGAAATAATATAATTTTATTGATAATAGTCATTTAATCGAGCCAAATAATCTCAAAAAAATTAAAAATATATATTAAGTGAATCAATTTGCAACAATTATATATATATATATATATTTGGTTGAAGAAATTTCAGTGGGGCTTAAGCCCCCCGGGTCTGCCAATATATATATATATACACATAATATTTATAAAATACAAACACAACAAATAATGATATTTATATAATATTTATTAAATATATACACAATATCTACTTAACATCTATAAAATTTTTTTAATATTTTTTTAATTTTATATTCACACCATATAAATATAGCATCTATATAAAAAATAAATAATATACACAATAAATACACAGCATATATATAACATCTACCAAATATCTGCCATACATCTACTAAACATAAATAAAATCAACACAAAATCTATTTAATAAAATTAATTTTTTTAAAAAAAAATTATATGTGTATAATATGTAAATTTTGTTTAAAAAATTTTAATTTTTTTATTAATATATTTTTATATTTTTTTACTTTTTTATATTTTTTATGAGTGTTATTTATTTTTTATAATCAAAACTATTTTTTTTTATAAAAATTAATAATTTTTATATGTTGAAAATATAATTTAAAATATTTTATTAAAATATATTTATTTAATAGTAAAATTTAAAAAAAAATAAAAATTGAAGTAAAACATTGTTTGTAGTGAGAGATGATGTATTTTTTTAAAAAAATTATTATTTTAATGAGAAATAAGTTATTTTTAAAATTTTGCTCTAACTTTTTTATTGTAAATATTTTTATTTTTTATAGTATTTTTAAAATAAAATTTATTTTTATGGATAGTTTTGTACAAATACTTACTCAAATTCCTTATCTAATTGATCAAATTATGGATGAAATGTAAGCTTTTACATTTTATTTTTACCATAATTTATCTAAACCCACAAAAAATTATTATCAATAAATTTAATTAAATAATATTAGGTGTTCACTTTAAAACTATGATATTTTAAGTTATTTGAGTTTGAGGGAAAATTATATTAATTAAAAAAATGTTTCTATTATAATTATTATGAGTTAAAACTTTTATGGTACTCAGCATGCCATGGCAATGACGGTGGGCTAGTGACCATTTGTAGGCGTCTGGCTATTACCGAATGAATGATTATAGTAAATAAATTTCACCTTATAAACAACTTAGGTCAACTAAATTGCTAGCAACTACATTTGCCAATTTTTTTCAAAATTTATAATTGGAAATATATATATTAAAAAAATGTCCGAATGGTTCGGTATCATTGAAAAAAATTAAAAAATATTACATTTGCTTTCCAATTCCTTTATGAAAAAGACAGTAAGCAAGCAATTTATATTATTCTTCCAAAGAAACAAAACTAAGCTATTTGAGAGGAACATTAGACTTTTGACCATTTAATTGGTTTCTGAAAAAATATATATATATACATATATGATTTAAATCAGGGACAGCATATCATGTACATACTTTGATTTAATAAAATGACAATATATAAAGAAAAATAATAATAATATGCATTTTTACTGATTATAAAAAAATATAATGATCATAATAATTTAAATGTTTTATTATTCATTAAACGATGTAAAAATAATCAAGACCTCCATTTATGAGCAGGCCATCTATGGGTCATTTTATTTAAAAAATCAAAACCTTAATTTATTTTAAGAAAGAGCTAGGCACTAATAATACAAATGAATTTAAGAGGACTATATTTATTTCAATCTTTACCATCTCAATTTTACTTGTTCTGTATTTTATAGCACAATTAATTATATGATTCTTTTTAATAGTAATAATGATAATAATATGATAACATAAATAACCACTAGTGTTAGCCCAATGGCCACCTGATGTTACTCTTCACGGAGAGGTCAGGGGTTCGATCATCCAAAAACGATTTCTGAGGTTCGAGCTTTAAAAAAAATAATAAAAAAAATGATAACATAAAAATCAAAGTTAAAGTTGTTTGCAAATAATATTTAATGTTAGAGTTTATATTTTTTTTATGAGACTTTTGCCTGAATTTATTGTATTTAAGTTAAACTTTGTATATATATATATATATAATACAAATTGCAATGTTGGAGTTGAATTAATTTATATTTGTTAAATTTTTTACACTTGATATTTGTATATATAGAATTAATTAAGTAAAATAAAGTAAAAATTATAAAGAAGTGTTATCTTATATTTTTTTAATTTTATTCAATTTGAAATTTGTTATAATTTTACCCTAAATTATAATTATAACAAATATTAATTAAATACTTCTCATATTATATTGTCAATTTAACTTCTAAATTTAGATTAGATTGAAGTTAATAAACTCTTTAATTTTGTACTTTTTATTAATTGAGTCATTAACTTAGTTATTACTAATTTATCAAATTCACAAAGTTGGAAAACCTAATTAATTTTTATTGAAATTTAAAGATTACATTCATGGTATATATAATTATAAGTTCTAAAATCAATTTAACTTTTATCCTTCAAATGAATATGAATTATTATTATTATTATTATTATTATTATTATTATTATTATTATTATTATTATTATTATTAAATTTAGTTAGTACTAAACCCGTTGGAGTTAGCCCAGCAGACCATCTGTTGTTACTCCTACGGGAGTGCAGGGGTTCGATCCTCAAAAACGTATTTTCGAGGGTCGAGCTTTTTAAAAGAAAAAAAAAATTTAGTTAGTACTAATGGAACCAAAAAGAATTTAAAGTGTCAAAATTTTTATACCATAATGTACATCAAGGTGATATAGATAACTAAATTAATTCCTATATATTTAAAAAATCATAAAAATTAAGGGAATCTAATATGATATATATCTAAATTTTGATAATTTAATACTAAAAAAATTTTACATTTTGGAGGTTCAGAGAGGCCACAGCCCCTCCTGGTCTCCCCTCCTTCTGTATTAGGATATAATCTCTATCTAATACCTTCTATTCCTCCCTCTATAATATCCACATCTTTAATCAATTAGCATTCAATTAATCAAGTCCAACTTCAGAAAATCTAATTTATGATAAAAAAAATTCAGAAAATATAATTAATTAGAAATCTATTTTTAAAGTAATTTTAAATTATTAAATATCTAAAGTTTATATATAATTGTACGTACGTATTTTATAGTTTTTACACTTAAAAATTAAATTCATATTTACAATAATTTTAGATGCTCATTAATCCAAATATGTGCCATAATGTAATTGAACCAACATATTATAATGTAATTATTTAATTTATGTACAAAAGAAAAAGTATATTTTATATTTTTCATATTTTCAATGTTATTCTAGCGATAGAATATTTATAAACTAGCTAGTATTTTGTTACCTCAACGTTTATAATTACTATCTATCATAAATCAACTTCGGAACTTAACAAAACTTTAATTTCAAATTAATTAAAGTCCATTATATATGTATATTTTTTCATTAGGAGAAAATTACATTTTTTTAGAGAAATATAAGGTTATAAGATTATTATGAATTATTTTTTTCTAAATTAATTTAGGCTAAATAATTATAAAGTCCTTCAAGTTTTGTATATTACACTAGTCAGTTTCTGTATTTTAAACATCTACTTTTTGTATCCTGTATTTTCAAAAATTAAACTGTTTAGTACTTTTGTCAATATTTTCATCCTAAAATTATTAGTCAACTACTTTAATATTATAAAAAAACTTTTTGTACTTTCTTTATATATATTTATCTTTGTTATTTATTAAATTTATTTCATATTTAATTTTATTTTATATATAGATCGTCTGTAAAATAGTAAAAGATATTATTTATATATATTATTTAAAATTATTTTTTAGTAATATCTATTAAATTAAAATAAATGATATATATAGATTATCTGTAAAATAATAAAATATATTATTCGTATTGTTTAAAATTATTTTTAAATAATATTTATAAAATTAAAATAAATTATGTACAAAAAATATAAATAAAATTAAAAATAAGCATGACTTAACAAATAATAAAGAAAAATATATATAAAAGAAGAGTAAGAAAATTATTTTATAATATTAAAGTAGTTACTAATATTTGTAGGATGAAAATATTAATAAAAAGACTAAACAATTTAATTTTTAAAAATAGAGAGATACAAAAATTAGATACTGAAAATATAAGAACTGATTAGTTTAATATATAAAACTTCAGAGACTTTATAATAATTTAGCCATTAATTTATTAGCCCTATTCCTATTTTTTATAGTTACATTTATCTTAACAAGTTTAGCCTTTCTAACATATACATAACTATCACAATTAGAAAAAAAAATCTTCTAAGCAACTAATTAATACAAATTAATTAAGATTCCCTAAATTATTTTCACATTGCTAGTTTAAAGGTTTGACATATGCACGTATGTGAAGAATCTAATGGCTATTAAGAATTCGCTAAACCTTCTCTAATTCAATAACATGAGGAATATTCTCAATTATCTCTTTTGAAATGGCGTGTGAGTATATATATATATATATATATATATATAAGATTTCATACAAATTATCAAAAGAGAAAAGTCATAAAACACTATAAAATATAATATGAACATTTGAATGGTTATAGCTAATAATGCCTGTAAAATGAGCAATAATTAGCAGTAATATTGAATTTTATTAATTATTTTATAATACTAAAAATAGTGAGGCGGAGCAAGGATTTACTAAACTTTTTCATTTAAAATATATAATATTAGAATAAAGAAATAGATAAGTATAATCATTAATGTTAATTATGATAATAGTAGTATAATAAAATAAGAATATTAATGTTAAAAAATATATTAGAATAATACAACATATTCTATTACATGAACAACGAAATTAATGGAGGGTGGGAGAATTATGAATTATGTACGTTGCAAATACTATTATTAACACGTACTACGCAATAATACATTTACTGATATACAGATCCACCATTTATTTATGTATATATAGGTTAGAGTTAGTTGGTAGAATAATTAGTTAATTAATTAATTAATTTCTGTTTCTTTTTTTAGTATTTATTTTTCCCTTTTCAAGACCTTTCTTTATTATTTCTCAAAAAAAAAAGAAATTAAAAAAGTACAACTCGTCAAGCCAAAAAAAAATCATGTGTAGATGTTTGTGGAATGTCGTTTGTACCAATTTTTGCCAGCTCTATCACATTATAAGCGCTAATACTAATATTAGGATCTTCCCTTTCCCCAATTAATCAACTTTCTATCTGCAAGTTTATTTATCACTTTTCCCAAATAGTAATACTAGAAAAATAATAATAAAAAAAAACATTCTTCACAATATTTTTTAAAATTTTTATTTTTTTATATAGAATATTTTAATTATTTTATTATAAATTTATTATAAATTATATAAAATTTATAAACTCATAATAAATTATAATAAATTTATTATAAACTCTTTATAAATTAATAAAATTTAATATTTTAATAAAGAAATAAGGTTGAAATACACCCTTAAAATATAATAAAAATCTCATTTAAACACTTATTTTTTTTTAATTCAATTAAACTTTTTTTTTTGTCAAAACTGGTGAATGAAATCCATGCCGTAATAAGAGTCTATTTTTTCCGTCAGTTTTCATTACGGGACACTATGAACTTTTTTTTCACATGTCTAACTTCTATTGGTTTATAAAAAAATAAATAATAATAAAATAAAAGACAAAAAATAAAACATCAAATATTAAATTTATTAAAACAATAAAATATATTAAAAATAAAAATAAAAACAAAAAAATTATCTTCTTCTTCTTCTGTCATTCAGCATCATCGTCCATCAAATTACTATTTGCAAACACTAATCACCACCATCACCATCATTCGAAAACTCAAATTACCACCATCGTTGCTGTTCAAAAACCCAAGTTGCCACCACCATCACCAAGTTTCAAAACCCATATGAGGAGTATATTAAATACTGAATACAAATGAACCTGAGAAATTAAACTGCACAATTTCAATGAAACAACTAAATTAAAAATGAAATCTTTTAAAAACTTCAATTCCTATATTTTCTAATAAACCACATTCACAAAAGAAATTATGAAATTTTAAACTTGCTGGTTGGTTTTGAGAATCAAATTAATTAAACAACACAATATAATAAAGAGAATCACCACCAACACATAGCCAGAAAACACAACCAACAAAACAAATCAATTAAAAACACAACAAACCTACATGAAAAATCAAAACTTTCCCGCAAAGAAACACATTACTATGACGTAATTTCAATAATTTTTAAAAATTCAAAATTTACCCAAAAACAACACAACCAATAACTTTTAAAATCCCAACAAAACATGTAAATATTATTTTAAAAACTAAAACTTTTTGCAAGGATGAAGAGAATAAGAAATCACCTTCACATAACAAATCATTATCGTCGTCGTTGGCGGAAGAAGGAAAAAGAGTAAAAAATTGATTCATAAATGGGATTATAATTGAAAGGATTGGATTTATTGAGAGCATCACTTTCTTTTACTCTTCCTTGCTAAAAATCATTGACTAGTAATGGTTTTAGAGCTTCTTGGTAAATTTTTCACTGAAAAATAAATTTATCATCTAAATGGGTGTGTTGGGTGAACGAGGAGGAAAAAAAAGAGTTTTTATTTTATTATTAACCTTTAATTAATATTAAATAATATTATTTTAACTTTCACTGTTTAATTTTTTGATTTGTAAATTTTTATTATTTAAATTAATAAGAAGCGGATTTCATAGTAATCATGCCAGCTTTTTTTAACATCAGTTAAGTTTCTGTTATGCCAAGAAGTTAATTGACCTATTTTTTATATAAAAAAAAGAGTTTAATTGAACAAAAAAAAATTAAGTATTAATATGAGATTTTTATCATACTTTAAGAATGTATTTCAACCTTATTTTTTTTAATAAATATTTTATAAATTTTAATATTTTGATAAATAATTTATAAATATAATAAAGAGAGATTTATAATACTAACCTAAATATTAAAACACTCTTCAATTATACGATAGGTAAAAAAAAATTCATTTTTATGCTTTTAACAATTTTTTTTTATAAAAATACGAAAAAAGTATAGACCTGCATATAAAAGACATAATATAGGTGTCCACCACAAAATGAATATAAACAAAAATATGTTGCTTGCAAAAGATATGATACCGTTACTAATTTATTAACATTTTAAATATTTTGAATAATTAAAAATAATAATTAATTAACTTAAAATATAATTTAATTTATTAACATTTTAATTATTTTGTATAATTAAAAAATAATTAATTAATTAACATAAAATATAATTTATGTTAATTAATTTTTAATTTCATTTTATACAAATACTTTTATATATTTTATATATTTTATATTTTTAAAATAATTTTAACAACATATATATATTAGTTGAATTGTAAAAAAAATACATATAAATACATAACTGATATATGTTGTTATATATTCATATATATTACATATGATAATATATATTAATTAATTTATAATAAAAAAATAAATATACATACTAATATATACTGATATATATAAGATATATCAATATATATCAAATAATTTGCAATAATAAATCAATATACAAATTAATATATGCTGATATATGTAAATATATGTTACATATATAATATATATCAATATATATTATTACAAACCAACTAATATATGTGACATATATCAATATATATCGGTTAATTTTTATAATATATGTTGATAAATATTGTTAATTTGTAATAATTTATAATAATAACAACATTTATCAACATATATTATTACAAATTAATAGATATATTGATATATGTAATATATATCAACATATATCAAATGACTCACAATAAAAAAATCAATACACAAACTAATATATATTGATATATGTAATATATCAATATATACCAAATAGTTTGCAATAAAAATTTAATATACAAACTAATAATTATTGATATATGTCAATATATGTTGTTATATATTACATATAACATCATATATTAACATATATCATTATAAATCAATTGATATATATTATTGCATATTGCATATGTAAGATGATTTGCAAAAAAAAAATTATTATACAAAATAATATATATTGATACTTGTCAATATATGTTACATATAATAACATATATTAACATTTATCAATTGACTTGAAATAATATGTAAATTAATATATATTGTTATATATTCATATATATTATATATAACAACATATATTAGTTGATTTACAAAAAAAAATATCAACATATTTTTATAATTTATATTTTTAATATAATTTAAACATATAATTTATTTTTTTCATTTAATTAAATTTTCATATTTTTTTAAAATTTTCAAGCATAAGAAAATTTTAATTAATTGCAAATATTTTATGATTGAAATTAATTTTTATTTTAAACAGTTTTCTCATTTAATAATTTATTTAGATGTATAAACAAAAATAAAATCAGTTGTTGTCAAGTAATTAGATGACGTTTAGCAACTATAAAAATTATGATTAGTTGACCAATTTTATTAATTAAATTTTATTAATAAAGAAAGAATGAAGGGTGGGTTATAGTTGTTTACATGGGCGTCGGGCTAACGACAGTAGTGCATATAAATAGGAAAAAACTACATAATATACTATTTTTAAGTTTTATTTTTATTTCTATTGTACCTACTTTTTTTCAATTTTAAATTTTATTATTTTCAGTTATAGGTTAGTTTTTAAATTTGCTTTTCAAAAATACGGTGCTTTCTTTTATAGCTCTTCTTCACTGCTTTCTTCTTATTATAGAGCCAAAACCAAAATATCAATCTAACCATTAATGAAAAATTATACTTCAATATAGGAGTAGATAAATTTTAGTTAACCGATCAAATATTTAGTTCTGTTAACCGAAATTATTATATATCGGTTAGTTCGGTTAATAATTTTAATTTATTTTAATTTTTAATTCAATTAATGATTAACCAATTTGATTTTATTAGTTAACCATTAACTAAAATTTTAAAATAAAAATTTATTTATTTATTAATTTTTTATTTAATTTTTTAATTATATTAATTTTTTACTATAAATATAATTTTTTATTACAAAATAAAATTATTTTTTAATTTTTTAATAAATTTTATTTAGTCATTTAATTATATTAATTTTTTTAATAAATAAAAATTTTATTATAAAATTAAAAAAATTAATTAATTCGATTAATTAACTGAACTGACCGATTCAATTTTGTTAATTAACTAAACTGATCGAAATTAAAAATTAATTAATTTAATTAAAAAGTTTTAATTATATTAGTTTGATTAATTAGTCGGTTTGGTTGATTAATTAACCGATCGACTGGGTAGAAAAAAAAATTATAATCTTTTTTCATGGAATCTAAAGTGTAATTTTTCATTCTTTTCTTTTTCTTCTTCAACCATTGATCTAATGCTTCTAAAGGCCTCCACCACTTTGAGATGGTGGCCACATCCAAAGGTCATATTCTCCAAGTAATGGTGCGGATGATCTAAATGAAATTTGCAATGGTTATGATGAGAAGACGGAGATTACGGTGGTTCATTTCTTCAACTATGCAATTTTTTTCATTTTAAATTATTATTATAGATTTAACTACAAAACTTTTCGTAGATTATATTAAGCATTAATATTATACTATTAGTTTTTTGTAGATTTGATTAAAAACCATTATTTTAATGCTCTTTTTCAATTTTTATCACATAAACTGAGATGTATAATTTGTATTTCATGCATTGTGATTCCAATATTAAAGAAGTATTTTTAGACGGAAAAATTTTGCGCAAAAATCCTATTGGCTATGTATTTGATAGAATGGCACATCTGGTGAATTTTTATGGGTTCATGTCTATCGCTTTTGTTATCCTTGGAGTGTTCTAATTCTATCAACATGCAAGATTTTGGAGAGAGGTTTAATTTTTTTTTTCTTTTTTGGTTTTGTGTTTATAAATAATTTTTTTATGAAATTTGCGATGATTAAACACTGAAGTTTTTGTTTGTATGCACATAGCCATGCATACTACATGCTCGATAAAAATCCTAAACCAAATGTTGTCTTCGCTCACAAGTCTATGCTCGATTTTTCTGCACTACTTAATATTCTGAATCTGTTTGATTTTATCAGGCTGTTGATTTTATTGAAGCACTATCAATAAGCCTGAAACTGTTGAATTCTTGGCTGCATTTAATTTAATTTTTCTATCTTGAAACTGCAAAGCATGCTACTGCAGAGATTGAAACAGAGGATGGTGATGATATGGTACTAAAAAAGCTTCAATTTTTAATGGATTTTTGTGAATTGATGGAGCAGAGGAGATTCTAATGGTTTCCGTTCCTTTTGTTAATGCTAAAGCCATAGAGATGGAAAGGAATGCTCACTGTTTTAAATGATTTGTACCAAAATGTGTGAATTTCGAAGTAGCTACTTATTCAACTTGGGGCTTCAATTATTGTTAGGAAAAAAATGCCTAATTGATAAATTTATTCTCAATTTCACATATTTCATTTATTATCATACAAAAAATAATATCGTTATATTAATTGAATTTTTCTTGACGCTATTACATAATTTAAATTATGAGTCCCTTTTTAACCATTTAAAAGAAAATTATTTTAATTTCCTTTTTAACCAATGTAAAAAAATAGTAATTATAGCTCCACTAAAATTATAATTTTTTGTCCTTTTCTCATATTTTAAAATTTAATAATACGTTGTTATACGTTATATATAATATTATATATATATATTTTAAAAGAATAAAAGTATAAAAATAACATATATTTAATTATATCTCCCTATGTAATAATATATTATTTAATAATATATACGAATAAAATTTTAAAAAAATAAGAATATAAAAATAATATAGTTTTAGTTGTATATTGATATATAGTAAATATAATAATGTATACATATTAAATTTCAAAAGATCAAAAGTATAAAACTATTATATATTTAGTTTTATATCGATATATGTTACATATACTTTAACTAAAGAATTAATAATATATGTTGATATATATTATATATAACTAGATATATGGTGAATATATATTTCAAAAAAATAACAATATATGTTACATATATGTGGGTATATATTGCATAAACGTTAACTAAAGAATAACAATATATGTCCATATATGTCGGTGTATATAAATATATGTCGGTATATATTATATATAACTAGATATATGGTAGGTGTATGTTGCAAAAAAATAATATATGTTATATTTATGTATGTATATATTGGTACATATTAGTATATGTTACATATAATTAACTAAAGAATAACAGTATATGCCGATAAATATGGATTTATGACGTTATATATTATATATAACTGGATATATATATATATATATATGTTACATATATGTAGATATATGTTAGTCTATGTCGGCATATGTTGGTATATATTGGTATATGTTATATATACTTTAACTAAAGAATAACTATATGTTTGGGCATTTGTTGGTATATGTGAATATATATCAGTATATTACTATTTTATATATTTATTTATATAATGATATATATTACATATAACTAGATATATGTAGGTATATGTTGAAAAGAACAATAATATATATTACATATACTTTAACTAAATAATAACAATATATATCGGTATATGTGGATATATGTTACATATAACTAGATATATATATGTTACATATATGTATGTATATATCAATATATGTTGAATATATGTTGGTATATTTTATATATACTTTAACTAAAAAATAATAATATATGTGGATATATGTCTGTATATATAGGTATATATGAATATGTCGATATATGTTACATGTATTTTAACTAAAGAATAATAATATATTTTACATATATAGGTATATATTGATATATGTCGGTATATATTATATATACTTTAATTAAAGAATAATAGTATATATTGGTATATCTTATATAAAACTATATATATATATATATATATGCTATATATAGATATATTATGACAATATAATTGGTATATGTTATATATAACAATATTTGCGTATTAAATTTAAAAAAAATTAAGTGTATAAATGTATTTTATATTTAGTTATATATTGATATATGTTACATATAACAACTTGTTACAATTTAAAAGAATAACAATATAAAATCTTATATATTTTAATTATATATTGGTATATATTATATATAATAATATATACTTGTTAAAAATATGAATGTAAGTGTAAGTGTAAGTTTTATATTATTAAACTAAAATTTCATGAAATAAATTAAATAAACGAATATAATTATGTATTTAGTTTAAAATTTTTCATTATTTATCTTTCGTCTTCCTTTTTGTCTTTCTTTCTATTATTTAAAATATTAATATATTTTTATTTTTCTAATAAAAATTTAAGAAGAAAAATATTAAATATATTTAAAAGAAAATAAAATAGTTCATTTTAGTCTTTAAATGAATGCAATATAGTATTGAGTTAAAAATCATTATCTATTTTACTATTTAGTTGTATATAAAAATGAATTTTATAACTAAAATTAAAATATTAATGCAATTTTCTAGCTTAAAAAATTATCTTGTCTTTGGAGAAAATTTGATAAAAAATTTATAAAAAAGTATTTTTTTTAAAAGAGTATATAATAGTAATAATAACATAAAAATATAAACTATGTATTTTGGTCAACTGGCCACACTTTAAAGCAGATGACATATAAAAATAAAATTAAAAATAAAAACCACGAAAAAAGCGAGCCACTGGCTCAATAAATTTTTATTTTCTCTATCCTTCTATTAGGTTCTTTCAATTGGGAAAAGCAAAAGTATAGTCTCTCTCTTTTTTTTTTTTTGCTGTAAATTTGCAAATTGAAAAGTTAGTTTCCGTATGATTGAAAATTTTAATTAAGTGCCGTAAAATTGAATTTTTGTTTTTAAGTTATTTTTATAAAAAGCCCTAGAAATAGAAAGCAAGAGGGGAGAGAAAGAAAGAGAAAGACCCTCGTAATTTTAAAAATAAAAAAAATGTAAAAGTGAAAAAAATAAAAGGTAAAATTGTAAAAAAAAGATTTAAGTACAGTAAAAATAAAAAATAAAAGTTAAAAATAAGTATATGTTGTAATTTTTTCTATGATAAATTTAAAATTATTTTTAATTATTTTTATATTTTTATCAAAAGCTCAACACTAATTAAATTTAAAAAAGTTGGGCCTTTTGCAATGGGCCAACAAGAATAATGCCCTTGGAAGTCATATTCAGATCATTGTGGTTGTGAAAGGCCCATTAGGATCTAGAGTTCTTCCACTCTCAACAATAATCAAACTACATTGATTTTCAGACCCAAAAAAAATTTAAAAAGAGGAAATTACTCTATATAGCATATTTTTTAATTTTTTTAAAATATATTATATTTTTTTATATATTTTTAATATACCAAATATATATCTAATGTATATTTTTAAAAATTGAATATATTTTTCAATAAAAAAATCAAATGTATACCTAAAATATACTTCAAAAAAGGGATATTTTTTAAATTGAAGATTGAAAAAATGGTATTTTTGAAATTTAAAAAAAATGGGTATTTTCAAAAATATTTTTATTTTAAGGTATTTTTGAAGAAACCCAAAAAAAAAAAACTACATTATTTTTCTTTTTTCACAGCTACTTAAGATTTTGTTAATTCAGATTAAATTCAAATTATGAAATTAAATAATCGAAATTTAATATTTGTAATATAAGACTAATTTAAACTGCCATGCTTGCCGTTCGATAGCTAAGAATGGCCTCTTGATAAAGAGTTGTATTACAACACTGCAGAAATTTCTATTCAATGCAGTTTCTTCTCACCACCAGGCGTTTGTAATCAATTGTTTAGGCCAGGAAATTAAAGCTTACTAAGGATTTCAACATACCACTGGTTATTAATAGTATAATATCTTTTTAAATAACAGTTTCCAAAAATGATATTAACAAAAATCAAACAATAGTTGGTATTTATTATTTACAATATACTCTGCCTTATTTAATTTAACAAATAAATAATAAGGCTAAAAACTTATATGTTAACAAAGAACAATCTTATCATTATGTCAAAACTTACCTCAACTTACAAAATACAAATCAATTAACCAACCAAAAAAATGGTTATTTACTGTTATTCACCATTTGCTAAAAAAATAATAACTTAGGTCAGTCAGATGTTTTATTATGAAGACATGAAATTTCTAAAGAAAAAAAAAGGAAAGCAAAATGGAAATAATAATATAACCTAGTAACTTGGAAAAAAAAAAGAGGACTGAACATTGTCTTTCCACCATTGTTGACCTTATTCATAAATGGAGAGATAAATCAAGTTTTTGATCTTTATTTTCATTATTATTTCCAGCATTGCTGTTGACCATTGTAGCTTGGTTTTGATTTGTCCCACCTCCATTAAACCCATTAAATCTTATGCTTCTCTGCCAATTCGAGAAACTTGAATCCTCTTCTTCACATTGATGGTGATTATTATTATTGTTATTATGATGCCTATGGCTTGAACAATTCCCACCATAATAAGCCCCATTATCAAACTTGGGTGCACCGTTGGATCCAAAAATATCAGAAAATTGGTGGTGGTGATGGTGGCTAGGATAACATTGGAGGGTGGCTGCATGGGCTGTTATGTACATTGAAGGATGTAATAGGCCTAAATGGTGATGATGATGATGACTTGGAGCAAACACAATTGGCAATGATGGCGGCGGCTGCGGCGGCAATGATGGTGGTGCATATTCTGAAGCTCTTTTTGCCTTTCTTGCTGCATTTCTTTCTTTCTTGTGAGCATTTTGATGGCCTCCTAAAGCCTGAGAACTATAAAACTTTCTTGAACAGAATAAACATGGAAACACTCTTGTTCTTGAATCTTCTTCCATTTTTGTTTGATGAGAAACCTTTTCTTCAATTTCCATGCCTGAATAAACAAAGAATTTATCAATAATCAAAAGGGTTAACTCTTATCAACAAAGAAAAAATTTATCATTAGATAAGAATCAACTTTGAACACAGCAAGATAGTCGAATCAATAAACAAAAAAAAATGAAGCCAAAAGAGAGAGCTCTTACCAGAGAAAGTACTACAATAATATGGTGAAACTTTTGATATTTTTAGTGTTTGATATATATGATAAAAAGAAGAAGAAGAAGAAGAAGAGTAAGTTGAGAAGAGTTGAAAAATGTGAAGAGCCTTAACGTGTAATAATTATAAAGAGTGCTCGAGAGAAGGTGCTGTATGGGCTTGGGAACAGAGAAGATAAGAGAGAGAGAGAGAGAGAGGTGGGGATAGTTCTGAATCCTAAGGAAAAAACAGTAGAAAGTTATTGGTGGAGAGGAATGCCAGGATTGGAAAATGAAATCTCTTTTCTTTTTTTTTCTTAATTTTTTTTTGGTTCTCTGACAATTATCAGTTTCATGGGCAAATGGGTTTGGTCTTGCAAGAGTTTTAAGTCTCTGTTAAGTAAGGTTGATTTTCAAGTTTCGTCACAAGGTAAAGTAGCTTTAGCTTTAGCTTAAAATCAATCAAAAATGATTTTTTTTATCTCATTGGTTGCAGTTCTTGTAGTCATGTGTTGTTGCTATTTTGCTACGCTCTCCAACATGAGCATTCAATAAAGAGAGAGGTGGTAGAGTAGTGCTTTTACTTCGTAAATTTTTTTTTTAAAATATCAAATTAATTGTTTCAGAAAGAGAGAAAGAGAAGTGAATTAAGAATAAAGTCAGATTGTCAGAGTTATTGCTAGGTTTGGGATGATCAGGTTTTGTGATCTTCAATGGCCAATTGTGGAAAGGATTTGGTTGCTAATTAAAAGCTAAAACCAGTCACCCACTTGGTCAGTAAGGTAAGAGTAGTAGTAGTAGTGGTAGGAGTGCTGTGATGGGTTTGTGGTGATACATATATATATATATATATATATATATAAAAGAAAAAATGGCAAAGACTTTTAAACCCTTATAACAAAAGTTTAAAATGATATCGATTTTGTTATTAGTCTTGAAATAATTAACACTATTTAAGTAATTTGAGTTTTATATAGTTGCAGCGGATCCACTAAATAGAATAAAGATTAAAACGTCATTCATAAACTAAACATTAAACAATGATTCAAAGAGCAAGACTGTAATTGCACATGAATTAAAATTAATTTTGAATTTACTATTCCTAATAAATAAGCATTATATATATGTGTGTATATATTTAAAAAACTGTGTGTGCATGCAAGGTTTGGCTCTTTTCTGCCGCATTCCTCTGCTTTTCTATAAATAGTTATGGGGCTAATGGCCACTAGTCCTGCAAGTTTTTGCCACCGCCATTTCCATGTAATTTGTCACTTTTCATCCATTCCTAATCGCCCCCTCTGCCTGAAGCCTCGTTATCACGTCCCCCCATTGCTTATTTTCTCTTCTCCATCTCTTCCCTACGCGTGGCTTCCATTACTTCCATTTACTTCATTACCAACTCCATTTCAGGACAATTAACTTCCCTCGGCTCTGCAACATATCCTGATTTCTTCTTTTTTTAAATTAACAGCCAGATTATGGCTAAAAAGTGGAATGCCAATTATCGCCTCAAACTAAAATTAAAAGACTAAAACGACCTGAAAAAATTAAAAGAAATTAAGTTTATAAATCAGCAAATTGGAAAAAAAAAAACAATACTTTCATTACCCAAAATCGAGAGCAGAGAGAAAAACGAAGAAATATGCAAATTGAATCAAGTTATTTAGGTAAAAACATAGTAGTGAACAGGCATACTTCTATTAGATTGGTATTTTATTTGAATTATATTATTAGTGAAGTGTATGGTCTGACATATTTATCAGATAATATTACCAAACATATACTTGGAACACTAAAGCAGCAGCAGCAGCAGCCTTCTTAATATGAACATAAATCTTCATAATGTTTCAAAACGTAGCTCATCTATTATATTTAATAGTATTAACTGCAAGAATGGGACTAATTACAATTTAGTAACTTGAATGGAGATTCTATCACAATCAGAAAAGAAGCTAATGTATATCTATATCTTGTTTAGTAGAAACAAACATAATGCCGATGAATCTAATCACTATGCTGCCGTTGCGAAACTGAACAATAAATAAAATGAACCAAAAGTTATCCAGCGAATATTCAGGCACAGCCAAAACATCTACTGAAGGAGAGGAAACTAGATGGTTCTGGCGCTGGCTCTGGCGCTGGCTTTATCCGAGGAAGATGCTTAAAGAATGCTTTCACTGCTCCAGTTACTCCATCCTCATTCTCCATCGCCTTTGCAAGCTCAACAGCAAGCTCCTTCACCTGGCATCATGAGCCCATCAGGTAATTTCCTTCTTTCATACTACAACGTTTCTTCCAGTTCAAATCACACTTATAGAGAACAAAACTTTAATGCTGCATGTAGATAACTTCTTTTTCTTCTTTTTTTAAAAATACATTTCCTACTTTTGTGTTTTATCCTCAAATGAAGACGATTTTTCTTTTTCTTTTTCTTTTTTTAAGTATCACTCTCATAGCCAAACTGCTAAGCATCAAAATGTCTAACCCTCCTTGCATCACCAGGCCATACACAACGGCTCTGGTCAGAAGTCTCTCCGGTGTTTTATATAGCTGCCGCCTATGAAATTATCCAAGTTCAAGATCCCTTAACATGATTCAGGCGGTGAAGAGCTGTAAATGAAAATAGCAGCCTAAGCTTTTTATTTTCTTCTTTTTGTGGTCTAGACTTGGTTATACAATAATTATTTATTACAATAACTGTGGTCTACTTGAAATCAGCTGCTCGTCAAACTCTTGGAAAGATAACATGATGTTTTCTGGTTTAGCAAACTCAGAAAGACTTCAAAGTACTAGGCAATGCCCACCTCAAATTGGGCCTTCTTGGCATTAAGAAACTGCTTTTCCAGAAAAACACCATTTTAGATGCAGTTGGAAAAAAAGTAATTTTGGGGTGCTACTTGACTATTTTGTAACTTCTATTACTAGAATCTGTGAAATACATCTTAGAAATGAACTTTAACGACCTTTAATCCATGTTTTCGATTTCTCATAGCAGCGTAAGAGGCAAATACCATAACCTTGCACATAAATTATAGATATTGACTATATTTCCTCGTTCTGCTCAGTTTAGCAAATATAAAGAGGATTTAATTAAATTGTGCTCCAAAAATCATGATACCTTGGGATCTAGCATAAAATTTATTGCATCAATCAACTTGGGTAGTGAGAATTCATCAACTGGTATGGGATGAGGACCTACTCCTCTGGCATGTACACGCTCACCCCAAAATGGTTGGTCACCAAAGAAAGGCACAATGGTTGTTGGGCACTACATTGCGAAAAGGGAAATGGGTTACAACAAGGTAGAAAACATACAGAAACTAAAGTACTAAATACATCAGCTCAAGCCATTACAGCAGCTTTAAGACCAGCAGCTGTTGTTCCAGCACCTCCATGATGAACCTAAAATCAAAACGCATGCTGATAAGAACATCTGATCAATACACTAAACAAAAAACCAGAAAGTTGAAAAATATGCATCCGAAGAAATTTAGGGAACATAATCTTTTACCCTCATCAAATATGTTCAAATCTGCCGATCTAACTGGACAAAAATTACATACACCTGGTGTTGTCTAAATTGAATCGAGTTCATTGGCTAAACTCAAATATTTATTTTGTCAAAACTCTCTAGATAAGTTCATTTTGGGGATTATTACAATAACTAACTGTTGTTTTTTCAAAACTTTATGCAAGCAACAAAGTCATGTACAGAGACCCTACCACTGCCTTGCATTGTAAGAATAGCCAGTCATGAGGACAATTATCCAGTAAGTATATAAAATCCTTTGGTTCTGTCACTGCAAGGAACCAAAAGTTCAACCCATCAGCACCCAACAAAAAGACTCAAAAATAATGGCAAATAGACAACAACAACAATTAAACCATAATTCCAAGCTAGTTCGGGTTTTAACTTTAAATAGACAGCAGAATGAAAAAACAAAAGTCCAAAGTGTCAACAAAAAACTTACAGTTACCCAGGCCACCCCAGCCTTTGTTGATGATACCCCGCTGTCCAGTTTGTTCCAATGCATCCACAATGATTTGGGTCATTTTTTCAGGTTCTTGAACAGGCTAACATGAAAAGGGAAAAATATATGAATGAAATTCCAGAAAAACTAAAAAACAAAGAGCATTTGATTAAGAACCAAATCAAATGAACTTGGGATGCAAAGTGAACATTTCCCTCCGATACAAGCACAAAAGAAACTAAAAGCAGATGTGATGGCAACTGTTCTTACTTGAGTGGAAGATTCAGCCACCTCCTTTTATGAACCCAATCAATGTTATTACAGTTCTATCAATCCAATCAGTGTTATTAGAATCGTATGATCCTCAACTCAAATTTTGCAATTCAATTTGATCAGTAGCCCATCAATTCAAATCTTATGGGTGAATCAAAATCAACAAAGAATCATATGTGAATCGTGCAAATCGCCAAATCAGTACAATCAACCTATTCAAACGCCTTAGTCAGAAATAAAAAAGAGGACAAAAAAAGAAAAGCCTGCGCAAACTTACCGCTATATACAAGAAGAGACTTCACATACCATTTTTTGAAGAAAAAAAACTGAGAAGAAAAGAATAAAGAAGCAAGGAATCATAACTTGAATAGCTGTAAGCAGACACTATCTTGCATTCAATCTGAAAGATTATACTTCCTTTGTCTCTCTCTCTCTCTCTCTCTTTTCTAACCACTCCTGTTCCATATCTTTTTTTCTCTTCTTTTTTTTTTCTCTCTCTTCTTTTAATTGTTGAATTGTCCACCTGCTGGTCTGTCTCACTTTCAGTGATTTGCTGCCCTTCTTTTGTTCTGTTTTTTTAATGTCATAAGTTTACTACGTGGCGATGGCAACTAAAACACTATCAAAATAATGTACATAAGAATTTTTACATATTTTATTGTTTTAAAATTTTAATTTGGTAGGTTGATATTTTGAACATTATCTTCAATTATTTGTCCAATACATGATTTGGAATTAAATTTTTAATATCTTCTGATAAAATTAATAGGAGATATATCTACAAACGCGTGCATGTGTAAATGATTTTGAAAGGTTGAACCTAATCTTACAATTTGATCGGAATCTCGATTCAGAAAATAAGGATTTCAATTCTAAACTCAAATCTCAATTTGACAACCATGAACCCAATAGTTAGTTATAGGACATGAAGATGGGCATGATCACTCATCAACATGAAATATATAAGGAAGAAGTACCAGAATGTTCTACCTTAAAACCATTGAGAATTAAAACCAAGAAATTCAAGCAATTGGAGACCAATTTTTGTCAATTCCATGACAGACATACAGATCACTCTTCCTTCTATCACACAAGGAAACCAACATATTACCATTCGATGAAATCATATAGCAACAGATGACTGCAAAAAAGTTTCAGTCAGCATTTCCTTCTAAATTGTGGCCGCAAACTTATTTTCAAATCATATTCACTTCAAAACAAATCATATATGAAGGAATAAGCTATATCTTAGCCAGCAAACACATGGGGAGCATTTTATGTCCAATTTTGCAGCCCTAAGCAATCATAATAAATCCAGATTAAATTCATACTTCATCAAAATAAGTGAAATATTGAAAGAGAAAACTCAGAAAACAAACTCACAAGACTTCCAAACCCGATATAAATAGGTTTTGGACCAGCTTCAAGCCATTTCATGAGTGATTCAGGAGGTTCGTAATTTGATGCTAGATCAAGAAAGCAAAATCCTACAACATCAACCTTTGGCCCCCAATCTGCATACCAAAGAAATTAGCATTCTTCAATTGAAAATCATGTATATTCATTCCAGCAATAATAACACATACATCATGTTTTGCTAAAAAAGGAAAAGATTTATACAAGTCATTGAAAGAAAAAATATGCTGCTTTAGGCAACCAAGGTACTTTGAATAAAAACTAATAAAGAGAACACCACTTCTGTGAAATATATGCCTTCAAATATATATTTTACCCAATAAATTTTTTTTAAATATTCTTAAATTTATAGTTTGTGACTATATCGATGAGTTGGATGTTGCATTTGAATTTGACAAGTGAGCTTATCAACTCATAACATACTGAGCATGAACTAGTTCCAATATGCTCATAGTAAGATTGGTTAGTGCTTGAAGCATATATTAGCGGTACCATTTTTTTAGCATACCAAGAATATATTGTCTAGAAATTTAAATAAAGTGCAACGAGATCTCTTTTTTTAATATCTATAAAAATGACAGCTTATGTTAACCCTCTAATGAATTATTCAGAAGGAAAAAAGAGATATGGCTTATTAGAAGGTTTTATTATGATATTTCTATTTGTTCCCCATTTCCTCTACACGTCATCCTTTTCATCCATATGAAGAAAAGGCTTGAGGCTCAATACTTGGAGTCAAAAGCCATAAAACCATAAAATCACTAATCTAATACCTAAGTTAAAAGTTTCACCATTACAAATAAACTAATCATTTCTGTTGTTTAAAAAGATAAGACCCAGGTTGCTCAGGAATATGCATAAAGATATCCAAGTGACAAGAGTTCAGACAAAGACAGTATAATTATCTGAAGAAGACTTTCTAATCAGTTCTGAGCATAATGCAGAATCAGCACAACCAACAAGTTTAGCTATAATAAAATCATTCAGCAATACAGAACGACCAATCTCAAAAAAGAAAAAAGATGCGATAACAAATATGAAGCACCTTTTGGTTTTGGAACAAGGTGAGGACTCCATATGTACCCATGCGGCACATCAGATTCAGAGCCCTGTGAACCACTAAGATACGTGACAGGTCGTAGCTTTAACTTTTTTTTCCTAACATCATTTATCATATCCCGTATTCCAAGCCAAATCAACGAGTCAACTATCTGATATGAAAGCTGCAGAAATTGCACATGGCTACAAGTCATTTGAAAAGAACAAAGAATGCAGAGAAATCAAAGTATAGCAAATGAAAAGGTGGGAAGACGAGAAGCAGTGGGCTCACTCGATATCCAGCTGCCTGCTTGACACGAGACAATGGATGTGGAAATTCACTAGTTGGCCTGATGGAAAAGACCAAGAATTGCTTAAAAAGAATTAGGATCAGCAAATCATGTAATACAAAAACTGATAGCAACGAGGTGGAGAACACAAAAGTATCAACTATAACAAGTTAAATCTACAATTAACCCAGGTAGATTCCATTACCCAGACAAGACTTACGTCCATGGCATAGTGAAGAATATATGAAGTGGAATTTTTAGTGCCTCTGCCACATGAGTGTGCCCTAAAAAACATTAATAATGTCAGCTGTAGAATGCTGAATAAGAAATTCTGCAATCATCCAAAAGAGTTATCAAAATAATAGAGACAACTCAATGACATGTTAAAGCAATATCCTTAGCCACATTATCAAGGCATATGATAGAAAATAAAAAAGATCACTTGCGTCTGAAGGACATACCAAAATATAATCTAATTGACAGCTATATCTCTTCTTGAAGCCATTAAAGAGGGAAGGAGAAGGTGGGGAGCAGAATTGTATCAATATCATTCATTGCTAATTCAGAACATTGTATGAAAAGCAAATACAGAGAAGTTCCAGAATAAATTTTTGCAGGTAACCAGAACATTACAAAAGATGCAAAGATGATGAAATCATACCATATGCTGGAGGATTAGCTATTATTGCATCTGCCTTAAAAGGAATGCTAGAATCGATATCAGGATCCTTGCAAGCTGGAAGCAATGAATATATAATTTCTTTCATTTGATTTCGTTGAACGGGTATTTCTGAAGGTCCCGATGGCAAGAAGCCTTTATTTTTAACCATGTCTGGCAGAAGAAAAATAATCCAATCAATGAAAGTTATGAATGAAGACCATAAACAGCAAATGGTAAATATGTGATACAGGTAAGCACAATGCTCAAATCTTCAAATTACCAAACAAAAAAGATCCACAGGTTCTCAAATGTACTTGAAATAATTTGCAACACAAAAGCAATGTCACAGTAGATTAAAAAATTCAATATTCAATGAGTTGAACATTGTTGATAGAAAAATAAATTATATCTCTCCTCCATCCTAACACCACTTCTCACCCCCCTTTTCTTAGCAAATATTTAAATGAATATGAAAATAACTTGCATGATCCATTGTTAATAATCCAAGGTCATTATTCTCTGTCCATGTAGAGTAAAATGATGCCCTGTCCAACCCTTGCAAAATAAGGAGCATTGTGCATGGAGAATACCCCTTGGAGTAAAAGATTACTGCAATAATCGCAAATAACTGGCCCATCATACAAGGGATATGAAAGTGTTCCGAAGGAGATAGGGGAGGGAAATGAAAAAATGCTGCAATAATATAAATAATTAGCCTTTCAAGGTACAATGGTACATACAGCCAGCAAGAACCTTTGGATCTCCACCTAAAGGATAAAATTCCAACCCAGCAGTCAAGACAAACTCTTTGAAATTTGAATGAGTTGCTAGTCTAACACGATGACCATAATCCTGCACACAAATACAAACTGAAATGGTGAAGTCCCAAAAAGCTACGAGACCATAATTTAACTTTCACATCTACTTCCTTTTGTTCACACAACTAGGTGATAAGCAGAAAGCTGTCCTCAACAGGAGTATTCAGAAATAAATATTTAAGTTTAGACTTACTTCCTTACATATACAAGTATTAAGGAAATATTTTTCAACTACTACTGTTCTGGAATAACTTGAGACAGTTCAACCAAATTTAAACGTGTCGATGCTGTAAATAAAATGATAATCATAAAAAATGGAGGGTTCTGTGAACAATACTGGATAGAGTGATCCAAGGCCACATAGCAAAAACCAAAGGAAAAAACTAAGCCAAGAATAATTCATATAAAAGAACCTGCTTTGCATAGTAAATAGCATAAGCCAACATACTGCACGAGTGAACAACCAAAAGTTGAAGCAGTTCAAGAATAAAACTCACAACAGCAAGCAGGAAAGAGAGAAAACAAAGGAGGGGAAAAGAAAACGAAAAAGAAAAAGCGGTACAAATTAACCTGCAGCCGTTTGCCAATTGCTATGAAAGGCTGAACATCTCCACGTGTACCAACAATAAGCATTACTATTTGCAGCGGGGGTATGTACTGAATATCTGTTGCATCAACAGGCTCATCATCAACAACAGTATGACATGCATCATCAGATCCAATGCCAAGAACTTGGGATCCAACATCTCCGGGAACTTCAAATTCCACAGTTCCATCATCTTTGACAGTGGCTATTCTGTTCAACAATTGAAGCTGCACGATTTTAACAGAATCAAATAAAAACCAAATAGAGTTGCATCATCAAAGTAGATATTAATTTTCAGCTCCAGAGTTTTCAAATGTAAAATACAGAAGCCCGTATTGCTGGTGATGAGGACAAGACCAACACTCATATAAGACAACAATTAAAGAGAAGGAAATGATGGGATGGGACAACACATGCGGAGCATCATAGAACATTGAAGAAGTGGAAAGCAGGGCAATTAGATCTAAACAATTAGCGCTAAAATAGATAGTGATTGTGGTTGGAACAAGAAAGTAATTAGAGTTCAAAACCTCTAATTTAAAATCCAAATTGAAACTAGTAGGAATTCCAATCCTAGGAATTCAAAATCTGAAGTGTTTTCCAATTAAAATCTGAATTGAAAAGGAGCATAGTACTAATTAAAAAACTTATTTTAGAAGAAACCTAAATAAACATAGGAAACACATCTAAAATAAATTGAAGAAGAAAAAAAAAATTCCCTAATTTAAAGAAATCTAAAACAAACTGTATCAGGAAAACTAAATAAAATTCCTAATTTAAAAATTAAATAAAAATAATTCCTAAATATTCTTCCTTTTCCTTAACTGCATTCATGCATGCCAAATGTCAAAAGAAGGTATTCATATTTAAATAACTGGGAAATAAGAAATCAAATTGAAGCAAATAAATCATTTAAAAAGTAATTGATATTTTAGGGAAAAGTTTCTGAACAAGATGTATTGATATTCAGTATTGACCCAATTGCAGCTTGATTATTATGGTAAAACTAAACCAACTAGGCACTATCAATCATTCTCCAACAAATATTTAAAGTCCATACTAATCATAAGGAAGAGAAATAATCAAAACTATGACCTCATCCAGCACTAGTAAGTATGAGTTTGTATCCTAGAACTCACTAATTATACTGGTAGAATAGCATCTAGAATGTACAAATTGATGGCATACAAGTAATAATATTTCAACGGAAATAAATATTATTGTTGAAGAGTATTACCTTCCGCTGAATTGGAATCTTGTCGTCAAAAATTTGTGCTGTCTCTTCAGCAAGAATATTACTACGTCTTTGCGTTTCAGTTATAGATCTTTCCAACTTAAGCTCGCTGGGAGTAGGTTCTAATTTGATAGTACCAGGAATTTCTAGTCGTGACTTGTTCAATTTAGGCACGCTCCTGCCAGCAATCACTGAACAAAGAGAAACCAGATTATACCATAAATTTAAGCCCACGAAAACAAGAATTGAAATAAACAAGAAGCAAATGCTCCTGGCAAGATTGAACTATATTATATGTCTTCATACTTTAGCCATTATAATGATGAACAGATAGTGAGGATTTTTAGCAACCATGGACAATGAAATAATGGCAATAGAAAAATGTAAAGAAGAAGTCAACTACCCTCTCTGCCTCCCATCCCTTCCCGGCAGTCCTCAAGAGAGAGGACTGCTTACTAAGGGTTTATGGCATTCTTAACAAGTAAAATTTTTATACAAATAATAAACAATTTATTGTAAAAATAAATAAACTCTACATAAGCTAGCAACACCTCAATTAACACTCCTGCAAACTCGAGCACATGCCAGAAGAGACCATGCATTATTCACAATCAAATCAATAAAAAAAAAGAGAGAGAGAGAAATGTCATGTTTGATACTCTACTTGCTTTTCTTATTGGAATAACTAAAATATTACAAGCAAATTTTTCATGATAGTGAAATAAACTGAATTTGAATAAAGTCAACATGCTGCAATTGCCCATGACTCGTGAACTAAGTTATATCAACGTAAATAACAACCCATTGACCAATGGTCAACCATTCCATTAAAATCCCACTTGAAGAAAAGATAACAGGGAAGGACCCTGATTTGTATTCATTTTCAATACGTCCCCATCTTAAATCATTTGTACAATCTAATACTCCATTTTCCAAAACAATTTTGGACCAAAAAAAAACAAAATAGAAGATGTTTCTTGTATATAAGAAATTTTAACAGCCAATTCAACCAGTGACAGAATCAGAAATTTAACGAGGGTCGCCGACCGCGGTGCAATGGCATGCAGGAGCTGACGGCGATACTGCTGTGGGGCTGCTGCTGCCTGTTGGTGGCTTGAGGAGGAAAAAGGGAAAGGGAAGAAGAGGGAGAGGGGCTACGTTTTTACGCAGTCCCTTATTTTTATCCGCCCCAGCGTTGAGATAATATTTTTTTTTTAAATTATCTCCGGCGATTTAGCCAATTATCATTTTATAAAAAAAGCTAGCCCAGGAGCTAAATTATAAAAAAAATAAAAAGATTTACAGCGAAGATTCATCTATTGCACAGCAATAGAAGCTGAGTTTAACTTCACCGACAGCCAATATAAATCCTTTTCCTTCTAGCCCCGGTGAGAAAAAATCGTGTGATCACACACGATTCCATAATCGTTCCGCCCCTGAATTCAACTTATGTAGACACGCAAATAAACATAAGTAGGAAAAATAAAAAAGAATTCCGGACGACGGGCTTTTAGATTAGCAAAAGAAATAAAAAAAAAAAACCTCAAACTCAACTGAATTTCATTTGATAGAGCAAATTTCAAGAAACCTGAAGAATCCGGGCCTCCATTAGTCAATGAACCACCAGCCACCACCGCTTTACTTTCCAACTCTTTGTTATCAGTACTCGTTCCACCGCCAATTTCCTGCTCGATCTTCACGCAAGCTTCGCCAGAAATCGATGAAGAAGAAGAGGAGCTCCGGCCATTCGCCGGTGAATCCGCCATCACCGACTTTCCAGATACAGGCTTAGCTTTGTTGTCGGTGCTTTGATCTGGATCTCTAGAACTTTCCAGAGTAGCGTATGTGTTTGGATTCCAAGACAGTGGCGGATTTGGAGAGATATTTTTTTTTCTTTTCTGTTTTGGGGGAAAGACAGAGAGAGAAGGCAAGCTCGATGGAGTGGATGACGGGAAAGGAACGGCGTTGTTAGATTTCGAAAACGGGGACACGTTCGCGAGCGTCCGAACAAGGGTATTTTGGTCAATTCATTTTTAACATGCTGGTATATTGTCAAATTACGGTCGGTTACGTTTTGATTTTTTATTACTTCATGTCATGAAATACGGTTTGTCGCATTTCGTTCAGACAATCATGTTATTCTCAACTGCCTGACCATCCGTTGTTTACTAGGACGCTATGCGCTATGTCGTTTCATAATTTATAATCCAGACTGCTTTAGTAGACGTGCTGAAGGACAGGTAGTTGGCTCGTTGCTTTGATTGTAGAAATTTATAAAGGAAAAATTATACAATTGATGTTTAAATTTGTCCATTTTTTTAGTGTCTATATTTTTTTGATAAGTTTAGTATATGTACTTTATTACAGATCAATAATATAAGTGTCTATGGTCATTTTACTCAAAAATTCGATGAGAACCAAGCTTCATGGATTCCATTTTTTCTGTAAAAATTGACACATTAGATCAATAAAGGTAAACTTACTAAAATGTCCTCATTTATTAAGCAAAATTGAAGACCGTGGCTTAGGGATTTTCACTTTAGCTTAGAGATTTCTCCTTCAGCTTATGGATTTTTGCTTCGTTTTTCAATTTCATTAACAGAGTTGGAAATTTCATCTTCATTAGTTAACTTTGTCTAACTATTTTGATTCATTTCAAATACCAAATTCTATATCACAGATTAACCCTAAGTGAAACTAGAATTGAAGTTATCAAAAGGGGAAGATTAGCCTCTCTGAGGTGATAATTGTTCGATCGTCGAAGCCGAAGGTAATGGGTTTATGCAATTTCTGTTATCTCTGTAAAATTTATTGTATGTGTAGAAAGTAATTCATTATTGTTATCTTTGTAATTCATGTTGTGGGGCTTTTTTTAATTCATTATTGTTTCAAAAATCTTTAAAGTTATAATTTTTCTCTGACTCTGTTAAATTTTTTTAATAGCAAGTTGTAGTTTATTATTTATTGTTGGTAGAATGAGAGATGTCAAAGCTATTGATGTCCACTATGGACGGCTTTTTTTAAATGATAAATAAAGAAAAGAAGTGAGATAAGTGGGTGGTGAACATATGAAAATTCAATTAAGAATTAAGGATTTTATATTTTCTTTAATTAAAAATATTATGCAAGACTTGTTGGGGGATTTGAAAATTGAAAAGGTCCATTTTTAGAAAATCCAATACAAATTTAGCATAGGGTTTGATATTTCTTTGCAAGGGGACCATCTACACTTTTCTACAATTTTTAACCAAATATGATAAGGTTGAAGTTTATCTAGAGCATGACTTTGGTTGGGGTTCAACAGTAATTAAAGGTAGTGATTTACATGAGGGAGTTACTAAAGTTGGTGGGGCTAACAAGGATTCATCTAAGAGTGACCAGAGTGTGGTAGGTGAGGCAATTAATAAGGTTGGTTTAGATGCAGGAGTATTTGTTGTAGAGGAAGCCGTTACTCAACCATCATTAAATGAGGAGATTTATGCTTTATTGGGTAGTGTATTTGGTAATTCTGGTTGTGAAGATTATTTACCAGATGAAATTTTAGGATCCATTCCAGAAGAGAGTCTTAGGGGGCAAAGCAATGATCCTACTAAAGATGACCCTAATGTAGAAAGTACTATAACTGATAGAGTTGTTATCGATGAAAGGGATGTTGAAGTTGGGAGATCTGGTCAAAATATCAACAGATCTTGTAGGGATATGAATACAGATAATGATGGAGGTATGCTATTTTGTAGAGCTATTTACTTTTATTTTTTATTTTATATTTATGCAGTAAGTTTAACCACTGAACATTAAATGCAGTGTTGAATGATAATCAAGAGTATGAAGATGAAGATGATATTTCCAATAGAGATGAATGGAGTGCATATAGTGAAGATAAGGATTATATTTTTTATGAAGATCTCTATGATGATGATGATGAACTGCAAGAGTCAAGAAATGCCTTAAGGGAAGCAAAAAATAAAAGAAAGACTGTTGTTAGAGCAGGTGAACAAGTTAGAAATACCGATTATGCAAATGGACAATAGCCACCAGTGTTTGAGCATATAGCAGAAGAGGGAGGTGTAGGAAGGGTTAGCTTGGATATATGTTTTGAATCGAGTGATGAAGATTGGAGTTGTGTAGATACTGATGGCAATCATGATGACCATGCAATTAGGAGGAGAAGCAAGTTCCATCTTTCAATACTGGAGCTGAAAATATCAGTTTCAGTTTGGGCATGACATTTAGTGGTCCTAGGGAATTGAAAGAACCTGTAACCAGATATTCCATCCAAGAAAGACACGAAGTTAAGTTTATTAGGAATACTATGGAGCAAATTAGGGTAGTATGTATGAAGAACAATTGCCAATGGTTGTTGTATGCCTCATTTAACAGTGCCACAAAAAATTTTCAATTGAAGACTTTTGTGAACAAGCATAATTTCTCTATTTCATACAAAAATAAAAGAGTTACTACTAAATGGCTAGCATGTAACTACTTATGCAAGTTTACATGTATTAAGTCAATGGAACTTATAGATCTAAAACATATTATTAAGGAAGAATTGAAGGTAGAGCTACCATGTACAATTGTTATGAGAGCTAAAATGCTAACAATGTCAAGGTTGGAAGGAGATTTGAAGGAGGAGTATTCAAGGTTGGCTAAAATTAAAAAATCCAATCCAGGAAGTACAACAAAAATGAAAGTGAGTAGACATAGCCCAGATTGTGTTTGAAAGGCTATGTATATGTTTTGATGTCTTAAAGAAATGGTTTTTAGAAGGATGTAGGAGAGTGCTTGGTTTGGATGGGTGTTTTTTGAAAGGCCGAGTGAAAGGAGAGGTTTTCACTGCTGTTGGAAGGGATGAGAACAACTAAATGTACCATACGGCATAGGTTGTTATGACTGTTGGGAATAAGGTTATATGGTCATGGTTCATAACATTGCTATCCAGAGACTTGGAAATGGAGGATGGCAGTGGTTGGACACTAATAACTGACCAACAAAATGTAAATGTGACTAACCATTTGCTTTATTTGTTTTTATACTATTAATTTATCTCTAAAATGTTAATGTGTACTAGTATTTTCATTTGATAATTGGTAGGGTTTAATGAATGCTGTTGAGACTAGGCATTTGTATGCCAATCAGAGGAAGAGGCATAACAATAAGGAATTGCAGAAGGTGTTCTGGAGGTGTTGCAAGTCAAACAACATGCCTGACTTTGAAGCTAACGTGAAGGAGCTAAAGAAGTTGCCTCCTCAAGGGTTTGAAATAATGTTTTTAACAAACCCAAGACAATGGTGCAGAGCATACTTTAACACACAGGTAATGTGTGATATTGTTGATAACAACTTAATTGAAGCATTTAATGAAAAAATACATAAGGTAAGATCATTGAACATTTATAATATGTTGGAGGCTATCAGAAAATTTGTGATGAATAGGCTTAGGGAAAATAGAAATCTATGTGATAAATGGTCTTCAGACTTTGGCCCTAGAATTAGAAAGAAACTGTATGAAAATTGTGTGAAAAGTTGTAACTATCATGTATTATGGAATGGAAATAGTGGATTTGAAGTAGAGTATAATGGGGATACATATGTAGTGGATTTAAATGAGAGAACATGCCCTTGTAGAGTATGGGAATTGACTGAAATTCCTTGTTGCATGTTATCTATGCAATACATCATATAGGTCAGAATCATGAGGATTATATGCATAGTTATTTTAAAAAAGAAACCTATAAGTTAGCTTATGCGTACATGATGAGGAGTTTAAATAGCAAGAAGTTTTAAGGAAGGTTTGAAGCTGATCCACCCCAGCCACCACCAGATAAGAGGATGCTTGGCAAGAAAAGAATGAGAGGGACTAAGTGGACATAAGCTATCTAGGCAAGAAAGGCAAATGACTTACCAACTATGTTATCAACCAGGGCATAATACAAGAAAATGTCCATAGCAAAATAGAAGGACAAGTAATGTGACTAATATAGGAAGCCAAGAACCATATGCTCAAACACCAACTCCAACTAATGATGAATCTGAAATGGTATGTATTCATTCATCCACTTGCAATTTATAAGAATATTTGTAATTAGATAACTAATGTATTATTGGTATGCAATTTTGGTAGCACACTGTTGGAAATTCAAGTCAGCCTATTGTTGGAATTTTAGAGCCAGTTTTTCAAAGTCCGGAGAGAAATGCAGAACAATTCAAAAATGCTTATGTAAGAAAGAGGAAGCTAACATATTCACAAGCTACACAACCATCTGCTCAAGTGAACAAGCCATGAAAACCTCTTGATTTTGCCATACAACCACCATATGGCTTTGGAGTGTATCATGATTCATCCACTTCCAACATTATATTAGATGTAAGATAATATTATTAAAATTAGATGAAAGAAGTTGTGTTGTTGTTGATTTAAATAATAATTCATTATAGTGACATATTTGTTATATTTTTTGACAGCCTAGCACCAAAAGACAGAGAATTGTAACCACTGGAAATATAAAACTTGGGAATGAAGCTGAACCAAGCTTCATGACTGAAAAGATAAAGGGTATTATGAAAGGAGAAAAAGGTACAATACAAGAGGACAACTACAAGCAGAAAGAGATGAAAAATTGAAGATAATAAGACAACTACAAGTAAGAAGGGCTGAAAAATGAAGGAAAAGTAGAGGAACATTATGTGTTATGCTTTATTTGTATCTTGTCGCACTTTTTATACTATTGTAGTAACTAAGAATTATGACTTATTAAGTCTTTTAAGATATAAATTGATGAAGTATGATATTTTGGATTTTATTTAAACTAATGAATGATAACTATTGTTGATTGATTAAATGTTGCAACTATATTATTTTTTAATTCTTATTCTGTTGTTATTATAATCCTTGCAAATGTTGTATTTGTTGCAACTAATTTTCTGAAGCAATGTGGTATGCTGATATATTTGGGTTTGCTTGGTTTGAATGGGTATTTATTGTTGATGTTAGTGCACATGGGTGATGGAGTTATGAGATGGGTGTTTATTGTTGTTTTTAGTGCATATGAGTGGAATTTACTGCTGATGTTAGTGTAGATGTTATTACTTTACTGTTATTGATGTTGTTAGTGCAGATGTTTATTGTTGTCATTGGTACTGTTGTTAGTTTAGTAATCAAATCTCTTGTTGTTGCTTTGTTTCAAACTAAATGTGATCTATTTCTAGTGCATTTTCACACTAAATGTAGACTCATTCTCATTTCTCATTTCAAATCTCTTGTTGCTACATTTCTCATTTCTCATCCAATCACAAAATCCACCAATTATTGCATACTATATATAGTTACATTGTAAACATTATAGCAACACCCAAATTATACTATTTACATCTCAACCACAGCATACACACACCTGAACTTAATCAATAGAGAATTAGCTTACAAACTATAGATTTCTTCTTTATGCTTCTGCATTTTCAGAATTCAAAATCACATTATTTCATAACATTAAAATTCAATTCAATTCAAATGCAAACATCAATGTGAAGTTAAGATAAATATAATTCATTCACCGAATAGTCAAAATAGAACATTAATAATCCAAGTTACATTTTCATAATATGAGGTTATATGTGACACCCAAGTCAACCTTAGTATACAAAACCAACTGCATCAGTACAAAAATAGAAAAGGCCAATAACAACTAACTACATTAGTCCCCCTCTACATCATCCACAAAATCATAAAGGCCAAGAACAGCCAACTACAACAATCCCTTACATCATCACCAAAACTAAACAAAATCACCCTAAACAATAAGAAATCACAAAATTACATTGAAGATTATAACTAATACAAATGAGACTATAGTAACCCATAATCCAGAAATGATTTTCTTTGATCTCTCATCTTTCAATGGGCAATCAAACCAATCAAATGTTCAATCGCAAGATAAATTGTTGCATGACAAGAACCTCCTTCTTGGATTCTTTGGTGTCCAATAAGTTCTTATTACTTTTCGCTCTCCAGATGGGCACCTAAGAGTTTCTTCCATTTGATATAATCTTCTTCAAATACTTCTTCTCCTTTCAGCTGCTGTGAAAATGTAAAAAGGAAAGAAAAATTTTCTAATTTAGGAAAAAGAACTCGTTTTTATTTAGGGGATTTTAGAGTAAAGGGTATTTTTGTCAAATAATCTTTGTTGATCTGACGTAGTAATTTTTACAGAGAAAATAGGACTTATAAAGCTTGGTCATCACCAAATTTTTGAGTAAAATGTCTAAAGACACTTATATATTGATCGGTAATAAAGTACATATATTAAATTGGTAAAAAAATATAGAAATACCAAAATAGAAAAAACGGACAAGTTTAGACATCAATGGTGTAATTTTTCCATTTATAAACTACCATTAACATAGTTCTCAGCCTTTTTGAACTTTTGGCCATACATACAGATAACAACTCAACAACATAAACTCTAAGAAATAGAGTAGTAAATGAATCTGTCAAATTTTCATTAAGGAGTAGCACAACTAATAGAACTTACTAAAAAATACAACTAAAAAAGTAATTAAACATAAAAATGAGTATATTTGAAACCAAAACTATTAGAGTAAAATTCCCTTTAAAGAGCACAAATTGATAGGCGTTGTATATCCATCTTAATAAAAGATTGAAAGCTACCAGTAATTATGTAGCTAGGCCTAATTTAAATCAAACCTCTGAAATTGAAGCTAATTGTTGATATGCTATCTAAGCTATCAAATCAACAAATATCATAACCACTTTAAGGTGAAAAACAAAAAGGTCATCCAAATTGTCATATCTAACAACAAAAAAATAAAGCACTAATTTATTAGGGGACCTAAAAGAAAAAACAAGAAAAAAACATGGAAAAAACTTAAAGAGATAATAAGAAAAGGTAAAGATATAGGATTGTCGCTAATCAAACAGTCAGTGATAGCCCTATATCTAAACTAAGAAAAGAAGGAAGATGGAGTTTATCTGATAGCAAGAGATGACTTTTGAGAAAAAAAATTTATTTTATTTTTGGTTATTCCTCTAATAAAATATCAAGCTTCCCATTATAAGTTATAAGAATTCAATGTATATTATTAAATTATATATTATACATGAATCCTTAAGCATGCGAGGTTAAGTCTTGAACTCGAATAGAATATCATCGAACCAATCCAGCCCATTCTAAAATCATATATATATAGTTGCATCTTTCTTTTATAAGTATATATATATATATATATTAAATGTTGACATGGCCATTAGTTTGGTGAACCCACTCAACCTGAAGAAGTTTGGCTTATTTAAGTTTAGAATCAAACTGCAGATTATATATTTAAGCTCAAATTGTACTAGAACTAGCTATGAGATATGAATAAATTCGACCAAACTCGACCCAAATATGCCCTATATGAAGATATAAACTACTAGTTTTAACAATCTATAGATAATATATCTGATACTACCCCTCCTTTAACCGAGCTCATGGACCGAGCTCCATGACCGGTTGCCCCTTAGGCGGGCTCTCAAGAAGATTCAACATCAGCTCTGGACACCCTTGTCCTACCGAGCTCACTGGACATTTTCTGACATAGTAAGCGCATAGTCCCGATGCGGCAGGTGCACCATCCCGATATTTTAAATATTCTCTGACACATATAAATTTTGTCCCCAGTGCACCATCTATATATAGGAGCAGACCCCTACAGGTATGGGATCTTCACTACTCTTCTCTACACAATTACTCTTCTTATGTTCAGACAGACCGAGCCTAACTTAGGCATCAGAGCCTCCCCTATGAAGCCTGATCCGCCTCTCTCTCTTGTCTTGTAGGTTGGAGCGAGAGCACAGGCAGCACCCGAGCCCGAGCTCAGAGAGCTAGGATGACTCCCCTGAAGTAGCCCCGTCATCAGTGGTGTGGTAAGCATGGATATGCTACTATCCAATATAAGCGGTGGAGCCTCAGGTACTTCCTACAGCTCCCACAAGGGAAACACCCTAATCGTGTGATACTTCAATAGTTCATATTATAATGCCTTTGTGTCCCTGGCTTTTAAGGCGCCCTGCACGACCTATGCTATGTCAGCGCCCTCACGCGCGCCGAACTATTATAGTGCCCTCGCGTGCACTTAACATACATTATAGCTCACTGTGCATAAAACATCGAGCCTTTTAGCTCCCTCGTTGCGCTCACACTCTTTAAGCACTTACGGTGCATATCAACACGCCCTCATTGCGCTCTAACTCTTAAGCACTTACGGTGCATATCAACGCGCTCTCGTTATGCTCAAACTCTTTAAGCACTTACAATGCATATCAAAGCTCCCTCGTTACACTCAAACTCTTTAAGCACTTATGGTGCATATTAATGCGCTCTCGTTGCACTCAAACTCTTGAGCACTCACAATGCCTATCAATGTGCCCTAGCCGCACTCGAAGCTCTTAATCGTGCATATTACAACGCCCACTGACCTAAGCTATCACAATGCTCCTACTGCGCACCAAGCTCTGATCACCATGATCGAGCATTTAGGTAAGCACAATAAGTCATGCATCAATTTTTCCTATAACACTATGTACTAGCACTTTGTTTGTATCTGCAAGTTCCTTTATTATAATGCTAACTCTTTATTACTATATACGGTGCCGTTGCCACACACTAAGCTCTAACAGCAATTACATATCTTAGTGCTCGAACCGAGCACCTCATAACACTCTATCTGACATCTATATTTTCTCTTCCTAAGCCTAATCTATTATTGCAACAATTAGCTGATCCAACATCTAATAGCATGCCCAAGGGACTGCTTGACATGATTGTCAAGACAATGAAGGGGGGCGTGCCTGATTACTGAGTTGACATCATTGATCGCTGAAGCACTGGCATCCCCAACAGCTAAAGGCAGACCCTCAAAGGCCAAGCACAGCCACTCAAGCTCATCAAACGGAAACTCCTTATTCCTACAGACTGAGCAATGGCCAAGCTAATAGCACAGACGAATGACCCCACATCGAAGAGAAAGTTTACGTGGCTCCTCCAGGTCCACAACGCTCAGTTCCAAAAGGCTCGCCCAGGAGCCATACCTTGAAACATGTCAGCCCAATTGACTGCCACAAGCAACTCTTCAGAGAAAAACTTCTCACTCCTACAAATTGAGCCATGGTCAAAATCAGTAGCACAGACAAACGAGCACCCCGAGCCATGCATCCGATTCCGAAAGGCACTCCCAAGAGCCATACTACAAAACATATTGGGCCAGTCGACCATCGTAGATGGTACCTTAAAACAGGTCACCTATAATTACTCTATAACTTCACTTTTTTCATTTTACAAAAGTTCTTAAAGTGCATGTATACATTCACATCATAGCATAGCATGAAGTAAAGTTCGGATTAATCAACCCACCATGCTCAGTAGACAGCTCGATATATGGCAGCTAGAGCGCGCAGTGTAACCTGAACTTGCTCTATAACCGTTCCCAAGGCCCATTATAATATTAGAACGCTCTGATGCACCTCATGCTCGAGCAAATGAAATACCTCACAAACAAATCAACATAGCATAGTAGGAAGATTATTTATTTAAAGTTCATACATTAATTCTATCGATCATACCGAACTATATAGTGTCTTTGGGCACTCCGGATTCATGTTCTTCATGTTTATGTGACAGTGCCCTTCCGCACGTCTAACTGATATTATTCATGTATATGTGGCAGTGCCCTCAAGCATATTATATTTTTTATGTTCATTTCCAGACTGTATGTTTATTATTGGATCATGTCTATAATACTGAACTATTATGGTGCTGACTTGTGCATTGATCTCCTTATAGCACCTGCACGTGCAGTTTCTTTTAACCTCTTATTGAGGATAATGCTTTTATGCTTTTATCTGAGAATCAATACTCTTAACTGTAAAAATTTATATTTACTTTTCCTACTTGCAAATTTGGGGGCGCCTTCTATACTGGTAATTTTTTATGTTCATTCTCGAGCCCCCATTCTTTTGTAAATGTAAGTCTGATCTAAAAAAGCTACGTCAGCATGACAAAGAAACTACTTGAATGTCTAGTCAATGAAGGGGGGCACCATTACCCCTCATTGCTGAACATTGACTGCAACATTCACCAAAGCTTCAAGTTCATAAAATACACGCAAACCATGGTCAAACCAACAACCTAGGAAAAGGATTGACAAAGAAAAAAGAAACCAAGAACCCTTTCTAGGATGAAGAGCTCATGCGAAGCCATCTAAATCAAGAATATGAACACAAGAAACTGAGCCATAAAGACACTCCAACAACTTTGAATCGAGTCATGCTTAGTCAATTGGTCGCCCCATCCAACCACAGTAGATCACCTCGAGCGGGTAAGCTCTTTGCAATTTCAGCAGTATATTTTTATTTCTTAAGTTATTAAAACCGCTCGCAAACCATTTATGAATTCATATTATAGTAAATCATGTTATGAGGTTTGGGTAACTAACCCACCCTACTTAACCAACCACTCGGTTTCTAAAAGCTCGAATGAGCTCATTGCATTTGGCCGCACCTAAGGCACATTGTAGTAATAAGTGCTCAAGCCTGCATTGTGGTTCGAGCACATTGTTGCTAAACCACATTATGATAATTACATGCTCGTTCACATACTGTGATCTAATAAGATTGAACAAAGTCCATAGATAGATCAACACAACACATCATAGAACATATATGCCATCATATAAAGTTTGGTTTTTGATCAAGCCCCAACGTTCATACAAACAGTATATCATACAAAAGAACACAAGTATTGAGTTTAAACGAAAATATTTTATTAATTAGGATAAATTCATTACACAAAATAACCCGTTCCTTTCAATTTCATAGACCGAGCATAAGTATAACCTACAGTATAAAAGTTTATCAATTTTGGTCCTCCTCATCTTGGACCTCATCCTCTTGATCCAAGTTCTTATCTTCTTCTTCATCCTCTTTATTGTTTGTCCCATGCTCAGTCGCTAGTTGGTCAATGTCGATCTCCATCATTCAAGACAAGTCTATGTCTGAGTTGTCTTTCTTTAGCCTATCTGACACTACTTTTTGGTACGCATAGACACTTCAAGCGTAGCACCTGTAGCTCCTCGCTTGCTCGGCAGCCAACTCTTACTGTACGGCTTTTAGGGTATCCTCTGCCAGGCGAAGCTCGCCATCCTTGGCTTTTAGAGCTTCTTTGGCCGAGCGCAGCTCTTCATTCTTGGCCCTTATAATTTCCTTGGCCGAGCTAAGCTTCTTTGTTTTCTTCCTTAAGGCTTCATCATCTTTGACCTTCAATGATTCTTCCAGCTCGTTTCTTTTTTCTTTTTCTTCATCGCAATCCTTGATCGCTCGATCAAAGTTAGCTGTCATGCTTAACACCCGGTCCTCAATAATGTACACGAGCTGGGTGACCTGCAGAGTATTATTTAGTTGGCTTTTGTCCAGAACATTGAGTGTAACTTAAAAATTCATGTTATCTCTTACCATACGATACATTGTCACCATCTCTTTTGCCACTTCCTCCGAGCTTTTTGGAGCATTCTCACGCCTCTCTTTTGGGATGGCTTTGTATATCTGTTTAAGCACTTTTTAAGGCCAGGGTCTAGTAAGAAGTATGGTGTGTTGTGAGGGCCTACCAATTTGTTATTTACAACCTTCATTAGCTGAACCATGGTGTAACGGTGAGCTAAAGGCTCCTTTATTTCTCTTTATGGCGGGGTCTGCTCTACTCCACTTTGATGAGAGGTCTTATCCATCCTTCTATCAGTTGGGTGTTCTGATATTTCTCTTGTTTCTTCAATTTCTGGTGTCACCTATGTGGGGAGTGTCAAGTCCAATATAGGCTATTCCCCCTGAGTGGAACTGGTTCCAGCAGCATGCTCGCTCAGTTACTTTCGAGCTGTCCTGGCCTTTTTTCAAGCCTCCTTTCTAGCCTCTCTCTCAGCCAATCTTTTTAGCTCCCTACTGGCCAATACCGAGCCCATCCCTATTTTATTAAACCAAAAAGTTAGTACCTACTCACTACCAAAAAATAAGATAAAAGCTAATTAAAGCATGACATACCTGCTCGGTCTTCTGATTGAATTTCTTTCGGAACCCTCCCAAGGGAAAAGTACTCCCTTATTAAGGCAATGACATTCCTCTTCTCTCTCAGAATGTCTTGTTCAACGGTTATAGATGTCGTGAGCTCATCCTTATTATGTTTTGCTCTAGTCACTTGTTCACCAATAGGATCGACATACCAAATATTTTGGCAGTCAAGTCCCTCGTATTCCAAAATAAAGAATTGGTCATTCTAGGCTTTGATTGAATCTTATTTTCCTTTGAACATGGCAACCCGGATCAACCTTGTAAGTATAGAAAATCTTCATCGACTCCCAAGCGTATTCCGAGAACATTGAAAGCACTCAGCACTAGAGGGGTAGGCACCATCCCGAGCAACCCACACAAAATTTCAAGCCTGGTGACAGTCCGCCAATCGTTAGGGCTTTCAGAAAATTCTGAGGGAAGGAGCATAGAGGAAACCTCACTTTCGATCTCAAATCCTCTTCAAAAATAGTCAGCTAATTTTCAGGCAGTGTATCATAGGCTTGGACATCCTCTCAGGGAATGAGCATCTTGTATTCTTCTAGTATTTGATATTTCTTTCGGATCTCTGCCAAGTCTGTCTCTATCACTGAGGATCGAATGTCCCTTACTCGAGCTTTCTCCGATCTTGGATTTACTGGTACTTCGACTACATCTTCTTCCTCCTCCTTATTAATTAATCTAGGAGGCCTAGCATTTTGCTCGGTATGCTTGGTTATGGCCGACCTAGCTTCATCCCGAGCCCCTTCCTTATGATAAGTCCCCTCACCCATATTGCTCGGAGAGCCCATCTCTCCTGTATCCTCGGGCAAAATTGAACTGACTATAGCTCACACCATATTTGCTACTAAAAACTTAAATAAAAACTTAAAGCAGAAACTTAAAACTAATCTCTGAAACCGAGCTCTTAAACTTTCACTAATTAGACGAACTGAGCTTCTCTCTTTTAAATCGTGTACCAAGTGCTATCCCGCTACCCTCTATTTATCGAGTCCACTCGGCCATGTGAACCGACATCCCTCTATAATATCGCAGACATTACGTCTTTTCAATTCTTGCCCTACCGTTACCTCGATTTTCGAAGCGTCACTTCTCCTCTACATGACATGTGTCCTCCTGAAATCTTTACCGACTCCTTAGCATAGATGCCAAGACTTCTTAGGAGAGTATAATTCTGAGCTCTTATCAGTTTCTCTCACTTCTTGAGCTTTTCAAGCGCTTCTTCTTAGAGCTCCTTGAGTTCTACCCTGTGTCTTTCAATTTCTTTATAATTCTTTTCAAGCTAGCCTTCTTTGTCAAAGGACTTAGTTTGACATAAATGTCAACTGACCGAGGGGGGACTAGTGATAGTATTCTCACCTCTCTAGCTCCTGTTCTGGGCTTCTCACTGGTTCCCCATGAGTTCATACAACCTCTTTGTATCATGGGTCAATATAGTTACATGAGCTTGTCCGAGTTCCCTTCAGTGGCACTTTTGCATCTAACATAAATATCAGATGACTCAAGGGGGTCTAGTGATACTACCCCTCCTTCAATCGAGCTTATGGACCGAGCCCCATGACCGGTTGCCCCTTAGGTGGATTCCCAAGAAGGCTCAACCTCGGTTCTGGGCACCCCTGTCCTACCGAGCTCACTGGACATCCACTGACACAGTAGGCTCATAGTCCCGATACGGCAGACACACCATCTCGACATTCTAAAAATTCTTCGACACATACAGATTTTGTCTTCCGTGCATCATCTATATATAGAGGCAGATCCCCACAGACATGAGATCTTCACTACTCTTCTCTACATAATTACTCTTCTTATGCTCAGACAAACCGAGCTTGACTTAGACATGGAGCCTCCCATGCGGAGCCTGATCCGCCTCTCTCTCTTATCTTGCAGATTGGAGTGCGAGTACAGATAGCATCTGAGCCTGAGCTCAGAGAGCTAGAATGACTCCCTTGAGATAGCCCCGCCATCAATATTAAATCAAATTCATTCATTTTACCTTATACACACACACACACATAAAAATCATATGGTAACACTAATAAGTTCAAGTTAGTTTTTTAATTTAAAAAGATGCAAAGTTTGTTTTAAATCAAATTGAATCTCAAATTGATTTTACATTTAGGTTTATTGCATTGAGTACTCATTGAGTGATTGTAACTTTTAAAAGTTATATTGTAAAATCAAACCCATGATAGAATACTTAACATTAACACCTTATCAACTTTATACTAACTATTTAGCATTATCAACTCTAATTTTTAGCTACTATTTACTTTTCCTGTGGTTCACTGATATAATCAAATAAGATTAGTTTAATTTAGTAAAATATATCCAATATTTTAATAGTTGCAATTAGAATTAGATTCTAAAATGATTAATAAGAATATTATATCATATATTATGAAAAAAACTTTAATGATATAGTTTATAAATAATTTTAGCATCTACGTATAAAATGTGTCAATAAAAATAATTTCATATTTCAATTTAATTTATATTTAATTATGCAAATACACATTGATAAAAAAATTAAAAATTAAAATAGTATATATATAAATAAATAATTGCTGGTGAGTATTTTCACTTGTTTTAAATTTTAATGACATTTATCATGTACAAAATCCAAATTTTGAATTATTATTTCTCCATTGAGATTTGACTTAATTAATTAACTCATCATTAGTTCTAATTATTTAATTAATTATTTTAATTCTGATTCTATTACAGTCTAATCACTTCGTGTATCCTTTCACAAATTCCGGTATTTTCTTTATTTACACAAAAAAAACTAAAAATATCCTCCTTTATTTTCTTTCCTTTCTCTTTCAATAATAATGACCCCATGAACATAAACAATGATGAAGACATTGCCATTAACAATAAACATGGATTAAGATTAACTGCAAAATCTAACTACCCTTTAGTGTAACACCCCTATACCCCGTATACGCACACTACATACCACCATATCTGTAATATACGTATACTGAATATATGAATGCTACGGTTTACTAAACAAACCACTCATTCCTTTTAATAATAATATGAGAAAACTTGAAAACATTCAAATTATATTATAAAGTACAATAGATGAAACATTTATGCGATACGCAGCGGAAAAATATAATGGTATTTACAAATACATATACATATCAAAATCCATGTTTTACAAAACATAAAATTTATACATGTTTGACAGTTTGTCTTTGATCTTTAAGCCCTCTATCAACGCTTCAGAATCTAAACTCAACTTGGTCTAACTGAGCTCTCTAGTTCTATCCTGTCTCCTGCGCGATGAACCACAATCGCGCTAAATTAACGGCTTAGTGGTACAAACCACAATAACAATATGCTATAATGCAATGTCAATGTCATACTTTCAACAATAAAGACAATATTCATAAATGGTATATTAATATTTTCCATAACATCACATTTCATTATTTTATTCAATTGTTTCGCCATTCATGAATCACATTGAAGCAAAGACAAGCATGGGCCCAAAAGATACTAATATGTTATTCAAAGTTCAGAGTTACTGCTTTGGTCCATAATCACAATCATCAATACATTTATCCATGGATAATCAACTAGATTTGAGCTTACGACCCAGTCTTTTCACTCAATCTAGTTTTAAGAATTTATTTTTGAGGCTTACGACCCAGTCTTTTCACCCCAAAAACATCATATTTCACATTTTTCAATTGGACTCGGCTTACGACTCGGTCTTTTCACCTATCCAGCAATTCATAGGCATGCCGCCAAACCCAGAACTCTGAAAATTGAATAACATATTAAGCACACAATTATTTCATTTATCTCTTTATCAATCTCTTTCTCAATTCATTTCTCATTTCATAATCCATAATCAAATAGGCAATCATGCCCCAATTATTTCATTTGTACTATCATAGCCAACAACAATGGCTTCACATTCATCATATCTCAATTCACATTGAAGCAATTCATAGCATAAATCAAATGTATTAACAATGTAATAATTTACTTAACACATTCACAATCAAATGTATTGAATCTCAAAATCATATGAATGTATGCAATCATGCAAGTTTGTACTTACCTCAAGAGCAACTCACTCCACACCAAATTCCTCTTCCAAGAATCTTTCAACACTTGGATTATGGCAACTCAACTTTCTTCAAAATCTAAACCAAAGGTAATCATATACACTCACTTAGAGATACACATAAAATAATAAAGCTAAGAACCAACTAGGGCAAACTCTAAACATGACACGCTCAACAACACGGGCGTATCCCTGACCGTGCCCTAACTCCACAACACAGAAGCTTTGACACGCTTAGAACCACGGGCGTGTTACTGAACGTGTAATACATTCTGTCTCACAAAAACATTGACACGTCCAACAACACGGGCGTGTTCACGGCCGTGTCAATCCTTCACCCACACAGTAGCTATGACACGCTCAGTGACATGGGCGTGTCACTGCTCGTGTCACCTATCCAAGAACACAGAACTATTGACACGCCCAAAGACCTGGCCGTGCTCATGGGCGTGTCAGGCAAAAAATACAGATTTCGGCAATAACAACAACATATCCAACAAACCTCTTACTTCCACCATTATACACTCCAAACCAACTTAACTAAACACGCCCAAAAACCATAACAAACTTGCAAAAACACCAAAACAACTCAAAACATACATCAAACATAAATCATAATCATCACCACAAACCCAAAACACAACCACAACACTTTCTCTTCCAACAAACTTACTCTTTCCTTCAATCCTACCCCAAAATCCAAAATCAATTGAACCAAACACTCTTAAATACATCACAATCAAACAAACACATATCAACCACAACCTCAACTCACAAACTTAAAGAAAATCAAAGAATCAAGTGGAAAACTTACCAAAGATGAAGAAACTATTAAATTTCCAACTTGATCACTTGAAAACTTCCTTCAATCTTGAGTTTGGAAGATCAAATCTCTCTCTTGCTCTCTTGCTATGGAGTGCCGGCCAAACAAAGAAAAGAAAAGGAAAGAAAATGAGCCACGAAGAAGAAAGAAGGAAAGAAGAAAACAAAGAAAGCAAAGTCAACTCTCTTCCTCAAAACCCTCTCCACCAAGCAATATACAATAAAATAATCCAAAATATCTCCATCCACTTCACTCACTCTTATTCAAATTAATTAATTCCTTTGACCCTTCATACATTGACTTGTATATGTTGTATATATCCCAATATATACAACATATACACTCTACTCAAAACCTCTTCTCTTACCACTAAAATAAATACACTTAATCCAAATACAACAATAAATACTCCAAAACTTTTAGGGTATACTTTGGGATATTACAATTCTCCCCCTCTAAAAAAAAATTTTGTCCTCGAAATTACCTGATATCAAGTCTGAAATAGTTGGGGATACTGATCTCGCATCGCTTGCTCATTCTCCCAAGTTGCCTCTTCTTTACCATGATTCTTCCAAAGAACCTTCACAATTGGCACTTTCTTATGTCTCAACTCTTTCATTCCATATGCTAAAATAGCAACCGGCTCTTCTTCAAAAGTCAGATCCAGACTCACTTCAATAGATTCAACAGACAGAACATGAGATGGATCTGATCTGTACCTCCGTAGCATAGAAACATGGAAGACATTATGGATTCTATCCAAATCAGGCGGCAAAGCGAGTCGATAAGCAACTGGTCCAACTCTTTCTAATACTTCATAAGGTCCAATAAAACGAGGACTTAGCTTCCCTCTTCTGCCAAATCTTAAAATCTTTTTCATAGGAGACACTTTCAAAAATACTTTATCTCCAACATCAAACTCTACGTCTCTCCTCTTCAAATCCGAATAAGATTTTTGTCGATCTGAAGCTGCTTCCAACCGATCCCGAATTATTTTCACTTTCTCTTCTGTTTCTTTAATCAAATCAGGACCAACCAACTTGCCTTCTCCAACTTCATTCCAACATAAAGGCGTCCTACATCTTCTACCATACAATGCCTCAAATGGTGCCATTCCAATACTGGATTGATGACTGTTGTTGTAGGCAAATTGCACAAGTGGCAAAAATCTGTCCCAACTTCCAGAGAAATCAATGACACAGCTTCTCAACATGTCCTCTATAATCTGTATCACTCTTTCTGACTGCCCATCTGTCTACGGATGAAAAGCAGTGCTAAAATGTAATCGAGAACCCAAAGCACCATGTAAACTTTTCCAAAACCTTGAAGTAAACCGGGGATCTCGATCAGACACTAAAGAAATTGGGACTGCATGCAACTTCACTATCTCATTGATACACAACTTAGCTAACTTCTCAAGAGAATAGTCCATTCGAACTGGAAGAAAATGAGCTGTCTTTGTCAACCGATCAACAATCACCCAAATAGTATCATGCTTCTTCTGAGTCAATGGCAAACCAGACACAAAATCCATTGTCACTCTCTTCCATTTCTATTCAGGCACTGATAAAGGTTGAAGCAACCCTGTTGGAACTTGATGCTCAGCCTTCACCCTCTGACAAGTAAGATATTTAGATACAAACTCTGCTATGTCTCTCTTCATGCCTGACCACCAATAAAGCTGCTTCAAATCATGATACATCTTAGTACTCCCAGGATGCATAGCAAAAACCGACTGATGTGCTTCTTCTAAAATAATCTGTCTCAATCTTGCATTATCAGGAACACACAATCTATTTTTGAACGAAAGGTTACCATTACTTCTCACAAGAAAATCTCGGCTCTCCCCATTTTGGCAATCTGACACCATCTTCTGAATTTTCTCATCAGTCAATTGAGCCTCTTTAATCTGATCCAACAACACCAGTCTCAAATGCAGCTGAGCCAACAATGCACCATCATCACATGATTCAAAACTAGCATGCAACGCTCTCAACTCAACAAGCAACGAGAGCGAATAAGCAGTCAAACCTGCTAAAGACTTCCGACTCAAGGCATCCGCAACAACATTCTCCTTACCAGGATGATAATCAATCAAACAGTCATAGTCTTTAATCAATTCCAACCATCGTCTCCGACGAAGATTCATCTCCCTCTGAACACCCAAATATTTCAAACTTTTATGATATGTATAAATAAAACACTTCTCTCTATACAAGTAGTGTCGCCAAATCTACAAAGCAAACACTATAACTGCCAATTCCAAATCATGTGTCGGATAATTAAGCTCATGCGGCTTCAACTGCCGAGAAGCATAAGCTATGACTTTACCTTCCTGCATCAAAACACAACCTAAACCATTATGTGAAGCATCACTGTAAATCACATATGGTTTATCTTCCACAGGCAAAGTAAGAATAGGAGCTTGAGTCAACATCTCTTTCAACTGCTCAAAGCTAGCTTGACACTGATCTGTCCACACAAATCTAACTCCCTTTCGAAGTAATATGGTGAGTGGAGTAGCTATCAAAGAAAAACCTTTCACAAAGCGTCGATAATAGCCTGCCAAACCCAGAAAACTTCTGACTTCAGTTACAGACTTTGGTGAACCCCAATTCAAAATGGCCTCAACTTTACTCGGATCAACTCTAATACCATCTGCTGAAACTATATGACCCAGAAAAGTCACTTGATCAAGCCAAAACTCACACTTCGACAGCTTAGCATACAATTGCTTCTCTCTCAAAGTCTGCAACACAATCCGTATATGCTTATCATGTTCCTCTTCATTACGTGAATACACCAAAATATCATCAATGAAAACCACCACAAACTGATCTAGGTAGGGCCTAAACACCCTATTCATCAAATCCATGAAAGCTGCAGGTGCATTCGTCAATCCAAAAGGCATCACTAAAAACTCATAATGCCCATACCTTGTGCGGAAAGCTGTCTTAGGAACATCTTCAGCTCTGACCCTCAACTGATGGTACCCTGATCTCAAATCAATCTTAAAGAAAACTGCTACTCCCTTTAATTGATAAAAGAGATCATCAATCCGAGGCAAATGATACTTATTCTTAATAGTCACCTTGTTCAATTACCTATAATCAATGCACAACCTCAAAGTACCATCTTTCTTCTTTACAAATAAAATAGGAGCTCCCCACGGAGAAACACTAGGGCGAATAAACCCTTTATCCAACAATTTCTGCAACTGAACCTTCAACTCTCTCAACTTAGCAGGTGCCATTCGATAAGGAGTAATAGATATGGGAGTAGTACCAGGCAACAAATCGATACCAAACTCAACCTCTCTCTCAGGGGGTAACCCTGGCAACTCCTTAGGAAACACATATGAAAATTTCACAACTGTGGGTATACTATCAAGTTGAGAACCCACTACTCTAGTATCCACAACATGAGCAAGATAAGCATCACACCCTTTTCTAATCAACTTTCTAGCTGCAAAAGCTGACACAAACAAGGATGCAAGTTGTCTCTGCTCACTAGACACCATCACACTTCTACCATCACCGGTTTTTAAAGTAACACACTTCTTTTGACAATCTACCACAACTCTATGCTTAGACAACCAATCCATGCCTAAGATCAAATCATACTCCTTAAAAGGCATTTCAATTAAATCCCCCTAAAATTCCTCACCTTGTACCACAACTGAACTATCTCGGTGCACCTTGCTAACAACCACACTATGCCCTAAAGGATTTGTCACCAAGACATCAAATCCTAGGGACTCAGTATGCAATTCAGACACAGGCAAGATAGATGCACTTATGTATGAATGAGTAGATCCTAGATCAATCAAAGCAAGAACTGAAATGCCAAATAAAGAAAATGTACCAGCAATGACTGCTGAAGCATCTGGCTGCCTCTGCATCACATACACTCTTTGAGAAGACCCAGCCTCATCTGGCCTACTGCCTCCGGATGTAGAGCCTCCTCTCTGACTGATCCCAGGTCGACCACCTCTACTGAAACCTCTGCCCCCTCGACCACCTCAGCTAACACTAGGTCGAGAAGCTGCAGTATCAGTCTGTCTATCCTCCTGTAGCTCAGGACAATCTCTAATGAAATGGTCAGGTGATCCACATTTAAAACACACAGCTGATCCACCAATCTTCCAACAAACACCCCCATGTACCCTACCACAATAGACACATGTAGGTGGAGTAGACCTCTGAATCACTGGAGTCGGAGCACTAGCTACAGAAACTGTAGGTCTCGGTCTTTGCCTCTGATACTGAACTGACCTGCCCGACTGCCTCTGGCTCCTACTGATCCTCAGAATAAAACTTCCTCTTCCTCTCTTCATAGATGAAGACCCCGCCTCAAACTGAGGTCTCATAACTCTGGTCTCCTCCTCAATAGCAGCTACTGCAATACCCTGTGCTCTCTCAACACTTCTAACTGCTGCAACCAACTGAGAAAAATCTTAGTACCGAGAACCAGCCATAATACACATAATAGAGGGCCTCAACCCCTCCTCAAACCTTCTACACCGGTCAATCTCATCAGAGATAATTCCTCCGGCATAGTGACTCAACCGGATGAATTCTACCTCATACTCTGTCACAGTCCGGTTATCCTGTCTCAGATTCAGAAATTCCATCTTCTTAGCATCCTTATACTCCCTTGGGGTATATTTCTGCTCAAACTCCCGCAAAAAATCACCATAAAGCAAAGTCGGTGGATCATCCATAGCATGAGGAACTGTCTTCCACCAATCATAAGCATCCTTCTGCAATAAGGATCTAGCATAATCAAATTTCTCTTCAGGAGTAGCTTGCAACTGGATAAATACCCTATGTACCCTATCTAACCACTACTCAGCTACTGCAGGATCTGTAGTGCCCAAGAAATCTTCAGTCCCATACTTTCTCAATTTATCATAATGTCTCACTGGCACTTGAGGCTGTGGTGGCGGTGGTGGCTGCACCGGAGCTTGCCTCATCAATTCTACCATATGTCTTAGCCACACTGGCGGAACCTCATCAGCAGCTGATCTCTCTGGCACAAGAGTAGGTGCCTCACTAGCTCTCTCAACCCTAGCTCCATCTCTACCCTCTTCAGGAGCTACACTCTCAGCACTACATTCTATAGACTGACGTGAATGAGACGCCATCACTATCTATGTCTGCAAACACAGCAGAATATACCTCATTAAAGATCAAAGACTGCTAATACCAAAACATGTATCTTATTTAAAAACCAACTTTTAAAATCAAAATATTCTTTTTCTTACAATTTACCTAGGTTGAGAATCTCAAACCTAGGCTCTGATACCAAAATAATTGTAACACCCCTATACCCCGTATAGGCACACTACATACCACCATATCTGTAATATACGTATACTGAATATAGGAATGCTACGGTTTACTAAACAAACCACTCATTCCTTTTAATAATAATATGAGAAAACTTGAAAACATTCAAATCATATTATAAAGTACAATAGATGAAACATTTATGCGATACGCAGCGGAAAAATATAATGGTATTTACAAATACATATACATATCAAAATCCATGTTTTACAAAACATAAAATTTATACATGTTTGGCAGTTTGTCTTTGATCATTAAGCCCTCTATCAATGCTTCATAATCTAAACTCAACTTGGTCTAACTGAGCTCTCTAGTTCTATCCTGTCACCTGCGCGATGAACCACAATCGCGCTAAGCCAACGGCTTAGTGGTACAAACCACAATAACAATATGCTATAATGCAATGTCAATGTCATACTTTCAACAATAAAGACAATATTCATAAATGGTATATTAATATTTTCCATAACACTACATTCCATTATTTTATTCAATTGTTTCGCCATTCATGAATCACATTGAAGCAAAGACAAGCATGGGCCCAAAAGACACTAATATGTTATTCAAAGTTCAGAGTTACTGCTTTGGTCCATAATCACAATCATCAATACATTTATCCATGGATAATCAACTAGATTTGAGCTTACGACCCAGTCTTTTCACCCCAAAAACATCACATTTCACATTTTTCAGCTGGACTCGGCTTACGACCCGGTCTTTTCACCTATCCAGCAATTCATAAGCATGCCGCCAAACTCAGAACTCTGAAAATTGAATAATATATTAAGCACACAATTATTTCATTTATCTCTTTATCAATCTCTTTCTCAATTCGTTTCTCATTTCATTTCTCATTTCATATTCCATAATCAAATAGGCAACCATGCCCCAATTATTTCATTTGTACTATCACAGCCAACAACAATGGCTTCACATTTCATCATATCTCAATTCACATTGAAGCAATTCATAGCATAAATCAAATGTATTAACAATGTAATAATTTACTTAACACATTCACAATCAAATGTATTGAATCTTAAAATCATATGAATGTATGCAATCATGCAAGTTTGTACTTACCTCAAGAGCAACTCACTCCACACCAAACTCCTCTTCCAAGAATCTTTCAACACTTGGATTATGGCAACTCAACTTTCTTCAAAATCTAAACCAAAGGTAATCATACATACTCACTTAGAGATACACATAAGATAATAAAGCTAAGAACCAGCTAGGGCAAACTCTAAACATGACATGCTCAACAACACGGGCGTGTCCCTGACCGTGCCCTAACTCCACAACACAGAAGCTTTGACATGCTTAGAACCACGGGCGTGTCACTGAACGTGTAATACATTCTGTCTCACAGAAAATATTGACACGTCTAACAACACGGGCGTGTTCACGGCCGTGTCAATCATTCACCCACACAGTAGCTATGACACGCTCAGTGACATGGGCGTGTCACTGCTCATGTCACCCATCCAAGAACACAGAACTATTGACACACCCAAAGACCTGGCCGTGCTCATGGGCGTGTCAGGCAAAAAAATACAGATTCCGGCAACAACAACAACATATCCAACAAACCTCTTACTTCCACCATTATCCACTCCAAACCAACTTAACTAAACACGCACAAAAACCATAACAAACTTGCAAAAACACCAAAACAACTCAAAACATACATCAAACACAAATCATAATTATCACCACAAACCCAAAACACAACCACAACACTTTCTCTTCCAACAAACTTACTTTTTTCTTCAATCCAACCCCAAAATCCAAAATCAATTAAACCAAACACTCTTAAATACATCACAATCAAACAAACACATATCAACCACAACCTCAACTCACAAACTCAAAGAAAATCAAAGAATCAAGTGGAAAACTTACCAAAGATGAAGAAACTATTAAATTTCCAACTTGATCACTTGAAAACTTCCTTCAATCTTGAGTTTGGAAGATCAAATCTCTCTTTTGCTCTCTTGCTATGGAGTGCTGGCCAAACAAAGAAAAGAAAAGGAAAGAAAATGAGCCACGAAGAAGAAAGAAGGAAAGAAGAAAACAAAGAAAGCAAAGTCAACTCTCTTTCTCAAAACCCTCTCCACCAAGCAATATACAATAAAATAATCCAAAATATCTCCATCCACTTCCACTCACTCTTATTCAAATTAATTAATTCCTTTGACCCTTCATACATTGACTTGTATATGTTGTATATATCCCAATATATACAACATATACACTCTACTCAAAACCTCTTCTCTTACCACTAAAATAAATACACTTAATCCAAATACAACAATAAATACTCCAAAACTTTTAGGGTATACTTTGAGATATTACATTTAGGCCTTGTTTGTTCTATAATTTATCATGATATGCTATAGTATTTGTATAATTTAGGGTGTGTTAATTTTTATTATAGATTTTTTATTTTTATTTTTTAAAATCAAAAATTATTTTTAGTTTTTATTTTATATTTTTTAAAAAATTATTTTATGTTTTTGAAAACTATATATTATAATTATTAAAATTTTAATTATTAAAAAATAAAAAATAAATAAATATAAAAGATAATATCAAAAACTAATTTTTATTATAATTTTTTTATTGATATAAAATGTCTTATAAAAAAAATATATTGATATATAGTATATTCTGAAAATCAAAATATTCAAAACCATATTTTATAGGTTACGTAGTTAGTTTAAAATAATTTTTTATTTAATTAAAAAAATTTAAAATTTAATGATATTATCTATTTTTTTTCATAAAAAAGCTAAAAATAAAAAATAAAAATCACCCCCAATATGCTCTTAATTATTATTTATTTTGATTTCTATTCTTATAATTTGAAAATTATGAATTTTTAAACCATTAATTCAATAGTTTTTCATAATTTTATAATTTTATTTTTAAAAAATTTTTAAAATAAAATTTTTAGATATCAAATATATGTTAATAAATAATTTTTCATCCCCATAACATATTAAAATTTTAAAAATATTATTAAATTAAATAAAAATATTTTTAATTAATTATATAATATCATATTATTTTTTTTAAATCCAAATAAAATCTTAATAAACAATAAAGTGTTTTATACTGTAATTACTCATTGTATGTGTGTTTGTGATTTGCGTTAGAAGCTAACCGGGCCAACTCGCATTAATTGTAGTATAAAACTTGATGTTTTTGCTAATAAATCCGTGAAATTGCCTTATGAATTGGAAACCAAGCAATTTTTTCATATAGGCAATTTCGTTTTCAAGTGATAACGACTTTTTTTTTTCTGTTGATTTTTTTTAAAATCGAACTCAATTTTTATTATTCGGTATCAAACTCGTTTGAGGTGTTAAAATTTTGAGTTGTTATTACTTTAAATTTAAGAGCTAGTGGGTGATACTGATAGTTTTTTTTTTTTTTTAATTTATAACTATTAAAATCAATCCACGTAATTGATGAAATTAAAATTGAGATTAATTGGTTATTTAAAAAAAACTAAATTAATCAAGAAAAAAAATAATATTTTTATTTTTATTTTTATATAAAATATATAAATTATGGCCTTCTATACAAAAATTGAAGCGATAATAAATTAGAAATATAATCATTAGCTTTTGATTTCTTTTTATGAAATAACTTTTATTAAAAATTTAAGATTTGGATATTCAGTGGTTAGCTTTTTTAAATGAATTTTTAAAAAATATCATAAAAAATAAAAATATTTTTAAAAATATATTCGTTTCAATCTCAATTTTAAGAATACACTTTTTTGAAATTTTAAATTTAGAAATATTATTTTTAAAGGTTATTTTTTATATATTTATTTAATATATTAAATATATTAAATATATATTTCATTTAAAAGATATACATTAAATATATTAAAAATATTTAAAAAAAATTAAAATATATGCTAAAATATAATTTTTCTCTTTTTAATTCTAAAACCTTTTTGTTAGAACCGGACCAGAATCCAAGATGTCAAGCCCAAAAGGCCACCTGGTCCTATCCCTATCTCTAAGATAGATATAGTTACATGATCACAAAATGTACATGTGGAGCTCCCTCGTACGTCTCTTCGTTCTAAAAAGTTATTTCCTATAATTTATAATTTTTTTTTTACGAAATATTATTTTAAGTAAATAATTATAATTTTTTTTAAATTTTATATATTATATTAATTATTCTCTGTATTTTTAATATTTAATTTTTATATCTCTATTTTTAAAAATTAAATTATTTAATCTTTTTATTAATATTTTTATTCTAAAAATATGAGTCAACTACTTTAATATTATAAAATAATTTCTTTATTCTTTATTTATATATACATATTATTATTTATTAAATCATACTTATTTTTAATTTTATTTATATTTTTATAAATAATTTATTTTAATTTTATAAATATTATTAAAAAATAATTTTAAATAATACGAATAATATATTTTATTATTTTATAGACAATACATATATATTATTTATTTTAATTTTATAAATATTGTTAACAAATAATTTTAAATAATATGAATAATGTCTTTTATTATATTGCAAACGATCTATATATAAAATAAAATTTTAAATAAAATAAATTTAATAAATAATAAAAATAAATATATATAAAGAAAGAGTAAATAATTTATTTTATAATATCAAAGTAGTTGACTAATGATTTTATGATGAAAATATTGACAAAATAACTAAATAATTTAATTTTTAAAAATATAGAGATGTAAAAAATTAGATGTTGAAAATATAGAGATTGACTAATGTAATTTATAAATTTTTAGAGACTCCATAATTATTTAGTATTTATTTTATTTGTAGTCTGTTTAACTCTAAACAAATTGAAATTTTCAAAAATAGAACATTAAAGCATAAAAACTAAATAGGCATATAAGAACCGGATAATCAAGCTCATTCCCTTCTTTAAAAGCATAAAATATTGCAATACCAAGATCAATATTTAGTAAGAAATGAGCTTAAAAAATAAAAATTCAAAATAAAACTTACATTTAGAGTTCCCTTTCGTCGTTATCACTATCCATTTTTTTTGCTGCTTTCAAATGCTTCAAATTAATATTTCAGGTTGGAGTAGAAGAATTGGCGATGGGGCGATCACAATTCACGGCGGCCGTTCTTTATTATAAGTAGGTTAGAGAGAGAGTGGTATGCGACAGACTAAAGAAAATGTTGAGTTGATATTTATGTTCGTATGGTTTAGATCAAAATGAAGTTTGATCGAGCGGTTTAGATTGATAGGAGTAAGTTTCAATTTTCAAGTTTATTCCTTTTTATTTTAATTTTTTTTGAGATTATCTAGCTTAATTTTATTAATTACTATAATTACGCTCCCATATTATTTTTAAAATATATATATGGCTAAATAATTATGAAAATTTTAAAATTTTATAAATTACATTAGTCAGTTTTTATATTTTTAATATTTAATTTTTGTATTATTATATTTTTAAAAATTAATTTATTTAGTCATTTTATCAATATTTCATCATAAAATTATTAGTCAACTGCTTTGATATTATAAAATAACTTATTTGCTTTTTTTTATAGATATTTATTTTTATTATTTATTAAATTTATTTTATTTTAAATTTTATTTTATATATAAATTATCTGTAAAATAATAAAAAATATTATTAATATTATTTAAAATTATTTTTAGTAATATTTATAAAATTAAAATAAATAATATATATGTATTGTATGTAAAATAATAAAAAATATTATTCATATTATTTAAAATTATTTTTTAATAATATTTATAAATTTAAAATAAATTATTTGTAAGAAATATAAATAAAATTAAAAATAAGTATGTCTTAACAAATAATAAAAAAAATATATAGGAAGAATAAAAAAATATTTTATAATATTAAAGTAGTTGATTAATATTTTTAGGGTGAAAATATTAATAAGGGAATTAAATAGTTTAATTTTTAAAAATAAAAAAATAAAAAAATTAAATGTTAAAGGTATAAAAAGTGATTAATATAATATATAAAAATTCAAAAATTTTATAATTATTTAACTTGTTATTTTTTTTATTTTATTTAAGAATAATATTTCATAGTATTTTTAAAATTTGAGAGGGTAATAAATTCAAACATCGAACAAACAGGGTCCACGTGGGAAAGCGAAAATAACAAACAAGCAATAGAAACTTTACAAAATTAAAATAAAAAATTTGAAAAAATAAAAATATTTATTATATTTTATTTGTAATTAATAGTTTACAGTTAAAAAAGAAAGCTTTTTTAATTTCACTCTGGTGTCAATGCCGCTGATTTCTCGGCAATGTCGCTCTCCTCCTCCCCAATCTCCATTAGCCGAGCAATATTGATCTTCCAGGCGCAAGCCATGCTCTTCTTTTCTTCATTTTTGTTCCCTTTCTAAACAATTAAAATCCATTTCCTCTGTCTTCTTCTGTTTCGACCCTGGCAATCAATTCTTATCTGCTAAGTACCGCTAATGGCAGCTCGCAAGCTCAATACAACAACAATAATCATTGTATAATAGAGAATTATAAACAGAGACAAAAAGTACTATAGCAGGTTTTTTTTAATTCTTTTTTTATTATATATTTATATAGATACACAGATAAATGAGCAAATACTTTTTTTTTTTTTACTTTCAATTTTGGAAATCGTTGATGCGAGCTTGGTTTGGTTTTTTCGATCTGTGTAGGTTTTATGTTCATAATGTTAATAGGAGATCGTATGATATTGGGTGGATTGGCGTTTATTGATTTTCGTAAAAGTAATTTTGCTGTTTGATCTGCGATTGTGAATGTGGTTAACGTTGATGGAAATAAGGGTTTTGATTGATCAGGTATAGATGTATAGTTCAATTTGTTCTTTTGGAGTTCTAGCTGTATATTATTGTATAGTGAATTTTGGAAATTTTAGGGATTTTTTTTTGTGTTATTGGATTGTAAATGTGCTGGGTTTGATTTAGGTCGAAGTGATAGGTTTGTGGAGATTTCATCTATATTAATTTGATTTTAAAGTTAGGAATTATTAATTTGATATTGCGAAAGTTGAATTTCATTGCTATAGTGTGCGAAAGTTGAATTTGAATCCATTTTGTGGAGATAAGGAGCTGGTTCTCTCTGTGTTATTAATTTGTTTGGTTGGAGAGGATAATAGTGCAAAAAAAAAAGGCAATGTTATTATGCTGTTAAATATGTCCAAGAACTTGGCTGATTCAATGACCAGTGAGATACCTAGTCCCACCAGTCAATGGGTCCAGCAACAGGGATTGGCATCTTTCGTTCCAAAGACAGGAAAAAATGTACATAATATATCTGTCCAGACAGGTGAGGAATTTTCTCTGCAATTTCTCCAGGATCATGTGACCACCAGGGGGATTCCCCCTTCTCCTCAGCTCAGTGCAGCTCAAGTTTGTGAAAATAGAATGGCACATATTAATGATCAAAACCATCAACGAGGATATGAGGATCTTGCTCATATACTTGGGTTGAGGAGAATGGATTCTGAGACTGCTGATTATGTTTCTGATTTTGTGTCTGCAAAAGGATCTTTAAAGGGGACTGAAAGTGGGGCTTGTGTTGACAAGCTAAACAGGCTGAACACAGAAGATGGTGATATTGTCCATAAATCAGGGAAGGCTTCGGGCGAATTGAATAGTGATAGGGATGCTAGTTTGGGTCCATCTACTGCATCCATTCATGTACTAGAATCCCCTTCTTATAGTAACTTTGATGTGCTAAATAATTCAGATAGATCTCAACCTGGAAAGATGAAGTTCCTTTGCAGTTCTGGTGGTAAAATTTTGCCAAGGCCTAGTGATGGCAAGCTCAGATACGTCGGAGGGGAGACCCGCATTGTTTCCATTTCTAAGAATCTTACATGGGAAGAACTTGTCAAGAAAACTAATGGTATTTGCAACCAACCTCACTCCATCAAGTATCAGCTTCCAGGTGAGGATCTTGATGCTCTTATATCTGTCTCTTCTGACGAAGACCTTCAAAATATGATTGAGGAGTACCATGGGCTTGAAAGGCTTGGGGGTTCTCAAAGACTCCGAATATTTTTGATTCCTTTGTGTGAATCTGAAAACTCATCATCTTTTGAGGCAACAACCATCCAACAAAACAGCCCCAACTATCAGTACGTTGTTGCTGTAAATGGGATCTTAGATCCTAATCCTAGGAAAAACACGGGTGGGCAGGCTTCAGCCGGTGAAGTAAGTCAACCTGGAAGCATTTCTGATCACAATTTGGGCTTCCGCAAACATTGTCCATCTCCTCTTTTAGAGATGAAAGGTGGTTTTAATGCTTTTAATCCTCCTATATTTTTTAATGAAACCAACAATATGATCAGATCTCCCAATCAGTCTCCTCCTATTTCTCCAGTTCCTCTACAGCATCAAGATTCTAGGAATTCTCATACAAAATTGCTTGGTGATAAGTCCAGTGTCGATAGCAGTAGTTCCTTTATTTCAGCTCAGTTGCCGTCTGAGAATTGTAGCACTTCTTCTATTTGCAAACAACCCTCCCAAGGGTTGGGTGCTTTCACAAACCATCATCATCCTTATGTTGATATTGTTCACCAACAACATGGAGCCCATTCCCAGAACCATAACCCTGGCACACAACTTGCAACCCCTTCAGTTTTTCATCTGAATGAAGGTAATTTTGATGATTTCTCTTTTCAGAGGCCTATGAATAAGGAAAGGGCATTCCACTCTGAGAAACCTCTCTCTGGCCTGGAAGATCCTATGGGTCTGCTATCAGAATCTGTAGACTCCATTGATTCTTATCATGGAATACCACATGCGTTTTCTGATTCAAAGCTACAAGAGCATGGGGGATTGTCAGCTTACTGTTCACAAGAGGGAATGAGTCTGTCGTCTCCCTTGTACTTTGCCAAGACACAGTTATCTTCACTGGTCTCTAGTTCTTCACGAGAAAAGGCAGTGCAGCTTCATGATAATGTTAATTTTGTGAATCCTACTCTACAAAATAAGTTATTGGACACTGAGACTTCTAGGTCACATGGCAGGCTGGATTTGCTGAATGTTTCTTCATGCTCAAAATCAACAGGAAGGAATGAACATATTCAGAAAGCTACCACCAATGCTGTTGAGCAATACCAAATTACAAAACATTGTGAACAAAATCTGTCTTCTTTGGAAATGATGGATACAGTTGACAGAAGTAATCCATCTTTTCAGCAAGGTGAAAAGCCTTGTGAAGAGAAATCACCAGCTGTTGTCATGGAATATGAGAACAAATGTGAGGATTGGCTCCCTGCACCCCCAGCAATTGATTTCAAACCTTCTGTAAACAAGTTCATGGAGGACTTCCCCAACTATCAAGCTTCTTCTGATCTCCTAGTGATGGACCAAAGGATTACTTATAGTCAATATGATAGTTTATGTGAAATAGAAAATAGTGAGCGGGGAAGCAATGTCCCTAGGACCAGCATTCCAGAAGATGAGTTGTTTAACTATGGCAAGCAACAGCCTCAGGGTGAAAATTCTCTGGTTGATATTTTTCCTGAACTAGCACAAGTTCAACCTGTTGAAAGTCGAAACGGTATGGATAGCAAAGACACCTTGCTGATAAACTCAAGAGACCCATCTAAAATTTATGATGACACCTCTTCAAATACAAAATTGCATGTGAATGATTTCCATGCCACAACTAATAATGCCACTAAAGATGCTTTGTGTGAAAGAAAGGTCTGTCAACTTGTTGAGAGGTGTGGAAGTCTCTTTGGTCAAAAGGGTGAGAAGTTGGGTTTTAGAGGATCTTCTGATGGGAAGTTAAATGTTGGGGATTCAATGTTAGCTCAAACAGAATCATCAAGTAAAAATAAAGATGCAATAGTAGTTCAAACAGAATCATCAAGTAAAAATAAAGGTGCAATGTTAGCTCAAACAGAATCTTCAAGTAAAAATGAAGATCGAAATCAGCTGGAGCCCTTGTTAACTGTGTCAGATGTTACTGATAATGTGTCTCTTACTGTTCAAACTTCCCATGCAGTTGCTCCACATGCTGCCGACTCATTCAGCTGCGATTTCAAAACCCCTACAGCAATTGATGCAGGGGGCATTCCACCACATGCTGCTGTGTATGTTACTGACCCAACCAGCAGTGACTTTGTGGCTCCTAGCACAATGCAGACTAAGAGTATCATCCCACATGTTCATCCACCTGTTGCCAATCCAACCAGTAGTGATTTTATATCACCTGATGCAGCAGTATCTGAAAGTATCATTCCAGAAACTGAGTTCGAGGTAAAAGTTATTTTATGCAAGTATTTATCTAGTGTTATGATTCATATGTTTGCTTCTAGGTGTAACATGAACCTTTTCTTTCTTTGTAGGACACAAAAGATGATGATGGAAATAAGGATAAATCTTTTAGTGATGCAGCGATAGCTGAAATGGAAGCCAGCATCTATGGCTTGCAGGTATGTGCAGCATTTAAAATTATCTGGTTGCAAATTCTTATTTTTTTTTTTTGAACATGTTTTATTGAAGAAGTACAATTGTTCTGATGCTTGGGACAAATAAATTTGTCTATCTTTAACTTATTCTCATCATAGGGCTAAAGATACAAATTTCTGTAGGCTACAAAATTCTGTAGACTAAGTTGTCTGTTTTTGTGATTTGCAATTAAAGACATCTTGGTAACTGAACCTTCTAACAATAGGATTGCATAACAAATCCCATCTATTCTGAGTCATATTTTGACTTTTGTTGTGCCTGATAACTTGTGAAAATTATTTGCAAAATAGAGTAAAAATTAGGTATCTTGTTGCTGTTCTATCACTCAAATCAGAGATTTTGAGAAGGATGCGATTTTTCAACTATCAATTGGCTAGTGACTTGTGTGAACAAAGATGATGATGAATGATGCATAGTTGACAAGCTCTATATGCAACTTCCCTTGATGTGTTGATGGAGTCATTATTAGCTTACACATTTATGGGACATCCTATTGACTATCCTAAAATTCTGAACTTTTTCCTTAATTTTACCTTGTTATGTGTATTTATCATTTGTGAGTTAAGATAGTTGTACAGATGGAAGTCCATTATTGTTTATGACAAAAAAGAAAGGCAATGGAATTTTGACTTCATCTTATGATGAAAGTTTGGCTCCGTTGGATGGACAGTTAATTTTACTTTTGCTGGTTAGATGAGTCCCTGCCAATTTGGTCTTTGCCTAAATCCTAGTCTTGCTGCCTTTATCATGCATTTATTGAAGTTATTATGCTTCAATTAGGTTCTATTTGCAACTGAAGTTTCCTACACTGTAATACAGATTATAAAGAATGTTGATCTTGAAGAACTGATAGAATTGGGATCTGGTACGTATGGCACAGTGTACCATGGAAAATGGCGTGGAACAGATGTTGCCATTAAAAGAATTAAAAAGAGCTGCTTTTTGGGGAGATCATCAGAGCAAGAACGTTTAGTGAGTTTCGTCCTATATATTTTCTTATCAGTGTTTTCTTCTTCCCAATCCTTTTCCCAGTGACAAATGTGGAACTCTTTCCTATTTGGATGGCCAGTGAATGATTCACAACATGTTCTCAAACATGTTTCTAATTCTGATTATTTTGCATCAATATTTATGTAGCAGGTGTATGATGTCCATTCTATGTTATACAATGGGTTTGCACGGTAGTTAAAGTTTAACAATCAGATTGGCCATTAGATGAGGAGAACAATTAAAATTGATAGAGATTAACTTATTAAGTTGGTTATTCTCCTTGAACTGCTGTTCTCTTGGACCCGTTATTTGTCAGTTATCTGACGTGAAAGATTTGCTCTACTTCCCATTTTCCTTTTTTAAAGATTTTAAATGTTTTGTTATTATAAATATGCTCACTTCTTAAGTATGGTTTTAAAAACTATTTTTTTTCTTTTGTGTGTTCCTTAGTGTTTCTTGTATAAAGATGTTTTGAAAAATTTAGAAGTTTGAATTGCTTCTGTTCATAACTTTTGGCTATATACACAGAGGAATAAACAATTTTTGCTAGGAGAGAGCTGCCTAAAATTCTAGGAACATAGGTAGCATATCAAGTATCCACATGATGGTTACGAGTGAGAGAACACATGATCTGATTGGTGGGGAAGCCCATGGATAGGGTTGAACCCTGATGGTGTTTAATATAAAAGGTAAATGATTGATTTCTACCAGTGGTTTGGTAAGTAAATTGATTTTGGTTATATATGGTACTTGAATGACAAAGAAGAGATAGGAGGAGGGATTCTGTTATGATCCCGGGTTACGGATCTGATTATGGGTCTATGGGTTAAGGGTGTGGATGGTGTTTGAGTGGCTGGGTTGAGGGTTTTCTTTTTACGACCTATGGTGACTGTAGTTCAGGCTCTAAAGAGGGAACCTGGAACCTCTTGAGACTAAAGTGCTCAAAGACTTGAATGATTTTGAAGCATTTTCTTCTCATTGATGTTCTTGTTTAAATACAGAAGTGAGGCATAACTACCTCCTACATCAAAGGAGTAATACTTCTAAGTGGAGGAACGCCCTCCTCAACTAGAAACATGAAAAGAAAGTGGAGGAACTTCCTCCTACAAAATAGGAATCACAAAACAAAAGAAATAACTGGATGCATAAAGAAACTGAAATAGTTGAATGAGTCAACTCCATATGGCAGTTAGTTTAGGAGTTCAATGCGTGGTTGTTTGGTCTTGAGCCCATGAGTGAAACGTGTGTAGACTTGCAGAGGCTTAGTAACATTACTGCCCATCCCCAAAGGGCGCTTGTCCTCAAGCGCAAATTCAGGATACCTGACTAAAAAATCTTGAGCATTCTCCCATGAAGCATTTGCTGGAGAAGAATTACACCAATGGACTAAAATCTCAAGTTGTCCGCCCTTAACACGCTGATCTAAAATAGCCAGAGGTTGAAAAGGAACATCTGGTGGAGTTGGTGGCAGCACTGGAGTACAAGAATCTTGTCCTTCATGATAACGCTTGAGGGTGGAAACATGGAAAACAAGATGCAACTTTGAGTCTGCAGGTAAGTCTAGCTTATAAGCCATGGAATCGATTCGCTCAAGTATCACAAAGGGTCCATAAAACTTGGCTGAAAGTTTCTGACTTCTTTTAGCAACTGAACTCTGACGATAAGGTTGTAGACGAAGCAGAACCTTATCACCAAACTGAAATTCCAAGTGATGGTGAGATTGGTTATAGCCGTGCTTCATTTTTTTGTTGTGCTCGCCGCAGGTTTTGTCAAAGCAGGTGCAGCATCTCATCCCTGGTTTTAAGAGCAGTGTCCACAGCCTCCATGGAAAAGCTACTGGGCAGATATGAAAGCAACCGAGGAGGAGGACGGCCATAAATTGTTTCAAAAGGAGTGGACTTGAGAGCTGAATGGTAGCTTGTATTGTAGCAGAATTCAGCCCAAGATAGCCAATCAATCCACTTGTTTGGTTGAACACTTGTGAAGCAACGAAGATACATTTCAATGGTACGGTTAACGACCTCCGTTTGGCCATCCGACTGTGGATGATAAGCTGAACTGAAACACAATTTGGTACCACACAAACGGAATAATTCCTTCCAAAACGAACTAGTGAAAGTTACATCTCGGTCACTAACCATAGTCTCCGGCAACCCATGTAATTTAAAAATGTTGTTAAAGAAGGATCGAGCAACACTTACAGCTGTATATGGATGAGATAGAGCAACAAAATGGCTATATTTTGAAAATATGTCGATGACCACCAACAACACATTCTTCACTCGGGAAGTAGGAATTCCCTCTATGAAGTCGAGGGAAATATCAACCCAAACTTGATTTGGAATTGGGAGAGGTTGAAGGAGACCTGCTGGCTGGAGTGTTTATGTTTTGTGCCGTTGACAGGTTTCACAGGCTCGAATAAAATCCCGCGCACTCTGCTTTAATTCTTGCTAATAAAAGTCCTGAGTAATTCTGTACATCGTTTTTTTGATAACCTTCATGACCTTGGTTATGGAGAGCACTAACCACAGTTTGAATGGATAGAGAATTTTGGGGAAGATAAACTCTATTGTTGTAAAATGGTAACCCCTACTTAAAACTCCACTTATTTATTACTGTGCCATTGTTGATTGCAGAGATTAGTTGCTGGACCTCCTCAGAATCACGTTGTTCTCTTTGGATTTCATCAAACAGGCTCAGTTGTGGCATAGAAATTGCCGTGAGAACAGATTGATCGACATCTCGTTGGGACAGAGTATCAACAACAGTATTGTGTTTACCAGCTTTGTATTCAACTTTAAAACAAAAAGCCATAAGTTTACTGACACAATGTTGTTGAGGAGATGAGAGAGAACGTTGTTCCAACAGAAACTTCAAGGTGTAGTGGTCTGTTCGGACAATGAATTTGCGACCCCAAAGATATGAATGCCAGTGTTTAATAGCTTTAACCAAACCACTCAACTCTTTTTCATATGCTGGAAGGCTTTGATGTCGTAAGGCCATTGATCGACTGAAATAAGCCACCGGTTTAATTTGCTGTAACAGAACTGCTCCAATTTCTGTATCTGAAGCATCACATTTAATAATAAATGTTAGCTCAAAATCTGGTAGAATCAAAATTGGAGTTGTCATCATAGCCGTTTTCAATATTTCAAAAGCAGTAATAGCCTCCTCAGTCTAGCAAAAAGAATTCTTTCATAACATAGCCGTGAGAGGAGCGGCTATGATGCCATAGTTCTGCACAAACTTTCGGTAGTAACCAATTAGCTCTAAAAATCCCCTTAAGCCACGAATAGTGTTGGGCTTGGGCCACTCCATGATTGCTGAAATCTTGGACTGGTCCACCTGCACTCCATCTTGCTAAATGATGTGACCCAAATAAGAAACTTGAGTCTGAGCAAAAGTACACTTGGAGTGTTTGAGGAATAATTTGTTCTGCGTCAACAGCTGGAACACTAGACGCAAATGGCGAAGATGTTCTGCCCATGTTTGGCTGAAAACCAAAATATCATCAAAGAAAACTAGGACAAATTTCCTTAAGTAAGCTTGAAATACCTCATTCATTAAGGCCTGGAAGGTTGAAGGGGCATTGGAGAGTCCAAGCGGCATCACCAAAAACTCAAAGTGACCGTGATGTGTCCGGAATGCAGTTTTCTCAATATCCAAAGAATGCATGGCAATTTGGTAGTATCTGGACAAAAGATCTAGTTTTGTGAAGAATTTGGCTCCTCCTAACTCTTCTAGTAACTCATTGATTATCTGAATAGGGAATTTATCTTTGATGGTTTTGGCGTTTAATTCTCTGTAATCAACACATAAACGCCAAGAACCGTCTGCCTTTGAAACTAAGTCACTGGAGAAGAGAAAGGTGAATGACTAGGGCGAATTATGCCTTGTTGTAACATGGCAGCACACTCTCTCAATTTCATCTTTTTGTCCATGGGGATATCTATATGGCCGGACCACAACTGGCCTTGCTCCTGGTTCCAAGGGAATTCGATGATCACATGACCTGCTTGGAGGCAGCCCTGTTGGAGAACTAAATAAGGAAGCAAATTCAACCAATAATTCATGCAGTTGAGTGTCTGTGTCAGTGGATTTCTGTATAACTTTGAGTTCAGGCTGGTCTGTAGAATGTGATGAGTTTATGCCTCGCAATTCTATCAAATATCCCTGTTGAAAAAAAGACATACACATTATAACAAAATCCCAAAGAATGGGTCCCAATGTGCGAAGCCAATTAACCCCCAAAACCACATCAAAATCAGTTAGCGGCAGAACAAATAAATCCACAAAAAAGGAATTAGATTCCAGTAGAATCGGCATTCCCTTACAGATACCTGGGCTGCTGATTTGTTCCCCATTGGCAACATTAACTTTCAAGCCATTCTTCTCATTCACTTCAGCATCCAATTCAACTACCTTTGATGCAGGCACAAAGCTGTGAGTACTGCCAGAGTCAATTAGAACTAAAACCTTGCCACCATTCCAGCTGCCCAACAATCGCATGGATTGAGGGTTTCGAATTCCAGTAATTGCATGCAATGAAATCTCAGGTGGTAGTTCTAGATCCTGCTCATCTGAAAGTGTTTCACCTGCATCTTCCGTTTCTTCTAAATCGATCCAGAATAATTTTTTACACTGATGACCACGAACAAATGGCTCATCACAGTTAAAACATAACCCCTTCTTTCGCCTTTCATCCATTTTCTCTCTAGTCAATCGTTTCAATGAATTGTTCGTACAGAGTTCTGGAATAAAAGTGGAGCGTCGATTGTCCCTAGCAGCTAAGGAACGTGAGGACAGTTTACGTTCATACAGCCTGGACATGCTCATTGCATTCACCAAGTCCTTGGGTTGATGAAGTTCCACTTCCACAGCGATAGAATCTTGCAATCCGCTGAGATAAAGCTGAACCTTCTGGTGTTGTGTAAGGACACCAGCATGAGACACCAGAATTTCAAATCTGTTTTGATATTCCGCCACCGAGCCTGTTTGCTTCAGTTTTGCTAATTAGCCCAATTTATTGCTGCGGATTGGAGGACCAAAGCGAAGATTGCATTGATGTGTAAATTCTTCCCATGTCGGATCAGGAATGTCATCTAACAGTTGCATATACCACAATTGAGCAATTCCCTCTAAGTGATAAGAGGCTAAGCTCACTTTTTCTTTCTCAGGTGTCGATTGATGCCGGAAAAAGTGCCGACAAAGGCTAATCCAACCCAAAGGGTCTTCCAACCCATTGAAGCGAGGGAAGTCAAGTTTTATGAATTTTGGAATAATCGAGTTTCCTCTAGAATTTTCAGAAACTGTTGCACCAGAAATTCCCTTCTCTCTGTGTTTTTGCTTGACTTTCAGCACTTGAAGAAGTCAGCCCCTTCTTTGTGGATTCCAAGTCAAGAGACATGGCATCCAATTTGGCATGAAATTTCTCAACCTTCTCATTACGGGTCTGATTGGCCTGTTGCTTGGATAAGAGTAAATTGAAGAGTTTGGTAAGCTGGTCTTGAACAGATTCGCCCATAATTGTTGGCTCTGATACCAATTTGTTATGGTCCTGGGTTACGGATCTGGTTATGGGTTTGTAGGTTAAGAGTGTAAATGGTGTTTGAGTGGCTGGGTTGAGAGTTTTCTTTTTACGACCTATGGTGACTGTAGTTCAGGCTCCAAAGAGGGAACCTGGAACCTCTTGAGACTAAAGTGCTCAAAGACTTGAATGATTTTGAAGCCTTTTCTTCTCATTGATGTTCTTGTTTAAATACAGAAGCGAGGCATAACTACCTCCTACATCAAAAGAGCAATACTTCTAAGTGGAGGAACACCCTCCTCAACTAGGAACATGAAAAGAAAGTGGAGGAACTTCCTCCTACAAAACAAGAATCACAAAACAAAAGAAATAACTGAATGCATAAAGAAACTGAAATAGTTGAATGAGTCAACTTCATATGGCAATTAGTTTAGGAGTTCAATGCGTGGTTGTCTGGTCTTGAGCCCGTGAGTGAAACGTGTGTAGACTTGCAGAGGCTTAGTAACAGATTCACTTTCATTTTGAGTATGGTCGTCTATATTGATTTTCACTTTTCAATTATTGATGGCTCTTTTGTTTGTACTAGACAAAAGACTTTTGGAGGGAAGCACAGATCCTGTCAAATCTTCATCATCCAAATGTGGTTGCATTTTATGGGGTAGTGCCAGATGGGGCTGGAGGAACCTTAGCAACTGTCACTGAATATATGGTGAATGGATCACTTAGGCATGCCCTACTCAAGAAGGATCGGTAAAAATCAATCTTCATATCATAAGTATTCATCCTCTACCAATACATGTATTTCATGGAGCCTATTTAAAAATGCAGGTCACTTGATTGCCGTAGAAAGCTCATAATTGCCATGGATGCAGCTTTTGGCATGGAATACTTGCACTCAAAAAATATTGTCCACTTTGATCTCAAGTGTGACAATTTGCTTGTCAATCTAAGGGATCCCCAAAGGCCCATATGCAAGGTAAACAGTTCAAAATCCTATAGCCATCTTAGTCAATACAAGGTAACACATCATATTAAAGACTGAACTGAAAAGGTATGGAATTATAAATTCTATCTCATGAAAAGTTAGAATTTCTGGAACTTCCTACATGAAGTCACTTTTTTAGGATTTTCTGATTTGAAGTATTGAATTGTCTTTTTATTTTTTCTCTATTTTCAGGTTGGAGATTTTGGACTCTCAAGAATCAAACGCAATACTCTTGTGTCTGGTGGTGTGCGAGGGACACTCCCATGGATGGCACCAGAGTTGTTGAATGGAAGCAGCAGTCGGGTTTCTGAGAAGGTTAGTCAATCCCCATAGTTCTATGTCTTGCCAGTTTGAATTGATTGGAGAAGCTATCATTGAAGTCCTATTTGTTGGCCAGGTTGACGTTTTCTCATTTGGCATTTCACTCTGGGAAATCTTGACTGGGGAGGAACCTTATGCAGATATGCATTGTGGTGCAATCATTGGTAAGTATTTGTCATAAAACTAGTACATGCAGAGGTGGAAATGACATTGCACTTTTCCTTTTACATTTATTAGGAAAGAATTATCATCAGTACCAAATGTTGATGGTAAAAAAAGACAAATTGAATCACTCTTGTAAATAACATTTTCTTGGCCTATGTACAGGTTAACATAATTATCTCTATATGTCAATATAAAATGAATGTTAGTTTATGACAAATGTAAAAAATTTAACAATTATATATAAAAGAAATTTAATGATTGTGTATATTCTAATGTTTATATATAAAAGAAATTTAGAGTGAAAATTTACTAGGATCATGAAACCCTCTTAAGGAACAGTGTCCACCATGTCTAACTATATGTAATACATGTATATTATGCACATTTTTTTTTTTCATTTGAGGCATCTCATTTTATCCTAGAATTGGATCGATTTGAAGTTCCAAATGAAGTGAAATTGGCTTTTAGTATTTTAAGTTTGATACTAATTCAGTTTGGGATGTGTTGAAAACTGACTCAATGTTGAGCCTGTTGGTGCCATTAGATGGTGGCAGCAGCGGTAATGATGTACCAGCAATCGCAAATTTCGCTGAAAGTCTAGGGCACTACTTGCCCCAGAATAGATGAGTTTAAGAGTCTGTTAAGTGGGCGTATTAACTTTTTCAATGCCAGTGAGTTCCAGATGGGGGCTGGAACCTAGAAATTTATGCCGTCTCTTCTCTGTGAGCAGTTCTGGACGCTAAGGAAGGCATTGGGTGCCTAAACATTTAAAATATTTTGGTATATATTCACTCAACTTGATGAAAGTGAAACCACTTCCCCCCTCTTCTAAACTTTAGATATGCAACCCTCAAAAGGTGGTTCATTTAACAAAATTGCAATTAGGATTTTATGGATGTGAACTAGTTAATATGGTTATCAAGGTTAGGTTATACATTGTGCCAAGGAACCAAAATGTTACTCTTTTTTCCTTTGATATACAATCCCTCCTGGAACGGGAAGGCAATGACATGTTTTACAGTTTCATCATGTACGTAAAACCAAGTGATGGTTGGAGATGTAGGGAGAGTAGCTCTAATAGTATTGGTGATGATGGCAAAACTGCTGGTATGGTTTGGGCCAGTGATGGTGTTATTGCTGGACATGTAAGGCATTGAACTACCAACCAATTGCTTCCCATTTGATGAAATGCTTCTATATAGGGTATAGAAAGATGATGGACCCTGGAATGGCCCCATTCTGGTTTGGGAAATGCTGGCTAATGTATATAGCATATGAATTATGTATCTAAAAACATGAAGTATTTACTGGCTTAAAAAGGAGGATCAAACCATTGATCAAACTTTTTCATTCAGAGTTCTTATTTAGTAACATCCTAATTAAGTGATTTGCTAGGAATTTTACAACTCCACGTGTCTACAAGAGATAAATATAATGTTCATGTTATTGCTAAGTCATTCTCCTTTAATCCAAACATGCATAAAACAAGTGATTCAATTGATCAAAGAATTTTAGTCCTAAACCTACTGTTCTTCACTGGGACTTGGTTTTCTTTCTGTTCTTTCTATGTTATTATCCTAGATTACCTTTTCTAATTGTCCTCATTTCTTGTTTGTTTGTTAAAATTATATTGAAGGTGGGATTGTGAAAAACACTCTTCGACCGCCAATTCCAGAATCTTGTGATCCTGATTGGGGTAAGTTGATGCAACAGTGTTGGTCACCTGACCCTGAGTCTCGGCCATCATTTACTGATATAACAAGTAGACTTCGAGCTATGTCTGTGGCACTTGAGGCAAAGGGACAAAATATTCAGGCAAAACAGGTGAAGGCAAAAACACGCTCATGAAAATGTATTGGTACACCTGTTTCTATCTTCAATTACCAGGATTGGCGGATTGTTGTATAGAAGCCCTTGGCATAAAGGATAAGCAATTTGAGGGTGAGCATGAATAGGGTTTTGTAGCTTTACTACTAATTGTGTTTTGTCACTTTTGTTAATGAAATATCTTCATTTGTTTATTCTTTTGTAACAAAAGCACCAGTAAATGAGATATCATCATTAGGATTCTCTGATTAGTATGCTTTTTGGCTAGAAATCTCACAGGATGTATATATATATATATATATATATATATAAACATATATAAAGGAGGGAAAAGATAAATAGAATTGTGCTTTGATCCACACTTGCTTCCCCATCTCAGGCTTTCCAATTCCAGAAGCTGTCTTCTGATTATCCTTTTTATAATAGATTTGATAGCTTCATTATTTGTCCCATTTCTTTTTTTTTGACGAAATTGTTATGATTTGAATTGAATTTTACATGCTTGGGCTTTTTCAGTTATTATTCTATTGACATATAAAGACTATATTATCACACTATATCTTACATGAATGATTGTACTGCAAACATCATTAAAAGATATTTTGTTTCATACAATGAGTCACATCAAATAGTTAGTTAAAATTGATCCGATTCCAACGGTGAGATTTTTGTAAATTTTAGAGATTATAATATATATTTATATAATTTAATGATTATCTAAATCTTAATTAAATTAAATTTCAAAAAAAAAGTTCTGGAAATTTGATTTGATGGATTAACTTTTTCTTTTTAATTATAAAAATGGAATGTTAAATGTGCATGGAATAAATTTATCACGATAAACAGAACACAGAAGAGCAGAAAAGCCTTCAATGGAACGGGAAATATATGGCGTTGACCTGTTGACTACAAGTTTTCAATTTTTCGTGGAAAAAGCAAGTCCATTCAGTCATTCTGATTTTTTTTTTAAAGGTCAGTCAATGTGACTTTCATTAAAGCAGGTTTCACACTCATTTTCCATTATTCTTATTATTCTATTTTTTAATATTTTAATGCTCTATAATTAATTAATTTTTTTAAATTATTAAACTACTATCCACCACCACTACTTTGTCCACCCCAAAAGTCTAAAATTATTTTTCTTTTTTAATTTTTTTTAAAACTACTATCCACCACCACTCATTTTTATCCACCTAAATTGATTGACGCGCAAAATTAAAATTAAAATTGAATTTTGTTTATTTTTTTGACCAATAATTTGAATTTTGTTTATTGGAGCATTTAATAACTATCTACTATATATATATATATAAGAAATGAAATTGATTAAGATTTATTTTAGTAATATTTAATATCCACTAATTAATAATTATTTTTAGTTTTATTTTTATTATTTATATTTTTTCCATAAAGATCCAGTGAACCAAATTTTTAATCCTTTAATGTGTATCATTGCCTAAAAAAAATCCTTTAATGTAGATCATTCTTAACTTATGAATTATATATTAATTCATTTTTATTTTTTTAATAAATTACTGCTCTTTTTATTTCACTAAAATTATCACTTTTTTTAAAAAAATTATTCCTCTCAAATTATTATTTTATATAATAAAAAAATTAATTAATTTTTTAACTATATATTTTATTATTAATTACTTAATTAATAAAATAAGAATATAATATTAATAAATTAATAAAAATATTTTAATTTATTTTAAATAATTTTATATAATATTTAGAGAATTTAATAATTTTTTAATAAATATATATAAATTAAAGATGGCGATTTTAATAGAATAAAAAAATAATATATTCTTTATTTTTGTAGATATCAATTTAATTTATTTCAATTTACATTTATGGCTCATTAACCAATTCCCACTTAATTTTTGAGAAACTAACTAATTAATTCTTATGTTCAAATTTCGTCCATAGATTTAATCCTTCCATCAATTTTCCATAATTTTCTTTTAGTCAATGCTTGAATCGATTTTTCATTAAATTATAATAATTTTATGCATATATAAAACCAACTCTGCCCTAATTAATGTTCTCAGTTGTTACGAAATTATTTGACTAAATTATAGGCCACTATTATAATCAGAAATGATAATAAATTAAATATTTTTATGTATTTAACTTATTTTAAATTTTGATATATTTATATATTTATAAATAAATTCGGTTAATTATAAATAATATTTTTATTATTCATAATAAGTTTAATGAATTATATTTATCAAAACACGTAAAAAAAATATAAGGTTTGAAAATTAAATTAACCTATTTAATTTCAAAATAATAAAAGTTATATATATATATATATTTGGCGTAATTGCCTCATGAACGTGCCACTCTCTAATCTTTTGACTTTTAAAATTTTAATTGATTAGATTAAATTTGAGAGGAATAAACATTCCCTTTTATTCTAAATTAAATAAATTTACTTCTTCTTTTATAAAAATTTAAAAAAATAATTATTTTTATTTAAAATATAAATTTATATATATTTTTCGATTATATTTTTATTTTGATATGATATATTTAAAATATTATTTTAATAAATAATATTAAATAAAAATATTATAGATAATAATATTTTAACTGATAGCAGGTGTACTATAATTTGGAATGTATGAAAATGAAAAGTGAACGTATTAATGTAGGATAGATTGAGTAATACTTTGCATTTTAATTTATTATTCAACCAAAAATGGTAAATTTGTTGGAAAAGAAAATAGGAAATGTGAATGTAAATGTGGAAAACGTGGCTGACAATGGAGGATTGTCTTCTTCTTCGTATCAACAGTTCAATTTCAAAGAAAGTGTAACAGTTGGTGTCTATTTGTCTCAGTATAAAGAACTAAGTTCTTATAAAACATTCTCATTTTTGGCACGGAAACATAGAAATGGAGAAAGCTTTGAACAGACAGAAAGTTCTTCTTGCTCATTTGCAGCCCAATTCTTCTTCATGTTTTTCTCAGACCCAGAATTCATCTTGTCTTTCGGTAAGTTTCTCTTGATTCATATGTTGATGGTTGTGTGTTTTTTTTAATAATTCAATTTTAATTTTTCTTAATTGTAATTACTCATAATTAAATTATACCTTTTTCTTGTGAATTTTAGAGGTTGTTTATTGCTTGACCATCTTCTATGTCTGACTTATTTGTTAGACTTCAATTTGTGCTGCTGGAGATAGTGCTGCATATCAAAGGACAGCTCCTTTTGGTGATGATGTTGTGATTGTGGCGTAAGTTTCTTGATTTGTGAAGAAAAATGCTTATAAACATCGGATTGTTGTTGTGTTTTTAGATTTTCTTTTTTCTACATCCTCTTTTGATGCCCTTTTTTCTTGCCTAATGTTAACAGTGCTTATCGTACTGCCATTTGCAAAGCCAAGCGAGGTGGTTTCAAGGATACTCTTCCTGACGATTTACTTGGCTCAGTTTTAAAGGTTAGATGTGTTTGGATGAATGGTCATGGATATTATTTTCTTTATAGAAGGTTCAGAAAAGTCTGATGAAATCGCTGTTTTAGATGTAGTTTTTGTGCCTCTGCTTTTGATTAAGCTTTTATCTTGCTACCTTGACAAATAATTGAACTTCAATGTAGGGGTTAATAGAGAAAACAAATGTGAATCCAAGTGAGGTAGGGGACATAGTTGTTGGTACAGTTCTAGCTCCAGGCTCACAAAGGGCAACTGAGTGTAGGATGGCAGCTTTTTATGCTGGTTTTCCTGGTATGGTTTTGGTTTATCCTCTGCATAAGCTCTTTTTCTTTTTTATTTATTGGATTCTGTATATCGTATTCATTCTCTTAGAATTCGTGTTCTACCCACCTATAAAAATTGCAGACCTCAACAAATTTCTGGATTGATTGAGAAAGTCTATGTCAACACTAGAATTATAATTTATGAGATTGAAAAGCAACTTTGGATGTTTTTCTTTGAAAATTACTCTTTGGATTTTCATTTCAGAGTTTATTTTTCTCTTTTGCCGACCCCAATTAACTAGGGATTAAAGCTTTGTTGAGTTGAGTTTTTCTCTCTTGTAAATGATTTCTCTCTCTCAACCAGAAACGGTGCCTATCAGAACAGTCAACAGACAATGCTCATCCGGCCTGCAGGCAGTTGCTGATGTTGCTGCTTCTATAAAAGCAGGATTTTATGACATTGGTAAGAGCGATTCTGGATTGTGAGTCTATTTTTATGACCTTCATTTTGTGCTTAATTTTTCTTTTCTTTCCTAATGTTAGGCATTGGGGCTGGGTTGGAGTGCATGACATTGGATAACATTGGTAGAGTTCTGCAAGTTAACCCAAGAGTAATTCCAAATTATCTCTTTTTTACCTGTAAGTACTGAGTAATTCGTTAACATTATATGAATATGAACCCTCTTGATGTTAACAGGTAGACAGCTTTGCAGAAGCCCGGGATTGTCTTCTTCCTATGGGTATCACTTCTGAAAATGTTGCACAGCGTTATGGTGTAACACGGCAAGAGCAAGACCATGCCGCTGTATGCTCCGCAGAACTTAAGCATTGTATAATATTTTTCTGCTTAAATAATGTATAATAGTCTTGACATGTTATCTTTATAAAGGTTGAATCTCATAGGAAAGCAGCTGCTGCAACAGAATCTGGTAAATTTAAAGATGAAATCATCCCAGTTTCTACAAAGGTAAGCAAAAGAGAGAATGCTCATTAGGTTCTGTATTCTTCTTCTTCTTCTTCTTCCTCATGTTTTCTACCTGATGATGGTTGAAGATTGTGGACCCAAAAACTGGTGAAGACAAGGCTGTCACAATTTTTGTAGATGATGGAATAAGACCGCAGACAAACATTGCAGATCTATCCAGGCTAAAGCCTGCATTCAAAAAGGATGGGGCCACAACTGCTGGTATTTAACATTGCACCATATGGCACCTAATATCTTGTTCCTCAGAATCATGCAATTGCTAATCAGACTATTGTTATTTCTTAGGTAATGCTAGCCAGGTGAGTGATGGTGCTGGTGCAGTCCTGCTTATGAAAAGAAGTGTTGCTATGAAGAAGGGACTTCCAATTCTTGGTGTGTTCAGGTACTTGTTACTTTCCTTATCTTGCAGAAGGGCACTTGGCAAGCATCAAATATGGCTTTTCCCATGGTCTGAGTCTCAATTGTAGTGTACTTGATTATATACCACAATTGAGCAATTAGGCTGACTCGGTGATACCATATTATCTTTCTTTGACAAGAGTGCATATTAACTATTTTCTGAATCACTAAATTCCATTTCTTTTTCATCACATTTTTTATATAATAAGGAAAATTCTTGCTTTTCGGATATGCAGAAAAGTGCTCTTCTTTCCACAATAAATAGAAAGGACAGAAGGCAGGGATTATCATACAAGCAGTCTCTATTGATCTCATATAATAATTCAACATTAGTGGATAAATGCAAAATGTATTTTAATAGATTAGGGATTTGAGAGAGGGTTTGCATGTATGGTTGAAATTGAGAAATAAATATGCATGAATTCATAAAGTCAATTACTTGCTTTTCTTGCAGGAGTTTTGCTGCTGTTGGTGTTGATCCTGCTGTAATGGGCATAGGACCTGCTTTTGCAATTCCAGCTTCAGTGAGAGCTGCTGGACTAGAACTCAATGATATTGACCTGTTTGAAATTAATGAGGTACCGAGAATGAATGATTGCATATACTTTAATAGCATTATTCATAAGAATGCATGATATGGAGTTAAGAAGCCTTCTATTATTTGTTCAGGCATTTGCATCTCAGTATGTTTATTGTTGTAAGAAGCTGGAGCTTGATCCGGAGAAAGTAAATGTCAATGGTGGTGCAATTGCTCTTGGGCATCCTTTGGGTGCTACAGGTATTTACAATGATCAGTTTATCAGAAAACTGATTGTTATAAACTGATTGTTTGTGATATCTTATTTTTATTGCTCAATATACGATACCAAGAATTTAAAAAGACACGTATATTTGTAAATCACAGATGCATGCAAGATTGGCTATATGATGAATTACTAATTATCAGTTAAAGAATATTACAAAACATAAATACAACAATCTGGATGAACTTAAAACATCAACTTGATGTTCAGAGTTTTCCAGTCAGTTGGCCATAATTGCAAAGTGATCTGCTGGTTTTGGGATAGGTGCTCGCTGTGTTGCAACTCTTCTGCATGAAATGAAGCGACGTGGGAGGGACTGCCGCTTTGGAGTGATCTCAATGTGCATAGGTATATCTCATTCCATGCCTCTTTGCATATAGATTCAATAAATCTCCACTCACCCACCTGAACAAAGATGAAGATGGACCAACACTAGCGAGGGCATGACAATGTAATGTACTAATTTATTTTTGTGTGACTTTGTTTTATTGGGTTCAATCTATTTGGTATAACTTTATATAACCATTACTGTGTTGAGTTGTTATAGTTCTTAATTTTTATAGTTGTTTTGGGTGCAAAAGTAAATCACTTCATCATGTAGAAGTGCTCTCTATAATAGATAAGATATTTTAACTTCTTTGTCAACATCTGTTAACTATATTAAGTACTAAACGTAATTGCAGGCACAGGCATGGGGGCTGCGGCTGTTTTTGAAAGAGGAGATTATGTTGATGAGCTATGCAATGCTCGACTGGATGAACGAAACAATCTTCTGTCAAAGGATGCCATTTAGACAGTTTCTTCTATATGTATTGTTTAATTTTTAACATTTATGGCTTTAGACAATAAAAAATAGTCATCTTAAGGTCATCAGATTGGAAAATATTGATACTATAGTTCCTCTAAAAGTTACTGAGTCTAGTTTGCCTTGTTTCATGATTTCACTCTGGGTTTGTGTCAGACTTGATGTTTACGGTTAAAATTGCCATTATAATTTTAGTGCTCTTTTCCGCGTTCTGCTTGAATTGATTTTTCTTTTTTTTTTTTGAACAAAATCTGCTTGAATTGATTTGCTACTGTATAACTGTATTTTATATAGTAATTTGATACCTTTTATAAAGAAAAACAGAGTATGTTGAAAATGCCATCGAGTAATGTATGCGCACTGGTAACCCGGACCGGGTGTTTGTAGCAAATAGGGTCAGTTATATTTCCTATTATCATTTAGTTATATTTATTATTATCACTCTTTTAAGTGATTTCTATTGACAGAGATTCAGACTGGATAAGAATTATCCATTTGACAATTAACTCTGTTGTCAATGCTGAATCAAACATCCAATAGAGAACACTAAAAAATCCAGATATGATTTGCTTGCAAAAGTAATCCAAAATGAGAATAATTATTCCCATAAAAGCCTAGTTGGCAAAACCTGACACCAAGAATGATCTCATGTTACATTTATGTAAAATTTATAACTTAAGAATCATATTAATTAATCTTGTTTTATCGATGTAATGGGAGATACATCACAATTGTTAAATAACACTGCCATTCAAAGCCTGCTGTAAATAAGACCCTTATGATTTTGATCCTAAAATCACCAATTTGTTCTCTGCATGGAACGTCTCTTCCATGGTATTTTCCACTTAGAAGTTGAAGTCTGAAATATAAAGATTTTAAACGTTTTTACATCCACTTACCAAATAATTCTTTTAATTTACCAAATAAAATTAATTAACTCCTTTGTACACAACGTTTCATGTTCTTAATCCTTCGAAGAGAGAATCTTTTACCACATTTACAGTAGAAAAACACAATATGAGCATAGAAATTACATAAGATCTAATCTTTACAAGTCCTTGTATAACAATTGATATTTTGGAATTCGCTCAGGGGGCAGGGGGCAATCCACAATTAGTTTGCCTTTCATGGCTCCTCTAAATATGGCCTGCAAAACATGGGAAGCAAATTTTCAGTTTAGTTTATGCCCTGTATGTTCTAAATGAAATCCACCAAGAAGAAGAAAATAATTGAACTATGATTAAAAATATAAAAGTTCCATGCCGCTTAAACAAAATAATGACCGCATTTGGATATGGAGATGGAGAATAGAAGAAAATTCAAAACAACAGGAAACAAAAAATTGTCTTAAGCCAAACTTTAAAGAATGTATGTGAAATTGTAATTTCCTTTTTGTTGAGTTAGATTCATGGAACCTTAAATTTAGGTTTGAAAAAAATCCATATAGTTTAGATTAATTAAATTTTATGGATTTGGATTTGAATGAAACCCATAAAAATTTTAGAGGCTTAAAATGATGGATTGCAAATAACAGTAAGCTATATGTTACTTCAAATACTTCTCTCACAGAATTTTTTTTATTATCCCCATTCATGAAACAAATCCAGAGGGGAAGAAAAAAGACCTAATCCAATTCCATCTTTTCAGCCTACCGCATCAATCCTTCATTTCTCCTCAAAGCCCTTTTCTCTCATGGTTACTACCACGATCTGTTTGAACTTTATAGTTTTCTTAATCATCTTCATAAAATTGTTTAAGAATTAAATGTTCTCACAGCAACAAGTCAAACCTTGAGAAATTCACAGTAGTTCTCTACTCTCCATGCACTAGGTTCTCCACAAACTAACTATATGAATACAAATTGTTCAGAGCTTTCTTACTTCATGAACTCTTTTTCTTCTGCTTAGCTATCTCATATTCATCATTGAAATGGGCAAGTAATTAACCAACCATTCGATCTTATTACAACATAGAGATCATGAACGCATGTTTGGCGTTAAAGATGAATTACACACTCCAGGAAGATCAAGAATGAAAATTTATGATGTGTCTCATATGCAAGGTCGGCAATTCCTAGCTTTTACCAACAAAAAATACTCCAGCTCCAATTGGAATTGCATCCAAGAGGGAAACATTTGATCCATATAAAAATACATCATTCAGAAAATGGGTCAGCATCATTAGAAAATGGCGAATATGGATCTATCATTCTAAAAATTGGCACATAATAAGAAACACAAATTGAAAACAAAAACAAAGTAGTTAAATTGACTAAACAAACCTCTACTACATCAATGAAGTCTTGTTTGGAATGGAAGGCACCAATCCATTTGGTGTGATCAGCAGTTCTGAAGAATCCACAATTACAGAATCCTTATATGAGAAAAACAAACACTTTTCCTTATTCGGTTTTATTGCAAAACTAAAAAATTAGCAAAAGAAATGGTACCCAGAATCCATTTTCATATGATGGGCATTGAAGAAAAAGACAGTAGAAGGAATCAAAGTGATATCAAAATATTTGAGATAAACTTGAACATCCACTGAATCTATGTCTACTAATGCTACACTTGCGAATTTCGAGACCTCGCGAACCGATTTAGAAAGCTGCAAAATTTTTTGAAAACAATTTCATGTAAATTCACAGAAAGAAGAAAGAGATTGAAGGAAATAAATATACCAGGTCATCGAGGTGAAGGCAAACGGCGTCGGAGGAGCGGCCGAAGCGAAGGACGAGAACCTTGTCGATGGTGTCTCTGATGATAGAATCGATTTCCTTCTTCTTGGTTAGCGTCGTCAATACGTAGCTCATCTCTCTGACCTTGTTAGGCCCGCAATAAAATAACGAGAATAATTACAATATCAGAAAAATAAAAGGAGCACATAAAAATTTATGTGGTTTATTTTTAATTATTTACGGTTATATTTATGGGATAAATTTCGAATATTTTTCTTCTATTATTAAAAATAGTAGGTATACAGAGAGATTCTATAAAAATAATGGCACTCAAGTGTTTTCTAAAAAACACCCTAAAAATATTAAATCTCACTACTTTTCTCTCTCTCAAATTTTTAGGAACATCTTTCTAAAAATTATACTCTCTCTCACAGATATATTTTTGATCTGTGAGCTGATATTGTGTTGCAGCATTTCCTTCTCTATTTATAAGAGAAGAAGGCTGCGTAATTTGAGTTGTATCCAACTCAAACTTTACCTGCCACCTTCAAATTCAAAACGGTGCCTAATAAACCAAGCTTCAATTTGTACATGCCAACCATCTTTGACCATTTCATTTTCTTCTTTCTTTCGGTGGGTTTTTCTTTTATTATTTTTCTTTTTGTTCACATGGGCTGGACCCATCAATTCTTCCCCTCCAGCCCAACCGTCACAAACTGGAGGAGGTCTTTGCCGGCTCTTAACATGAGCCAATCCCGGCTAGTTCGACACAGAATTCGAACTTCTCTTTTGGAACGACTTTCGTTAACATGTCAGCAGCATTTTTGTCAGTGTGAATTTTTTTTAATTGGAATTGCTTCTTTTCAATAGCAAGTCTGAGCCAATGATATCTTACATCGATGTGTTTCGTCCTTGCATGATACATAGTATTATTGCTCAAGTCTAATGCACTTTGACTATCGCAATAAACTATATATCCTTCCTGTTGCACACCCAATTCTTGAAAGAATCGTTTTAATCAAAGCATTTCTTTTCCTGCTTCCGCTGCAGCAACGTACTCTGATTCGGTTGTTGATAGAGAAACACACTTTTGTAATCGTGACTGCCATGAAATAGCTCCCCTTGAGAATGTAAATAAGTAACCTGATGTAGATTTTCGTTCATCAAGGTCACCGGCCATATCTGCATCTGTATAACCAACAAGTACAGATTTATCACCTCCAAAGGTTAAACATAACTTTGAAGTTCCTCTCAGGTATCTGAAAATCCACTTTAATGCTTCCCAATGTGACTTCTGGGGATTGGACAGAAATCGGCTCACAACGCCAACTGCATGAGCGATATTTGGTCTTGTACACACCATTGCATACATCAAACTTCCAACTGCTGAAGAATATGGAATATTTGACATATCTTCCTTATTTTTATCTGTTGATGGGAAGGATTTCTTATTTAATTTGAAGTGAGCGGCAAGTGGAGTGCTAACTGGCTTAGCATTCTTCATATTGAACCTCTTTAGAACTCGTTCAATATATTTCTCCTGCGATAACCACAATCTATAGGACTTTCGATCTCGTATAATTTCCATTCCGAGAATTCTTCTTGCCGATCCCAAATACTTCATGTCAAATGCCTTTGACAGATCACCTTTTAACCTACTAATCATGTCTGCATCTGATCCAACGATTAGCATATCATCAACATATAAAAGAAGGATGATAAATTTACCGTCAGGGTATCTCTGGACATATACACAAGGATCTGCATCTGTTATTATGTATCTTTGATTTACCTTAAACGAGTCAAACTTCTTATACCATTGTCGCGGGGCTTGTTTCAACCCGTACAAGCTCTTTTTCAAGCGACAAACCATGTCCTCTTTTCCCTTGACCTTGAAACCTTCTGGCTATTCCATATAGATCTCTTCCTCTAGATCTCCATGCAAGAATGCAGTCTTTACATCAAGCTGCTCTAACTCAAGATTCAAGTTAGCTGCTGAACCTAGTACAGCTCGAATTGAACTCATTTTCACAACAGGTGAAAAAATCTCATCAAAGTAGATACCTTTCTTTTGAGTAAAGTCTTTGACGACCAATCGAGCTTTGTATCTCACTAGGTTGCAATCATCTTTCTTCAGTTTAAATACCCATTTGCTCTTGAGTATTCTCTTCCCTTTTGAAAGTTTCACCAGCTCGTACGTGTCATTCTTCTTCAAAGAATTCATCTCCTCTTGCATGGCCTTCATCCAGCAATCTTTATCTCTGCAAGACTGCACATCTTGGAAGCTCTCTGGCTCCCCTTCATCAGTAATCAAAATATAATCAGAACTAGAATACCTTGTAGATGGTTGGCGTTCTCTAGTTGATCTTCTCAACTGAGGTTCAGCTTCTTCTGGTGGAATGGGGTTCTCTGGCTCCCCCTGCTCAACACCCTCTGCATTATCATCTACAGTGATTTCTTGATCCCCTACAACTGGCTCTTCTGCTTCTTCCTGTTCTGATTCTAGCATTCCTTCTCCCGTGGCATCATCTGTAGGAATGCTCTTTGGTGTACTATCTACAACAATGTCATTTGTAGATTTTTCTCCAGCTGTATCTGTCATGATCTCATCCTCGTGAAATACTACGTCTCTGCTCCGGACAACTTTTTTTTCTCTGGATCCCATAACCTGTAGCCAAACTCTTCATTTCCATAACCAACAAAAGTGCAAGGAACTGACTTATCATCAAGTTTCGATCTCTGCTCCTTCGGAACATGCATGAATGCCTTGCAGCCAAATACCCTCAGGTGAGAGTATGAGATATCTCTACCTGTCCAGACCTTCTCTGGAACATTAAAATCCAAAGGTGCTGAAGGTAGTCTGTTGATTAGATAGACAGCAGTATTGGCAGCTTCTCCCCAAAATGATTTAGGCAAGTTAGCCATTTTGAGCATAGATCTGACTCTTTCAACAATGGAGCGATTCATCCGTTCAGCAACACCGTTGTGTTGAGGCGTACCGGGGACTGTCTTTTTATGCCTGATACCGTGCTGACTACAGTAATCTCTAAATTCCTTAGAGATATATTCAACACCATTGTCTGTGCGCAAACACTTCAATGCTACTCCAGTTTCCCTTTCCACCATTGCATGGAATTGCTGAAAGTGCTTGAATACTTCATCTTTTGTGCGCAATAAGTATATCCATGTCTTTCTTAAGAAATCATCAATGAAGGTAAGAAAATATCTACTTCCTCCAAGAGATTCCACCTCCATGGGACCACATATGTCAGAGTGTACCAACTCTAACTTACTGTTTCTCTGTCTAGAGCTTTTCTGAAATGAAACACGATGTTGCTTCCCAAATAAACAATAATCACAATGGTTTATTTTACCTTTGGATAATGGAATGAGGGACTTATTAGCCAACATGTTCAACCCTTTCTCACTAACGTGTGCCAGCCGCTTATGCCACAAATTTGGTGAAGCATCATCTCCAATTGTATTCAGTTGACCCGCACATATCTCTGCGTGCGTTTTGTATAGCGAGCAACATAGCTTTCCTCTCGCCACCACCAAAGACCCTTTGGTGAGTTTCCAGTTACCGTCACCTGTATGTTGTTGATAGCCTTCCTTGTCAAGTACACCAACTGATAATAGATTCAACCGAAGATCAGGAATATGACGCACATTTTTAAGAGTTAATGTGCACCCGGCACTTGTTTTTATATAGAAATCACCGATCCCCACCATCTGCGAAACACTATTATTTCTCATTCTAATAGTGCCATAATCACCTGCTCTATAAGTGGAAAAGTATTCCCTTTTTGGAACACAGTGGTATGAAGCATCGGAGTCTACTATCCACTCGGTATCTGCATCTCCAACATGACAGCAATCTGTATCATGAGAGACTAACGTCACCTCACCATCTTCTGCTGCGACTGTAGCAGTTGTATTTCTGTCATTATCCTGACTTCGGTTTGCGTTCTCTTATTTAAGAAAACGATAATTCTTTTTGATATGACCCTGTTTTCCACAATGGTAACACGTCCTCTTTTCCTTGGACTTGGATCTATCTCTGGATTTACCATTTCCACGACCTCTGCTCTTGCTCCGGCCCCTATTCTCTGCAACGAGGGCTTGTGAGCTGGTACTGGTTACATCCCTTCTAAGAAGTTCTTCATTAAGTAGTCTATTTTTCACCATAGACATTGAAACCACACCATCTGGAGCTGAGTTACTCAATGATACCATAAGAGTATCCCAACTGTCCGGTAGAGATCCCAACAGCAGGCATGCTTGCATTTCATCATCCAAGGACATACCGCTAACTGCTAACTCAGTTACAAGTCCTTCAAAATCGTTCAGGTGTTGTGTAACTGATTGTCCCTCTGACAGCTTCAAGTTCATGACTTTGCGGATCATGAACACTTTTCCTTGAGCATTTGTAGCCTCGTACATACTCTCTAGTTTCTTCCAGAGAGCTTGGGGATTTTTCTCATTTTTCACATGATTGTACAGGCTAGCATCTATCCACTGGTGTATCGTACCCAGTGTCTGCTTCTTTAACTTCTCCCACTGCCTTTCCTTCATTTCTTCTGGCTTTGCATCGTCACCTTCAATTGGATCGTACAGATCTTTACAATGAAGGTAGTCCTCCATTCTGGATTTCCACATTGAATAATTCGAATTCGTCAATTTAATCAATGCCCCGTCGTTTGCCATGTCGAATTCTGAATCTGACAAAATTTTACTACTCGACGAATAGTAACCGTATATGTGAATAGTAACTGTATACGTGAATAGTACTCATATACTTCAATAGTAACCGTACACTTAAATAGTAACTGTACACGTAAATAGTATAATATACGTGAATAGTACCGTATATATGAATAGTACCGTCACCTTTAAGGTTACTATTTGTTACTATTTATAATAAATAAATAAATTCTGCAACGGTTTTCCGAACGGACTGCAACAACGGATTTCTCGTAATTTTCTCGTTGTCGTGATATATTTATTTTTGAAATATATTCACAAAACTGGTATTGCTATCGGACCGCCTGGACTTGCCGAAACCTTCGGCTCTGATACCACTTGTTAGGGCCTCCGCAATAAAATAACGAGAATAATTACGATACCAGAAAAATAAAAAGAAGCACACAAAAATTTACATAGTTTACCCTTAATTATTTAGGGCTACGTCCACGGGACAAACTCCGAATATTTTTTTTCACTACTAAAAATAGTAGGTACACAGAGAGATTCTACAAAAATAGTGGCACTCAAGTGTTTCCCAAAAAACACCCTAAAAATATTAAATCTCACTACTTTTTTCTGTCTCAAATTTTTAGGACCCTCTTTCTAAAATTTATACTCTCTCTCATATATATATTTTTTATCTGTGAGCTGATATTGTGTTGCAGCATTTCCTTCTCTATTTATAAGAGAAGAAGGCCGCGTAATTTGAGTTGTATCCAACTCAAACTTTACCTGCTACCTTCAAATTCAAAACGGTGCCTAATAAACCAAGCTTCAATTTGCACCTGCCAACCATCTTTGACCATTTCATTTTCTTCTTTCTTTCGGTGGGTTTTTCTTTTATTATTTTTCTTTTTGTTCACATGGGCTGGACCCATCAAATCTGTCACCACTCTACTCTTCAATTGCAAATTTGCTCAATTGCTCTGGCTAGCCTACTAATGGAGTTCGCAGCGCAAATTCAATAATGATACATATAAATGTAACATATTTTTATTTATTGATGTATTAGATAATGTTATATTACTACATGCTATTATTAATTAAAATTGTTTTTTAATATAAAATAAATTTTCATTAATTGATTTTTTAAGGAGAAATTTTCATTAATTGATTAAAATATATATATAGCACATAAATAAAATATGCATCAATGGGATAAAAATGTAGCCTCTATTCACGTGCATTCATTCATCCTTTTAAATCAAAATATTTCAATTTCACTCATTAATTTTATAAAATTAATTATTGAAGACGATGTGAACTTTCAGGACTCTTTTTTAAATTTTGGTTCAGATTTTTCTCCGATTGGCTCTATCACCTGCAAGATAAGAAACTAGAAAACTGGCCGGTTGGCTCTATCACCTGCAAGATAAGAAACGAGAAAACTGGACTCCAGTGAGAAGGCTTCAATGCTTAAATCATTAGCTGGTTTGTCTGCTAGTAAAAAAGAGCTTGATTAGTTAAAAAAGAAAGAAGTTACCTGTGAAAATTTATCTCTATTTTTAGTTTGGAGATAGAGGACTCTGAATGTACCAGCTTCGTAGGTCTGTTGTGTCAAAATTTTATTGGCCGAACAAGCTCGATTGTGGTAAAGGGAGAGAATACCAGACTCAACTCTCTCATAGGCTGAAGAATGGCTAAAGCTCTTCTCTTAAAGAGCTCGGTTTTAAGCTCCAAAACCTGAAGGCTCGGTATTAACGGGGTAGTATCACTAGTCCCTCGTGAGCTATTTGACATTAATGTCAGAGAAGACAGATGTCGCAAGGAGGGGTTGGGTAACATGAGCGGGAAAAGGAAAAAATTTCATTCCCTAGTCACTTAATGCCGTCAGCTATAAATAGAGAGGCGTAGCCTATCCATTCGTCACTTACCATTAAGTTTGAGAGCTCGGTTGTTAGAGTTGCTGATGAATATTTAGGTGCGATAAATTGCAGTCGAGTGTATCGGTATTCAAAAAGTTGCTGAGGTCTAAGATTGTTTCTTTGCGCCATAGGTGAGCCTTTAATGTTATTTGTAAATTATTATTCTTTGTTATAACTAGGAGTAAAATGAGTTTCAAAAGTGGGAACGTGTCGGTGGTGAAGAGAGCTATATATACAATATAGCGATCGATTAGCGATAATGCAAGCTTGTCGGGAAGTCAGGGCTCAGGACAGAGAGTCGATTAAGAGATGGTTGGGGGTAGCAGAAGGGAAACCACGGCTCATCTTGGTCCTGAAGACGAAGAGGAAGTAGGAGCTCGGATTCCAGCAGACCGAGCGCAAGTAAAGGATATACAATACTCGTTGAAAGAGGAAGATTTAAGTGAGATAAGAGAGAAATACCAGATATCAGATGAATATCAAATAAAGCTGCTTGGGAAGGATATGCGGAGGGACGATAATCCGGGGCCCGATCAAATGATAATGTATGAGGAAGACTTGATTGCAAGAGTTCGGTTCCCTCTACACTCGTTCGTTAAGCTCTTCTTGTCTATGATAAAAATTTCCCTTGGGCAATTAAGTCCAAACTCATAGAGGACCGTAGTAAAGCTCAAGCTTTTGAGCAAATTATTGTATGTGGCGCCCTCACTGAGGATCCTGGCCACTCTATGTCTTCTAAAATTGTACCCTAGTGCAGATAAAGATTTTTTGTTTTTTAGGCCCGACCAGAGCTCGGGTTGTACTTCAAAAAATGCGACTAAATGAAAGGTTGGGAAAATCACTTTTTTATTTTAAAAAAAGCGGGCGGCTTTGAGTACAGAACAAGGTGAAACCGGGCACCTCACTGACCTAAAATAAAGATAGCGAATCTTGAGCCGGGGGAAAAGGAAGTTTTTGATGTTATAAAATAAGATATTTAAAGAGAGAAGTTAAATATCCTACTGCTGATAAGGAGGTACTTTCCTATTGGAAAGGGCCCCATCAAACCACTCCCTAAGGATCGGACTGGTAATACTTTGCTGGCATTTTATTTTATTTTTATCCCGGTAATAATGTTTTTGATTTATTGTTTTGGTGCAGATATTGAGAAGGAAAAATAATTGCATCGAAAAGAGAAGCTGAAGAAAATTCAAGCAAATCGAGTTGTTAGAGCTACAAAATCCAAGAGCTCGAGGACAAGTAGGACAACAGGAGAGACGAGCTCCAAAAGAAAGTGAACAGGGGAGACAACCAAGGTGAGTGGAGGTGAGTGACAAGGAGGTCACAGTCGCTGCCGATGCTTCTGCTTTGCCTGAGGTTGGGGTGACCCTTAAGCAGGGAAATGAGCTCGAGTGAACATTGGGTGACCCTTCGCATGCACGGGCAGCCCTCGTAAGTTCAACAAGCTTTGTTCAAAGAGTTTAGGGTCCGGTAAGGGCCATATTACTCTGTTACCGATGCACGAGTTGGGATGTTCTATCCGAATTTTCTTAGAAAAATTCCCAAAGAAAATAGCTATCTGGGTAAAATGGAAGCCGATAAGCTTCTAGATTGGTTTACCAACTTGATTACCGATGTATGGACAATTCAAGTTTAGTTTTAATTGGAATGACTGTTTTCTTGCAATACCGAGTATAGTTTTTATTTTGACTGTTTGATCTGCTCGCCCTTTATTTGGGGGATCGTTTTAATGGGGCTTTGCATGGATATAAAAAGCAAAAAAGTGATGCAAAGAAAGCCTTAGAAGTTGAAAAGCAAGCAAAAGCTCGACTGAAGGAAGTTGAAGGACGGTTGACCAAGGCTGAAAAGCGGCAAGGAGTTTGAGCTCCAGGCACTAGCAACAATTAAGGCAAAATAGAAAGCCTTGGCAGAAATATCTAAAGTCCGTAAGCAGTGCTCGGAAGCACGGTCTGAATTGCAGATCATGAAGAATGATCTGTTTTAAGCTCGCAAGCTATTGGTCAAAGAGCATGAAGACCTGAGGATGTTAAATGAGGTTAATGAAGATTGGGTCTTGGAGGGCACTCTAAAGTTTTAAGAGCTCGTGAAAGCATATCTCGAGAAGACGTATCCAATGGAGGACTTTAGCTGTGTGATGGATGTGGATCCCGACCGAGCTCTAGAGTACGCGGACGAGGAAATTGTTGAGATTAGTGAAGGGATTAACCTTGGAAATATGAAGCAGTGAAGATGTTGTGCTGCTACCTTTTGTTGTGTTTTCTCGCTATGTTTTATTTATTTTCATTTTTTTACATTGTATTATTGTTAGCTCGGTTGGTGTAGAGCCAAAAACTTTTGTTTTGTACAACCTTATAAATAAAATTTTATTTGATAGTTCGGTTTACCTTGATTTGTTTGTTTATAGATGAATTGATTTGTCAAACTTGGCGTGTACTGAATAAATGACACTGCTTTTGTTGTCAGTTTAAGGCTAAAACTAGCCTTAGAGGTCCGGCCCGAGCTCCTGCAAATTTTTTCAGACTCTCAGTTAGTAGTCGGTTAACTAATCGAAAAGTATGAGGCCCGGGAACGGAATATGACTCTCTACAAGAAGTATGCGACTGAGCTTCTGTCTGCATTGGAGAAAAATGGTGGATCTTGAAAAATCTATCCAGTCGTTCGGGCGAAGAACGAACAGGCTAATCATCTGGCTAAAGATGCTGCTGCTAAAAAGGAGGCTCCTGAGCATGGAGTGCTCACAGAGATTATACAATGTCCGAGCTATGAGATCCCAGTTGTAATGGTCGCGGAGCCCTTGGAGGGATGAAGGCTTCCAATCTATAAATTCCTGAATTCAGGTGAGCCACCAGCATACCCAGTAGAAGCCAAAAAAGTTGGCAGAAAATCAAGTATGTATTTCATTCATGACGAGCTCTTGTTTAGGAGGTCATTCTCACATCCTTAGATGTGTTTCGAGGGAAGAAGGAAACTATTTACTAAGAGAAATTCATAAAAGAGTATGTAGAGCACATGAAGGAGCTCGTACGATTGCTCGAAAGACACTGTTGCAAGGATACTTTTGGCCATCTATGGATGATAATGCGAATGATATGGTTAAAAAGTGCGACAAATATCAGAAATATGCCAACTTACAACATCAGCCAGTGGCAAACCTGAATCCAATCAGAAGTCTATGGCTTTTCGCATAGTGAGGAATGGACATCCTAGGTCCTTTCCCTCAAGCCACGGCCTAGAGAAAATTCCTAGTGGTTGCAGTGGATCACTTCAGAAAATGGTTATCACGGATAATAGCAAACAAATTGACTGTAAACAATTCAAGGAGTACTGTGTTGAGCTTAACATTGATCTTCGGTTCACCTCGGTTTACCGCCCACATACCAATGGTCAAACCGAAGTCACCAACCGAACCATTTTGGTAGGGCTGAAGAGAAGACTTGACAAAGCTAAGGGTTGGTGAGTAGACGAGCTATATAATGTATTATGGGCTTACCGGACTTCCCCAAGAGCAGCCACTGGAGAAACCCCTTCACACTGGCATATGGTACTGAGGTAGTTATCACTATTGAATTGGCATGCCATCAACCAGAACTCTTAACTTCTTTGAAGATCAAGAGATGGACTGCAGGTATAACCTGAACATGCTGAAATTTAAAAGAGATCAAGCAAACATTAGAGCGAAAGCCTTCAAAGGTCGGATGACTAACTTCCACAACGAAAGAGTCCACCTAAGGCAATTTTGTAAAGGAGATTTGGTCCTTAGAAGGATTGTATCTACTCATGAATTAGCTGGACCAGAGAAGCTTGGAGTTAACTGGGAGGGACCATACCAAATAGCCAAAATTTCCAAGAATAACTCCTATAAGCTCTGCATAACAGGAGGAAATGAAGTCCCCAGATCCTGGAATGCAGACAATTTGAAAAAATACTTTCAGTAGTTTCTACAAGCTGCAGTGTTTTGTATACTTATGTACACTCTTTCTTTCTTGTATCTCTCATATGTAGATATTGTATTTATACTAGTGCATAATGCACATAGAGCAAGAAAGAAAAGATGGTATTATTAAGATGCCCCCATATAATCGTTTCTTCATTCTTAGCAAAAGATGGCATACGTTTACGAGCACATAAACACCGAGCTATTAGCACTTTAATCATGCACAAGCGCCTTAGTCACACACTGAGCTATTAGCACTTTAATCGTGCATAAGCACCTTAGTCGCGCACCGGGCTATTAGTACCAATCGTGCATAAGCGCCTTAGTTGCGCACCGAGCTATTAGCATTTTAATAGTGCATAAGCGGCTTAGTCACGCACCGAGCTATTAGCACTAATCGTGCACAAGTGTCTTAGTAGCGCACCGAGCTATTAGCACTTTAATCGTGCATAAACGCCTTAGTCGCGCACTGAGCTATTAGCACTAATCGTGCACAAGCGTCTTAGTCGCGCACCAAGCTATTAGCACTTTAATAGTGCATAAGCGCCTTAGTCGCACACCGGGCTATTAGCACTTTAATCTTGCATAAGTGCCTTAGTCGCACACCGAGTTATTACCACCAATTTTTCATATTATCAAGGGGAAAATTACAACAAAAGTAGTGTCATTTATTCATTACACGGCAGGTTTGATAAATCATTTCATCAATAAGCAAACAAATCAAGGTAAACAGAACTATCAAATAAAATTTCATTTACAAGGTTGTACAAAAATAAAAGTTTTTAGCTCCATACCGAGCTAATCGAGCTCTACCAAGCTGACAATAATACAATGTAAAAAAATGAAAATAAACAAAATATAGCGAGAAAACACAATAAAAAGTAGCGGCACAACATCTTTACTGCTTCGTATTTCCAGGGTCCGCCCCTTCACTAATCTCAACAAATTCCTCATCCGCATACTCTGGAACTCGTTCGGGATCCACATCCATCACCCAGCTAAAGTCCTCCATTGGATACTTCTTTTCGAGATCTGCTTTCACGAGCTCTTGAAACTTTGCAATGTCCACCAAGACCCGATCTTTAACCTCATTTAATCTCCTCAAGTTTTCCTGCTCTTTGGCCAGCAGTTCGCGAGCTTGAAATAGATCATTCTCCATGATTTGCAATTCATACCGTGCTTTTGAGCACTGCTTACGGACTTTAGAGGTCTTAGCCAAGACCTTCTATTCTGCCTCAATTGCTGCTAGTTTCTGGAGCTTAAACTCATTGGCCCGCTTTTCAACCCAGGCCAACTGACCTTCAACTTCCTTCAGACGAGCTTTTACTTGCGTCTCAGCTTCTGAGGCTTTCTTTGCATCACTTTTTGCTATTTTATATCCATGCAACGCCCATTAAAGCGATCCCCACATGAAGGGCGAGCATACCGGACTGTCAAAACAAAAACCATACTCGATATCTCAAGAAAACAGTCAACTCCAATTAAAACCAAACTTGAACTATCCATAAGTCGGTAATTGAGTTGGTAAACCGATCTAGCAGCTCATCGGCTTCCATTCTACCCAGATAGCTATTTTCTTTGAAAATTTTTCTAAGAAAATCCAGACAAAACATCCCGACTTGTGCATCAGTAAGAGAGTAATCTGGCCTGTACCAGACCTTAAAGTCTTTGAACAAAGCTTGCTGAACTTGCAAGGGGCTCAACACATGGTCTCTCTCCTTGGAATAAGCCCCTCCTGCCCCTGCGTACGAAGCCCCTGTTGCCCTCCTTTTGCCTCGGGATCCCCCAATGTTTGCCTGAGCTCATGTCCTTGCTGAAGGGTCACCCCAACCTCAGGCAAAGCGGGAGCATGGGCAACGACTGTGACCTCCCTATCGCTCACCTCAGTTGTTTCCTTTGCTCGTTGTCTTTTGGAGCTCATCTCTCTTGTTGTCCTACTCGTCCCCAAGCTCTTGGACTTTGCAGCTCTAGCAGCTCGATCTGCTTGAACCTTCTTCAGCTTCTCTTTTCAGTCCAATTGTTTTCCCTTCTCCATATCTACAGTAAAATAATAAATCAGAAATATTATTACCAGAATAACAAAATAAAATCCCAGCAAAGTATTACAAGCCCGATCATCTGGGAGTGATTCGATGAGGTCTTTTCCAACAGGAAAGTACCTCCTTATCAGCTGCAGGGCATTCGACTTCTCTCTCTGAATGTCCTATTTTATAACATCAAAAACTTTTTTTCTCCCTGCTCAAGGTTCGCTCTCTTTATTTTAGGCCAGCGAGGTGCCTGGTTTTACCTTGTTCGGCATTCAAAGCGGCCCGCTTTTTCTAGAATGAAAAAGCGATCTTTTCAACCTTTCATTGAGTCGGGTTTCCTGAAGAATAACCCTAGCCCTGGCCGAGCCTACAAAAATAAAAATCCTCATCTGCATTAGGGTGCAATTTTAGAAGACATGGAACGACCAGGATCCTCGATGAGAGTGCCACAAACAACAATTTGCTCAAAAGCGCGAGCCCTACTATGGTCCTCTATGAATTCGAACTTAATTGCTAGAGGAAAATTCTTGTCATGGACAAGAAGAGCTTAATGAACAAGTGTAGAGGGAACCGAACTCCTGCAATCAAGTCTTCCTCATACACTATCATTTGATCGGACCCCGGATTGTCATCCCTCTGCATATCCTCCCTAGGTAGCTTTATTTGATATTCATATGGTATCTAGTATTTCTCTCTAATCTCACTTAAATCTTTCTCTTTCAATGAGCATCGTATATCCTTCACTCGCGCTTGGTCTGTTGGAACTTGACCTCCTGCTTCCTCTTCTGTGGTTTCCCTCCCGCTACCTCCAACCGTCTCTTGATCGTCTCTCTGTCCTAAGCCCTGATTTCCCAACAAGCTCGCATTGTCGGTATTCGATCGCAACGGATTGCTATATTGTATATACGACTCTCTTCCTCTCTCTTCGCTCACCGACATGTTTTCACTTTCCAAACTCATTTTACTCCTAGTTATAACAAAAAATAATAATTTACAAATAACAATAAAAACTCACCTATGGCGCACAGAAACAATCTTAAACCTCAGCAACTTTTTAAATATCGATCTACTCGACTGCAATATATCGCACCTAAATATTCATCAGCAACTCTAACAACCGAGCTCTCAAACTTGACAGCAAGTGACGAATGGACTGGCTACGCCCCTCTATTTATAGCCGACGACATTAAGTGACTTGGGCGGAAAAGTTTTCCTTTTTCTCGCTCATTTCTCCCGACCTCTCCCTGTGACACTTGTCTTCTTTAATATTAATGTTAGATAGCTCGTGGGGGATTAATGCACCACAGATGACAAGGTGAACTTTCAAGACTCTTTCTTGGGTTGTGATTCGGGTTCTTCTCTGATTGGCTTTATCATCTACAAGACAAGAGACTGAAAAATCGAATTCCAGTAGGGAGACTCCGACGCCTAAGTCAGTAGTTGATCTGTTTGCCAATAAAAATGAGCTTGATTAGTTAAAAAGGAAAGAAATTACTTGTTGAGATCCACCTCTATTTATAGTTGAGAGATAGAAGGCATCTGTATGTGTCAGCGAATTTTTCGAATGTACCAGTGTTGTAGGTCTGCTGTGTCAGAATTTTATCCGCTGAACCTAGAACTCGGTTGTGATAAGAAAAGAGAGTACCGAACTCCACTTTCTCACATGCTAAAAGATGACTAAAGCTCTTCTCTTAAAGAGCTCGATTTCAAGCTCCGAAACCTGAAGGCTCGGTATTAACATGATAGTATCAATTATATTTAAAAAATCCTATCAAAATTGATTCATAAATTTAATAAAAATTACTTACTCTACAAATAGAATTCGCACGATCCAAAATTAACATGATATCCCTATAAAATTAATAAAGAGACGGAGAGCATGCTTGCTCCACAGCAGTGGAAGTGGAATTTCATTTAATATTTTGATTTGATACTTCAGTTCTCTCTGCTAAATCCATGTTAACAATTATAAAATTTTCTCAAATTAATTTCTGGCTTCTCCAATCATTGCACATAAAATCTTTCATGCTGCCAGTACTTGAAAGTAGAAATCAGGTATTAATAATTATAAGAGGAAAGAAGAAGGTACTCTGAATTGCACAAGAAACATTAATCATTAAAACAGATCATTCACTGAAATACTAAAAAATACATCCATAGAGTAAGCACAAGCAGAAATGAGAAAAGGCATTTTCGATTGCTAAACTTCCCCACAAAACTCTGAATACAATCTGTCACCAGTTATCTGAAAAAGGAAAACTAGATATCCACTTTTGAGTTCATTCAGAATCGGGGGAACCACCAGGAACCAGCTGCATTGCAAAACAAATATTAGTTTACGTCATCCATATTTTCAGCATTTTTTCTTCATGGCAATTGACTTAGATTACAGTTTATGTTCTAGGTACAGAAGTAAAAGAAAAAACTGAAATTCACATTGTTAATCATTTGATTAGGAATTCAATTGGGGTGCGTAGTTGCACTTCCCCAACTTTCATCAATATGATTATGACTCATGAGGCACAAACACAAGAACTTGCTTATGACTCTTGATATTTGCATTAACTTTTCTAGATGGCTCAAATGTAGAGCCAGGAGCTCATACTTTGCTCCTCAATTACACTACATATGACTTTAGAACTTGATGGACTTCGACAAAAATAAGAATTAATCCTATATTTTACTTACAATGGCGATGTTGTTTCCATTTAGCAATATCTGATCAAGCTTGGTAATCCGCCGCCCTTCAGCTGTGATTTCACTGTAATACCAATAAAGAAGCACATTAAAAAGAAATTCAGAAACAAAAACATAGAAACTATTTACTGACAAAAAGAAGCCCTAGTGTGTGAGAATAGCTGGAAATGATAGATAAAATGAGAGAAAACGAAAAGAAGATAACAGATGCAACGAAATAAATATTAGCTCTTTTATTGAGTGGCATAAAAAATATCATATTTTATAGTGCACGTTATATATGCTGTCACTTCTCATAGCACGTTTTCTGCTCATTCCCTCACAACAGTGATATACAAGGGGTACAAAACTTGAAACCGTCTTCAATTCAGCTCTTTGAAAACAGTTGTCTTCATCAATCACACTTGATTGCAATCAATTCTCATTCCTCAAGGTTGCTCAGCCATCAAAAGTTTCCAATCAAAGGTATCAACAGCTACCTTAGCAAACTTGCAAAACATGTCATTATCTCCATCAACACATAATGTTCAGGTTCATCCTTGAGAGACTGATTTACATTCCCCCTCAATGAGTCTCCACAAACTCATAAAGACACCCTTAAATTATCATCCTATGGTACAAGTACAATGCAAAAACCAAAACAGAAGTCTTTTGGCTGGCTTAATTGAAATAAAAACCAATCATCATTCCAGCCCCAGCCTTTCAGTTTCAGCCTTTCCAATCATAACATCTTCTGTCTATACGTAAGATCAAAATAATTCACAGACAGAATAGAGATAATGAAAAGAGAAATAGTTGATACTTATTAATCTTACACGCTGCATTCCAATACAATAAAACTATTAAGTCTCATTTCAATATCTATTGATGTTTTTTCTGGCAGTTACATTTAAATATTTGAATTTCAGTAATGAATTTTTCTGGACTGCATGGTATCTTATATTAAAATCCTATAGAATAGTAAAATCTTCAAATTCTTAGTGATGTAAGAGCACTCAATGTACAACACAATACCTATTAAAAGTTGAGAATGTAAAATACTCGAGTCTCCATGTGAAGTTACTCATCAAATATAAAATAAAAACAACAAACACTTTGGATCCCCCAATAAATTCCCAAAGAAAAAACTCTTTTCTTCATGCCAGAGATGAGCATCCCATAACTACTGTAATTACTTATTCATAAACACATAGAGTATGCCCACAAAGTTCATAACCAAGCCGCTAAACCCCAATAAATATAAGTAAAAAACACTTCACAAATTTGACATTCTTGAAAGCAAAAAAATTCACTTAAACCCTAATTTGAAAGAGAAAAACCTCAAGAGGGAGTGTAACATACTATTCGGTAACATCTTCGAGGACCATGTTGACATAGACATCGAAGCCCTTAAGAGTGCCAACAAGCTCCTTGTCTCCTTTCATTATGACCCATATTTTGGACCCTATGCACCTGTCTATTAGCTCTGCGTAATACAAATTCCAAGAAAATTTAAAAGAAAAGAAAGAAAGAAACTAGCCAGTTACATTTTCCTGTTTAATTTTCTCGAGAAAAATTAGAATGGAAAAACAGCCAAAAGGTATGCAAAGGACCTGATGGGAGGAGTTGAGAGGGATTGCTCGCCATGGCTTTAATGAACCGAGCTTATGCTTCAATAGTGAGAGCGATTAAAAGTTGGAGGCTTTGGCCGCGATTTTAAATTTTCACGGCGTTTTGGTTATTTAATAGGTGGAGACACTTGAAATTACCGAAATAGCCCCAATGTTGTGGTAATTTTAAACTTTATTTTCTATTAGTAGTCAGCCCTCTAATTCTTATTTATATTATATTTTAATTTCTTAATCGCACTAATTTTTTATTAATAAAAATTTTAATGTTAAAAATTTTAATTATGAACGTTTAAAATTTTTATATTTATAAATTAATACAAATGAGTTTATTTTAAAATTTTTAACATGAAATGGTAAAATTTTAAAAATATAAAAAAATAAAAGTTCGTAAATAATATATAAAATATAAGATAAATACTCTTCAATTAGATGATTAGTTGAATATTTCATGGTTGCTTATAATTGGTCATTACCTCATTTAGTCTAATTAAAATTTTATAAAAATATAAATTAAAATTATTAATGCGAAAGACTTAGTATTAGTAAGAAGTTTGAAGGTATAAATTTTCGGTGCCTATACTTTTTTAATTTAACTATGATTGCTAAGCAATGATAGAGGTATATCTCTAATCTATATTGTCTTTTCAATAGAATTTTCAAAGCTAAATGTATCTAAGTAAAATCTTTTTTATCAGGTCAGATAAGATATAATCCGAGTTTTAGATGTAAAAAGGCTCGTTACTTTGCAGGATTTGTTGAAAAAAGGTGTCTAGAGGTGAGTTGGAAGGGATTTGAATGTACGGATCTGGAATGATCCTTGGATTCCAAGGATTGATAACTTTTTTTATCTCTACTCCTCCTGATGAAAGGGAAGGCAAATTTTTGGTTAGTGATCTTATGGTGGATGGTGGTGTGGGTTGGGATATGGGTAAAATAAATGGTTTGTTTAGTAGCTCAGAGGCCCAAATTACTAAAACTATTCCCTTAAGTCATTATGGGGTTGATGATGTGCTTATATGGCACTTTGATAAGGAAGGATTCTTCATTGTTAAAGCAGTTTATCATGTGGCTTGTGAAAACTTTGGTGCTTTAGTTGATGCTCATATTCGTAGTCGTCATTAGAACTGAATCTGAAATCTCAACTTACCAGGGAAGATAAAATTTTTTTTACGGAGAGTTGTTCGCAATTTAGTTCCTACTAAGTCTAGATTGGTTCGAGGGGGCTTGAATATAAATGAAAATTGTTCTGTTTGAGGAGAAGTGGATGATTTAATTCATGTGTTTTTTCAAATGTTTGAAAGCAACAGGTTGTTGGGATGTTTAGGACGTGAGTTTTAATGCTCCTCTTATAAGCTTTAACGATTTTTCATACTATGTTCTCCAGATTGTCGATCAATTTTAGAAAGAGCAAGTTGAGTTGTTTTGTTGCATCTTGTGGAGGCTATGGTGTTGTCGGAATGCCTTGGAACGGAAAGGTTTGAGTACTAGGGCTATGGATATAATCTCAGCTGCAGTGGCGGAGCCAGAATTGTTGAGTGAGGGAGCTAAAACTGAGGGGCTGAAGGAGGCTAAAACTGAGGGGCTGAGGGAATTGAGGGCTGAGGATTTACATGTCCGGCGGCCGGTAGGGGAGTCGTCAGTCTCCACCCGACCCCACCTGCCTCCGCCCCTGCTCAACTGCGAAGAGTGTGTATGGTGCATGGTGCATAGCGGGATTACTGTTTCAACGGCTTCGACATGCTGGTGCAATTCAGGAAAGTCATAATAGTCAATGGTAGAAACCATAGCCTAGTTTTTGAAAGTGTAATCTTGATGCGTCCTTCAATCCTGCTACCTCTCAAGCATCGTTTGGAGTTGTTCTTCGTGATAGTGGAGGTAGTTTCGTACATGCAAGAGCTTGGCAGTTGTTGGGATATTGCTCAAGTAAGGTTGCAGAAGCTATGGCCTCAAGGGAAGTTTTGTATTGGTTATCTAATGAGCAGAGAGACTATGGCTATGTGGAGATGGATGCTAAAGAGGTGATTTAAACAGTAAATAACTCTTTAGAAGATAATTCAGAATTTGGTGTTCTTATTTATGATTGCAAATGTTTGCTCTTTTTCTTATTCTTTTATGTTGTCAGATTGGATTCTTAGACAAACCAATAGAATGGCTCATGAATAAGCAAAGAGCTACTCTCTCCAATGCTAGACTTTTGAGCTGAGATTCTATGTCTAGCTTTTTTCTTGTTCATGTTTTGTATGATGATCTTTAATAATTTTATTGATGTGTTTTTTTTCAAAAAAAAAAACTAATGTGAAAAACATGAGGCATTTTTATTTTTTATTAATAAAACACTATTACGAATTTATTTTTTATTTTCATAAAAAATAAATCATGTAAGTAAATAAAAATATTCATTTATGATACAGGCGAGCTCAGATTAACCATTAAAAAAACATGTAATTTAACAGGTAGATCACATCAAAATTTTTGCCATATGATTAGTGCAGTGAAAGCCACGTGTAAGATATCAAGAGGGATGCCACGCCACCAACAAGAACGCGGTTGTAGAGTTGCAGGCTTGCAGCCACCGTCTGTTCCAATCACCTCTGATTTTACAAATTTCCATTTCCATCAGCTATAATATAAAAAATTAGAAAAAAAGCCCCCAATTTCGTCCATAAATATAATTAACACTCTCAATTTCTCTATTTTTTTCGATTCCACGCTTTACCTTCCTTTCTTCTTCTTCTATATCTCAGCAAGTCCTTTACGCAACGATCAAAATCCCCCAGGAATTCAATTCTCTTTTCTTAGTAATTCCTCGCTTCTGTTTCTTAATCAATTAAAGATCTGATTTTTCGTTAGTTGTAATTATATTTATTATTTCTAATTATGGTTGATCTATGTTCAATTTGGTACTCTTTGATTTTGATTCTAATTTATATCTTACAATTTTAGTTTAGGTGTTTGGGGCTCGGTTTTGGTAGAGTTAGGTTGAGTTGGATGGGGGAAAAGAAGATTTTGTTTGGGGTTTATGTGGTTTTGACTGTGCGGTAAGTTAACAATCTGGCTTAACAAAACCTTGAAATGTAAATTTCCAAACTTGAGAATACCCACTTTCGGACAAGCTGTTGTGGGATTCCATTTATGCCATTATGTTAGGATTATCAGAGTTTGCTGTTTTTGCAACTCTTTAACTTCTAATTACTGGTTAATTGGGTTGTTACTTTATGCAGTTATCTTTGTGGAGATTTATTTATTTTTTGTGTTTGGTAAATGGATAAAAATGTATGCTTTGGATCTTTCTAAACTACATTAGCAATAACAAGTGTGATAATACACATTCAGGACTATGTTTACTGATGAAAAGATTTTAGGTTAGATTAAAACTTATCTGCTCTCAGTAATGGCCATCTACCACTATGTTGACACATTTAATTTTAATTTAGTTCAATGTAACATTGTCTCCACTTGTAAAAGTTTTTTTCTTTGGGTTTTTCAGAGTTTGTGTCGTTTGAATTATTTTGATTTTATTTATTAATACAGATACAGAACTTTTTTTCTCTCTCAGCACCTGCCTAAAAGTTTGTTGTTCGAATATGCTAAATTGTTAAGAGTGCATTTTGTTTATACCTTTTGTAACTTTAATTGCTATAACATTCTTTTCTGTTCTTGAATGGTTGTTTTATTCTTGTGATGGCTGATGAAATATTTTATTAAGGTCTTGTTTATCTTATCTTGACTTCTATTTTATCATATAATTGCAGGTTCTGACTGGTGATTATTGCCTTGAAAAGTAAATGATAAATTATTTATTGAAGGTTGTATTACTGGAAATTAGTTCAATTAAGCATTACTGCATTATTTATACATTCTCTGGAGTATTGTAAGAGTGCTTGCCTTGTGATTTAGTTTATAGAGTCAATTAAAAGATTCTGTAGTTTTCAATTGCTTATACAAGTAGAGCTTCAGAAGCTTCCAGTGAGGAATTTCTGTAGTGCTGCTCTCAGTGGTGAGTACATATGCAGTTGAAAGATATTTGTTTGTAAGGTTCAGTTGCCCTTTTTCTTTTCTTTTTTTTAATGTTTATCATATTTTCAATGACATTTGTTGTGCCATGGATTTCCTTTTCCTTTAGTAGATATGTGTGCTAAGTAGTTTTAAGATGCCTTGTCTGCTAATTTTCAACATTGTGATAAATTATGAGATTTGTCATATGAAAACTTAGTTGAGAATATGAAAAAGATTGGAGCAAGAGAATATATCATTGTCAGTTTGTAGAACAGTATTCTTTTTGTCTTGGCTTCAGTTTGGTTTTGTGAACAGAATGAATCACTGAACCTAAGTAGTAATGGAGCAGTCTCTCATTTTGTCCACCAACCTAGAGAAGGGACAAGGTGCACAGTAAGGTATTTTGGGAATACTAGGGCAGAATGCTGTTATCCTGTATTTCCACTTAAAGCTATTCAATAAAATAGAGGTCTGCCTGGAAGGAATGAAATATTTGTGTGCAACAGATGTCACATAGCTATTGCAATAAACAAAATTCAGAGGTTACATTTTATGGGCAATTTACTTCGCTTGAGCTACAAGTTGAGGCAACATGCTTGGTGAATCGTATTAGCATTCCAAGCTTTCTAGTGAGCTGACAGGTTGTTTCCATTGTTTTGACCATAATTGTTCATTTTTAGTTAAAGAATTTTTTTAGACTTCTTTGGAGGCTAAAACTTTTTGGTAGGTTTGATGATATCCATTGAAGCCCCTGTTTCTGAAGAATTCCTTGATTACACTTGTTCTTGCTGTGCGGTAACTACATTCCTAGATTCCTTTTATATCCCCATTCTTATTTTGTATATATATTCCTCTAAAGTGCATTTCTACTGATTAAAAGTGATTGGTGAGGCTATAATCAATGGACAGGGGAACAAGAATGGTGAATATAGCATATGGATTTAAGCTCTAAAACTACTTCCACTAGTATCTTTTATTTTTTAATTTCTTTTTTTTTTTCATTGGAACTTGATCTTTTACAACCCTCGTAGTTAAGAAGTTATAGCATGTTTCTAAGACTACTCTCATTTGCATGGAAAATATGAAGGAAAAGAGGTCGCGCATTTGGCCATTATCTCCTAATTATGATTTTTTTTTGTTATAATAAATACTTCCAAGACAATTCTGCATTATTAATTGCACGTGTGCAATTGTGCCCTGTTCTTGCAATAGTATGCTGAACCAAAAATTTGTACTGCATGAAAATCAACTTGGGAATTTCCATAAAATGCCACATTTCTAAAATCGTTGTCCTGCATTGTACTGAGTTCTTTTTGTATGTTTTGGGTGGTCAGGATGGTGAATAGGTGAAATTAAGAGGAAGGGATGAATTCCTATAAAATAGCAGGATAGCCTGAGAAATACCTTCATTTCTAACATTTCTGGAAAATTAGAAAGAGTTGTAAGTAAGGTAAGAGATATATTGGGACAGTTCAACTGTACTATTAGGCATGGTGAATGTAAGGGGACTGAAGGGGAAAACAGAACTTTGGCAATGTGGTGGGAAAGAATATGAACTGTTATTTAGCAAGGTCATCGCCCTTTGTATCGATTGGTAAGTGGCTAAATGGATATCTTTTATGATCATGGATTTCCAAAGTGAATATTTTTAATTTGTATCTACTTCCATGTTTATTATCTTCTTTTGAATTTTTCTAATCAAACTAGCAGTTTAATGCTGGGTTTCTGCTGAAGAACACTGAAATTTAGATGTTTTGACTTTTATTTTATCTGGTGGATGTTAGGAAGGCACTTAGATGTGGTGGAGAGAGTATTTTGTCAATTTGAAGATATTAATATGGTTATTGGTATACTGGTGTAGCCTTTGAACCCTTGAATTAAAACATATCTTCACTTGGTGTCTTAATACCACATGGCAGAAATCCTGGTTATTTTGAGTGCTTTGTACCTGCTTTAATGTTTGTTTTCCGGAATCTTATAAATTCATATTGTTTCCAGGAACATCTTGAACTCTAATACTTGTGTGATACTTCCTATGATCACCATGTCAAATTTATGAACCCTTACATGAATAATTTTCAGTTATTGGTGTATTCATGAATACTGAACATATTGACAGCACCAATACTGTTCTATTAATAGTGATCCATTTTCAATGGTACTGGTATTCTAATAAGTTCATATGTTGAGTAACTTATTACAGTGCATTCAAGATGGCTGGTGTGAAACGAAGACATTGTACTGATTCAGATACCCGTGCCCTTCACAAAGAGCTAGATGAGGTCTCATGTCCTATCTGCATGGACCATCCACATAATGCTGTTCTCCTCCGGTGCAGCTCACATGAGAAGGGCTGCAGATCTTACATTTGTGATACAAGTTACAGACATTCAAATTGCTTGGATCGCTTTAAAAAATTAAGGGACGATTCTAGGAGCAATTCAACCCTACCTAATTCTTTACCTATCAACTCATTCAGTTCTATCGATACTTCTGAAACAAGTTTGCCTTTGAGAGCTCATATACTTGGTGCTAATGAAAATCAGAATGTAAATGAAAGCAATGGTGTAACATCTGTTGGAATGCCTGCAGGACTTTTAGATAGTATCCAGGATCCTAATTGGCAGTTAGATTTGCATGGAGGCAGTGTTTTGGAAACTGGTGATTCTGAGTCATTTCATGATAGGCTTGAATCTGAAGGGCGTGATGTGGAGAACTCGTCAGAATCAGGGTTGAGTTTAAAATGCCCTTTGTGCCGAGGAACTGTGCTAGGGTGGGATGTTGTAGAAGAAGCCAGAAAGTACCTTAATTTGAAGAAGCGAAGTTGCTCCAGGGAATCTTGCTCATTTGTTGGGAACTACCAAGAATTGCGTAGACATGCTAGGAGAGTTCACCCAACAACCAGACCCTCCAATGTTGATCCATCTAGAGAACGGGCTTGGAGATGCCTTGAGCACCAGAGAGAATATGGTGATATTGTCAGTGCCATTCGCTCAGCCATGCCAGGTGCTGTTGTAGTTGGGGATTATGTGATTGAAAATGGTGACAGGTTCTCAGCTGAAAGGGAAGGTGGGGCTGGTGAAGTCAATGCCCCTTGGTGGACTACGTTCTTTTTGTTTCAGATGATAGGCTCAATTGATGGTGCAGGTGAACCAAGAGCTAGGCCAAGAGCTTGGACAAGGCACCGAAGATCAGCTGTAGCATTACCTGAACGTCGATTTCTCTGGGGTGAAAATCTGTTGGGTCTACAGGATGATGATGAAGATGATGATGATGATGACTTGCATGTATTAAGTGATGCTGGTGAAGATGCTTCTCCAATCCCAAGAAGACGTCGGCGTTTGACTTGATCAAGGTCTGATGATCAGTCATGAGAGATGGAAAGCGATTTCTGGTAAATATCAGGTTTCTTGATAGTTGATACGAGTTTGATATGTACAGGAATTGTATTACAGATTGCCTTGTGCTGACCCAATGGGTATCTTTACCATTGATGTTCCAGTAATGTGCAGAAGTGCTGGTGGTGATTAAGAATTTGTATTTCAGAAACCTATGTTCTTGGGATGATGGTTAAGCAAGAAACATTTGTTCAATGGATACAAATTTGTATTCTCTTTCGACTTAAATCAGTTTCCTTATAGGGCTATGTGATCACAAGAATGATGAAGATATGTCTATCAACTGTTTTCATCAGCCGGGGAACATTTCTTTTTCAGGTGGAGTTGGTTTTGATTCCTCGCGGCCATTGGCTGATATTTTTTTCCAATTGTAACAGATCTAAACTAACTGGGAAATTGGATTGTTGTATCTTTCTTACTTTGATATGAGATGTTATTCAGATCGTTACAATTATGTGAACTAGATTCTTCTCATTTGATCTGAAACTCTCAGAAAGCATGGAATTGAGCTATGTTTCTTGCAATTATTAAAATTCTTTTGTTCATGTTCTTCACTATCCTATGGTGGGTCGTAGTGATTGCATTTTTTGTGTGATTTCTACAATGCTGTTTATCATGCGTGTATGTCATTTTATTGACATATTGTTCATGGGGATGAATCATTAACTATTCTCTTATTCCCATTGCCAATTACTAAAAGATGAATGATGCATGTGGTCTGTCTTCTTTAGTTCTTTATGCTTTGGGTTGAATAAGCTCTCTGTGGAGGCAGGAATTTAGCATTTTGGATGTTAATAATCACTGTCTCGGATTCAATTTATGCCTCCTTGGACATTAACAGGATCAGTTTGTTCTTTTTCACTTATCTGTCTTTTACATGATTCCCTGTAAAATTGGATTATTCAAGGTTGGGAACTTTTACTCTGTATATATCATTCCGATGACAATTGACAGGGATGAATGTGAAATAAATATTCATAGCACTATTTGCTCCTTGGTTAAAAATGTTATCAGACCAAAACGTATTATATGGTGGTGGCTCAAGTTCTTTATATGTGAAGGTGAGATTGGGAGTTTCAATTTGTGAAGAAAATTACAAATTGACGAGTTGAATTTTTAAAAAGTTTCAAATTCATACTCGTTCAGTTCAAACTCTAGACACACAACAAGGGAGAAAAGAAGGATGTGGAATGTAATTTTTGAAGGGAAAAGATTAAGGGCCTGTTTGGTTTAGCTGTTCATAGCCGCTGGTAGCTGATAGCGGTTGCTGGTAGCTGATAGCTGGTGGCGAATAGCTGGTAGCTGATTCGGGTTAGTGTTTGGTAAAAATACAATAGTTGTTGCAGTCTGAATGTAAAATTACCAATAAGCATATCATTATCTAATAAATATTAATTTTTATTTTATTTTAATAGGGTTAATATAGTCTTAATATGAATCAGCTATCAGCTGATATGAAAAAGCTCCGAGTAGGAGCTTATTGAAACAGTAGCTGTTTGGGGTTCCTAACAGCCATCAGCTGCTGTTTTAAAATTTTACCAAACATCAAATTTTACCAAACAGCTGTTATTTGAGGTTCAAACCTCTATCAGCTGCATCAAACAGCTAAACCAAACACCCCCTAAGTTTGATTTAGGTGGAGAACATTCTTGATGAGTCGGGCAGAGTATGCTAGATACATATCTTTGCGTTTGGGGATACTGAGAAAGAGAGACCTCTAAGAAAATGCCACGTCAACATCAAACGCAGTGGAAGAGAGAGTGACGCATCATCTAAACTGGGGTTTTCCCTTATTAAATTAGATAATATAATTCAATAATCTGTTCATGAATATAATTAAGTGAATGAGAAGGATCTGCAAGAGAAGCTAAAACACATGCCTAAAATCCAATCCAAGAAAGTTGACGTGTATTTCTTTACACACCATAAGTATTAAGAATATTATAAATAAAATTATACTCATTACTATTAGTACTATATATATTTTGTTCAAAAAAAAATTATTCTAACATAAATGTCTAACTCAGCTCCATGTGATTGCCCAATTGGAAGAATCCTTTTGCTCTGTGCCCATTTCACCAACTAACATTCTCTATCTTGAATATAACCTTTCTATCTGCTTAAAATATCTCCTTCCTCACATGTGGAGGTGAGAGATCAAGCATTCAAGTTTTGAGCCTTCCCACCAAAATTGATTTAACTTAGCTGGCTCAATATATGGGATTTTGAGTTTTTGCTCAGTTTGAAAACACATGTTGTTCTTTGGTTTTTTCACATGTTGTTGAAAACAATGCATGATTGTATATACAATAATAATATTTACTATATAAGTAAATATAATTTGTATTTTGCATGACTAAATTCAATTGAATGAGCTAATGCAAATATGAACATATAACAACTAAAGCACGTGTTAAACCAAAGTGTATTCAAACATGTTAATATGTTAAAATGTTCTAAAGATAAAGGGAGTTAAATCTGTAATCCTGATAGAAAAGGTTTGATGTTGGCGTGTGTAACCGGATAAAAGAATTTGCTAAAATTAAACTAGAGCTCACTGAGGTTATAGGTTTTTACGTGACATTTAATATGAATAGATAGATCTATGGATAGTTAGATATGGGTTCTATGAAAGCCAACTTGGACCTTAAGATCGTTGTGTCTCGAAAAGGCAGGGTGTGAGAAAACCAGCCTTTTTAAGAATTCCAAATCACTCTTCCGAGTGGAATGCAACTTCAACTTCTTCTCATAGCCATTAATGGAGTTACACCAGGAGTAAATTCTGAAACTACTAAATAAATTATATATGGTAAAAGCCCAATCTTGGGGACCATTTAGCGGGATAAATTGGAGAAGTACAAGTGTATGACAAAGAAAAAAGATCATATTTCTTAATTAAATCACAAATCTTTGCTTATAACACCAACCGCATGATCATCCTATATAAATAAAACCCCATGTTACATAGAACCACAAGCCAACCTTTTCTCCACTCACTGTCTAGTTGTCTCCCCAACTTCACTAGATTCACCCCACAAATTTTTTGTTTGTCTTGCTCTCTGTCCAAAGGCTTGATAGTCTATACAGGAATCTCTTGCATACAGAGTACAGATAGATCACTCTTTGCTGTCCATTTGACCAAGAAAGTTGCACTTGTATGTATATGTATGTATATATATATATATATATATATATATATAACTAAAGGGTCTCAAAATATCAAAGCATAATATGCAGGTGAGCTTTTGTAAACAAAAAAGAAAAATTAGATGAAGGAAATGTATAGTGCTATTCACTTGAAAGATTATTTGCACCTCTTCATACATTGTAGCAGATTATTCATTAGATTTTTAAGGTAGCACAAGAACAAGCAAGGGAGAATAGTTCTTCCACCACTTCTACTAAGAACAAAATCAATGGTAAGATGTTCTATAATGTCACAAAATATATATTCGGACGAGATGCTATCAATTTTTTATATTATGAGATAAACGCTCGATCAATAGACTACTTAATACTTGAATTATAAGTATTACTATCATCATTATTAATATCAATTTAGCTAACAATTATTCATTTCATTTGAAATCCAGATCAAGGAAAAGATATAATTCTGTTGAAGAATCAAAGGTCAAAAAGAGGCAAAGAAAATAAATTTGGCAGAAGGAGTTTTAAACAATTTGCATTTTTTTGTAGAAAAGAATATGCAACAGCTTGCTTTTATAGCACACTAAATCTGAAAACACCAAGTACCATCAATAGGAGGAGATTACAGAAACAGAATTACTGGGAGTACTCCATGAAGATGAAGAAAGAAGAAGACATGAATAACAGAATGGATTCAGCTACTAATTTAGTTGGCAATAAAGTTATACCAATAACTGATACAACATTATCTTCTTCATCATCATCAACTAGCTCACATGGTCAATGTGGTTCAATGGAGAAGAAAGATAATAATAACATTCTTAAATGGGATAAAATCAAAACCATGTCTAGAATGAAGGAGCTATTGAGATGGGCTGCTGCTACAAAATCTGAAAAGAGAGGAAATCTCATTGGAAGAAAGGTAATTAATTAATTTTGTTACATACATTACTTAGTAAGATCTTGGGAAAAATCTAAAGTTTTTGGAAATTCTTGAAATTAATAATGTTTCAGGTTCTACACTTTCGACATAGAGCAACACTTAAAGCAGTACCAGATGATGATCAACTGAGTAATGAATCTCCAAAGATTAGTTTTAGATGGGATGTTGAAAGCTGCTCTACCACTTCCTCTGTTTACTCAGCCATTTCAATGGCTTCTTCTACCAAGACAGATCTCACCCTCAACATGCTTTCACTCAATTCTTCTCCTCTCCATGATAGGAAAGGAAATTGGATCACCACTGACTCTGAATGTAAGTTATATATCAGTACTGCAATTTGAAACTCTAAAATTATGAAGCAACACAATTTCAGTTTCAGTCTCAGACACTATACAAAATGTAAATTTAAATAATTAATTTTAATGGTGTTTGATTAACAGTTGTGGTGCTAGAGCTATGAAAGAATCAAGAAGAATTTTCTATGGCTTAATATTCAAGTGATTGAAGTAATGTATCATGATGTGCTAGGATGTTTATTTTATTTTCTTTATTATTATTATTAGTAGTAGTAGTAGTAGTATATTTTATTTTTGAAATTGTAGCATCAACTGTACTGAAAATGTAAGCAGATTAATGAAATATTTAGCTTGTATGGATATGATAAATTGCGACAGTGATAGATCTAATCTCTTAATTTTGAAAGAAATATGTATAATATTTTTTAAAAAAAATTGAGGGATAAAATTAATCTTTTAGAAACTTTAATTATTTTTAATGTATTATTAAGATTTTTTTTTAAAAAAATGAAGAGGAATAATACTGCTTTAGGGGGTGTTTGGTTTAGCTGATTGAGGCAGCTGATAGCTGTTTCAAATCAATCAGCTAAAGAATAGGTGTTTGGTTAACTTTTTATCGGCAGCTGTTAGCTGTTTGAAAAAGCTCCTCCTCCTAGCTTTTTCTAAACAGCTGCTAATAGTTTTTTTATTTAACAATATTAACCCTGAATTATTAAATGATATTAATATCTGTAACCTTTAATATTAATATCCTTATTGGTCATTTTACATAATAACAACAACAGCTTACTATATTTTTACCAAACGCTCATTATTCATCAGCTAACAGCTATCCGCAACAGCTACTAGCTATCAGCCGTATGAAACAGCTAAACCAAACAGGAGCTTAGTACAGTTGAAGGGTCACAATTAAAAGAAAGAAGACATCACATGTGATTTCATTAATTACATTCTTCACTTATCATATATTTGTGGCTATATAATTAATAGGCCATTATTTTGGTGTAGACAATGCAAACTTATCACCATTTGCTATTAGACCTAACATAGATTCCACTGATTTTCTTTTCTTTTTGTTTCCCAAAAAAAATAATATTTAAAAGAAAATGTCAGCATGAAATAATTCATTTAATTAGTTCATTTCAGTATTTTAAAAATGGAATCCAATCATACAAATCTAATATTATATAACAAATGAAATTTAACATTTATACAAATAAATTGAAAGCAATACACTTTTTTTTATTCCATTTTCTATTTTACTTTCATCCCAGTAATTGTTTACATCTTAAAATAATGAAGCAAATATTATATAAAGGAGTAATGTAACAGTTTCTAATAATTTTAACTCCATGTCTGCCGTGTACAAGTCTAATCCCAAATAGGGATGGCATCGAGACAGAGCAATGACAAGAGACAATCTTCATCTTCATCTCTGTTTTGGCGAGAGATCGGAGATCCCCATTTTCGTCTTCACCCTTGCGGAAACCTCCGCCGAAACGGGAATCTGCATAAAAAAGTTATATTCCTTTAATTTTTTAAAATTAAAATTTAATAATATAAAAAAATTAATAATTCATAATAATTTGACACTCAATAATATAATATTTTGATAATCATATATAATAAAATTTAAAAAATTAAATTAAATTAAATTTATACAGTATATAAAAATAACTAAAACGCAATATACATTGTATACATACCAAGTTAAGGACGGAGAGAGTATAGTTTCCGCCATTACCCCGTCTGGACTAATATGGAGAAAATTCCCCACCGAAGAATATTACAGTGAATCCTCATTCAGCGGGCCCGAACTAACAACCCTAATCCTAGACACTAAATCAAAAGTATTTCAAAAAAAAAAATTGCAAAGCTATGTTTCCCTATCAACTAATAAAAGTATTTTTAGTGACTTTTTTTTAAGGAGTTTAGCTATAAAATTAAAAGTTCAATAAATTCTTTATCATTTAAAATATTAAATAAGATTAAAAGTTTAGCTATCCCCCTTCTATTTTGAAAATTATATATATATTATTAAAATTTTAAAAATACTTAATTGTTTATATTTAAAATTTTAAATTACTCTCATATCCTTCAACTTTTGCGGAAGTTAAAACAACAAATTCTATATAAATTAATTTTTTCCAAATAAATATATCTCTCTTTTAAAAGATTAATCGAAAAATAATTAATATTCTCCAAAAATAAAGAAGAAAAAAAATTAGATAAAAGGACAAATTAAGTTATTAAGAATTGATTGTGCAATATGATTGGTGATGAATGGATTATTAATTGTTTGATTATATAGATTGATAAAGACTTATTTGATGCTATCACAATGAGATAATCATATTTTATTATCAAGAAATGAAAATATGTAAAGAGCAATTGTAATTTTTTTTCTTATTTATATATGAAAAATATTTACATATTAACTTATGAATATATAAAAGATTATTATTTATATTATTTTTAATATATATATATATATGATATTTTTATTTTGACTTTTTTCACTAAAAAGTCTAACTTCACCACCTAATTCTAATTATTATTGTATAAAAAATATAATCCTCTCAAACTATGTATCAAAATGTGTCGTTCCAGCTATATCTTAACTCATTTATTTCTTTAATTAACCAATGGCAAAGAAGGATGGATCAAAATTAATGTAGATACAGTAACACATAAGGATAATGGCATCATAGAAAAGGCATAGTGGCCAAAAACCATCGAGGGCACTCTGTAGGAGCACTAACCATGACTGCCGCAAGTTTAGTCCCTCCTAGCACAATTGAAGCTATGTCAATTAAGGAAGCTCTAAATTGGGCAAAGCCAAAGGAATGAAGAATAAGTATCATTGAATTTGATTGTCAAGTAGTCATTGATCACTTAAAATTCAAAAAATTAAATCTCTTGATCTTTGGATTTGGTCATTGATGACTGCATTCTCTTAACTGTTTCTGTCTCGAATTTATAATTTATTTTTATAAGATAGATCTGCGAATGTAGTAATTCATACATTAACAAAGGTCATTCATTTTTTGTTAAATTATAGTCCACGGGAGAATAACCCTCATATTTTTATTATGGATGTTGGATTAATGAATCAATAATAATTCTATTTTCTTTAGAAAGACATATTAAATAAAAAATGAGTTTAATCCTCTACTGTTAAATAGTCAAAAACAAATTATTTTAAACTTAATCAATAAAATGAAAGTTTATATGTATCATCCTTTTCGAGAAAATTTAAAATTTAAAGAATTTAATAAATTTACTAAATTTTAAAATTAAAAATAAATTGTTTCTAAAATAAAAAGTAAGCTAGAAATTCCCTAACTAATATTGCATATGAAAAATAAAGGGTTATTTACATAATTAACTAAAAATATAAATGTTAATTTCAATAATATAGCGCCTAAAAAATTACACTTTTACTGAATTTTAATTTTATGTTTACGAAGTATGGTGCCTACTGCCCACTTCCTTATGTCTATACAATATTTTAGCCATAATATTTATGTAAAGATATGAACCAAAAGCAAAATTTTTTACCAAATAAAAAAAACATATTTTTTTCTTTACTTGATGAATATATATATTTCTCATTTACTAATATTTTAAAATTTTAAATAATTAAAAAAATTAATTATTTAGAATAAAAAATAATTTATGTTAAATAATTTTAAGTTACATACATTTTTATATAATTTTATTTAATATATACTATAAAAACTTATTTAAAAATATTTTTAATATATAATATAATTCACAGTTATATATATATTTAATAATTTTAAAAATACGCAACCCTGCATTTATAAAATGCATATTTTTAGTTATTTATACACAACATACATTGATATATAATCACGTATATCCATATATATCTTATATTATTTTTTTATGTATTTCATTTTTATTATTTTTATCTTTTTTTCTTAATTTTTTATTTGCTTTTTTTGTGTGTATTTGTTTTTTGTTTTTTAATTTTTTTTACACTATTTATATTATTTATGCTATATATTTTTTAAGATAAATTTCAGATATTAGAAATATTTATATTAAATTTCTACTTATATATAACATATATTGACATATAGCTAAGCATATAATAAATTTATACTTTTATTGTTTTAAAATTTGACACATATATATTATTGTATGTAATATATACTAAAATATAACTAAATAAATATTATTTTTATACTTTAATATATGTTATATATAATATATAACGACTATAATTAAATATATATTATTTTTTAAAAAATAATTTAACATGTGTATATTGTTATATATAATATATACTGATGTATAACTAAAAGCATTTTTTTATATTATTATTCTTTTAAATTTTAATAAGTATATGTTATTATATGAAACATATATCATTATTTTTTAGTTAAAGTATATATATATATTGACATATACTAATATATATCGATATATACATATATATACTCACATATATACTGACATATATCTATATATATTCACATATATTATTATTTTCTAATTAAAATATATATATTATATATCACATATATTATTATTCTTTATTTAAAATATATATAATATATACCGACTTTTGTCAACATTTACTAAGTTAGTTTTTAGGAATCAGGATCTGCTGGTGTGATAACTGATAACTTACCAAGTGACCACAAAGTCTTGGAGTCTAGGCATGTTTTATATCAAAAAAGGATATAGCTTCCTTTGTTTCATAATTCATAACGGAGTTAGGATTTTGATTATCTAAGTATTAATTACTTATGCATGTCGTTCTTTCAAATGTTGTTTTTCAATTCCTTGGTAAATTTGGACCAGCTACTTGTAGGAACAGAAGGGTAACAAGTGATAAACTAACACACATTTTCTCTTATGTATACGGATAAGCTTGAATCATTTCCCTTCACCTACTTTTGCTGCCTTTTTCCATTTTGGAATTGCAGTAGTTCGATTGCTCTATGTGTTTTTCTAGCTAAATGCTAGTTTTATACTTCATTCTTTTATTCACTTCTACTTGATAGAAGCTATAGCAGCAAAAATATCATAACTAAAAATAAATTCACTGTATTTCTCTAATATCTTCCAGTAAAAATATATAAAGAAATAAATTAACAAATCAAACTAACGAAAAAGTATAATCATCACTGGCGGATTTAAGGGGTCCAGGGGGGCTCGGACCTCCCCTCATCCAACCCCATATATACATACATACACACATATATGTATATATATATATATATATATATATATTAGTGTGTATACATATAATATATATATATAAGAATTTATATATATTTTATTTATATATTTAAATTTAAATAAAATTAAATGAATTATATATATAATATATATATAATTTAAATAAATTATATATATATGAGTCATATATATATGAATTTAACTGAATTTTTTTTAATTCATAAAATTTTCGTCAAAATTTATATATACATAAATAATTAATTATTTAGTGTGTTAAATAAAGAAAAATATTTTTTAAAAGAATTAAAAATAAGGCTATTATGCAATATTTTTAAAATATGCAAAATTATAGGATAAAATTATAATCTCTTATACGTATTTAATTTAATAGCACAAATTAGTTATTGAACTACCGTAATATTAAATATTCAATAAAATTGTCTATAATTTTTTCTGTGAAAATTTAGCTCCCTTTTTGATAAGTTTCTAAGTCCACCACTGATAATCATACTATACTTTATATTACTTAAATATTTTCCATGAAATGCAATCTTTTTTACTGAATTTTCAAACACAAACCGTTAAATGAGTATACGAGAAATTAAAAAAATTTTTAGTAAAACAAAGAAAATGACTTGGCATATCAACACTCGACAAAAATAATATGTGACATGTACATACATATAGTTGAAATAATATGTTAAAATTAATAGAAAGCTAAAAAATGAAAAACACATTCTTTGAAGTATTTTATCAAATATTTAGTATGCACTAGATTTGAAAAAAAAATCCTCAATCAGTATATTTGAAAATCAAAAAATAAATCAAAAACAAACAAAATTAAATAAAAAATATAAGTTGCATACTTTCAAATTAAAAAGCGTAAACAAGAAAAAATGTATTTGCTCTTGTTGAAGATGCAATTGTTTACTAGCGGAATTCCATGCGCCACCACTATATCAACTAAGAAAGTTTCAGCTTTAAACGCTTTCACAGCAAACAATAAAGAAACCCAATACCCTTTTGCAAATCAGTGAGAGAAGGAAAAAAAAATACACGATTTCCTAAATAAAAAAGGAAAAAAAAAAACACAACACTATAAATTGGGTTTTTGGATATGGAGACGACTTATTATTTTAGAACTCTTTATGATCTGAAATGATTGATTATCATGTAAAATGCTCTTGCATGGACTGAAAAAAGAAGAGGAAGATGATGGAGATATATATAGAATAAACTCAATAATCTAGAAACATTGAAAAAAATCATTAACAACAAAATTTATACAAAATAAATCTTAAAATGAATATTTTTAAACGTAATATAAATATTTTTAATTTAATATTTTAAAAAATTAATTTAAAATTTGTCTAAAAAATTAAAAATAAACATTATAAAAAAAACACAAGCAATATAAAAAGAAAAAAATAGATAAAAATTAAAAACCCAACACCACACACTGTATAAATAGAAAAAAAAGTTTGAAGCACTTGTAAAAAAATATATATCACCGTAAAACTAAAAATAAGAAACAAAATGTCATGTATATTGTAAAATAAAAAAAAAAGGTCAAATTTGAGTTGATTTGCATATTTTGAATCGGGTCGGACCAACCCACCTAATATTGAAAATTATTTTTAATATAAAATTTTTACATACAATTCAAAAATAAAAATAAGAATAATCATGTATGCATCTATAATATCAAAAATGCAACTTTTCTAATATATTATGATATGTTTATTAATTTTTAGGCATGAGTAAAATCATTGTAATTATAAACTACCAACAATATTTTGAAAGTTTTATCACACTTTTATTCATTATTTGTTTTATTAAAATGCCTTTACATGTCATTATTATCATTTTATTAAATTTAAATATTAAGTTTATTATACATTAAAAAAAGCAACATATATAAGGGATTTATTTAAAAATACTCTAAAAAATAAAAATATTTTAAAAATATCAATTTTTCTTTTTCTAATTCTATTTCAAAAATACCATTTTTTTCATGCTTCAATTCTAAACATACCAATTTTTAGAGGCATATTTTATACTCTATTTTTGAAAGAATATATTGAGTATGTATTTAATATTAGGGCTGGGCAGATTTTAATAACCCGCCTGAACCTAACCGAACTGAGATAAAACGGGCAGGTTCAGGCGGGTTATACTCTGAAATTGAGTAGAATCGGGTGGAGACTTAATAAGGATTTCGGGTTCAGATGGTCGGTCGGATTAATAATTTTATTTTGTTGAAAATCGAACCCGACTGAAATATTTAAATAAATATATTTTAATATATATATATATACAAACTAAACGGCGTCATTTTTCATAGGAAAAAATGATGCCATCCGAGATACATATATAAGCGTCCTTAAGTACCCGAAGTTTACCCTAGCCTGCCACATTAACTCATTTCTCCCGTCTCTCTAAAAAATTAGAACTCTCTCGATTCTCTGGTTTTTCTCTCTGTTCTCTCTCGATTCAGAGAGCTTCTGGAGAGTTCTTCTCTCCTCTAGCCTCTTTGCCTCCTCCCTTTGTTCATTTATGTTTCTCAGTCGGCCTTTCTTCTCGTTCTTCGATCATCTGTAACTATATTTCTCCATTTTTTTCATTTATTCTCACATAGTAGTAGTTATTCAAAGTTGTTTTGTGAGTTTAAGGCTAACACAGTCACACTCAGTCTCCTTCTCGGTTACTAGTGAGAATTTCAAACCTTTTATTTTAAAATGAATGTGTATTTATTTTTCAGTTTCAAGTTTTTAAAGGGTTTAGATTTTTTTCTGAATTCTTTTCTGATTTCATTTTTAGTTTTAATTTTTGTTATTGAATAAGTATTTTTTATAATAATATTTAGATTTGTTGAAAAAATTAAAATTTTTTGACTCATTCTTAACTTATTTGTTTGTGTTTTCAATGTTTTCTTTGTTAGATCAATAGATCTACCGATTATGGTAGATCTATTGATAATTATTTTATTTTTTATATTTAGTTTATAAATATATGCATTTCAATTTTAGTTTGGTTATGTATTTTGGTTTTGCTTTGAATATTATTAGTAATTTTGAGTGTTTAGTCAGTAGAATAAGTCAATTTGCCACTGCATTCCATTTTTATTCATCTGCTATTTTTTTACGTTTGATATTTTTTTTATATAATAAATGCCAGTGCATGCTATTTATGTGTAAAAAAATTGTTTGAAATTGATTTTGCTTGTGCATTTGTTCGTGGTTAATGTTTATGTGTTTAAATGAGTTTTTTTTTTGTAATAATATTTAGACTTTATGAATAAATAAAACTTTTTAACGGATGATTATTTATTTGTGATTTTCATTAAATGATTTCTTTGTGGCTTTGTGGTTTCTTTGTTAGATCAGTAGATCTACCAACTATGGTAGATCTCTTGATGGTTAATATCTATTTAATGTTGGGGGTTTTATAGATAAATGTATTATATCTACTTCAGTATTATTGTGGATTTGATTCTGTTTGGTTAATTGATTTCATTTTCGGTTTAATTGTTGATATTTGTTTAAATTTGTGTTGATTTTGCTTGTTCTTCAAAGTTTTTATTTTTAATTTATTAAAAGTAATATTTAAACAAAATTTTGGGAGAAAATTTTTTTATATCAATTTATATTAAGTAATCAGTATAAACTGTCTCATTTTTTTTAATCATAAACTATAACATATAATTATATGTATACATTATACATAATATTAATAGATAATAACTTTATATATTTAATTAATTGTTAAAGTTATTTTAGTAGTTTATTATATTTAAATTATTTAGGTAATTTATTAAAAATTTAGAATAGAATTATATAAATTATTAATATTTTCAATTATTTATATATAATTAAATTACTTTCATTTTTTATATATAATTAATAAATAATTATAAATTATATTATGTAAATAAATAAATATTTTTACAGAATATAATTATTAAATAATTGTATTTGTTTGATACTAATAATAGTAATAATTTAACATAAATTATAAATCTTTTGAATTTAACTATCTTCATGGTGAAGACTGCCTTTCTTCATTTGATTAGTTGATTAGTATTTATTTGATTAGTTGCAATTCTCAACTTGGAAATCGAGCATATGGATATGAAGACTATCTTTCTTCATGGTGACTTAGAGGATATATATGAAACAACCAAAGGGTTAAAGAAAAAGATGATTATATTTGCAAGTTAAAGAAAAGCTTATATGGCTTAAAGTAGGCACCGAAACAATGGTACAAGAAATTTGAGTCAATTATGAGGGAGTAAATGTACAAGAAGACTACTTCAGACCACTGTGTTTTTGTAAAAAAAAAAATTTTGATGATGATTTCATCGTCCTTTTATTATATGTGGATGATATGTTGTCTGTTGGCCGAAATATTTCAAGAATCAACAGCTTGAAGAAGCAACTGAGTAAGCCTTTTGTAATAAAATACTTAGGGCTAACAAAACAGATCATTGGCATAAAGATTACTAGAGACATAAGTGCTAAGAAGTTATAGTTGTCACAAAAAAATATATTGAAAAAGTAGTTCAAAGGTTCAACATAGACAAAGCTAAAGCAGTTAGTTATCCTCTTGCTAATCATTTCAAGCTTAATTCCAAACAAAGCCATTCGATGGAAAAGGAGAAGGATGAAATGGAGAAAGTACTTTACACTTCAGCTGTTGGAAGTTTGATGTATGTCATGGCATGTACAAGACTAGATATTACTTAAGCAGTTGGAATAGTGAGTCGATTCCTTTCAAATCCTGGTAAGGAATATTGAGATGCAATGAAATTAATTCTCAGATATCTTCATTGTGCTTCCAAAGTATGTTTGTGTTTTGGAACCACCAATTCTGTATTAGTTGGCTACATAGATATAGATATGGCTGGTGATGTTGATTCAAAAAAGTCTACTTCGCGATATTTAATTACCTTTGAAGGGAGAGCTGTGTCATGGCAGTAAAAAATATTGAAATGTGTTGCCCATTCCACTATTGGGGCAAAATTTATAGCTGCAACAAAAGCTTGCAAAGAATTCATGTAGATGAAGAAGTTCTTAAATGAACTAGGTTTTCAACATGACAAATATAAATTATTTTGTGATAGTCAGAGCTTTATCCATCTTGTAAATAATTCTTCCTTCCACTCAAAATAAAAATATATTGATGTGAAATATCACTGGATTAGAGATTTGTTGGAGAATAAGCTTTTATAGCTTGAAAAGATTCATACTGAAGAGAATGATGCAGACATATTGACAAAAAATCTTACAAGAGAAAAATTTGAATTCTGTCGATCATCTACAGGAATAACAGTTAATTCATGTGGTCTGCAGGAGAAAAATTATTGGATGTTACCTAACCCACATGAGTAATAAGCCACCAATTTTGAAGTCATTATTAGAATAGTAATAGTCACCTTAGGAATAGTAATAGCCACCATTAGAATAGTTAGATTAGGATGTTTATACATATTGAGAGGGCTTATAAATAGCCTCCTCCATTTTACTTCTATACACACCATACTGAAACCATGGAGAGGGGTGTAAGCCAAAGCTAAATTGCTTTGATGAGTTGAGTGATAAATTGAGAGAGAAAAATGTGTAGGGAGTGACAAAATAGTGAGATTTTATTTTTGGGTGTTTTCGGAAACACTAGCTACTGTTTTGAGTTTATTTCAATTGTAATTGTTGTACTTATATAATATTTTCTAAAAAAAAATCTCTCTCTTATAAGCCTACTATTTTCAATAGTGAAAAAATATTTTTCAGAATTTATTCTATGGACATAGTCCAAATAAAAAGGGTAAACTACGTTAAATTTAGTGTGTTATTTTTGTCTCAATTTTATAGATATTATTAATGTAATTGTTTTGTTATATTGTTTTATTAATTATTCAAATAAAATTATATATAGAAAAGTGAATTTTAAAAGAGATTATTTGTGATCCCTTCAACCTTCTTAAAAAAAAATTTTTGACATTTATTTTGAATACAATATTTTATACAACATATGACATTATCCTCGATCCAATCTACAAAGCTCAGAAAATCCCCTCATAATTTAGCCTCCAAAGCTGTCCCATACCCTGTGGCAGCTTCAAACCTCAGCATCCACCAACCTTGATCATCACACCCCCACTAATTAGTATTAAGTATTAACCACAATCCACCCAGTTGGCAAAAACTGCCAAGATATAAATTTAGAGTCCATCAATGCAGTAGACATCCCAGGCACTTCTTGCTTCACCCAAGCATTAATAATATAATGTTTATAAAATTGAGTTATTGAGGTGTTAATCATATATTTAAATTACTAAAACCTAATCATTTTTGAATTATTAATTGTATGTTAATTCAAATAATACAATAATGAAATTTAGACGAATGAATTTAGATGAAACGGTCACCTGGGTCAAAATTTATCACCTCTCCATATCAAACATTCAGATAAAAAAGAAAAAAATTATATGTTATTTTTTATTTTTTCTAAAATACTTTATAACTTTTGTTTATTTTCAGTATATTAAATAAATATTTTGAAAGTGATATATTTTTAAAATTTAAAATTAAAAGGCAAATATTTTTGAAAAGAAAAAGAAAGTAAATAAAAATAATTTCATTTTTAAAGTATTTTTGAAGAAATTAAAAAAAAATACATATTAAACAACCTTAAATCAGATTGGACTAGCTCAAAGTAGATTTTTGGCTCTCAGCTCAAAAAAAAAAAAAGAAAGAAAGGTTTTTGGTCCAAATTGAAGCCTACTACGCTTAAAAAGGTCCAAACTTAAAACAGCCAGTTATCCACTTTGACATTTTCCTATTGGACCCCGAATTTTGGTAAATTTGTAATGGGACCCCTTACCCAAAATAGCTATATGCTCTAATGCTCCTTTTTTAAAAAAAAAAAATTTTAAATGAAAGACATCTGCTTAAACAATCACAGTTCTGAGATAGGAAGTTTCTACTAAATCATGGTTGATTCAGTGAGCAGCTTCATCCGAAGGATCATCCAATACATACACACCCATTGAATATTTCAAAGCAATCGAGGCTAAATAATTAATTAACGGTGGTAAAATCAGATAGGATACGACCATCCTTAGCTGGCCGGCTAAAAATATATGCGAAGATAAATGGTGAGCTTTTTTTATTTCAGTTCGGTGTCTTATTTTTTTGCGAGCCCCCTTTTTTAGTTACTAGTCTAATTTTCTTTCTTTTTTTCTGCATAGCTTCACTAATTTTATATTCGATGGTGAAAATTTTATCCCCTTAATCAGCCAGCATATTACCTTTTCTATAAACATGCTTCACCGTAAGAGTCCAGTCATTCTGATTAAAATCTCTCATTTTATTAATCAATCCTGTATTTCTGCAATTTTCACTTCTTGTTACGAGTAATAATTGAACTATGCACCTACAGTGAAGTTTCACTTACAGCCATCTAATTCCTTTTTTCCATACTAAGAGAATCTTTTCTCTTTTTTTAATAAGATTTAATATGAATATAAATTAGTTATTATATAAATTTTTATAATATTTTTATTTAATATTTTTTTTTAAATATATCACAGACTAAAATAGAAAAATAATAATAATAAATATATATAAATATAAATATATATTTTTAATAAAATAATTAATATTTCTTAATTCTTGTAAAATGATAATTAAGCTTATTTTTATAGAATACAGAGACTATTTTTTTTACCCACACTTTTATCTGGCGACATTTGCTATGATTCCTTGCTTTGACAAAATCTACAAATGATGTGATTTTGTTAAATTTAAGAAAACTGATATAATAATAATACTAACAACAATAATTATAATACTAACTTTCTCATGTTTAAATTATTATTTTTGCAAAAAAAAATATTCTATTTATATTATAATTATAAAATTAATAAAAATTAATTAATATTTTTTAATTATATCTTTATTATTAATAAGTTAATTAATAAAGTAAGAGTAAGAGTATAATATTTTTAATATTAATGAGTTAATGAAAGATAATTTAGTACATTTAAAATAAATTTAGTTGATATTAATGAGTTAATAGAGTATAATATTAAGAGAATTTAATAATTTTCTTAATTAATATATGAGTTAAAATTGACAATTTAAATGGGATAGAGATATTAATAATAATAATAATAATAGTAATAGTAATAATAACAATAATAATAATATCATTGTCCTTATATTATTAGTTAATTGATCAATCATATGTTTTAATGAAATTATTTATGAGGAATTCACGTTCTAATAATTTATTTTTAAAAATAATGAGGGTTTTTTACCTAATTGTCAAAAAATATATAAATTTATTATATTTTCAAATTTATCAAATTTTGTGATTAATTTATTAAATTTATATGAATTATTATATTTTTGTTATACATTTATTATATTTTTAATAATTTTTGTAAATTTATTATGAGTTTAATATATACTTTTATAAAATAACTTAAAAATTTATAATAAAATATGTAAAAATTGATAAGAGACATAATTTTCCAAATAATTATAGGGACAAAAAGATATATAATATTTATTTATATATAATATTCTAAAAAAACGTAAAACTATTATTTTTAAAACTATTATATTGTTGTCTTAACCTGAAAATATAAATATAAAGTGTGTATGTAAAAGGGAGACAGGTTGTTGTCATCACCATTAATTTAACTAGTAACTTAGATTTTTTTTAATTTCATTTTTAATAATGAAAATTACTAGTATTTATTAATATTAATGAAAATGAAACCCACGATAGAATAATCTCATCTATCTAAATATCAATATTCAATGATCACCTAGAAGTATAGAACTTCAACTAATTAAATGAAAACAATATTTCAATTAGTAATTCCCCTTTAATTATCCTTTTTTTATATTTTTTTCTTGATAAATTTTATAGAGCATAGCAAATGGACCAAATTACTCCAATTCAATTTGAATCTCAGGTCTATAAATGCTCATTTAGATTTATATTTAAGCTGTTCATTTATTAAATGAGTCAAGTCTAAATAAAAAAAATACTTAACTTGTTAAGCACATAAATTTACTCATTTATTAAAAAAATTTTGAGTCGAGCTTGTTAGTTAACGCATTTAGTATGTTAGATTAAAAGTATATATAATTTAATTTATATATTAAATTATGTATTTGAATATATTAATTCTTTAACTAAATTTAATTTATATAATTTATTACTATGTGTTATATATGATAAATAAATTAAATAATATAAAATAAATAAGCTTGATATCACGTAATAATTTAATTTAACAAGCTTTATTTAAAAAAATCATACATTATATTTTTAAATTATGAATATTGATATTTATTTAATACAGAGTGAAATTTATGTTAATATAATATTTATTAGCAAAAAAATTATTAAAGATTTATAATAGAATATAAAAATATAGTAATACAATATTTTATTTTTATTAATATAAATATAATTATATTATTTATTTTTTTAGTATTTTTACTCTAAAAAAATATAAAAAATGAATGAAAAATTAAAATTAAAATAAGCTCATCACACTCATTAAATTTAATTAAATTAAGTTTAATTTTAAATTTGAGATATATAATATATAAATTGAATCAATATGAATTCCGATTTAATTTGAGTTTAAATGTGAACTCAACTATTTTATGTTAAATTAAACTTAAAATTTTCAAAACTCAATAAAATTATTTCAATTATAAATTTAATTTTTTTAAAATATTACATTAAAAAAAAGAATAAATTCTAAATCTATTATTCATGAGAGATATACTTATTAAATTATGTCTCAGTGTATAATAAAATTTAATTTTAATCTCAAATTTTAGATAAATTTTAAATATTTTATTTTCACTATTAAAAAAAATTGAACATATAAGAAATAAAAACAAATTAACCTCCTAATTTTTTAATTCCAAAAAAAAAACCTCCTAATTTTTTTCTTTACCACTGTCATCCTCCTCTGTTCTCCACTCACGTTCTCAACAACCTTTACAACTACCATCTCTTCTCTCTCTACTTTCCTCTGCTTCTCTGTTTTCCTCTGGTACCCTTCAATGTCGGAACCCTTCACTTCCCTAAGCACTGACCTTACAGAGCTAATACTTTCTCACCTCCCCATCCCTTCCCTCATCCGTGCCTCCGCTGTCTGCAAGCTCTGGTATTCTCTTGTTTCCGCCTCTTCTTTCCCTTCCCTTCCTCACCACCGCCTTCCTTGGTTCTTCCTCCATGGTCTTCACAACACCTCCTCCAAGAACAACCAGTCTTTCGCCTTCGATCCCTCTTCTAATTATTGGTTTCGCCTCCCTTCCTTTCCATTCCCTTCTCGTGATTTCATTGGTTCTAATGGATTTCTATTTTCCACTGCTCCTTCTTTTTCCTTTTCCCCTGTTCTCAAACCCCTTTGGAAATCCACTTCTCCTCTTCGATTTTCCAGAATCAATCCGCTTGTGGGTGTTTTCTTTAATCATAATAAAACTTCTCAGTCATTCAATTCCACTTTCTCCAAGCCCCAATTTGTTGTTGTTGGCGGTGTTAGATTTATTGGTAACTTGGTCGATATTGAGGATCGATTGGCTGTTGAAATATATAACCCTTCTTCTGATTCTTGGGATATTTGTCCTCCTTTGCCTGCTGATTTTCGCTCTGGTAATTCATCCCAGACTTCATCTTCTGCCCTATTCAAAGGCAGGTTTTATGTCTTTGGAATATACACTTTCTTTGTTTCTTTTTTCGATTTGGATAATCTTGTCTGGAGTCAAGTCCAAACATTGAGGCCACCTGGTGTGCTTTTTGCTTTCTTGATTGCTTGTCAAGAAATGCTTGTTTTAGCTGGTATGTGTAATGGACCACGAGGACCATCTTTCAATTAATGGAAGATTGATGAGAAAAACATGGAATTCAGTGAAATTGCGATTTTGCCTCAGGATTTGCTTTATGGGTTGGTTGATATCGAGGAAGATGATAAATTTGCAAGCTTGAAATGTGTTGGGATGGGCAATCTTATTTATGTGTTTAATGAGGAGTATCATAAGAAGTATCCTGCTTGTATTTGTGAGATTAGCAGCGAGTCTGGTAAATGTAGCTGGAGGAGAGTTCCCCAATTGCCATCACCTGTTAATAAGTTTCACAAAGTTATCAGTTTTTGTTCTACAGTTTTGCCACGCGATGTTTTTCTGGATGAAGAGGAAGAAATTGGACTGGTGGAGCCTATGTCTGATGATTGATTAACTTGTCTCTATGGTATGCCTAGATCCTGTCATTCAACATTTTTCCTTTTTGTGTTTTTCTTGTTTTATTATCTTGGCCCATTTAGCATATCCTTTATCGTTGTTTTATTTGAAGGGTATTTCGGTGATACTCAAATTATCTTTATTTTAGTGAACAGACTGCAACAGTTAAATCTGACTTTGGATATGGTTTTTCTAAGAATCACCCCCTCATAAAATGGCTACTTGCCTTAGGCTTCATTATTTCTGGTTAAGTTACCTGTTTTACCTTGTCCTTGGGTGCATTCTGATCAAGGATAACGTTATCTTCATCCTAAATGATTTATTGAATGTCATACTTACAGGAATATAACATGCAGTTCTAGTGTAATCAAATTAGTCAACTTTTAATTCTGCAGATATGGCAGGGTGGGGTGTTATTACAAATTATTACCGGGTATATTTTTTCTTAGACTGGAACTGGGATTTTGCTGCACCTGCTTTCTTTCCCTTTATCTTTTGGTGCAAAAACTTTACTTCACCATGCACTTTCTTGGTCAAGGTTTTTTAATTTTTCTAGACAATTTCCAGATTCTCCATGTATAAGTCTGAAAATCTTTTTGATGCATAATATTTACTGGCTTAAATCTGTTGTCATAACTAAGATTCATAATCGAAATATGTTCTTAGTACTTTGTAGGTAGTTGTTTATGCTTAAATATATTTGCTTTTTCGGGAACTTGTTAATCATTTTAGTTTATCTCCTAAAAGGTTCTTGTTGATCTAAATTCACTTCGCCATCATTAATTGTTTTGTTCTGCAACACTTGCAAGCTTTATTTAGTAATAACAAGATACTCATATTAATTGCCACTAATTAGAGTTGTAATTGAATGGGGTTACTTGCACCATAGTCTTATGGAATAAACCAGTTTCTGTTAAATGCAAGTTAAAGTGTGTAATTAATGCCCTTGCTTGCAACTTCCCATGCCATCAAGGCAGTCTGAGTCTACTAAATATTTGATTTGGCTAGTTTGTGTCTTTGCTGAGGCTTCAACTTTCTTAAGGAATAATTGTCATGAAAATGAGGTGACTCTAACCACTACAGCTGTCAGTTAGTTTTAAATGAAAGTTATAAATAACTTGGTCAAAAGTGATTCAAAATGATTTTATGGCTCTATATTTTTCAGAAGATGTAGCTCAAAATTGCTTTGAGTGGAAAAATAGCCGACTTCAATTAACTTGGAATTAAGGTTTCGAGTTGAGTTGTATTTAGTTGTATAAATACCTGTAATTGGATTTAACGATTAACCATTTGGAAAACTTCCAATTGGTTGATTCAATTTCATTTCCTGCCCTTCGAAAGCCCCAAGAAGTCTTAGTTATTATGGATTTTCTTTGAAGTAGCCTTGAAGTTTTCCTACCTATATCTTGCCTGACAATGCAGGTCTTCATTTCTTTCAGCTCTGAACTCTTTTTTTATCGTCTTCTTATATGTTCTCAAGCTTTGTTGGTTGCATTGGTAGTGTTGTTTCTAATTAGAGTTTGTGAATTGTAATGCTTGGATTCTGTGTAATAGTTGAGATCTACGATAGCCACTGTAAGCAGATTGTTTAAATTGCATATTTCTGGGCTGTGCTGTGCTCTGGATATCAGTCATCAAATATTATTCAATTTATAAATTAGTCAACCTTTTAGGCTACTATCTTAGATTTCACTAGCAAAAATTTATATTTTTTCAAACATGTTGATATTCGGCATGAATGTTGAACACTTATCACCAAGCTTTCTGGAACCAGCAAGCTGATGTAGAACCAAGGAAAAAAAAGCACAAAAGGAAGATGACTAATCTTTTGAAAGTTCAATATTCTTATTCAACCATTGGTAGGAAACTAACGATCGGCCTCCAATAAGGACCACTTCCAAAATAAACCCTTTTACTGAAATAGGAATGGGAAAAATTAAGATAATTCCTGGTATAAATAGTAGTAAAGTTATAATTTTCCTGGATATATAATTACTTTAAATAGAACTCCTGAGTGAAAAAAGGTTAATATGAATGCCTAAATAGTCTAACTTGTTAAGTGATGAAAGTAAGTTCATATATAATTTTCTAATTCTTGAAAGCTAATTTGACAGACCGACTCGAAATACATAAATAGAGAAATTTCAGTTGTTGCTTTAGAAAGATGATGTAAATATTGCTGGAGTAATGTTCTTGATCTGCCAGAGCTTGCTTATCAGTAAGAAAAAGGTCTGGAGCTTGCACTCGGCAATTCATAAACAGAGCATGAAATTGGACAAGTGCAGGTGGGTTCATGTTTGTATCCTTCAATACTTCTCCCAGGCAGGCATCGATAAACTCAAAAGCTGCTTGTTTATAAAATTACTACTCAGAATTGTAAGATGTGAATTATCTGATGCATTGACTTATGCACATTATTAAGAACTAAACGTGCATTGTTTATATACCCCATAATAAAATATATAGTATACACTTGTTTTTTAGCTTGAGTGGCCAGAGGTTTACATTTAACCATTGCCACAGATTCACAGTTATAACAGATATGGTTTTGTCAGTTAGGAAGATATATATATATATATATATATATATAATTAGATACCAGCAAATTTGAAGGACCGTTCACAGAGGATGAAATGATCTTAAAAGGATTTAATAAAAACAATAAATAATTAGATATAAACAACATAAATATAAACAGATTAAATAAAAAGGATAAACAAAATGTAAAAGACTATATTAAAATAAATTACAGTAATAACATAAAAATTTCAAATGATGATTTAAGAAACAACTTCTATTCAGTATCACAGAACGTTTCCGCCTCAAGTGTTAGAAGTTTCTTAAATCTGCAATAATGATCAATATACAAACACAATGTAAAAGAATATATTAAAATATATTACAGAAGTAATTTAAAAGCATATATTAAAAATATATATATTAAAATTGTATCTTAAGTCTAAAATATTTTATTTAAGTTTTATCAAAACACACTCTTAAGTCTATTTGTTTTAGTATACCTAATTATACTATGTGTGGTATAATTATATGGATCCCGTATAAATATACAGCGTAGAATATAGAGAGAAGAAAGACAGAAAAGGATAGAATATAGAGGTCCTTTTCAGTCTGTAAGTAGTGCAAATATAATTTCTGATGTTTTAGTTCCAGATCAAGCTCAACTTGCACGTTTTTTGCTTGCAAGAACTAGAACAGAGCATACTTATAATGAAATGAGAGATGAAATATAAATAAAATTTTAACTTTATTTAAATAAATTAAAATAAAATACAATACAGAATAAAATAAGAATACAAAATATAAATTATAATTTATAAACTAAGACTACCTTATACAAGGAGATCAATAGGTGTGGAGTACAGGTATGGAAGAAATATAAGTGAGGAAGGGAAAGGGAAGAGAGAAGCTAAGACTAGGCTAAGAGGTTCTTCAATGTCTTCTGAGTTGAGAGAGAAGTGTTTCGGATTCTCCTTTACCTTCAGAATGAGCTTCATTATATAGATAGAGGCTTTAAAATTTCACTGTTCTTGTCACATGCTTTGGCACTGTAGATGAATAGTAACATGTCGTTACTATTTGCTTTTACTGTACCTTCACGCGTCTGGAATTTTGGATGAATAGTACCTTATCTGAGGTACTGTTGGCTTTACTGTTGGGAACTGTGGATGAACAGTTCTTCTGACTTTACTGTTGGAATCCCTCTGGTGAATACTATAGATGAACAGTATCTTGTCAGTGGGCACCGTCTTTATTGACTTTATCAATCTGAGTGGAGAAATAAGGTTTCTCCTGCCTTTAATCAGACGAATCTGAGTCAGATTCAACTTCTGACTCAATTTTCTTTTTATTTTTCTTTTCTTTTTCTTTTTCTTTTCTTTTCTTTTCTTTTTTCTCTTTTTCTTTTTTCTCTTTTTCTCTTTTTTCTTTTTTTTTTCTTTTTCTTTATTCTTTTCTTTTTCTTTTCTTTTTCTTTTCTTTTTACTTTTTCTTTACTTTTTATTTTAATGGGGGACAATATACCATAGCAATCATCCTCATTACTGGGACAGTAATCCGAGTCAAATGTCTCGGTGGAAGATGATGTCATGGATGATGTAGAGGAATCCGAAGAAGATGAAGGAGATTTTCTTCTTCTGGATGAGGCTTTAGAAACTTTAGAATGGACTTTAGTTGAAGATCCAGCAGAGCAGGTTCTACTGGGCTTAACGGGCTCAGATGTTGAGGGAAGAGACCCAACCATCTGTTCCATTAAGGCTTTATAATCTTCTGCAGTCTTGGCAGCTGCAAGAAGGGCAATATTCTGGGCTCTTTGAGCTCCAAAAGAGGCTTGTAGCCTTGGGTCAAGACCACCATGATTTCTCTTAAGGAGCCATTCTTTAACAGTTTCAATAGTGGTAGAATTGCGAAAGGCAGACCACCACTTGACTTTAGATTTTCTCAATATAACAGGGATACTGGTACCTGACTGAAATGAATAGTCAAAATACCATTGATATACCCAAGGTATATTGAAATTTAAGCAAAAAAGAAGTAGATGAGGAAAATTCCTCTCAAATGGTGTAGGATTTAAGTGGGCTTTAAAATGCTGGTATGCTAATAGTACATCTTGTGGAAGAGTTCTTTCATCATTTCCACAATAATGCCACCAATCAACGAACCAGGATGGGAGGTTATTGATCTTTAAATTGGTCTCACAATAGATGAGCCAGGAATAGGTTTTTCCAGGGTTTTGGAAAAATAGGGCTTTAGTCCAGGCTTCTATGTAGTCCCAATAGTTATATGAAGAACAGCATAATAAAGAAGGAAGGGTTTTAAACTGCACAGGAATGTGCAAAGGTCTTCCCCATTCAGAAGGATGGAGAATTTTCTTTATTTTAAAAGAAGAATAGGCTATGACAGCCTTATCTTGCTGAAGGTAATTGTGCTTTAGAAATAAGGAGCCTGAATCCACAAGAATATGAAGATAATATTCTTGGGGCTTTGAAGATTCTTTTTGTTTGAAAAACCATCCTTTAGGATATACAGACTCAATTATAGACCATGGATTCTGCTCGACAGTCCCAAAATCAGGAATCAATTCTGTAAACCAAAAATTTTTATTATACCAAAATGATTTTTGCTTTAAAGGAAAATTGGCTGAAACAATTTGAGTTGAAGGTTTTGAAATATCCAACTCAATTTTAGAAATACTCTGAGATAGGGTTTTTTTAGAAGAAGATTCTCCTATCTCGATTTGGTTTTTTAAATAAGGGATTAAAGAATCTTTACCTGGAACCCCTGGAGGAGGTTCGTGTCCCATCTTTAAGAGAGCTTTAATCACTTCTGGTGATTGGGCCAACTGAGAGACCCAATACTCTATTTTTGCTTTTTCTTCTTCTTGGACAGCATCAGCCCAAGACTTTATAGGTTTAGGGTTCAATATACTATCTGAATGGTCAGATAGAGCTTTAGGAGAGTCATCCTTTAGGGTTTCCTTTTCTTTATTGGCTGTTTTCTTTCTTCTCCCCATGATTCCTGAGAAGGAATTCACGAGTAAGGAAATCAGGTAAACTATTGTTTTCTCCTTTAATAAATTCAATATCAAAATCAAATATACTCAAAATAGCTTGCCATCTAGCAAAAATCTGTTTTGAGGCAAGGTTTTTAACATCTTTTTGCAAAACATCTTTTGCACTTTTACAATCAATTCTCAATAGAAATTTTTGATTTAATAAATCAGATTGAAATTTTGAAATACATAAAACAATACTCAAAATCTCTTTCTTTATAGTTGAATAGTTTAATTGGGTTGGGCTCCAATGTCCTGAATAGAATTGGACTATGGCTTCTCTACCCTCTTTAACCTGTTTTAAAATCTCACCAAAACCTATATCTGAAGCATCAGTTTCTACTATCTTAGAAGCTAATGGGTCAGCTATATGGAGGCAAGGAATAGTTTTAACTAAGTCTTTAACTTGTCTAACTATGCCAGAATGGATATCAGTCCATGGACCTGGGTTTTTCTTTAATATATCATGCAGAGGTTTAATAGTTCTATTTAGGTTGTGAAAGAATTCTATAACATAATTCAAACAACCTAAAAATCTTTGTAATTGGGCTTTATTAATTATTTGGTCAGGAAACTTATCCCCAAAGGCTAAGTTTTGAATTTTGTAAAAAAGAAATAAATGATTTAGAAAAGCTAGGCCCATTCAGATGGCGCCCGATTTAATTGAATTTTGTAAAAAAGAAATAAATGATTTAGAAAATAAATGATTAATAACTAAATCTAGAAGCCCTTGGTCTTGTGCTGCATTCTATGTAAACAAGGCCTCTGAAATAGAAAGAGATGCACCTAGATTAGTAATAAATTATAAACCTTTGAATAAAGCTTTAAAATGGATTAGATACCTTATTCCAAATAAAAAAGATTTATTAGGAAGATTATATAAAGCAAATATTTTTAGTAAATTTGATATGAAATCTGGTTTTTGGCAAATTCAGATTAACCCTAAAGATAGGTATAAGACTGCATTCACTGTTCCATTTGGACAGTATGAATGGAATATTATGCCTTTTGGTTTAAAGAATGCACCCTCTGAATTTCAGAGAGTGATGAATGATATTTTTAACCCTTACACTAAATTTTGTATTGTTTATATTGATGATGTTTTAATATATTCAACAACCATAGAAGAACATTTTAAAAATTTAAAAACATTTTTTGTGGTAATAAAACATAATGGTTTAGTATTAAGTAAAACGAAGATGTCTCTGTTTCAAACTAAGATTAGGTTCTTAGGACATTATATAGAACAGGGAATCATAGAACCTATAGAAAGAAACTTAGCCTTTGGGGATAAGTTTCCTGACCAAATAATTAATAAAGCCCAATTACAAAGATTTTTAGGTTGTTTGAATTATGTTATAGAATTCTTTCCCAACCTAAATAGAACTATTAAACCTCTGCATGATAGATTAAAGAAAAACCCAGGTCCATGGACTGATATCCATTCTGGCATAGTTAGACAAGTTAAAGACTTAGTTAAAACTATTTCTTGCCTCTATATAGCTGACCCATTAGCTTCTAAGATAGTAGAAACTGATGCTTCAGATATAGGTTTTGGTGATATTTTAAAACAGGTTAAAGAAGGTAGAGAAGCCATAGTCCAATTCTATTCAGGACATTGGAGCCCAACTCAATTAAACTATTCAACTATAAAGAAAGAGATTTTGAGTATTGTTTTATGTATTTCAAAATTTCAATCTGATTTATTAAATCAAAAATTTCTATTGAGAATTGATTGTAAAAGTGCAAAAGATGTTTTGCAAAAAGATGTTAAAAACCTTGCCTCAAAACAGATTTTTGCTAGATGGCAAGCTATTTTGAGTATATTTGATTTTGATATTGAATTTATTAAAGGAGAAAACAATAGTTTACCTGATTTCTTTACTCGTGAATTCCTTCTCAGGAATCATGGAAAGAAGAAAGAAAACAGCCAATAAAGAAAAGGAAACCCTAAAGGATGACTCTCCTAAAGCTCTATCTGACCATTCAGATAGTATATTGAACTCTAAACCTATAAAGTCTTGGGCTGATGCTGTCCAAGAAGAAGAAAAAGCAAAAATAGAGCATTGGATCTCTCAGCTGGCCCAATCACCAGAAGTGATTAAAGCTCTCTTAAAGATGGGACACGAACCTCCTCCAGGGGTTCCAGGTAAAGATTCCTTAATCCCTTATTTAAAAAACCAAATCGAGATAGGAGAATCTTCTTCTCAAAAAACCCTATCTCAGAGTATTTCTAAAATTGAGTTAGATATTTCAAAACCTTCAACTCAAATTGTTTCAGCCAATTTTCTTTTAAAGCAAAAATCATTTTGGTATAATAAAAATTTTTGGTTTACAGAATTGATTCCTGATTTTGGGACTGCCCAGCAGAACCCATGGTCTATAATTGAGTCTGTATATCCTAAAGGATGGTTTTTCAAACCAAAAGAATCTTCAAAGCCCCAAGAATATTATCTTCATATTCTTGTGGATTCAGACTCCTTATTTCTAAAGCACAATTACCTTCAGCAAGATAAGGCTGTTATAGTCTATTCTTCTTTTAAAATAAAGAAAATTCTCCATCCTTCTGAATGGGGAAGACCTTTGCACATTCCTGTGCAGTTTAAAACCCTTCATTCTTTATCATGCTGTTCTTCATATAACTATTGGGACTACATAGAAGCCTGGACTAAAGCCCTATTTTTCCAAAACCCTGGAAAAACCCATTCCTGGCTCATCTATTGTGAGACCAATTTAAAGATCAATAATCTCCCATCCTGGTTCGTTGATTGGTGGCATTATTGTGGAAATGATGAAAGAACTCTTCCACAAGATGTACTATTAGCATACCAGCATTTTAAAGCCCACTTAAATCCTACACCATTTGAGAGGAATTTTCCTCCTCTACTTCTTTTTTGCTTAAATTTCAATATACCTTGGGTATATCAATGGTATTTTGACTATTCATTTCAGTCAGGTACCAGTATCCCTGTTATATTGAGAAAATCTAAAGTCAAGTGGTGGTCTGCCTTTCGCAATTCTACCACTATTGAAACTGTTAAAGAATGGCTCCTTAAGAGAAACCATGGTGGTCTTGACCCAAGGCTACAAGCCTCTTTTGGAGCTCAAAGAGCCCAGAATATTGCCCTTCTTGCAGCTGCCAAGACTGCAGAAGATTATAAAGCCTTAATGGAACAGATGGTTGGGTCTCTTCCCTCAACATCTGAGCCCGTTAAGCGCAGTAGAACCTGCTCTGTAACACCCTCATATCCTATATAAGTACTGTACATATACCGAGTACACATACAATACGTATATAGAGTATAAGAATGTCATTTTTAGTTACCATTTAAAAATCTTTACTTTAATTCTAAAACAACAATACATTTAATCATATGAAAGTATTTACATTCTCCACAATATACTAACATCTCAATCTTGTTTAATTCACACCAACAATTTACTTATTTAACTTTATCATTAAATTTCCCAATATGTATATATACATATATAACCTAATTCCATTAGGTCAACTTATTTTCAAATTTTAATCTCTTCAGATGTATATATATACTCAGCTTTTTGAAACTATGATCATCAATAACAATTCACTTCAACTTATCTTTCAATACACACATAGTTTATCTTAGTACAATTCCCACCAAATTTCATAATTATTTCATACCATACTTATTACTCATAGCTTACCCACTTAAATTTTTAAATCCATCCACTTATTCATTTTATACCATAAACATATTCGATGTAACTCTCAATCACATTTTGCAATTTCTCCTCTTAAATATCTTTTTCTCACATTATTTATAACTCATAGTATTTCCACAATTTTCTTCTCTTTCTTTTCTTTTCCAAAATTATAACCAAATTGCTAACACAAGAATTATAAAATACACTTCACTAATCATAACCTTTAGCCATGTTTCTAGAAACATAATTATCAATCTTACCAAGGCTGTATTACAGTCATATTTTCTCAGTCCCAATTCTGTGGATAGTAAAGCTAACCGGCCAAATACAATAAACAAATCATATGGCCATAGGAGATTAATGATCACATCTGAAACTTATAAATCAACACTGCTCCTCTATTATTCTATTTTCAACTTTTCCAATTATAATACCAAGTCGTATCACAAAGATTATATATCCATTCTCCAAATTTTACTACATCAAAAATTAACACATTTCAACTCTATCTCAACACAATTTACTCTTAATTATTTGATCATCATTAACATATCTCATATACAACAATATTATCTTTAACCTCTATTATGCACATCATTGAATCATATACAAGTCTTACACAAATTTCATTCTTTATACTTTCTTCTTCCCTTATAATCTCTTATATATCTATATACATAGAACGTTTCCTCACCCAAATACTTTGGCTCATAACATTTATGATAGCCAAATTCAGTTATTGCTATAACAATACTACTGTCCACTATTTCCCCAAATCAATTCTCATTTTCCATTTCGTCACATGATCTATTTTTGCATAATTCAAGGCCTAATTTATCTTAGGTCCTCTACTACATACAATATCATTCCCAATATCATTTGACCAATAGTTATACCATATACACATTCATAGATCACCTAAAGAAGATGTCTCACCTTCCACATTTCTTATATGTGTATACACATAATCATACAATTATATTTAATTCCTCTTTTACATATTTTCAACACAATTTAACACTTATTACTTTTCATTGAACAACATCATTCTTATCCCTTTTTGACATGATTTAAGTTATTTATCAACTTAACACATATATACTTTCTATCCATAATAATACTTCACAAAATCTTAGTCACATTACTAAGGTGACATCTCACTCACATTTATTTTTAAATGCATTTAGTATACCATCTTTACATCCATTTGTTTATCCTTCAACATATATATATTTTACTCACATATTTATACACATATACATTACATCCAATCATATACACATTGAGCCCAATAACCTCTATACACTTTCCAAGTCTAGTTATTATAAATCTCAACTTCTTGAATCACCATTGGTCCATCCAATTCTCACTATCAATCACATTACCCAATTTAATAGTAATTTCATATACAGTAATATTTATTCCACATAGCTCACAAGTTTAACTTACATTAAACTACTAATGTTTAAAATAGTCTTTATCCAAATTCCATTAACACTATAAATTCACAACTTACTACTTTACTTAAACTTCCACTTACTCATCTTGTTTTCTTAATGTCAACTTAAGAAAACATCTTATATATATACATATTAACAAGCAACATCAAAGTATATTCTTTTCACAATTATTAAAGCTCATTTCAAAAATCCAAATGTTACATCTTATCACCATTAACATGAGCTTTAACAATCGCTCAGGCATATCATATTTCCAACATTAAAATCACAATGTTTGCATTTAAAACAACAATGCAAACAACACCATTATATCTTCCTATCTAACCAACATCATCTCTTTTTCTTTTTAACAACTTTAACTTTACATATTCAAACCTTAAATAGTCAAACTTTGTCTATACTCATCAACTCACTCAATTTACCACCATACTCTCTTCATTTAACATCATATCTATTCATATTACCCATCAAACCATATTTCCTCTTTCTAGAAATCCAAACATAAGATTTAGTGGAAAAAGATTCAAATCATAGAGGAAAGATCATATACTTAAATCTTGATTTTGTTTTTAACTCATATAAATTTTTCCACATCATTCTCTCTTTAATTTCCTTTTATGTAGAATTTCATCCACACACTATTATCCATCTCATATAATTCAAATACACTTCAATTCACATAATACCACATTCGAGACCAACCTAGGTGTTAATGCATATGCATGTATCAAAAATTTCATTCTTTTCATTTTCATTTATCATCATTTTTTTTAAAACTTTTCTTTTTAAATTTACTTAGGCCGAGAATCTCGAAACCTAAGCTCTGATACCAAAATAATTGTAACACCCTCATATCCTATATAAGTACTGTACATATACCGAGTACACATACAATACGTATATAGAGTATAAGAATGTCATTTTTAGTTACCATTTAAAAATCTTTACTTTAATTCTAAAACAACAATACATTTAATCATATGAAAGTATTTACAAAATCATTCTCCTTTTGATGATAATACATATGTATATAAGTTACATTGTCTCTTTCAAAGATTCATTTTTACATATGAATACGTTCTTATGAAAATGCAAAATAATTAACTTGTACATGCATGCACCACCTTCTAGTTGGTCTCGAACTACACTTGCCCTCTTCGATATAGTGGTTAAACTCCAGATCCATCACCTATTTACCTGCGCGATTAATATAACCGCACTAAGCTCGAAAGCTTAGTAGTACAAATAAATACTAGAATGTACATTACAAGATAAACATACCTCATATTTTTAGCATCATGTTTTCTTATTCTGTTTTCCCCTTTTTCAATGCATTCTTCATATATTCCTATTAATCTCATACATTACGGACATATACATATATAGCATTACAATCAACATAATTCCATAACTTAGTAGAACAATCATTAACATGATATTTACCACTTTTACCTCATATACACATTATATGTCATATTATATTTCACAATAACATATTTCAACATAGTTTCTTTTTCTAATAATTCATTTATATGATACTACCATATCATAATTCATAACATTCTATTTCATTATCTCATTCATTTAGTTCATTATCCATAATCCATCCTTCATGAATCACATTTTCAAGAAAGGCAATCATTATATCATTCAATCGAATCATTATCTGCAATCCATCATTAATACTCATAATTAGTATGTCAATATTCACATTACACACCATACTTCATAGCATTATTTTGTTCACAATTCACAATCATGAGTCACATTGCCAACAAAGTCATCCATAGATCTCATTACTCATTTATTTCAACATTTGTATATCATATTGACAACAAAGACAGACTCGGGCCCAAACAATACTAATATGCCATTCAATTTTCAGAGTAATGCTTTGGTTCAATTATCACATTTATCATTATCATTTACCCAACTAGGCTTCAAGGATTTGATTCAACCAAGCTTCAAGGGGAGCAAAGCATGCTAAGCATCAACCCAACTTGGCTTCAAGAACCAATCCAACCTAGCTTCAAGGGTGGTAACATCTCAATTAGGCTTCAAGGATTCAATCCAACCTAACTTCAAGAGATTGTTACACTTATTAGGCATGCCACCAACAACAAACTCTGAAAATGGAATAACACATTAGCCACACAATACATTTATCAATTTCGTTCTCATTCTCATCATCATTTAGGCAAACGTGCCTCAATCATCATTTACATCATCATAGCCAACCACAATGGCATCAATTAGGCAAACATGCCTCATTTATCTCATTTTCAATATTATAGCCAATAACAATGGCTTCATACATCATCATATCTCAATTCACAACTCATTTTTCATCACAATATCACATCTCTTTCACATTTCATATTTCATCACAATATCACATCTTTCATATTCCATATCACATACATTTCATACTTTATCTTTATATATATATATATATACATATACATAACCATTCATCATTCAAGTATACACAATCAATTTCATTATCCTATCCTCACACCTTTCACCATTCATAACACATATATACATTGAATGCTTTCACATTTCATATATTTTATTATACATTCATATCTTTCATATTTCATAGCCTATACATTATTAATATATATTTATCAATAATATAATCAAATAAGATTTAGTACTTACCTCCAAAGAATTTCACACCCATCTAAACTTCTCTTCCATGAATCTTTCAATACTTGGATTAGGGGCAATTCAATCTCTTAAAACCTAATCCAAAAGTGAGCATACACACTTACTTAGAGATACACATGAGATAACATAAATAAGAATCAACTAGGGCAAACTCTACACATGACACGCTCACCAACACGGGCGTGTTCCTGATCGTGCCCTAACTCCACAACACAGAAACATTGACACGCTCATAACCACGGGCGTGTCACTGGGCGTGTAATACCTTCTGTATCTCAAACATATTGACACGTCCAACAACATGAACGTGTTCATAGCCGTGTCAATTCTCCAAACTCACAGTAGCTATGACACGCTCAATAACACGGGCGTGTTACTGGCCGTGTCAATTCTACTGTCACACAGAACTTGTGACACGCTCAGTAACATGGGTGTGTCACTGCTCGTGTCACAAACCCAGAAAACAGAACCAACGACACGCCTAACAATCTGGCCGTGTCCCTGGGCGTGACAGGCCAAAAATCCAGAATCCGACCAAAACAACAACTCAACCCATAAACAACCATTTTTCCTCCTCTTTTACTTTAATCAAACTCAACCAAACACACCCAAAACCATAACAAACTTACCAAAAACACCAACACCACTCAAAACACATACTAATCATCATCATAAACATCATCCATGCATCAATTAATCAAATCCCCAATTTCACCAAACTAAACCCTTATTCAACAATTCATCATCAACTTCACAAATAATCATATTATCATCATCCAATTACCAAATCAACACACATATATACTTCAATCTTTCAATATCATCATCATCACATACCAACCATATCAAATCCAAACTCAAACAATGAAAATCAATTCAAAGAAATGAATACTTACTTGAATCCTTTGTCAATTCTTCATCTCTATCTTCAATCCTCTTGAAATCCTTAAGAAATTTGGTATATAATACACAAAATCACATAACTCTCTCTCTCTCTCTCTCGTACACGAAGAAGAAGAAGAAGAAGAAGAAAGAAAGAATTTCTTCTTTCTTTGTTCTTATCTCTTATATATATATATAATAATAATAATAATAATAATAATAATAATAATAATATATCCAAAATATCTTCTTACTCCTTATGACTTTCTTTCCTTCTTTCTTTTATTATTATTATTGATTATATATATTCACCTTTCCAACACCAATATATACTTTATGCATATATGAAGTATATGTTCTACACATTTCCATATATATATCATATACACTCTCTTCACTTCTATCCTCTTTCCAATTAAACAAATACATTGAGTCCAAATACAATAATAACTCCAAAACTTTTAAGGTAAATTTTGAGATATTACAATTCTCTCCCCCTTAAATAATTTCGTCCTCGAAATTATTCAGTACCATAACACTCCATTCTTAACAATTTCCCCATCTTATCATCTTATGATATTAATTTTATTCTTACTTTATGATTTCATCAAATCACAAAAATTTTTACTCTCCCCCTTAGAGTTAATCATATTTTCTCATTTCAAAACTTATCATTATATACTTATATTTATCTTATTATTTTTTTCAACAAAGCAACCAAGATAGCTCATTACCTTCCCAATGAATCTCTTTTACACAATAATCAAATTATCTTATAATCTATATATACCATTCATCTATTACATTCAAAATATTTTATCACTTCATCTCTTTATAATTATCCTCTTAACTTCAACCTTAAAAAAAAAACATTGACTTATAACTTAATATTGATTATCTCATCATTACAATCATTCTTAAAACAGACTTTTATCAAACCTTAATTGATAATAATATTCTTATTTTGCATACACTTAATTCCTTCTTTAGTATTTTTCTCACTTAACATCAATATTAATACAATACTTTTGAACTTACCTTACAGGAAATCAACTTTTTCCCTTTTATCATCATTTTTAATTGATACAATTCAATTGATTCATGTCCATTCATCTATCAGAATATTATATTATATACACCGTCATTTCTATCTCATACCCTTAATACAACTATACATATTAAATCTCAATAATAATTCACAATTATAACAAAATTCAGATCAATTGATCTATTCTCCACAATATACTAACATCTCAATCTTGTTTAATTCACACCAACAATTTACTTATTTAACTTTATCATTAAATTTCCCAATATGTATATATACATATATAACCTAATTCCATTAGGTCAACTTATTTTCAAATTTTAATCTCTTCAGATGTATATATATACTCAGCTTTTTGAAACTATGATCATCAATAACAATTCACTTCAACTTATCTTTCAATACACACATAGTTTATCTTAGTACAATTCCCACCAAATTTCATAATTATTTCATACCATACTTATTACTCATAGCTTACCCACTTAAATTTTTAAATCCATCCACTTATTCATTTTATACCATAAACATATTCGATGTAACTCTCAATCACATTTTGCAATTTCTCCTCTTAAATATCTTTTTCTCACATTATTTATAACTCATAGTATTTCCACAATTTTCTTCTCTTTCTTTTCTTTTCCAAAATTATAACCAAATTGCTAACACAAGAATTATAAAATACACTTCACTAATCATAACCTTTAGCCATGTTTCTAGAAACATAATTATCAATCTTACCAAGGATGTATTACAGTCATATTTTCTCAGTCCCAATTCTGTGGATAGTAAAGCTAACCGGCCAAATACAATAAACAAATCATATGGCCATAGGAGATTAATGATCACATCTGAAACTTATAAATCAACACTGCTCCTCTATTATTCTATTTTCAACTTTTCCAATTATAATACCAAGTCGTATCACAAAGATTATATATCCATTCTCCAAATTTTACTACATCAAAAATTAACACATTTCAACTCTATCTCAACACAATTTACTCTTAATTATTTGATCATCATTAACATATCTCATATACAACAATATTATCTTTAACCTCTATTATGCACATCATTGAATCATATACAAGTCTTACACAAATTTCATTCTTTATACTTTCTTCTTCCCTTATAATCTCTTATATATCTATATACATAGAACGTTTCCTCACCCAAATACTTTGGCTCATAACATTTATGATAGCCAAATTCAGTTATTGCTATAACAATACTACTGTCCACTATTTCCCCAAATCAATTCTCATTTTCCATTTCGTCACATGATCTATTTTTGCATAATTCAAGGCCTAATTTATCTTAGGTCCTCTACTACATACAATATCATTCCCAATATCATTTGACCAATAGTTATACCATATACACATTCATAGATCACCTAAAGAAGATGTCTCACCTTCCACATTTCTTATATGTGTATACACATAATCATACAATTATATTTAATTCCTCTTTTACATATTTTCAACACAATTTAACACTTATTACTTTTCATTGAACAACATCATTCTTATCCCTTTTTGACATGATTTAAGTTATTTATCAACTTAACACATATATACTTTCTATCCATAATAATACTTCACAAAATCTTAGTCACATTACTAAGGTGACATCTCACTCACATTTATTTTTAAATGCATTTAGTATACCATCTTTACATCCATTTGTTTATCCTTCAACATATATATATTTTACTCACATATTTATACACATATACATTACATCCAATCATATACACATTGAGCCCAATAACCTCTATACACTTTCCAAGTCTAGTTATTATAAATCTCAACTTCTTGAATCACCATTGGTCCATCCAATTCTCACTATCAATCACATTACCCAATTTAATAGTAATTTCATATACAGTAATATTTATTCCACATAGCTCACAAGTTTAACTTACATTAAACTACTAATGTTTAAAATAGTCTTTATCCAAATTCCATTAACACTATAAATTCACAACTTACTACTTTACTTAAACTTCCACTTACTCATCTTGTTTTCTTAATGTCAACTTAAGAAAACATCTTATATATATACATATTAACAAGCAACATCAAAGTATATTCTTTTCACAATTATTAAAGCTCATTTCAAAAATCCAAATGTTACATCTTATCACCATTAACATGAGCTTTAACAATCGCTCAGGCATATCATATTTCCAACATTAAAATCACAATGTTTGCATTTAAAACAACAATGCAAACAACACCATTATATCTTCCTATCTAACCAACATCATCTCTTTTTCTTTTTAACAACTTTAACTTTACATATTCAAACCTTAAATAGTCAAACTTTGTCTATACTCATCAACTCACTCAATTTACCACCATACTCTCTTCATTTAACATCATATCTATTCATATTACCCATCAAACCATATTTCCTCTTTCTAGAAATCCAAACATAAGATTTAGTGGAAAAAGATTCAAATCATAGAGGAAAGATCATATACTTAAATCTTGATTTTGTTTTTAACTCATATAAATTTTTCCACATCATTCTCTCTTTAATTTCCTTTTATGTAGAATTTCATCCACACACTATTATCCATCTCATATAATTCAAATACACTTCAATTCACATAATACCACATTCGAGACCAACCTAGGTGTTAATGCATATGCATGTATCAAAAATTTCATTCTTTTCATTTTCATTTATCATCATTTTTTTTAAAACTTTTCTTTTTAAATTTACTTAGGCCGAGAATCTCGAAACCTAAGCTCTGATACCAAAATAATTGTAACACCCTCATATCCTATATAAGTACTGTACATATACCGAGTACACATACAATACGTATATAGAGTATAAGAATGTCATTTTTAGTTACCATTTAAAAATCTTTACTTTAATTCTAAAACAACAATACATTTAATCATATGAAAGTATTTACAAAATCATTCTCCTTTTGATGATAATACATATGTATATAAGTTACATTGTCTCTTTCAAAGATTCATTTTTACATATGAATACGTTCTTATGAAAATGCAAAATAATTAACTTGTACATGCATGCACCACCTTCTAGTTGGTCTCGAACTACACTTGCCCTCTTCGATATAGTGGTTAAACTCCAGATCCATCACCTATTTACCTGCGCGATTAATATAACCGCACTAAGCTCGAAAGCTTAGTAGTACAAATAAATACTAGAATGTACATTACAAGATAAACATACCTCATATTTTTAGCATCATGTTTTCTTATTCTGTTTTCCCCTTTTTCAATGCATTCTTCATATATTCCTATTAATCTCATACATTACGGACATATACATATATAGCATTACAATCAACATAATTCCATAACTTAGTAGAACAATCATTAACATGATATTTACCACTTTTACCTCATATACACATTATATGTCATATTATATTTCACAATAACATATTTCAACATAGTTTCTTTTTCTAATAATTCATTTATATGATACTACCATATCATAATTCATAACATTCTATTTCATTATCTCATTCATTTAGTTCATTATCCATAATCCATCCTTCATGAATCACATTTTCAAGAAAGGCAATCATTATATCATTCAATCGAATCATTATCTGCAATCCATCATTAATACTCATAATTAGTATGTCAATATTCACATTACACACCATACTTCATAGCATTATTTTGTTCACAATTCACAATCATGAGTCACATTGCCAACAAAGTCATCCATAGATCTCATTACTCATTTATTTCAACATTTGTATATCATATTGACAACAAAGACAGACTCGGGCCCAAACAATACTAATATGCCATTCAATTTTCAGAGTAATGCTTTGGTTCAATTATCACATTTATCATTATCATTTACCCAACTAGGCTTCAAGGATTTGATTCAACCAAGCTTCAAGGGGAGCAAAGCATGCTAAGCATCAACCCAACTTGGCTTCAAGAACCAATCCAACCTAGCTTCAAGGGTGGTAACATCTCAATTAGGCTTCAAGGATTCAATCCAACCTAACTTCAAGAGATTGTTACACTTATTAGGCATGCCACCAACAACAAACTCTGAAAATGGAATAACACATTAGCCACACAATACATTTATCAATTTCGTTCTCATTCTCATCATCATTTAGGCAAACGTGCCTCAATCATCATTTACATCATCATAGCCAACCACAATGGCATCAATTAGGCAAACATGCCTCATTTATCTCATTTTCAATATTATAGCCAATAACAATGGCTTCATACATCATCATATCTCAATTCACAACTCATTTTTCATCACAATATCACATCTCTTTCACATTTCATATTTCATCACAATATCACATCTTTCATATTCCATATCACATACATTTCATACTTTATCTTTTATATATATATATATACATATACATAACCATTCATCATTCAAGTATACACAATCAATTTCATTATCCTATCCTCACACCTTTCACCATTCATAACACATATATACATTGAATGCTTTCACATTTCATATATTTTATTATACATTCATATCTTTCATATTTCATAGCCTATACATTATTAATATATATTTATCAATAATATAATCAAATAAGATTTAGTACTTACCTCCAAAGAATTTCACACCCATCTAAACTTCTCTTCCATGAATCTTTCAATACTTGGATTAGGGGCAATTCAATCTCTTAAAACCTAATCCAAAAGTGAGCATACACACTTACTTAGAGATACACATGAGATAACATAAATAAGAATCAACTAGGGCAAACTCTACACATGACACGCTCACCAACACGGGCGTGTTCCTGATCGTGCCCTAACTCCACAACACAGAAACATTGACACGCTCATAACCACGGGCGTGTCACTGGGCGTGTAATACCTTCTGTATCTCAAACATATTGACACGTCCAACAACATGAACGTGTTCATAGCCGTGTCAATTCTCCAAACTCACAGTAGCTATGACACGCTCAATAACACGGGCGTGTTACTGGCCGTGTCAATTCTACTGTCACACAGAACTTGTGACACGCTCAGTAACATGGGTGTGTCACTGCTCGTGTCACAAACCCAGAAAACAGAACCAACGACACGCCTAACAATCTGGCCGTGTCCCTGGGCGTGACAGGCCAAAAATCCAGAATCCGACCAAAACAACAACTCAACCCATAAACAACCATTTTTCCTCCTCTTTTACTTTAATCAAACTCAACCAAACACACCCAAAACCATAACAAACTTACCAAAAACACCAACACCACTCAAAACACATACTAATCATCATCATAAACATCATCCATGCATCAATTAATCAAATCCCCAATTTCACCAAACTAAACCCTTATTCAACAATTCATCATCAACTTCACAAATAATCATATTATCATCATCCAATTACCAAATCAACACACATATATACTTCAATCTTTCAATATCATCATCATCACATACCAACCATATCAAATCCAAACTCAAACAATGAAAATCAATTCAAAGAAATGAATACTTACTTGAATCCTTTGTCAATTCTTCATCTCTATCTTCAATCCTCTTGAAATCCTTAAGAAATTTGGTATATAATACACAAAATCACATAACTCTCTCTCTCTCTCTCTCGTACACGAAGAAGAAGAAGAAGAAGAAGAAAGAAAGAATTTCTTCTTTCTTTGTTCTTATCTCTTATATATATATATATATAATAATAATAATAATAATAATAATAATAATAATATATCCAAAATATCTTCTTACTCCTTATGACTTTCTTTCCTTCTTTCTTTTATTATTATTATTGATTATATATATTCACCTTTCCAACACCAATATATACTTTATGCATATATGAAGTATATGTTCTACACATTTCCATATATATATCATATACACTCTCTTCACTTCTATCCTCTTTCCAATTAAACAAATACATTGAGTCCAAATACAATAATAACTCCAAAACTTTTAAGGTAAATTTTGAGATATTACAATTCTCTCCCCCTTAAATAATTTCGTCCTCGAAATTATTCAGTACCATAACACTCCATTCTTAACAATTTCCCCATCTTATCATCTTATGATATTAATTTTATTCTTACTTTATGATTTCATCAAATCACAAAAATTTTTACTCTCCCCCTTAGAGTTAATCATATTTTCTCATTTCAAAACTTATCATTATATACTTATATTTATCTTATTATTTTTTTCAACAAAGCAACCAAGATAGCTCATTACCTTCCCAATGAATCTCTTTTACACAATAATCAAATTATCTTATAATCTATATATACCATTCATCTATTACATTCAAAATATTTTATCACTTCATCTCTTTATAATTATCCTCTTAACTTCAACCTTAAAAAAAAAAACATTGACTTATAACTTAATATTGATTATCTCATCATTACAATCATTCTTAAAACAGACTTTTATCAAACCTTAATTGATAATAATATTCTTATTTTGCATACACTTAATTCCTTCTTTAGTATTTTTCTCACTTAACATCAATATTAATACAATACTTTTGAACTTACCTTACAGGAAATCAACTTTTTCCCTTTTATCATCATTTTTAATTGATACAATTCAATTGATTCATGTCCATTCATCTATCAGAATATTATATTATATACACCGTCATTTCTATCTCATACCCTTAATACAACTATACATATTAAATCTCAATAATAATTCACAATTATAACAAAATTCAGATCAATTGATCTATTCTCCACAATATACTAACATCTCAATCTTGTTTAATTCACACCAACAATTTACTTATTTAACTTTATCATTAAATTTCCCAATATGTATATATACATATATAACCTAATTCCATTAGGTCAACTTATTTTCAAATTTTAATCTCTTCAGATGTATATATATACTCAGCTTTTTGAAACTATGATCATCAATAACAATTCACTTCAACTTATCTTTCAATACACACATAGTTTATCTTAGTACAATTCCCACCAAATTTCATAATTATTTCATACCATACTTATTACTCATAGCTTACCCACTTAAATTTTTAAATCCATCCACTTATTCATTTTATACCATAAACATATTCGATGTAACTCTCAATCACATTTTGCAATTTCTCCTCTTAAATATCTTTTTCTCACATTATTTATAACTCATAGTATTTCCACAATTTTCTTCTCTTTCTTTTCTTTTCCAAAATTATAACCAAATTGCTAACACAAAAATTATAAAATACACTTCACTAATCATAACCTTTAGCCATGTTTCTAGAAACATAATTATCAATCTTACCAAGGCTGTATTACAGTCATATTTTCTCAGTCCCAATTCTGTGGATAGTAAAGCTAACCGGCCAAATACAATAAACAAATCATATGGCCATAGGAGATTAATGATCACATCTGAAACTTATAAATCAACACTGCTCCTCTATTATTCTATTTTCAACTTTTCCAATTATAATACCAAGTCGTATCACAAAGATTATATATCCATTCTCCAAATTTTACTACATCAAAAATTAACACATTTCAACTCTATCTCAACACAATTTACTCTTAATTATTTGATCATCATTAACATATCTCATATACAACAATATTATCTTTAACCTCTATTATGCACATCATTGAATCATATACAAGTCTTACACAAATTTCATTCTTTATACTTTCTTCTTCCCTTATAATCTCTTATATATCTATATACATAGAACGTTTCCTCACCCAAATACTTTGGCTCATAACATTTATGATAGCCAAATTCAGTTATTGCTATAACAATACTACTGTCCACTATTTCCCCAAATCAATTCTCATTTTCCATTTCGTCACATGATCTATTTTTGCATAATTCAAGGCCTAATTTATCTTAGGTCCTCTACTACATACAATATCATTCCCAATATCATTTGACCAATAGTTATACCATATACACATTCATAGATCACCTAAAGAAGATGTCTCACCTTCCACATTTCTTATATGTGTATACACATAATCATACAATTATATTTAATTCCTCTTTTACATATTTTCAACACAATTTAACACTTATTACTTTTCATTGAACAACATCATTCTTATCCCTTTTTGACATGATTTAAGTTATTTATCAACTTAACACATATATACTTTCTATCCATAATAATACTTCACAAAATCTTAGTCACATTACTAAGGTGACATCTCACTCACATTTATTTTTAAATGCATTTAGTATACCATCTTTACATCCATTTGTTTATCCTTCAACATATATATATTTTACTCACATATTTATACACATATACATTACATCCAATCATATACACATTGAGCCCAATAACCTCTATACACTTTCCAAGTCTAGTTATTATAAATCTCAACTTCTTGAATCACCATTGGTCCATCCAATTCTCACTATCAATCACATTACCCAATTTAAAGTAATTTCATATACAGTAATATTTATTCCACATAGCTCACAAGTTTAACTTACATTAAACTACTAATGTTTAAAATAGTCTTTATCCAAATTCCATTAACACTATAAATTCAAAACTTACTACTTTACTTAAACTTCCACTTACTCATCTTGTTTTCTTAATGTCAACTTAAGAAAACATCTTATATATATACATATTAACAAGCAACATCAAAGTATATTCTTTTCACAATTATTAAAGCTCATTTCAAAAATCCAAATGTTACATCTTATCACCATTAACATGAGCTTTAACAATCGCTCAGGCATATCATATTTCCAACATTAAAATCACAATGTTTGCATTTAAAACAACAATGCAAACAACACCATTATATCTTCCTATCTAACCAACATCATCTCTTTTTCTTTTTAACAACTTTAACTTTACATATTCAAACCTTAAATAGTCAAACTTTGTCTATACTCATCAACTCACTCAATTTACCACCATACTCTCTTCATTTAACATCATATCTATTCATATTACCCATCAAACCATATTTCCTCTTTCTAGAAATCCAAACATAAGATTTAGTGGAAAAAGATTCAAATCATAGAGGAAAGATCATATACTTAAATCTTGATTTTGTTTTTAACTCATATAAATTTTTCCACATCATTCTCTCTTTAATTTCCTTTTATGTAGAATTTCATCCACACACTATTATCCATCTCATATAATTCAAATACACTTCAATTCACATAATACCACATTCGAGACCAACCTAGGTGTTAATGCATATGCATGTATCAAAAATTTCATTCTTTTCATTTTCATTTATCATCATTTTTTTTAAAACTTTTCTTTTTAAATTTACTTAGGCCGAGAATCTCGAAACCTAAGCTCTGATACCAAAATAATTGTAACACCCTCATATCCTATATAAGTACTGTACATATACCGAGTACACATACAATACGTATATAGAGTATAAGAATGTCATTTTTAGTTACCATTTAAAAATCTTTACTTTAATTCTAAAACAACAATACATTTAATCATATGAAAGTATTTACAAAATCATTCTCCTTTTGATGATAATACATATGTATATAAGTTACATTGTCTCTTTCAAAGATTCATTTTTACATATGAATACGTTCTTATGAAAATGCAAAATAATTAACTTGTACATGCATGCACCACCTTCTAGTTGGTCTCGAACTACACTTGCCCTCTTCGATATAGTGGTTAAACTCCAGATCCATCACCTATTTACCTGCGCGATTAATATAACCGCACTAAGCTCGAAAGCTTAGTAGTACAAATAAATACTAGAATGTACATTACAAGATAAACATACCTCATATTTTTAGCATCATGTTTTCTTATTCTGTTTTCCCCTTTTTCAATGCATTCTTCATATATTCCTATTAATCTCATACATTACGGACATATACATATATAGCATTACAATCAACATAATTCCATAACTTAGTAGAACAATCATTAACATGATATTTACCACTTTTACCTCATATACACATTATATGTCATATTATATTTCACAATAACATATTTCAACATAGTTTCTTTTTCTAATAATTCATTTATATGATACTACCATATCATAATTCATAACATTCTATTTCATTATCTCATTCATTTAGTTCATTATCCATAATCCATCCTTCATGAATCACATTTTCAAGAAAGGCAATCATTATATCATTCAATCGAATCATTATCTGCAATCCATCATTAATACTCATAATTAGTATGTCAATATTCACATTACACACCATACTTCATAGCATTATTTTGTTCACAATTCACAATCATGAGTCACATTGCCAACAAAGTCATCCATAGATCTCATTACTCATTTATTTCAACATTTGTATATCATATTGACAACAAAGACAGACTCGGGCCCAAACAATACTAATATGCCATTCAATTTTCAGAGTAATGCTTTGGTTCAATTATCACATTTATCATTATCATTTACCCAACTAGGCTTCAAGGATTTGATTCAACCAAGCTTCAAGGGGAGCAAAGCATGCTAAGCATCAACCCAACTTGGCTTCAAGAACCAATCCAACCTAGCTTCAAGGGTGGTAACATCTCAATTAGGCTTCAAGGATTCAATCCAACCTAACTTCAAGAGATTGTTACACTTATTAGGCATGCCACCAACAACAAACTCTGAAAATGGAATAACACATTAGCCACACAATACATTTATCAATTTCGTTCTCATTCTCATCATCATTTAGGCAAACGTGCCTCAATCATCATTTACATCATCATAGCCAATAACAATGGCATCAATTAGGCAAACATGCCTCATTTATCTCATTTTCAATATTATAGCCAATAACAATGGCTTCATACATCATCATATCTCAATTCACAACTCATTTTTCATCACAATATCACATCTCTTTCACATTTCATATTTCATCACAATATCACATCTTTCATATTCCATATCACATACATTTCATACTTTATCTTTTATATATATATATATACATATACATAACCATTCATCATTCAAGTATACACAATCAATTTCATTATCCTATCCTCACACCTTTCACCATTCATAACACATATATACATTGAATGCTTTCACATTTCATATATTTTATTATACATTCATATCTTTCATATTTCATAGCCTATACATTATTAATATATATTTATCAATAATATAATCAAATAAGATTTAGTACTTACCTCCAAAGAATTTCACACCCATCTAAACTTCTCTTCCATGAATCTTTCAATACTTGGATTAGGGGCAATTCAATCTCTTAAAACCTAATCCAAAAGTGAGCATACACACTTACTTAGAGATACACATGAGATAACATAAATAAGAATCAACTAGGGCAAACTCTACACATGACACGCTCACCAACACGGGCGTGTTCCTGATCGTGCCCTAACTCCACAACACAGAAACATTGACACGCTCATAACCACGGGCGTGTCACTGGGCGTGTAATACCTTCTGTATCTCAAACATATTGACACGTCCAACAACATGAACGTGTTCATAGCCGTGTCAATTCTCCAAACTCACAGTAGCTATGACACGCTCAATAACACGGGCGTGTTACTGGCCGTGTCAATTCTACTGTCACACAGAACTTGTGACACGCTCAGTAACATGGGCGTGTCACTGCTCGTGTCACAAACCCAGAAAACAGAACCAACGACACGCCTAACAATCTGGCCGTGTCCCTGGGCGTGACAGGCCAAAAATCCAGAATCCGACCAAAACAACAACTCAACCCATAAACAACCATTTTTCCTCCTCTTTTACTTTAATCAAACTCAACCAAACACACCCAAAACCATAACAAACTTACCAAAAACACCAACACCACTCAAAACACATACTAATCATCATCATAAACATCATCCATGCATCAATTAATCAAATCCCCAATTTCACCAAACTAAACCCTTATTCAACAATTCATCATCAACTTCACAAATAATCATATTATCATCATCCAATTACCAAATCAACACAAATATATACTTCAATCTTTCAATATCATCATCATCACATACCAACCATATCAAATCCAAACTCAAACAATGAAAATCAATTCAAAGAAATGAATACTTTCTTGAATCCTTTGTCAATTCTTCATCTCTATCTTCAATCCTCTTGAAATCCTTAAGAAATTTGGTATATAATACACAAAATCACATAACTCTCTCTCTCTCTCTCTCTCGTACACGAAGAAGAAGAAGAAGAAGAAGAAAGAAAGAATTTCTTCTTTCTTTGTTCTTATCTCTTATATATATATATATAATAATAATAATAATAATAATAATAATAATATATCCAAAATATCTTCTTACTCCTTATGACTTTCTTTCCTTCTTTCTTTTATTATTATTATTGATTATATATATTCACCTTTCCAACACCAATATATACTTTATGCATATGTGAAGTATATGTTCTACACATTTCCATATATATATCATATACACTCTCTTCACTTCTATCCTCTTTCCAATTAAACAAATACATTGAGTCCAAATACAATAATAACTCCAAAACTTTTAAGGTAAATTTTGGGATATTACATGCTCTGCTGGATCTTCAACTAAAGTCCATTCTAAAGTTTCTAAAGCCTCATCCAGAAGAAGAAAATCTCCTTCCTCTTCTTCGGATTCCTCTACATCATCCATGACATCATCTTCCACCGAGACATTTGACTCGGATTACTGTCCCAGTAATGAGGATGATTGCTATGGTATATTGTCCCCCATTAAAATAAAAAGTAAAGAAAAAGTAAAAAGAAAAGAATAAAGAAAAGAATAAAGAAAAAGAAAAGAAAAAAGAAAAAAAAGAAAAAGAGAAAAAAGAAAAAGAGAAAAAAGAAAAGAAAAGAAAAGAAAAGAAAAGAAAAGAAAAGAAAAAGAAAAAGAAAAGAAAAATAAAGAAAAGAAAAATAAAAAGAAAATTGAGTCAGAAGTTGAATCTGACTCAGATTCGTCTGATTAAAGGCAGGAGAAACCTTATTTCTCCACTCAGATTGATAAAGTCAATAAAGGCGGTGCTCACTGACAAGATACTGTTCATCTACAGTATTCACCAGAGGGATTCCAATAGTAAAGTCAGAAGAACTGTTCATCCACAGTTCCCAACAGTAAAGCCAACAGTACCTCAGACAATGTACTATTCATCCACAGTTCCAGACGCGTGAAGCTACAGTAAAAGCAAATAGTAATGACATATTACTATTCATCTACAGTGCCAAAGCATGTGACAAAAACAGTGGAATTTTAAAGCCTCTGTCTATATAATGAAGCTCATTCTGAAGGTAAAGGAGGATCCGAAACACTTCTCTCTCAACTCAAAAGACATTGAAGAACCTCTTAGCCTAGTCTTAGCTTCTCTCTTCCCTTTCCCTTCCTCACTTATATTTCTTCCATACCTGTACTCCACACCTATTGATCTTCTTGTATAAGGTTGTCTTAGTTTATAAATTATAATTTATATTTTGTATTCTTATTTTATTCTGTATTGTATTTTATTTTAATTTATTTAAATAAAGTTAAAATTTTATTTATATTTCATCTCTCATTTCATTATAAGTATGCTCTGTTCTAGTTCTTGCAAGCCAAAAACGTGCAAGTTGAGCTTGATCTGGAACTAAAACATCAGAAATTATATTTGCACTACTTACAGACTGAAAAGGACCTCTATATTATATCATTTTCTGTCTTTCTTCTCTCTATATTCTACGCTGTATATTTATACGGGATCCGTATAATTATATCACACATAGTATAATTAGGTATACTAAAACAAATAGACTTAAGAGTGTGTTTTGATAAAACTTAAATAAAATATTTTAAACTTAAGATATAATTTTAATATATATTTTTTTAATATATGCTTTTAAATTACTTCTGTAATATATTCTTTTACATTTTGTTTGTATATTGATCATTATTGCAGATTTAAGAAACTTCTAACACTTGAGGCGGAAACGTTCTGTGATACTGAATGGAAGTTGTTTCTTAAATCATCATTTGAAATTTTTATGTTATTACTGTAATTTATTTTAATATAGTCTTTTACATTTTGTTTATCCTTTTTATTTAATCTGTTTATATTTATGTTGTTTATATCTAATTATTTATTATTTTTATTAAATCCTTTTAAGATCATTTCATCCCCTGTGAACGGTCCTTCAAATTTGCTGGTATCAGAGCCATCTTCTTTTAGGGGTGGTAGTAGATAGATATAGAACTGTTTTTATATGTTAATTCTTTGATTTATAGATCTAGAAGTGGACTTAGTGTTGTCTAGGTATTGGATATGCAGTAAGACCCGTGTTAGCCGACGGACAGGCGTTTAGGGCAGTAAGTCAGTGGTCGCTACCAAAACCAACATTAATAAACTTTAAAAATCTATTTTTCAAAAATTTAAAAATGGAACCATTTCTATGTAAATCTGCTAGTACAACTAAATCAGATAGTTCTGAGTCATCAGAAGTTAAAAGGATAGTTAATAGAAATGAAGTAATTTTAGAAGATTTTAATAAAGCAATTGATAATTGGGTAATACCAAAGATAGATAAAGAACAGATTTATAAAATACCAAAATTAAACATATTTAAAAATGATTATATAATTAAAGCTGAAGAAAGAGATGTACAGTTAAGTAAACCCTTTGAGAAAATAACTTTACTTTCTGCAAAGTCAATAAAGCATCATAAAAATAAAAAAATATAAATATATACATATATGATTAGTACAAATAGGTATAAAACCTTTAACTAGAGAATGATTAAATACTAGTATTCTGGCTGTGGTCAGAGATGCTATGTTTGTAAATTTCAATGACTCACTATTAGGAACTATAGAAATCAGTCTGAGTAGTGGTCCAATTTCATTTGACTGCTTCCCAGATATAACAATTTCATTAAATGATCCAAATATATTAAAAAGTGTAGTTTTAGAAATCAAGACACATAATTATAAAATGCTTGAATGATCTATTCCTGAAGCATTAATGTATAAAATAAATTATAAAGCTATGGTATCTGCTTTTGCTACAAAATATATAATGCAACCTAAATTAGGAGAAACTAAATTTTTACAGACAGATTTAAGTAAAGCTAACACAGTAATACATAGGACTATTCAGTGAAAAGATATTAGTCTCCCTGATGAATGGGTCTTAGAGGATGCTGTTCCTCTTCCTGAACCAAAAATCATAGTTAAGCCCAATATAGAACTTAGTAAAATTGAACAATATGAAGACGGTAAAGTAAAATTAAAATTCAGTAGACATAGTGTAAGCAGTAGGTATTCAGACTCTTCCTCCTCTGTATCAACAGTAGATATAAGTAAAGCCTCACAGTTACCTTCTGTAATATATGCTTCATATAAAGAAAATGAACCTAAACCTGTATTGCAAACAGTAGTAAAACCTAGGTATTCTACATCGGATATACCTGAGTCTAGTAATAAATTAAAAGGTGTTGACTATAGTACAACAGTACCACACTTATATTATAATCCAACAGGAACTATGAACCCTTTGGAACCAAACCCTAACTATAATCAACCTCAAAATATAGAACATTCACCTTCTCCACCTATGTCACCTACAGCCTCCTTTATGATAGGAAATGTAGAAAGCATGGATAGAGAATTAAATGTAATAAATAAAGAATTTATTTTTAATTATGATAAATTAAATAAAGAGTTAACAACAATTAAAAATAAAGATAAACTAGAAAATTTAATAAAAAAGATAAAAGATTTTGAATCAGTTAAAGAAGAATATATTGACTTTATAAAACATTATGAAGTTAATATGAAATTCTTTGATTGGTTTAAAAGAATTTATAGAGGAAAACTTAAGGCAGAAAAATTAATAAATCCAGTAACCATTAGGAATAAAGACACATAATGGAAAATAAAAGATAAAATAATACAAAGTGAACATCCACCTAAAGCTTCAAGTGTTTTCCTTCATGGAGATAAAGAAATAAATATAGCACCATTTAAAATAGTTTTTGAAGATGACCCTAATAGGAAAATATTAGAACAGAATAATTTTAGTAATGCACATCTATTAAGTATTGGACAACAATTAAACAGAATAGAAGATACTATTAAAGAAAGTAAGATAGTAAAAGTTGAAAAAGAAGTAAAGGATAAAAAACTTAAGTCCCATGTTTTTAAACCTTTCGAAGTTTCTAAAACATGACAAAAAGAAGTAAAATCTAAAGATTCAGATTTTTTTAAAGCAATTAAAGAACAATTAAGTAAAATTGACTCTTCTTCTGGATCAAAACAGGTAGTTCAAGAAACACATCAATCTAAAGCTTCTAAAACTATAAGTATAGTCACCCAAGAACAAGAATCAGAATCAGTTAAGGATTCTCAACCTGAATCTGAAGATATTGAAACCTTTAGTAAAGCCCTAGAGCCACAGATAAATCGTATAACATATAATCAATCTATAATACCTAGAATGTCTGCCCCAGACTTAGGTATAACAGATAGACCAAATGTCCTATCACAATATAAGTATAATGCCTCTTCAGTATATGAATGGAACATTGATAGCCTATCAGAATATAATATTCTGAGTCTTCTTCAACAGATGACAATGGTTGCCAATGCTTATAGAACTCAAACAGGAACTTCAGATAGAACTATAGTTGAACTTCTTATAGCTGGCTTTACAGGACAACTTAAATATTGGTGGGATAATCATCTCACTGATGAACAACATTTAGAAATTCTAAATGCTATAAAAACTTATGAGGATGGAATACCTATATTAGATGAGCTTGGTGATACTATTCAAGATGCAGTGGCAACACTAATCTTGACTATATCACTCCATTTTATAGGTGATCCTACTCATTTAAAGGATAAAAATGCAGAATTACTAAGTAATCTTAGATGCAAGAAACTTAGTGATTTTCAGTTTTATAAAACAACTTTCCTAACTAGGATAATGCTTAGAGAAGATTCCAACCAGGTTTTCTGGAAAGAAAAATTCTTAGCAGGATTACCCTTCCTCTTAGGAGAAAAAGTTAGGAACCATATAAAACAGGAATTTGGAAACCCTATTCCTTATAACTTATTGACCAATGGACAACTGTTTAGTATAGTTCAAAAGGAAGGATTAAAACTTTGTCAAGACATAAAGCTTCAGAAATCGTTAAAATATGAAATGAGAAAAACTAAACAAGAACTAGGTTCTTTCTGTAAACAATTTGATTATAGCATAACACAGAAACATAAAGATTGTAATGGACAATGTTCTACTACAAGAAAATATAAAAAACCTTATAAAAAAATATCACAAAAAGAGCTACAAGAAAAAGCTTGATAAAGATGATTATTATAAAAATAGAAACCTTATAAGCCTTACAAATATAGAAAACCTAGTAGAAAACCATATAAACAAAAAGATAAAAAATTCACATCATATAAAGATTTAACATGTTATAAATGTGGAAGAAAAGGCCACACACTAAGATTTTGTAAATTTGATAAAAAAAATTACAAGAATTAAATTTAGAAGAATCTGTATTAAATAAAATTTATGAATTATACTTAGATTATTCAGATTCTGAAGAATATTCAGATTCTGAGGAAATAAATCAGATAGATGATATAGGATCGGAATCAAGTTCTGAATATAGTAGTAAATAATTAAATGTATTAACTAAAGAACAGGAATCTATTTTAGAAGCAATAAAATATATAAGTGATCCTAAAATTCAAGAGAAAATGTTAAATAAGATATTAGAAAATGATAAACCTAAAAACTCTATGTTACCTAGTACTAGTAAACAAACATATGATTTGACTGCAATATTAAACAAGAATAAAACAATAAAAAATAAACCAACCATAAATGATTTACAAAAAGAAATTAAAGAAATTAAATTAGAATTAAAAGAATTAAAAAATAAACAATAACAAGATTCACAAATAATAAAATCTTTAATGAACTCAACTTCTTCTTTTGATGAAGAAGCTGATGAAGATATTGAACAAATAAATGGTAAAGAAACTGATAATGAAATTAATTTAATTAGTAAAGATAAAATCCCTGATAATTTAATTTTTATGTTGCATGAAATAACATCTAGGAAATATTTAATAAAAATAAAATTAAAATTTTCAGATAATTATAATATAGAAACTATAGTATTGTTTGATACAGGAGCTGATTTAAACTGCATTAAACCTAGTTTAGTACCAAAAAGATTTTGGCAACAAACTAATGAAAGTTTATCAGCAGCAAATAAATCTAAACTAAATATACTTGGTAAAGCAGAAGCATCAATTATAGATAAAAATTTAGAAATAAAAAATATATTTATCTTAACCAACATTCATCATATGGTAATCTTAGGAACACCATTTATGAATTTGATAACACCTTATTCAGTAAATAATTATAGTATAAGTTTTAAAGTTAGAAAACAAAAGATAATTTTTCCATTTTTAGAGAAACCTAAAAAGAGGAATTTAAATCTTTTAAAGGCTCATTCAATAAATGAATTACAAATAAATGCACTTATAAAAGCAAAGTCTGAACAACTTTGTAATTTAAAAATAATTATCATTTACAAAAAATAAATGAACAGTTAAACAATAAATTTACACAAGATAAAATTAATAAATTAAAATCACAGATAGAAAAAGACTTGTGTGCTGATATTCCAAATGCATTCTGGAATAGAAAGCAACATATGGTTGATTTACCTTATGAAATAGGCTTTGATGAAAAGTCTATTACAACTAAAACTAGGCCCATTCAGATGGCGCCCGATTTAATTGAATTTTGTAAAAAAGAAATAAATGATTTAGAAAATAAAAGATTAATAACTAAATCTAGAAGCCCTTGGTCTTGTGCTGCATTCTATGTAAACAAGGCCTCTGAAATATAAAGAGGTGCACTTAGATTAGTAATAAATTATAAACCTTTGAATAAAGCTTTAAAATGGATTAGATACCCTATTCCAAATAAAAAAGATTTATTAGGAATATTATATAAAGCAAATATTTTTAGTAAATTTGATATGAAATCTGGTCTTTGGCAAATTCAGATTAACCCTAAAGATAGGTATAAGACTGCATTCACTGTTCCATTTGGACAGTATGAATGGAATGTTATGCCTTTTGGTTTAAAGAATGCACCCTCTGAATTTCAGAGAGTGGTGAATGATATTTTTAACCCTTACACTAAATTTTGTATTATTTATATTGATGATGTTTTAATATATTCAACAACCATAGAAGAACATTTTAAACATTTAAAAACATTTTTTGTGGTAATAAAACATAATGGTTTAGTATTAAGTAAAACGAAGATGTCTCTGTTTCAAACTAAGATTAGGTTCTTAGGACATTATATAGAACAGGGAATCGTAGAACCTATAGAAAGAAACTTAGCCTTTGAGGATAAGTTTCCTGACCAAAATAATTAATAAAGCCCAATTACAAAGATTTTTAGGTTGTTTGAATTATGTTATAGAATTCTTTCCCAACCTAAATAGAACTATTAAACCTCTGCATGATAGATTAAAGAAAAACCCAGGTCCATGGACTGATATCCATTCTGGCATAGTTAGACAAGTTAAAGACTTAGTTAAAACTATTTCTTGCCTCCATATAGCTGACCCATTAGCTTCTAAGATAGTAGAAACTGATGCTTCAGATATAGGTTTTGGTGGGATTTTAAAACAGGTTAAAGATGGTAGAGAAGCCATAGTCCAATTCTATTCAGGACATTGGAGCCCAACCCAATTAAACTATTCAACTATAAAGAAAGAGATTTTGAGTATTGTTTTATGTATTTCAAAATTTCAATCTGATTTATTAAATCAAAAATTTCTATTGAGAATTGATTGTAAAAGTGCAAAAGATGTTTTGCAAAAAGATGTTAAAAACCTTGCCTCAAAACAGATTTTTGCTAGATGGCAAGCTATTTTGAGTATATTTGATTTTGATATTGAATTTATTAAAGGAGAAAACAATTGTTTTCCTGATTTCTTTACTCGTGAATTCCTTCTCAGGAATCATGGGGAGAAGAAAGAAAACAGCCAATAAAGAAAAGGAAACCCTAAAGCATGACTCTCCTAAAGCTCTATCTGACCATTCAGATAGTATATTGAACCCTAAACCTATAAAGTCTTGGGCTGATGCTGTCCAAGAAGAAGAAAAAGCAAAAATAGAGCATTGGGTCTCTCAGCTGGCCCAATCACCAGAAGTGATTAAAGCTCTCTTAAAGATGGGACACGAACCTCCTCCAGGGGTTCCAGGTAAAGATTCCTTAATCTCTTATTTAAAAAACCAAATCGAGATAGGAGAATCTTCTTCTCAAAAAATCCTATCTCAGAGTATTTCTAAAATTGAGTTGGATATTTCAAAACCTTCAACTCAAATTGTTTCAGCCAATTTTCCTTTAAAGCAAAAATCATTTTAGTATAATAAAAATTTTTGGTTTACAGAATTGATTCCTGATTTTGGGACTGCCCAGCAGAACCCATGGTCTATAATTGAGTCTGTATATCCTAAAGGATGGTTTTTCAAACCAAAAGAATCTTCAAAGCCCCAAGAATATTATCTTCATATTCTTGTGGATTCAGGCTCCTTATTTCTAAAGCACAATTACCTTCAGCAAGATAAGGCTGTCATAGCCTATTCTTCTTTTAAAATAAAGAAAATTCTCCATCCTTCTGAATGGGGAAGACCTTTGCACATTCCTGTGCAGTTTAAAACCCTTCATTCTTTATCATGCTGTTCTTCATATAACTATTGGGACTACATAGAAGCCTGGACTAAAGCCCTATTTTTCCAAAACCCTGGAAAAACCCATTCCTGGCTCATCTATTGTGAGACCAATTTAAAGATCAATAACCTCTCATCCTGGTTCGTTGATTGGTGGCATTATTGTGGAAATGATGAAAGAACTCTTCCACAAGATGTACTATTAGCATACCAGCATTTTAAAGCCCACTTAAATCCTACACCATTTGAGAGGAATTTTCCTCCTCTACTTCTTTTTTGCTTAAATTTCAATATACCTTGGGTATATCAATGGTATTTTGACTATTCATTTCAGTCAGGTACCAGTATCCCTGTTATATTGAGAAAATCTAAAGTCAAGTGGTGGTCTGCCTTTCGCAATTCTACCACTATTGAAACTGTTAAAGAATGGCTCCTTAAGAGAAACCATGGTGGTCTTGACCCAAGGCTACAAGCCTCTTTTGGAGCTCAAAGAGCCCAGAATATTGCCCTTCTTGCAGCTGCCAAGACTGCATAAGATTATAAAGCCTTAATGGAACAGATGGTTGGGTCTCTTCCCTCAACATCTGAGCCCGTTAAGCGCAGTAGAACCTGCTCTGCTGGATCTTCAACTAAAGTCCATTCTAAAGTTTCTAAAGCCTCATCCAGAAGAAGAAAATCTTCTTCCTCTTCTTCGAATTCCTCTACATCATCCATGACATCATCTTCCACCGAGACATCTGACTCGAATTACTGTCCCAGTAATGAGGATGATTGCTATGGTATATTGTCCCCCATTAAAATAAAAAGTAAAGAAAAAGTAAAAAGAAAAGAAAAAGAAAAGAATAAAGAAAAAGAAAAGAAAAAGAGAAAAAAGAAAAAGAGAAAAAAGAAAAGAAAAGAAAAGAAAAGAAAAGAAAAGAAAAGAAAAGAAAAGAAAAGAAAAAGAAAAAGAAAAGAAAAATAAAGAAAAGAAAAATAAAAAGAAAATTGAGTCAAAGTTGAATCTGACTCAGATTCGTCTGATTAAAGGCAGGAGAAACCTTATTTCTCCACTCAGATTGATAAAGTCAATAAAGACGGTGCCCACTAACAAGATACTGTTCATCTACAGTATTCACCAGAGGGATTCCAACAGTAAAGTCAGAAGAACTGTTATCCACATTTCCCAACAGTAAAGCCAACAGTACCTCAGACAATGTACTATTCATCCACAGTTCCAGACGCGTGAAGGTACAGTAAAAGCAAATAGTAATGACAGGTTACTATTTATCTACAGTGCCAAAGCATGTGACAAGAACAGTGAAATTTTAAAGCCTCTGTCTATATAATGAAGCTCATTCTGAAGGTAAAGGAGGATCCGAAACACTTCTCTCTCAACTCAGAAGACATTGAAGAACCTCTTAGCCTAGTCTTAGCTTCTCTCTTCCCTTTCCCTTCCTCACTTATATTTCTTCTATACCTGTACTCCACACCTATTGATCTCTTTGTATAAGGTAGTCTTAGTTTATAAATTATAATTTATATTTTGTATTCTTATTTTATTCTGTATTGTATTTTATTTTAATTTATTTAAATAAAGTTAAAATTTTATTTATATTTCATCTCTCATTTCATTATAAGTATGCTCTGTTTTAGTTCTTGCAAGCAAAAAACGTGCAAGTTGAGCTTGATCTGGAACTAAAACATCAGAAATTATATTTGCACTACTTACAGACTGAAAAGGACCTCTATATTCTATCATTTTCTGTCTTTCTTCTCTCTATATTCTACGCTGTATATTTATACGAGATCCGTATAATTATACCACACATAGTATAATTAGGTATACTAAAACAAATAGACTTAAGAGTGTGTTTTGATAAAACTTAAATAAAATATTTTAGATTTAAGATACAATTTTAATATATATATTTTTAATATATGCTTTTAAATTACTTCTGTAATATATTTTAATATATTCTTTTACATTGTGTTTGTATATTGATCATTATTGCAGATTTAAGAAACTTCTAACACTTGAGGCGGAAACGTTCTGTGATACTGAATGGAAGTTGTTTCTTAAATCATCATTTGAAATTTTTATGTTATTACTGTAATTTATTTTAATATAGTCTTTTACATTTTGTTTATCCTTTTTATTTAATCTGTTTATATTTATGTTGTTTATATCTAATTATTTATTGTTTTTATTAAATCCTTTTAAGATCATTTCATCCCTTGTGAACGGTCCTTCAAATTTGCTGGTATATGTATGTATGTATGTATGTAACTGGAAAAGGGAAATAGATTTCCTGGTAGTCCACTGTTTCTCTTTTTTCTTTCATTGGTTTTTTCAGCCAGAAATCTCATTGTTAATGTCTTTTTTTTTATTTAGGTTTTCTGGAAATTATTGACAATTATAAAAAAGAAATTAGAATTAAATTATGTAATTAGGTTGAAATTTTATAAACTCATGCCACTTCTAATATGATTTTAAAATTTTCAAACTAATTAATTTTTTTAAATTAAAAAATTCTTTCAATTATACTTTTATATGTTAATTGAATTGGGTTTTTGCAAATTTTAAATTTCCAAATATAATTTAATGAATTCAACTATTAAAAAAATAAAATATTTGATTGTATCTCCTTTTAAATAATAGAATTCTAAATTGTTTTTAAAATTAATTCAAAATGTATAAATTTTTAATAAAATTGAATTAAATTAAATTCTTCACATTTGCAAGCATAGTTTGTAAACAGGAATAATGCACTCTGCAGTGCTTCTACTGGTATATGAGATTAAAATCTCACATTCATATATATTAAACTATATTTCATAATTTTTGTAACATATATACTTTATGCCGCCTATTTTAAATTTTGTTTAATATCTGAGGTTGAAACTATTTAAATTGAATTGAAGCTTTTTTTTTTTAAAAAAAAATCAGTTTAGATGTTTCTTAAAAAAATAGTTGAAAATTTTTAAAATATTTATAATTAAAATATGTTAAATTTAATTGTAAGAAATAAATTTTAGTTAATTTTTTAATATGATACTCTTTTAATGACAACTTAAATCAAAGTCCCAATTTACATGGCGATCTTATGTAATTTGAAAGTATATGTATGTTATATTTCCAATTAAGTTTTAAACAGAAATATTTTAAAATTCTTAAAATGTAAAATATCTTTTTAAATTTTTTTAAAAAATTATGATATCTTTATTAAATTAAGAAAAAAATTACACTCTCCATTATTTTTTTTAATTTTTTATTTTTATTAGAGGTATTTTAGTTATTTTATAATAAACTATGTAAATTCATAAATTCATAATAAATATATAATAAACTCATAATAAACTATGTAAATATTATATTTTTGTTAAAAATTTATAAATTCTAATAAATATGAAAATATTTTTAAAAATATAATAAATTTAAAATTTTTTATTTTTTCTCACATTTTTATAGAGACCCCCTTAAATTAAGAAAAATTAACACTCTCCACCGTATTTTTAAAAAATTTTATTTTTTTATCAGAAATATTTTAGTTATTTTATTATAAACTCATAATAAACTGTATAAAATTTATAAACTCATTATAAACTAATTATAAACTCATTGTAAACTCTCTGTAAACTAATAAAAATCTGATATTTTGATAAATATTTTATAAATTTTAGTATTTTAATAAATATTTTATGAATATAATAAATTTATAATTATTTTTAATTTTTCTTATATTTTTTTTTGTCAAAAGCCTTAAATTAAGGGTTATGGGCTTTAACATGTTTGCTATCAGGGCAGGCATAGTGATCAATCGGGCTTCCTGTTTTTTACACTACCAACCCAATTGAAATTAGTTTATTATTTAAAAGAAATTATATAAAATACTAATTTTTTCTCCAAAATTTCATTATTATTATTTTTTTAGTTTATAAAAATTTTATTTTTTTTATTTTTTTTATAACTTATATTAATAATATATCATATTTTTATAAATTTTGGTATATTACATTTTGTAAATATTTTTTTAAAGTTATTTTTATAAATTATTATTATTATTAGTAATACTAATACTCTTAAGGCCAACTGTCCCTTCTTTCTTTGGGCCCAAGAAGAGCCAGAAAAAGAAAAGTCCACTTTCGCTGATTCACGAACCAATAATAAAGCTTAGTCCACAAATAGTAACCAATCACAACATTTCGTGAATCACGAGCAATATGAACAAGTGAATGCGAAAATGTTGGAGGACCTAATCAGGGAAGGAAGTGACCCAACGGGCTGATTTTAAAGGGACTGTATTGTTGCAGAGGTTTTAGCTCTTTTACTTAAATTAATCTCTCTCTCTCTGCTCTTAGGGTTTTAAAGAAAGGGTTTTTCTATTTCTACTGCTTTCGCTTCTCTCTCTAAAAACCGGCAAGAGCAAAGGGCTATGGATAGATACACCAGGGTTGAAAAACCAAAGCCTGAATCTCCAATAAATGAGAACGAGATCCGGATCACCTCCGGTGGTCCTGTCAGAAACTATATCAGCTATGCTACCTCGCTTTTGCAAGTAACTTTACTAATTCTCTTTATTTTATTTGTTCCAATATATGCTTGTTTTTTGCTATTTTGGGTTGTTTGTTGTTTTAGATGGGTTTTGATTAATTTGGATTATGGGTTTTGTTGGGTTTTTTCCCCCAGATTGTGCTTTGTTGGAATTTTTAGGGTTTTTCTGCCTTTTTTCTGTTATGGGTTTTTTAGTTATTTTTTGCAATATGCTTATCATTCCTGCAATAATTAGGGTTTTCTCCTCGAGTTTTTAGTGGACGATTGGATTTCTTTACAATGGCTTTGGTGTTTTGGTTTGCTATTTCTGATATAGCTTTCCTATATGGTACTATTAACAAACGATATAATGGGCGAGGAGGATTAGGACCTTGAAATATGAGATTTGCCATACTCTGGCACTAAATTATGAATGGCCGCTTGGATATGTAATTATCTTAAATACATTGTGTCCTACCGCCCAAAGATCCTTAGCTACAGTAGGTGAACAGTGACTCCTATACATTTTGTGTATTAGAATTTGGTATAATGTGGAATGAGGGACTTAAACTTAACATTATACTACTATAATAGCTCATTACATGTTTTATAGGTTTTTGGTGGTGGTGGTGGTATTTGTTCTCACTGGATGGTAATTCTTGGTTGAGCGATTCATTTATACAATTTTTTTTCATCTTGAAGGATGTTTACCTTGGGTAGAAAATTGCTAGTCTGGCACCATTTTTCTCAGATAGGAATCTGATGTTTTCAATACTAAACTGTGGCAGACATGAGTGATATTTTAGAACCTGCAAATGGTGAATGTATTAGACCTGTTCATCAATGCAAAATCAATACAAATAGGAAAAAATAGATTCTTAAAATTAGGGAACACTGGTATAGTCATATTTTAGAACCTGTGGTACTCAGGTGGCTGGTTCCTTCCTATCTGGAGCATGATTTTGAGGATACTCAATCATGTTTGTCCTTCACATTTCTTCACTGATGTTGAAAATGTTATAACCATTTGGTATATCTTTTTTTCAGTTTATGTTCTGAATTTTTGGATTTGGATTACTTTCTTCTATCATTTTCCATCAACAGCTGCACAGGATAATAAATACAACAATATTTCTAAATTTCAAATGTTTTTCAGCATGTGTGATGAGTGCACCTAGCTTTCTTTTGGGTTGAAAAAAATACCGATTTCATGCATTATTGTTGTTGGTTACATTTGACTAGGAGAAACATGTAAGAGAGATTGTCTTGAAAGCAATGGGGCAGGCAATCAGCAAAACAGTATCCATTGCGGAGGGTATAAAGGTTAGTGTGATTTTCAAATTGACATTTTCAAAAGGGAAAAAAAGAAATGCTGAACTTACCGTTCATTCTTATACTATGTTGCAGAGAAGAAATCCCCGTTTGCATCAAGATACTGCCATCAGTTCAGTAAGCATAACAGATGTTTGGGAACCCATTGAAGAGGGCCTTTTACCGTATGTTCTCAAAATTTGCTTTATTAGATCTGCATTGTTTAGTATGTATGTGGGCATGTGGATGTCTTGATGCAGTGGTCTAGACTTCTGAGTTGTGTATCTGATGCAGTGTGGAGCAGACTCGTCAAGTCTCAATGATCACAATCACCTTATCCTTTAGAGAGCTGAACAAAGATTCTCCCGGGTAAGTTCTTTTATCTATGTCATTGTTTATCCAACTCATACATGGGCTGGTGCTGGTTGTTCAGCTGCTCTGAGTTTTACCTGGCTCGTGAAAGTCAAATCCTTGCCTAATAATTATAGGGGGCCCCTGTCTAAACTCGCACATTGTTTGGTAAGGAAGAAGGAAAGATGGAGGAAAATGTTTTTGATGATACAGGATACACACATTAAATGGGGGAAGTGCATCCAAACTCAAAAGGACAGTGCATTTCTTTCCTCGTTCCTCCTTCCAAACAAACAAGGCTTATATGTTTTGTTTACTGTGCTGTTTGACCTGGATTCACTATAAGAACATGAACTGACTCTGGAATCTCTGTGGCCTTGCTAATAAATCCATTTTAGCTTCTTGTTTGAAATCATTCCAGTTGTATACTTTTTCCTTTCTGTATGATATGCAAATTCTTCATTCCTAGGTACCAAGCTCCACAGCCTGGGGAACAGCCAAAAGAACCATTTCAGCAGCAGCAACCCAGACAATCACGTGCTCCATATAATACTGTTCGAGATGGTAAATCATTCAACCAGATGAGAAATTGTTGTCATGGTAGTGTGCTTTCAGCCTAACATGTTTATGCCTTCTAATTTTAAGATTCATATGTCCGAGGACGTGGACGTGGTAGAGGGAGAGGACGGAACTGGGGCAGGGGTGGATATGGGTATGGAAACTATCAGGGAAATTATCAGGGGAACTATCAAGGTACAAAGTTACAAATGTCAAGTTAATAGTTAGTTTTAACAATAACAGATTGTAGACCTGTTTGCTAAAGGATAACTCTCCCTTTCTTTCCCTCCTTTCTCATAGATAATGGAGGTTTTTCAAATTGGGGTCGTGGTGGTGGGCGAGGCAGAGGTTGGGGTTATCGAGGTAAGTTTGTTGCTTGGAACTACATATTTCAACCAAGGTCTTGTATGACATTGGTGTTTTACTTCATGCTTGACTTTGTTTTTATTTATATTTTAAACACTTCATGCTTGGCTTTGTTTTTATTTATATTTAAACACTTCGTGCTTGACTTTGTTTTTATTTATATTTTAAACACTATATTTTTCACCGCATATGTAATTTCTTCATGTGTATGATTGTTGACATGCTCCTTTAGTAGCCATTGAATTGTGAATGTTCATTTCCAAATTTGGACGTTGAGTCAAGCTTGCAAATATTATAAAATAAAAAGTGAAATTTTGGCTAGCATTGGTTATAGTTGCTCTTACCACTCGCTGTAGGTACTGGATATGAAAGAGGAAGAGGTGGTGGGGGCAGAGGCTATGGCCGTGGTCGTGGAAGGATGGGTGGTCGATCAAGGGGAGGTGGTGGTGGTGTTAACCAGGGTTAAACAGGGAATGAGCACTCTTTTTGCATTAGCTAAATGCTTGCCTTGGCCAATGGGCAAAAGGTTTATCCTGATACTGTTATTAGTAGCATGAAATGTGGGTTATCATGAAGCAGCAGTTGGTTTGTGTTTGATTTTCTCCATCATATGTGGATGTGGGCAAGGTTGTTATTTTCATTTTTGCATTTAGCCAATAGCAAGAGGAGACTTGCCAATTTCTATGATTTCTTTTTCTTTTGTTTGTGATAGCAGTTCCCATGTTCATATTTAGTTATCATATTTCTTTATTCCTTCCAAATCTTATCATTGCACTTTGTTTGATGTAACAGCTTTTTATACCTACAAAAAAAATGTTTAGGTTGGGAGATTTTCGCTGAGTTCCCTAGAAAACAACAGGAAAGATGTGTATTATATTTTGCCTAGCTCATTTCCTGTCTGCTTCTTTCTAAACAAACAAATACATGTACATATTGGAATAACAAGTGGATATGTGCTAAACCATGTAATAAATACTCCAAAGAAATAGAAATCAGAGAAAACAAACTGTGTGTATTGAGATGTTATGATAAATAATGAAGCTCTCAACTTTGATCCGAAGAAAAAAGAAACAAAATTACCAAAACGATAAATAGTTCTTCCATTTCTTTGAAGCAATTCTGCATTCAATTTCCTTTTTTTTTTTTTTCTTTTTTAACATTTCAGTTATTTTCCTTTTATATCTGACGTGTACTGTCGGTACTACATCATCAGTCAGTCAAAGGAAATTGAAAAAACAAAATCATCTTTTATATGGGGACTGATCTTAATAAATACCAAATCAATTTAAAAGAGCTCAATATCGAAGATCGGCTGTGACAATATACAATAAAATAGCAAATTAGAATAATTTAGGAAATCGTTCAGATTTTCAATGAGAAAAAAGCATATTTATGGACTTCCCCAAGGGAGTTATTGTTTTTGCTTGCAGCTGCAATGTCCTTATCTGAATCCAATTAGGCATTAATTAAGAGTGTTGAGTGCGAATTAGCTAACATTACATAGCATTCTAAAATCCATGAAAAATGGTTTGTTGAAGTGAACTTGCACTGCTCATAAGTCCAGGTTCAGTGTTCCAATGCATTTATCCTGAAATCCTATACAAAATTCCCACTTTGATTTGGCCGCTAATTGCTATGCCCAATCCCATTTTTGATGTGTCGTTTCTCAAGAATTCACTAATATTCATTGTTGTATCTCACACTTATAATCCTTCTACCGTTAACACCCCGTTATACACTACGTAAACTTAAATTGACTAAATTATTATTTGATTTACAAAATTTAACACAATTAATGATGCCATCATTTTCTTCAGAAATTAATTAAATCTTTTTTCATATTTATTTTTATTAAATAAATTATTATCTTATTGTTAGTCAAAATAATTTTTACTAGTCAAACGAAATCTTTTAATTGTAAAAAACAATAGAATTTAAATCTATTTGGATCCAAAATTTGTGATATAATTGAGATTTTTTTTATTGTTTGATTATTGAAACTTCTAAATTTTATATTATTTTTTATAAAAATTATATATTTTAATAATATAGACAAAAACTATTATGTATATATATACATATTTCAAACTAATTAAAATAAAAGTTATATAGTATAATTCTTTTATCTATTTAAGAAAAAAGTGAAAAATTCAAAAGTATTTATGTTCAATTTGAATTTATATGAAAAACAAATAAAATAATCACAAAAGGGATATTGTATTATATTAGGTTTAATTATAACCCCATAATATATATCAAAAAAGTTATTTTAACATTTTTTTACTCACTTTAATCGAAAATGTTAATTATTTTAGATATTGATATCGAGGTGAATTTCAAGGACTCTTATATAAATTTGGATATAGGATATATAGGATCTGCCAGTTCTTCTACCTGTCAAACAAAAGAAGAAATTCGACTTCAATAAAAAAACTTAAATGCCTAAGTTAATGAAATATACGAACTTGTGTCTCATAAAATAGAAAAAAAGAAGAAGAAGATTTCGTTATCTGTGGAGGTGTATCTCTATTTATAGTTAGAGAGTGGGAGCACAATCCCTATTAGGGTCAGCGAATTTTTTAGACATATCAATGTAGTGCTCCCTGTCATATCAAAGCATAATTTTCTAGACATAGAAGGATTAGATTAAATATAAGAGCTCGAAATTGAGGTCTGTGTGTGTAATGAGTTTGGTTTAAGCATTTAAATTCGGTCTCAGAGCCCAATTTAGTAGAGGTAGTACTGGATAAGGGTGTGCAATTTCAGTTTGGTCCAGAGATTTTTAAATATCTGAAACAGAGTCGAAATTTAAATATTTTAAAATTATTGGGAATGGAACCGAATCAAATGTATAAAATATCCGTACTGAACCGAACTAAAAAAATTAGTCCAATTCTAACGGAGAAGTTTCAATTTCAAACAGAGACGGAGATTCGAATATTTATTTTTTTTTTAAATTTAAATAATAAAATAATAATTAATAATATTTTATAAACTATTCATATTTTGTTGAATTAACATAGTTAAACAACTTTACAATTATAAATAAATAAATAAATTTATAATTATATAAGATTAAAAATTTAATTATATTTATCTTCAAAGTTAATAAATTTATAATAAGATTAATAATTTATTTTAACAATAATAACAACTTATTCAATTAATTGCTAATTAATTTATTTCAATTAATCAATCAATTTTAATTAACCAATTTATTTACTTATTAATTTACTCATTAATTTATATATATATTAAATAATTAAATATAATAAAATATGACAATAAAATAACTTTAGATTTAAATATCTTCATAATTTAAATTAATCAATTATAGATATATTTTAACACACAATTCGTGAATAATTATTATTAATTAAATAATTTTTAATCTATATTAATTGTAATGTAAATTTTTATTTACTACTAATATATAATTATGGTATTATATACATGTACAAATATATTATTGTAATTATATTTTTATATTATTGTTAAATCCATTCATAATTATTCATTTGTTAATTGTTATTACTCATATTCATAAAAATTATATCATATTATTTATATTTATTATCATTACTCATAAATATTAATTATTATTAATATACATAAATATTATTATTATTTAAAAACTACTAATATAATATAATAAATTACTTTATTAAATATATTACTATAATTAGTATGAATTATTATCATTGGTACTAGAAAAGTAATAGTAATTATTCATATAAATATATTAATAAATTATATTTAGTTATAGAATTAGCTTGATTTCTGATAAAACATAAAAATTTTCAAGAAATATTTAGAGCATAATATATAAAATTAAAAATTTTAAATATATAACATGATATAATATAAATTAATAAAATAATTTTAATATATTTTAAAAATATCAAAAATTAAATAATGCATCAATAAAATATAATATAATTTTACATTATTAATAATAAATCAGATATAATTTCAGTTATTCGGTTTGGTTCGATTTTCAATACGGTTATAGACTAATATTTAGAATCGTTTCATATTAAAAAAATCGGTACAGATCAATTCGAATAAAATAAAAAAGTTAACGGATCTTTTTTTTTAAATATTTGGATCGAATTAGAGTCTAAAATTCGTGCTCAATCCTAATACCATATACAATCCAAGTAAATATTCTCTACCATTGCATACAAAGAATTTCAATAATTTTACGTACAAATTCTCAAAAGAAAATAGATATAAATTCCATTTGGTGGTGAATTACTGTTTTCTTAATGATTGCTTTAGTAATAACTTAGGCTTAATTTTCTTTTGTTCCCATTTATGAAGAAGAATAAAACTCTGGATTAATTATATGGGTCATTTTAAAATTTTGCCTACTCTTAAAACTCTGGATTAATTTTAACAATTAATTTTAAATTTATTTTATTTATATCATTAATATTCTTAAATTTTAACTCTATTTCCAGACCAATAATAATTACATGGATTCTATTTTCTATCATAACATAGCTACCTCCAAAAAAAATATCTGCCCTATTTTTAACCTTCGGAGGCATGTAAAAAAATATTTTTATAATTTTTTTTTGAGATATTTGGTTTTATGTGAAGTTTATGTATTTTTTTTATTTTTTTCCAAAAAATAGAGTTGAAGATTTATCAAACAGATTAAAATTGAAAAATAATAATAATATAAATAAAAAAATTTAGAGTCGATGATCGAAATTAAAGGTGGACATAATAACTGCGAAAATCGAACCGACCAAAAAATCGATCAAAAACCAACTAAAAAATTGGTTAACCGACTGGTCGATTCGGTATTCGGTTCTAAGTTACAGCAAACCGAAACTGTTTGATCGACCAGCGGTTTCATTGCTCAGAAAACCGAACCGACCGAAAACGACAGACTAACCGAAACTACTCCTCTTCTATTTCATGCTATGCCGTTTTTGTGTTTAAGGAAAAAAATATATTTTGAACCCTAAAGTCTTAAACTGAGCGTCCCAACATCCATCCATCCATTATGTTTAATGATTTTTGGTCTGAATCGAAATCGACCGAAACCGACCAAATTTTTTCAGTTTGATTTTTTTACAGTTTCTAATTTTATTCGGTCAATTTTTAATTACTAAAATTAACAATTAATTTTTAGTCAATTTAATCTGATTAATTCGATTCGATAAGCCGAATCAAATTTGTCCACCTCTAATCGAAATTAATGGCAAAATTTTAGGTGTTCTTTGATTATTCTTCTGCTTATGCTAATCTTTTTCTTGTAATGAACAGCATCAAAAGGAAGATAAGTAGATCATAGCGGAGAGGGGTCAGCAAGAGAGCAACCAAAAAACTGACACGTGTAAAATAAAATTACGTAGCACATGAATAATGATTGAGTATCCAAAGCGTCCTACATACAAATCCCAAATTTAAAGAACATAGACAACAAGCTGTCCCAATTCATAATTTTTTTTTATAGTTGATGGGCCCCACGGCCCCACCTAATATTAAATCATCTATTAAGTATATGTATATTTGGACCCACCTAATTCCCCATCTTTTTATTTTTTTGCCCTTTAAGCTTCCATTATTCTGGTTTTTGTGTGATTATTGTTAACAGAGTGCAACTGTAAACTCTCTCCTCTTCGAAGAGACCAGAGAGAGAGAGAGTTATGGAAAGTGGAAGAAGCTCAAATAATAATAATAAAGATAGTTTTCATATTATTTACAAAGTTCCTTCTGGTGATGGTCCTTATGTTAAAGCCAAGCGTGCTCAGGTATTCTAATTTCACTTCCTTTTCTTTCTTTCTTTTTTTTTTTAAAAAAATATTTATATATTTTTACTTTATGATAGTTTATTTTTTATTAATAAATGATTGTGCATTTATTTGATCTCTCTTTCTTCTTCTTTTTATTATTTTATCAATTTTTTCTGTACATATTTACAGATAGTTGATTTGGATAAAGTAAATTTTATTTTATATAAATAAATATGTTTTTATCAGTTAAATTTAGAAATATATAGAAACTTTATGAATCAATAAATTAATTCCAATTTATGCTAATTCTCTTTAAAATGTATAAAATTATATCTTTTTTTAAGGTCCTCGGAGCTCAATTTTCTTGCTTTCCACTCATATTTAATCATTTCACTACTAATCATATAAAAAACTTAGATTTAAACTTCTCTTCCCCTTAAAAAAATTCTAAATTAATTATTCTACTACAAATAATAATAAAAAAAAATTATTGTAGTTTTTAATATTTAACTCACAGATTGAATAAATATCTCTTTGCAGCTTGATTGATTAGCTTGTCCTCACCCTCCATTGCAATTTTTTTTTTCTTTTGAACTTTCGTGATATTAATAGCATTAGCCTAGATAATAATATGTTTCATTTATAATAATTTCCAGTATTATGATCATAAACTATATTATACATGCAATATGTATATATATATAAGTTATATTTATAATAATTAATTAATAATTTTCACTTTTATATATTAGACTAGACTCAGATTAGTAACAGGTCGAGTATTTTTAGATATTCGAACTATTTATATATAATATAAATAGTCTATAAATAAATTTATATGGATATTGATTATATTTTTATTATCAGTGACGAGTTCGAATCGAGTTTATATATAGGTAATTGGATATCTATTAATCAAATCTGATTACGGATTAATTATATTTTATTAAAATTTTAATTATATATTTGTTATATTATATTTTTAATTATAAAATTATATAGTATAAAATAATTTTTATAAAATTATATTAATATTAATATTAAATATTTATTATTATTATTTAATTAAAAAATTATAATTTATATTTTAATATTTATAAACGAATAGTATTAACAGAATTTAGAATTGATATGAGTATAATTATAATTAAGTTTATATGAATTTAAATAATTTAAAAATTAACCGTGGTTGAATTGGGATAAAATAATTTTTATAAATATTTTATCCATTGTTAATCAAATTACCAAAAAAAACATTTTCCATATTACAAAAAGAATTCTGACAGTGGTGTAAGGTGTGGATTAATTTCTCTGATAATTTGGTAGACAAATAGTACTGCTTTGATGATGATTATTCAAGATTTGAGCAGAACGTCACGTTTCCTTGTTTTTATATCTTTCTTTTATAAAAAAAAAAAAAAAAAGAAAATTCTGGTAATTTTGATAAATGGATTGAATCGTCCCTCAGTTAAGTCTACATTCATAAGGATTTTATGCCTTCATAAACATCTTTGTCTCTCGTTACCAACTACAGTCAGAGATGTTGTAAATGTTGAATAAAAGAAATAAATTGGAATTCTCTTTATTAATCTCATAAAATTTTACAAATAATTTTAGTAGCATTAAATTTATTAATTTTTGCGTAAAATAATATCTTGTTAATTAAGGAGTTCTGTATTTTTTTTTATATTATTATTTATTTTGAGTTTTACGACATGAAAACAGGGAGAATTAAACTTAAATCTATTTAAAAAAATATATATTTATTGGTAGATTATATATATATATTAGTATTATCATTATTCTAATATCTATTTACCGTTGAACGGTATCTCAATAAAAAAAAATTAAAGTGTTATATATATGTATAATTAAAAGCATGGAAATGATTTTACAGCTAGTAGAAAAGGATCCAGAAGGGGCAATAGTTTGGTTTTGGAAGGCAATAAATGAAGGAGATAGAGTAGATAGTGCTCTAAAGGACATGGCTGTGGTGATGAAACAAGTTGATCGAACTGAAGAAGCCATTGAAGCTATCAGATCTTTTAGAAACCGTTGTTCAAAACAAGCTCAAGAATCACTTGATAATGTCCTTATTGATTTGTACAAGGTATCGCTTAGCTTTTTCTAATTTTTCCTGAAAATGAAATCATTTCCTTATTATGTCCAAACCCAACCAATGAACTTTTTTAAAAAAATTTCAATCTATTTTTCAGAAATGTGGTAAGGTAGAGGAGCAAATAGATTTGTTAAAGAGAAAGCTAAGATTGATATACAGAGGAGAGGCCTTCAATGGCAAGCCTACTAAAACTGCTCGATCTCATGGCAAGAAATTCCAAGTTTCTGTCAAGCAAGAAACTTCCAGATTACTGGTTTACCTCTCTTTCCTTTTCTTTTCTTTCCTTTTTTTTTTAATTGAATAATGCACAAAAACACATACATATTAGCAACGGTAATCGGACATATTTTTTTATTATGGTATATTAATCAATATATTTTTTAAATATACATATTTTTTGCGAAAGCCCTTATCTAGACTCTCCCATGCACTTGTACCAGGCTCCATTTTCTTTTCTTTCAATTTGCTTTTTAAAATTTTCATTTTCTTGTCTTGGAAAGAAATTTCTCATTCGTTATTATAGGGAGACTTGGGCTGGGCCTATATGCAGAAATCGAACTTCATTGCAGCAGAGGTGGTGTATAAGAAAGCCCAAATTATCGATCCAGATGCAAACAAGGCCTGCAATTTGGGCTATTGCCTTACAAAGCAAGCCCGATTCCATGAGGCCCAATTAGTTCTACAAAATGTATTGGAAGGTAGATTACCTGGTTCAGAAGATTACAAGTCAAAGAAAAGAGCTCAAGAGTTGCTAATGGAAATGGAATCAAAAGAGTCCCAATCTGAACTAAAAGACATATTGGGCTTCAATCTTGATGATGATGATGATAATTTTGTAAAGCGGCTTGAACAAATGATGAATGAATGGCCTTCATCAAGATCAAAAAGGCTTCCTATCTTTGAAGAGATCTCTTCATGGATGGATCAATTAGCATGTTAATATTTTTTCAAAAAAAAAAAATGATGGGGTGTGGAGTGGCGGAACTAGGTGGAGTCGTGTGGAGTCGCACGAATCCTCTAGCTGGCTAGCCGGAAGCTAATATATGTAAGTCGGAAGTATGATCCCCCTTTCCTCTAGACGTCCACTGCAACAAAGCTTTTCTTTGCGGCTGTAACGGTAAAAATTTTGCTCCCCTTCATAGTCGTTGGTTCTACTATTGGGGTTGTGAGATTTTTTGCTTTTAAAGGTGATAGTGTTTGTTCTGTTATAATTTCGCATTGTTTAGATATATAAAGTGAGAATAATCTTGTAATGTATATGTAATCAAGAATAAGAACTGTAACTTGTTTGAAAAATCAACAAACAAATTTCAGTTTCTGATAAGAAGACTAGCAAATGATTTAGATTTCTTTCTAAATAAAAATGTTATACTTTGTAAGATGTAGGCATGATTATGAAATGGCAACAAGCTTTTCATAAACACCAAATTCAATTTATTTGATTTTGAACAATGCTTTTGGGTAGTAGAACTAAGAGATAAAAATTTTGATACGTTTTTCATAGGCATAAAAATTAAAAGCTCAGCACAAATGGTCAAAACTTAGGTTTTGAACCTAAGTAAATATTCGAAATTTAATTTATTAGAATTTATTTTTTGTAGTAACTTGTAATTGATAATTGATTTATATATATTATTTTTTTGAAAAAAAAGTACTATAAAAAATAAAATTAATTTGATGGATTAAATAACAAGTTAACTTTAAATAATAGAAATCAAAAAAACCTTTAATTAAGAGAATTGTAAGGTCGCGACGTAAAAAAATATGTAAGGAAGCGGAAATGAATTGGGTCAGCACAGAGGAGAGATGGCGCCACCGCAAGAACAGTACTACCAACCCGCCACATAGACTCTACTCATTCCAAAATGCTAAAGAATCTCCAATCTTTTGATCCCTTGTCGCTGTTCTCCTTCTTTGTCGTTCTTTCTGCCACTCTCTCAGTAAAACCCATATTCGCTTCCTCAATCTACAACAGTTTTTCTAAAAATGGAGGCCACGAAGGAGCCGGAGATAATCACAGACAATACCCAGATGAGGAATTGGTCTAGGGCCATGAGATCACAAGGAAAGACCATAGCTTTAGTACCCAATATGGGTTACCTCCACCAAGGTCACTTATCACTTGTCAAAGAAGCGCACAAGTTCGCCAATTTAATTGTAGTTTCAATCTATGTAAACCCAGGTCAACTCGCTCCCTCTGAGGATCTTTCCACATACCCATCTGACTTCCATGGCGATATCCTCAAGCTTATGTCTGTTCCTGGTGGTGTTGATGTTTTCCATCTCCACAATCTCTATGACTACACAACGGGCAGTGAAAACAAGAATTATAGTGTTAAGTGTAGCGATAGTGGGGATAATTGCAAGAATATAGAGGGTAAAGGGATGGTGTCCTGTGTGGAGAACGACGGGATGGGGCATGAGACATGGGTGAGAGTGGAGAGATTAGAGAAGGGTCTTTGTGGAAAGAGTAGGCCTGTGTTTTTTAGAGGGGTTGCTACTGTAGTCACCAAGTTTTAGAGGGGTTGCTACTGTAGTCACCAAGTTATTTAATATTGTGGAGCCTGATGTTGCTGTGTTTGGGAAGAAGGATTACCAGCAGTGGAGAATTATTCAGCGAATGGTGAGAATTAAATCTTTTTCTTCGATTTTTGGCTTTGGTTCTGATATTGAATGAGAATTAGGAAAAATGCTTCAAATGTTTGGAAAAGTTAGGGTTTTTTTTTGTCCCAAACGCTTGTTCAGTTCCCTCTTTGCATGTTTTTAGATGCCTAGGGAGACAACATATTATGTTTTTCACTTCTTTTTAGGTTAAAACAGGAAGGACATTGGGATGGTGAGAAATGCTAATTTTAGTTAATTTAGAGAGTTTTAATAAACGGGCCATAATAAATATTTTTTAATTAATGTAAGAGTAATTGTTGAACAATCATTCTAAAGTGATTATAATTACAATTTCTCTTGAGATGTTTTCAAATTTATTTGCTTTTTGACAAATTTGTTTTGCAATTCAAGTGGTGGATTTATGCTTTATATTCATATGCTGTATCATGTTTTTTTTTTCTGTTTAGAAATTTGTTTTAATTTATTCAATCTCAAAACTATCAGCGCTGAAAAAATGAATTGACAAATTTTAGTGACAATTTCTAGTTGCTAAGCTTAGTGATGGTGCAGTTTTCAGCTTAACAGATTTGAATATTTGTTTTGAGCCTCTAAACAATTTTAGAATCCTTTGCTTTGGTTTGTTAATCTTTGAGAGTTCATACTTAGGCTTCCTTATACATTCATGGACTGATTGACTAATTGGTTCATTTTCAGGTCGACTTCCTGCAGGTTTGAGATCTTGATTTTTCCATCAGAATAATAGGTTGTGAAGTAATACGTGAGAGTGATGGTCTTGCAATGAGTTCACGCAATGTACACCTTTCTCCTGAAGAAAGGTAAAAGGTTGTCCCAGTCATGCTGGAAACTTTAAAATTTCAATTGAAATTACCAGTAATGTTTCATATAGTTTCATCATCTGCTGAAGAACTCATATATTCCTGCATTTTCTCTATGTATGATAAAAGAACAAAGACAAAAAAAACTGTTAGCTTCAGTTTCCTCTGCACCTATTCGTAACTGCAGACTGTTAGCTCCTCAAATTTAGAGCCATCTTTTACAGGAGAACATATGAATTACATTTTTGTTGCTTGTTTCATTGATATAAAGTTGTTAACATCAGATATATCTATCACTTCTGCGGGAGTTTAAATATATTAATTTTTACAATTAGACATCTTATTTAAAGTAGTTCGATCACATCTAATATAAAATGAAAAAAAAATGCTCACAGGAGGACTTTTCTATGGAGCGAACTGTGATAAATCCTTTCCCTAATATAATTCCTTCTAAATGAAATTGTAATTTACTTTTCTATGCGTCTTGCAGGCTTTGTCTATAAGCAGATCATTGTTTAAAGCTAAATTATGCGCAGAGAAAGGCCAAATAAATTGTAGAGAGTTGAGAGACTTGGTCATCCAAGCAATAAATGAAGCTGGAGGAAAAATTGATTATGCTGAGGTGAGGAACATCTTCCCTCCCTTGGTTTGTTTTTCGGATTTATTTTGATATCTTTGCAAGCAGTAATTTTCTCCAATTAAGGTATTGGATAGCATACTATTGGTTGGCACAGAATTTGTCAGTTTTGCTTTCTGAAGCCACTTAAAAAAACCTTGCCCAATGACTAGACAATAAAGATCCAAAAACCAATCTATCCTGATTATCATGAAATTTTGATGCAAGGCACTGAACCTAGACTTGAATATGCTATTTGCCATTTTATCGGGGTGTATCTTTCTCTCCATAATTCTTCAAGTGGTTCATATTTCCTTTCGGAAATTCTTTCATCTTTTTATTGGGTATATTGGAATTTTTTAAAGAGAGAAGTGACAAAGACTAAACATAGTAACACATGACCTTCTGCGCTATGAAAACCAAAATCAAAGAAGTTTCAACAGCCTGTTATGCGTAGAGGGAATCGAAGAGGACCAAGTTTACCAAATATCAATCAATCTTAACTCATCACTCCAAATTTGATGTTTTCTTGTTGAGCTTTAAGGCATGGCAGTAAATATTGCACACGTCAGTAACTTTTGTTTCAGTAGAACAAGGACAGGTATTTTCTTTCAAGGATCTAGAGTACTTGGAAAGAATACTGGGATCTTCAGTTTTATTTTATTTTTACCATACAGATTCATCAAGTTTGTGAAAGAATCTTCTGGTCAATCTTCATTCTTTTCAATTTGGATGGTCAATCTTGCATTCTTTTCAATTCGGATAGGATTGACAGCAGTCAGGACTTGGGAATTAATTGTTTGAATGCTTTAGTATTCATAGTATCTTCCAATGGTATACTTGATGGGGAGAGAGATATATTAGCCATGATAATATATTACTTGGAAATAAGTGTTTTGATTTGCAATTATTGTGCATAACCAAAAGATCCTAGAACTTAATTGAGACAATATGTTTGAGGACTGGAGCTTCTTCCATGTGACCGGTACTAATATGCATAAGCAAATATCGTGCTATATCAATGCATGTTGAATATATAAATCATGGCATTTATATAATTGATATTAAAAAATTGAAGTCATTTTGGTCTAATCGCATTGATTGCTGCCAGATTATAGACCAGGAAAGTCTGGAAGCTGCAGAAGAAAAAAAGAGTCCTGTGGTATTCTGTGTTGCCGCCTGGTTTGGAAAGGCCAGGCTGATTGACAATGTTGAAATCAACATGTGAACAGTTCTTTATGATGCACATTTACACTACACTGGATTCTCTACTTTTAAAACTGTGGAGAAGTGAAACTATGTTTCCGGATGGATGCTCTTTTAATTATTAGTTAGGTGGCTATTTATTTAGTTGCTTCAATAAATTAAAATTTTCATTAAAATTTTATCTTTGGTTGGTTGGTTGGTCAGTTTTAATTTATTCAACCTGATTCGCATGCTATGAAGACTTACCAATATTTATTGGGCGTTTGAAAAAAAAATATATAAATAATTTTAAATTTATCATAGTTGTAAATTATTTATTAAAATATTAAAATTTATAAAATATTTATTAAAATATCATATTTTTATCAGTGAGTTTGTAAAGGGTTCATGAGTATAAATTTTATATAATTTATAATGAGTTTATAATAAAATAATTAAAATATTTTTAATAAAAAAATAAAAATTTTAAAAAATATGATTAACATTTATTGCTAATGAATTTTTATGTAATATGAGTTGCCTTGCTGGACAGTGTTAAAATAGGCATGGTCTTAAGAAGTACAGATGGACCTTTTTGCTAATATGACGCCAGTCTAAAACAATTTTTCACTGCATTGTTTCTGGGACACAAATCCGGCTAATCGGCAACTCTCTTGCGATTCAGTATAAATTTTTGTCACGGATTTAATGGATAAACAAACAGTATTGGCGTAAATATTAGCTAATCTATGATATCAGGCAGACCGATCTATGATATCTACTCCCAAACATTAGCTGTGCATCTCCAGATAATTAAAAAATAATTAACCCACCAATTCCCCGATCAACCACAATTTTAGCTAAGAGAACCGTCCCATATGGAGGGGATAAAGGTCCTTTAAAATGATTCACTGTCGAAGGGCAAGTTCAAGTGGACTCCCCGTGTGCATCAAAAAGAGCACGGGCCTCAGGAAATATACGTCTAAACATGGCCTAGCCTCGTACTAAAACACTGAATTCACCTGAAACATTTGAGACGCAATTTTTGACAAGCCACTAATTACTTGCAGCTCTAATGACACTATATGGCATTCATGAATAAAAATATCAGAGTGACAACAAAATCAGAACAAGGAATGGCAAACTTCCACACATGAAGAAACTCGCTAGAATCAAAAGAATTCAAAAAACACAAACTATACAAGCACTGTCTTCTGATATGGGCTATAGCAGAAAGTGGCAGAGAAAAAGCATTGGCAAATCACCATCAATGAAACTAGTGACATTTGAAGCCATTGCAAACGGACAATACTATAATGAGAATCAAGGCAATCAGGATGGCCAGCACTATCAGCTTAATTTTCATGTTCTGAAACCACATCTTTCTCCTCATCTTGGTTCCTTGTTGTCTGAAATCTTGTGCCTGCAACACGACCACAATTGGTCAGTGGAACTTGGAAAGAAAGCCATGTCAAAAAATAAAGACAAGAAGACTGACAGAAAACAGCGATACAATTTAAACTCAACATAGTGGAGGCACATGCCAGGAGACAAATCATTTTTTAGGTGAGCTACTATGATTATCTATATCAGTTTCAAAAAATTGAGAAAAAAAAGAGGGTTTAGGCCACGAGACCAGGACTGAAAGTTATGCCAGATCACCAAGCTTAGCCAGAGTGCCTCATCCCATCACAGCCACTTTTACAAATGAAAGAAAAACTAACCGAAAGTTTCAATTTTGGCAAGATGATTCGATTGACAAGTTGAAATAAAAATAGTGCCCACCCATGCTTTGAGACAAAACAAGCTGACAACAGATGACTTGAGGAAATATTACTAAACTGGAATTCTATAATCTGTACACTTTGATGCCAGGACAATTTTAATGACCTATGCAAGTTTCTTAAATAAACCATATCCTAGATTTGTAGTTTTCTTTTTCTTTTTCTGACCAAGAGGATTTAACCAGTCAGCCCCTGGCCAACAAGAAACCTACTCTATATATAATCCATTTCCAAATTAACACAGAAATAGCATAATTGTGGGGAAAAAACCAAATGATGTCCATCCACTTACCTGAGAACGAAGATTTTCAGTTTTGTCAACCAGAAGTTCAATTTTCTCTCCGCGATCGAGAACCTGCAGGATAATACTTCATTAGCAATGGACTTCCACCTTCTCAAAATTTTTATTATCCATGACTGAAACAATATCACACAACAGGAACCTCCTTCACTTTTAAACAAGAAAACTAAAACCTCCTCAGACCATGCAGAAGAAGATAACTTAGTTTTATAATTATGTTTAGGAATTATACAATGTAGATATAATGCCCCACCTTCTCTATGTTTTCCATCATCACTCCTTTGACTTCTGATACTTGAGCTTTCACTTTAGCAAGCTTACTGACCTCCTCAGGGTGATCAACGCAGTATTGCATATGCTCTTTCAATTTGGGCCTATATCAATAAATAAATTTGCAACATCAATAAGATGACCATAAAAGGTATGTTGAGTTCCATGTGTTAATAAATGAAAGCAGTTACCCAAATTCCTTGGTCAGGCCACCAGCAACTGCTGTTGCAGCTTTTCCTCCACCATATTTTTTGGTGAAATCCTCCTTGATTCGCTCAAGGAAAGCAATTGGAACCTGTCGGCCAACAGACTCAACAGCAACTACACAATAAGCTGCAGGATTTACAATATTCAATTAGTTCCACCAAGAAACAGGAAAACGTCCAAATATAATATTACATAGGAAAGAATATCCAAGCGTGAAAAATCCTATTCAAATGAGCAAACAAAGTGTGACCAAATTGTTTCATCAAATATTACATTAGAATATATACCTTTTCCCTTAGTATCAGAAAGGATTTTGTGGTTATCTTTCCTCTTAAACAGATATTACATATAAACATACTAATTTGTTACTTGCACATTCCAAAATCAGACACATTCTTATCTAAATCTTGTGGTACACAAATTATCAATCACATATGGTATATGCAGGCTTTGAATGAGAATTAAAGCATTTAGACAGGTTATCAATGGATCATGAGCTCATTTGGCACCATTTCAGTTCACATCAACTCATTCTTATCAGATTACTACAATGATATGTAAAAAAAAAAAATCCAAAGACAGATTAATAGGAGTTTAGAAGCTTGGTTTCCATGGTAGTAATTTTTGTCTAACAGACTTTCCGCAATTTAACTGTTGATCAGATTTTCCAATGGACAAATCATCTTCTAGGACAAATCTAGAAATTTAATGATTTTAATGGTCTCATGGACAAGGATTCACATAACTTGGTGAAAGGGTAGGGGAAGGTTTCTCATTGGAATCAGCCCTTCCCATCCAACCCAGGAAAGCACTTCTGAAAACTCATTTTATAAGTAAACAGTGGACATTCTGGTAATTTACGTAAGCAAGCACAATAACCATCAATTACATGCCTCGCAAACAAAAGTATCAAATGCATCTGTTAAGCCGTTCAGTCATCCAGGATTGATAATAAGCCTGGCTAGGGATACTGCACCCTATCACAGTTCCATTGGGCAAATGACCCCTCACCCCTACAACCCCAAATTGGGTAATCCAACTAAATCCCTAGTCATTAATTGCACTTTAAAAAATTGATGTCAAATGCAGATTAAGTTTTGGCCTATCAATAAAAGCTTGTTTCCTTATAAATGCACTTGTTTTAAAACAGCTTTAAGAATCTGCATAGCAATTATTTATCCATTCTGTATCAATTAAGGCCTATAAGAAAAATAGTCAGCACATTATGAGTTATGACCCCATTCTTTTCATTCAATAACAATTAAGTCAATCCAACAAACGCAGAAAACGCTAACCATAACAGTTAATGCTCATTAACATCCAAATCTAGTTCCATAATCTACTAAGTTTTTGCTAATTAAGAAAATACGTCAGTTTTCTAATCCAGTTATTGAATATATTTCCCTTTCATCGTCCAAATTATTCCTAAAATTTGTTTACTTATCAAGGTAAACAAATTATATAACCTAGTTCATGAGAAAATAATCAGAATGGTTGAGCTAGATTTTCTCCCCAATTTTGTCACTCTTGTTCAAACACAAACATTAAATAATAGTTATAGCTCAACGCCCACTATCTTATCACAAATATACCAGAACTATAGAAAATTGTCAAATCTATACCATAATCCATAAGCCGAAAAATTGATCGGATTCAACAATTAAAGCATTAATCATATGCTTGTAATGTGTATTTGCAAACTCTTCACTAGAATTAGCATACAATATCAGTAATAATAAGATCAATCAACTCGATCAACAAAACATTCGATCAAAACCTATGATGCATAAATTCAAATAACTAAATCACGTAGGGAACAAAAAAACCTCTGTCTAAAAGCTATTGTAATCTGAGGCCTAAACATGTTAAACTTAATTAATATCATCCCAAAACATATCAAACCACGCAAAAGCACAAGCAAACACGCGGATCAAAACAAAGGAAAAGAGATAGAAAGAGCTAAAGTACACACAGATCAGATCACAGAAAGAGCTAAAATGACGAATCAGATAAGAGAGAGAGAGAGAGATGTACTAAAGCCGTTATCGACGAGGTAATTGAAAGTGTGGCCATCGCAGTTGTATGTGAACTTGTTGTTGGTGGCCGGAAGTTTTTGGAGGCACTGAGCGGCTATGCTAGTGAAGTTACCGGTGAACTCCGTGAACTCGGCCAAAATCACGGTTCCTCTGGCGACAAAGCTGTAGATCAACGACTGCTGCCCCATCTACACTGAAACTAACAGACAAAAAACAACCCCTAAAAGATAAAGAGAGAAAGAGAGAACAGCGAGGAGCTTTTTGCTGTTGCAGAGTTGAAATGAATCAGAGAAATAAGTGGTTTTATTGGGGAGAAAAAGAGAGAGAGAGAGAGAGAGAGAGAGAGAGTTTCCTTTTCGCTTAGATGGGAGGCAAGGTAGCGTGGCGTAGTTTCGTTTATGATTGGTTTAGCTACCCTCCACTTTCATAGGTAATAACGGAAATGCCACGCAGTCTTGATTTGAAATTTTTTCAGTTTTGGATTTTTATTTTTATTTTTAAATTAAAATTAAAAAAGAAGAAAGTCCATTTCTTATTCTAGAAGACAAGGTGTATAATGTATACACTCTATACGCGCCCACTTTTTCTTTTGTTAATTTATCCAAAACAATAATAATTATCAATTTCTTAACAATTTTCTACTTTTTAAAAAAATTAAATAAATCTGAAATTCATTGCTTTAATAATAATAATAATAATAATAATAATAATAATAATAAAGTTACGAATAATAATAGGGATCCAGTAAACAATAATAATAATAGCCCTTCGTAAATGGTGACGGCTCCGCCTGGGCCGGCCACCAAGTCCTTCCTAGATGCCCTTCGTCAATCACCTGATGTGCAGTCCATTGATCGTTCGTTTTCATCCGTGAATAAGGGTGGCTTGATGCCGAGGAAAACTCACAAAGGAATTCCTGCTGTGCAATTTTCAGCAGAAGAAATCACGAAGTTTGCTCAGCCATTTCGTTTTGCTCTCGTTGGTCACTTCTCATCTGGTCGACCAGGTATGAAACTTCTGCATAAATGCTTCGTCTCAATTGGTTTTAAGGGTGAATTTACATTGGGTCTCTTGAATGAATGGGATGTATTGATTAATTTCAAGACTGAAGATGATTACTTGAGGTGTTGGCTTCGCCAACACTGGTTCTTTCATGGCTACGGAATGCGAGTTTTTAAATGGACAACAGATTATAATGCTCACTCGGATAGTCCTATTTTTCCTGTGTGGGTTTCATTTGAAGCATTACCTATTCATTTTTTTGGTAAAGAGGCTTTGAAGGATATAGTTTCGCCAATTGGTGTCCCTCTTATGGTGGATTCTGCTACGGCGAACTTAACTCGCCCTTCGGTAGCTCGGGTTTGTATTGAAGTTAATCTAATGGAGGATCTTCCAGAAAAAATATGGATCGGTGATGACAGTAAAGGTTTCGCTCAACATGTGCATTATGAAAACAGACCTACTTACTGTTCATGTTGTTCTAAATTGGGACATATGGCTACCAATTGTGGAAAACATGTTAATACTGAAACTGTTGTGCCAAAAATCACTGAAAAGGTTTGGATTCAAAAATCGGATCAGCCTGCTGCTAATAAATCCATCCCTACTGCTGCTAATAAATCTGCTCAAGTTGAGAAACCTACCCAAACCAAAGAATCTGCTCAAACTGATCAACCCAAACATGTTGCTGTGCAAGTTGCTGGAAACTCAAAAACTTCTTTAGACGCTTCTGTTCCTGCCCAAGCTGACAAACCCGATACTCAAGCTGCCTTGCAAGCCACTGTTCACGCAGCTGAAAATAGTGAGGCAGCTCCTCCAACCTCAGTTTTTGCTACTGTCTTTACTGGTGAATTGCTGGGAAAGCCTTTGGTTAAATTGGTGGATCCATCTGATTTTACTTTGGCTCCTAATGTATCAACTGGTGATATTGTTGAAATACCAACTGAAAACATTGCTCTTGTTCGAGACTCCACATTTACAGTTGCTAACACAGAAAAGGAGCAGGCTGCTACGGTGATGGAAAAATTGGATTTTTCCAAAAATGTGGTCCAAGATGATGATTGCATACAATTGGTTGTGAGTGAAGAAGAGGAAAGCTCTGCCTCGGATTATGAAACCCTTCATTCCGATGATAATGCTGTCCAAAACACAACTCAGAAATTAAATGTTTCTCAAGATCAACCTATAGATGATGAGGGATTCCAGGAAATCAAGAAAAGAGGTCGGCCTAGAGGTTCAAAGAATAAAACAAAGAAGACCAAGAATATCTTTAAATCTCTTGCCAAACATCACACCCCCCAATGAATTTACTCATTTGGAATGCTAGAGGTATTCGTTCTTCTCTAACTCGTTTACGTCGTCTTTGTAAAGTGCATAAGCTTGGTTTGGTTGTTTGCATTGAACCCTTGGTTAGTAGCCAACATTGTCTTATTTGGGCAACTAGGCTTGGATTTAAAGAAATTACTTGCTCTAGAGATAACAAAATTTGGATTATGTGGCATGCACATTTGTTTTCTGTTACTAATTTTACTCATGGCTCTCAAGTTCTATCTTGTGATGTTATTTGCCATGGGTCTGGTTTCAAGTTTCTACTTTCGTCTGTTTATGGCTATCACTCTAGAGCTAATAGGCAGCATCTTTGGGATTCCTTCCGAGCTTTATATGATTCTAGCATCTTTGGGACTCCTTGGATTATCGGGGGAGATTTTAATATTATTAAATCTATTGCTGAATACAAGGGTAATGGATCTCCAGATATGCTTGGGATTCAGGATTTTGTTGACTGTATTAATGACTGTGGATTGATTGAAGCTCCCAATTCTGGTGCTGAATTTTCTTGGTCTGGTACTCGTTCTAATGGCAAAGTTTGGGAGAAACTTGATCGTATCCTGGTTAACCTTGATTTTTGTGATGCTTTTGACACTTTTGAAACTAGGTACTTGAGCAGTATCTCTTCTGATCATGCTCCTATGCTCTTTTCTTGCAAGAATAGAACTACTCCTGTGCCTAAGCTTTTCAAATTCCAGCATATGTGGGTTTCCCATAATTCTTTTATACCTTTTGTTAAGCAGCATTGGCCTTCTTCTTTTAATGGGGGTGGCATGCATGGTTTATTTGCCAAACTTCGGGAGCTCAAAAAGCGTCTTCAAACATGGAACAAAGAAACTTTTGGTAACATATTCTATGGGATTACAAAAGCTGAATCCGATCTGGAGAAGGCTGAGGCAATCTACAACAGAGACTCTACTGACCAACATTTTCAGGCTTGGCAAGACAATCAGGCTAACTTAATGCGATTGCTTAAGCTTGAAGAAATCTATTGGCAGCAAAAATCCCACATTGATTGGATTAGGGATGGTGACAGAAATACAAAATTCTACCACAATTTTGTCAAAATGCGAAGGCATCTCCACCGGATCAATTCCATTACTGACATTTATGGTGCTAGAATCACCAATCAAGATTTGATTGGCCAGGAGGCTGTTAGATTTTACTCTGATCTATTTGGTTCATCTGCTCCTGATAATTCTGTTGCTACTGATTATGTTTTATCCTTTATTCCTACTTTGGTCACTTCTCAGGATAATGCAGCTATCTCTTTTGTCCCTGAGAATGAAGAAATTAAAGCTGCAGTTTGGCAACTTAATCCCAACAGCGCTCCTGGCCCTGATGGTTTCGATGGTTTCTTTTTCAGAAGCTGCTGGAATATCATATGGTGGGATGTTTGTAGTGCAGTCAAGGAGTTTTTCCTTGGTATTCATGCTCCCTGTGCTTTTGGAAGTGCCCAAATTATCTTACTTCCGAAGAATGACAATCCAACCTCTTTCCAGCATTATAGGCCAATCTGTTTGGCTACTTTCATCAGTAAGGTGTGTACTAGAATCCTTACTAACAGACTTTCTCCTGTCCTTGACAAACTCATCTCTGAAGAACAAGCTGGTTTCATGAAGGGAAGATCTATTCAGGCTCAAATTATGCTGACTAATGAGCTCATTCATGATCTGGATAGGAACACTAAAGGATACAATCTAGCTTTGAAGCTTGATATGGCTAAGGCATTCGACAGAGTCTCCTGGTCTTTTCTCCAGTCTATTTTACAGAGGTTCGGTTTTTCTTCCTTGGTGATCAATTTAATTATGAACCATCTCTCTGCCTCCAGATTTTCTATATGTGTTAATGGGAGAAACTATGGCTTCTTTCAACCCAAGAGAGGAGTCAAGCAGGGCGATCCTTTATCACCTTTTCTCTTTATTCTTGCTTCTGAGGCTTTTTCCAGGGGTTTCAAGGCTCTGATTGCTAACGGGAATATCAAACCTTACAGGTTATTTAGGAAATGTCCTACTATTTCTCACTTGGCTTTTGCAGATGATCTCATTGCCTTTGTCACTGGAGATGACCAGTCTATTAGGGGTTTTCGGAGTTTCCTCACCACTTATCAGGAAGCTTCTGGCCAACTAATTAATTTTGAGAAAAGTGCTCTTTATTGCTCCTCTTCAGCTGACTCATCCACTATTCAGAATTTCGAGCAGGCTCTCAACATCAAAAAAGGTAATTTCCCCTTCACCTACCTGGGTACTCCTATCCACCAAGGTATGCACAAAACTATACACTGTCGGGATCTTCTTGCTAAAATTGACATCAAGCTTGTGGGTTGGTTGAAGAGTTTTCTATCCCCAGGTGGCCGTGTTATTTTAATTAATCATGTCCTTGCTTCTTTTCCACTTCATATGATGAGTTCAGTGACTATACCGAATCCTGCAATCAGTCTCATTTATAGCAAATTTGCCAACTTTTTTTGGGGCTCTGATCATGAATCACATAAACATCATTGGGTTAGATTCTCTAAACTCCTTTATCCTAAGGAGGAAGGTGGTCTCGGCATTCGATCTTTACATGTGGTTCAAGAAGTCTTCTCTATCAAGATCTTATGGATGTATTTTCAAAAACACAATCTATGGGCTAAATACATGCATGGAAAATATTATAGAAAAGGAGAGTTTCACTATCTTCCTGTCGATTCTCATGGGTGGAAACGGATTTGCAGGACTTATGATAAATTCAAAAGTTTCCACCATGATGGCCAGCCACTTATTGATCATTTGCAAGAGCCTGGACATGTTTTTAAATTTGGTAGCATTTATGAGAGCATTCGGCCAAAGAAAAATAAACACCTCTCATTTGCTTCACTTTGGGACTCTACCATTCCTACACGTTTATCTATCCTTGGATGGAGGCTTCTCCATTCGGCTCTTCCTCTTCCTGCAAATCTGCAACGTCTTGGTATCCAAATTGTTTCTATTTGTCAATTCTGCAGGAAAGCCGAAGCTTCTACGGATCATATGTTCTTTGATTGTTGTGCAATTCACAAAATATGGAGATACTTCAAGTTGCAAATCCTACCTAATGACAGAAGCATTTCTTCTAATCTTAAGAATGAAATGGTGAGCTGGTGGCTTCATGCTCGGTCGGATAATACTCGAAGTAAACTTTGCAGGCTAATCCCTCTTCTAATTGTTCACAATGTTTGGTTGGCATATTGTAAGCTGAATTGGGGAGGTGAGTCTATTGATCTCCACTCTCTTCATTTAAATATCTCTAAAGTTTTGATGCAATGGGGGATTGCTTTTTCATCTGCTAAATTCGCTACTGCTACCAACTACTTCAAGGAGCTTCTTCCTGCCTCATTTGGAAAGAAAGTAAGCAAGCCTCGCTTGGTTTATTGGTTAAGACCGAGGACTGGTTATTTCAAACTAAATGTAGATGCCTCTTACTCTGAGTCTTTGGTTACTGGAGGAGCTGTGTTGCGTGATGACCAGGGCAATTTTGTTATCGGTAATTGCTTTACCTTGCAGGCTTCTGATGTTTTGGATGCTGAAGCTCAAGCTTTGTTCCATAGCCTCCAATGGATTTTTTCTCTGGGATATACTCAAATTATTGCTGAAGTGGACTCCATACAATTATTCAATATGGCCTTGAACCGCTATAATACCCCTTCTGTGATGCGCTGGATGCTTCAACTTCCTGACTCAGTTTCCTTTTCCCATATTTTCAAAGAAGGAAATCAGGTTGCACATTTTTTAGCTCATTATAGTCGTATAAAAAGAGTTTCTAGAATTTTTGAATCTTTTACATCTTTGCCCAAATATATTAGGGGCCTTGTTCTGACTGATAATAATTTTCCTCATTTGAGATATTAATAAATATTGCTGGTAGTTCCGCCAAAAAAAAAAATAATAATAAAGTTACACCATCAATACTAACTAGTCCTTTCATTAAAAAAAATAAAATACTAATAGATTTTTTTATTTGATTAGATTTTATTTTTAAAATTATAAATTTGTAAATTTAATTTCAATTTAAATATTATAACATAAAGAACTGTTATTAATGTTAAATTTAAATATTATATTTTAATAATTTTGAATATTAATATAAAAATAGTACATGAATCAATTAAAAAATTGATTAAAAAATGCATTATATTTTGATAACTTGATAATATATAATAGAGTAGAAAAAAAAATGAGAAGGTTTCATGTAAATTTAGCTTTTGATAATGTCACTTTATATAAAATTCAATATTTAAGAAAAAATTTTGACACATAAATGAAAAAAAAATTAAACTCTTAATTTCAATTTTTATTATATAATAAAAACTAGCATCTTTCTATTTTTTTTTTAATCGGGTAGCAAGAATTAATTATTACTGCAAGTTTGGAAAAAAAAAAAAAAAGAATTGTTAGTGGTATCTTTTCAAGATTGAGACCTAATAAAAATTTTTGTGAGAAATCTTAAATCTTTGCCCTTAGAACATATTATTAAATAAAGATTAGTTTCAATTATTATTATTGCCCTTAGAACATATTATTAAATAAATATTAGTTTCAATTATTATTGTTTGTGACAATTAAAAACTAACTCCATATATGATTGGTTTATTAATTAATAATCAATTAAATTCAATTTTGGTCATGCCAAATTATAAAAAAGTGCCTTAGAAAACGATTTCCTCTTTATCTTATTAGCAAGTAGTAAGAATAAGAAAAACAATAATTCGAGATCCATATTATGAAGATGTGATTTGGGAGTCATAATTGTTAATTAATTAATTGATGTAAACATGATCTATATCATAATTGGGGATACAATAAAAGGTATTGTTGTTTTTATATTTCTTTTTATTAATTATATATATAAAATAATATATATTTCTGACTATTAAACTACACATCGAAAATTATTGAATTTATATTTAATAATAAAGTAATGAGTATATTTTTACTAAAAATTTAAAATATTAAAAAGTGATTGATTTCATAGATAAAAAGATAAATATACCATAAATAATTAAAATTTTCTATTTGTTTGTCTACATTGAAATTTTTTGAATATAATTAATAAAATTCAAATATTTAAACTCTTAAGCTACAAAATAAAACCACTCAATTAATAAGTTAATAGTCCTAAATATTTACTTTGTAAAATATATGAACTTAAATTATTTAAATTACAGTTATTATGTTTTTTTAAAAAGTGTCGGTATACAAAAAAAATTAATTACAAGAATTATATATATAATTCTCTAAGTGCATTAAAAAATAATAAATTATTTGATATATAAAAATAAATTTAGAGTAAGATTTATTTGATAATAATCTATTATGCATATAATAAAAAATTAAGTTCAAAAATTAAATATATATAAAATTATTTCATTAAAAAAATACATCATTATATTTATTTAGATCTTATTCAAAAAGCTGTATATAAATAATAAACAATGAGTTCAAAAGCTGTTAAAAAGAAAAATTCCTCACATATCAAGCAATTGATCTCCAGTTCATTGAAGCATGCAGCCCCGCATATTTCATTATTTTATTTTTATAGACTTCATTAAGTTCAACACATAATTTTATATGTATAAATATTAAAAACTAATAATATTCAAACTTAATAGAATAATTAATAATATTTTCATGCAGATGTTATGGTAAAATAAATTCGTGTATACAGGGGCGAAGCCAGATATTAAAAGAAAAGGGGGCAAAATAAAAATATCATACATATATATATTTTAAAAATAATATAAATAATTAGCTTTTTATATATTTACAAAATAATACAAAAATATTTTTTTTATATAAATATTAAAGAAGCAAAAAAAAAAATATTTCTCTCATGTATTTTCATATATTGATAGTAATTCATAATTTCAAAAAAAATATAACAATAACAATTATATAATTAAACATAATATTAATATTTATATATGTGTTCCTAAATTTATCTAATAATACATTATAAAAAAAATAAAAAAAATTATATTGAATCACAAATATAATCTCTTAAATAATAATTAAAGTAAAAATTATCACACGATATTAAAATTATAAATAATAAAATCAAAATGAAAGAGAAGAAATTTAAGAAATATATATTAAAAATATAAAAATTATAATATTGTATTCTTTTTGGATGAGTTTATCTCTTTTTTAATTTTAGAGAATGTCAATTATTTTTTAATTAATTTTTTAAGTAGAATTTAAAAGACTGAGAAAAAAAAGGATGTAATTTAAAATTTTAAAAGGATAATTAAATTTTTTTAAAATTTTAATAAATATAAATTTATATAAATTTATTTTTGCAAAAAAAAAAAAAAGAACCGCCCATTCTCCATAAAGTACTTCGCCGCTGCGTGTATAAGAGGTTCAGTATACGTTAGGTAACAGATTCAAAATCTGAATTTGTGTGGCCGATAGCACAGTCTTGTCAAGTAGTCCATAGACAGTTATTTCTGAACTAATTTAATTAGTGCCTAATAATAGACCAAACTTCATTTAAAATAAAAGTAAAAAAAAAAAAAAAAAAAAACTCATGAAAACCATGGTTGGGAATATGCTGAAATAAATATAAATAAATAAATAAAACCTCCTTACCACTATAAGAAATGAACATAATTTCCATTTTACTTCTATTCCGCTCCATGTAATACTCTGCAAATTTTTCTCGCAAGACGAGTTTATTTTTTATCAGTAAATAGAATTCCATTGAATTAAACAAGCAATACACCAAGGCACAACAAAAAGAATGAAAATCAGTCGATCCCCAAAGATTACAAGCTTGAAATTAATAGGTGAAAAATTCTTTCCACACACCAGCCAAAAATATGGTGAGAGGCCTATAAAAATAATCTGGATAAACGCTCAAGAACAATACATAAATTGACACTAGTAAATTCACACAACCTTAGAAAGTAATACACATAAAAATGAGGGAATAACCGGCCAACAATGCCTAATCAAGGTCTAGTGAAACTAAAGCACTGATGCGGCAAAGATGATGAGCTGAAGAGAGTAGACCTAAAGCACTCACAATCGGTTTGGATCTTTAAATACCCAAGAACAATAAGGCGAGTTTATGATTATTACACCTTATTTATAAAATTTCACTACAATATTTATCAAATGCATATTATAATTAAAATAGTAAATTACCATAACTAAATACTTTTACCACAAAATTTTAATTCATAGCCTATAATAACTATAAGTGGCACATTTAAAATTTAGCCTAGTTATTTACAAATTTCATAAATTTTGATATTTTATTTTAGTCACGTATTAAAATACAATGTGGCTAAAATATTAAACATGTTGCTACTAAAATATTTCATTGTAGTAAAAGGCACAATTTTTTTCCTACAAAAGTCAAATTTTATTGCAAATATTAACTATAACAAATATGTCAATTTTTTTAACTAAAGTCCACGAAACTTGATCATTGTCCATTGACTCTGTTATCACTTATTGCACTGAAAAACATAATTACTTTAGAGATTTTCTTTATGAGCCTTATAAGGAATACATTGGTCGATATGACACAAAACTTCAAATGAAAATCTTAAAGTAATAAGTTTATAAGTCATTTCTACTTACCTATCTCTCACTAAATCTATCTTTTTTCTAGTGTAGAATTCATCTTATAATAGTTAAATAGTATCAATTAACTACAAATATGAAAATATTGTATCTATTGCCGTATATTTTTTTGCTGCAAATTGCTATGAAAATTTTATATTTATAGTTAAAATATTCGATGTGCTACTACTCTTCAAAAATTATAGCTAATAATTAATTATTACTATGATAAATAATAATTGAAATAGAAGTTTGAGAATTTATTTTGAAAGATTATTTTTCTTAGCTAATAACACTATAATTAGCTATGAATAACATATTCTATATTTAATATGATACATTAATTATTATCAAAAGTTTTATAGTAAACATTCATGGCTATATATACTAATTATTGTAGTGTTTTGATTTCGGATAATTATTCAATAATAATCTTATTGTATTAAAATAATAATTTCAAATATGAAATATGAAGAAAATGGTGAATTAGAAAAAAAAAAGATTAAGAAATAAAAGAGAATATGTTATTATGTTCATTGATACAATGTAGAATAATATATAAAAGAAGAATCCTAACATATTAAGAAAAACCTAGAAGAATCCTAACATATTAAAGAAAACCTTAACTACGTAGACATGATTCATTATTTACATCAACTAAATTAGGAAACAATATCTTAGACAAAATATTCCTTAATATGATACAATTCTTTATTTACATCAACTAAATTATGAAATAATATCTAAGACAATTAATATAAAATATTCTCCAATATTCCCCTCAAGCTAGGTCCATTGGATTTATGGATCCAAGCTTGCCTAATAGACAGTGAAATTGAAGAGAAATCAAAACTTTCCTAAACACATCTGCAAGTTGATCATAGGTTCGCACATAATGACTGTTGATGACTTTAGACTGAACTTGCTGACGAATATTGTGATTATCCATTTCAATATGCTTGATTCTTTCATGAAATACAAGATTCTTTACAATATGCATATCAACTTGATTATCACAAAAAAGTGTCATTGAAGTCACATGTAGACAACTCACATCTGCAAGAAGACTTCTGAGCCACATAAGTTCCCAAGCAATGGTTGCCATTGCACGATACTTTGTTTCACCATTAAAACGGACTGTGCCATGTTGTTTTTTGCTCTTCCATGATACTAGATTACCTCCAACAAACATGCAATATCCAGTAGTTGATTAACGATTAAGATGGTTTCCAACCCAATTTGAATCAGTATACCCCATCACATTGTTTGTTTCTAGTCATTGCAATTCCTTTGCCTATAGTTCCTTTCAAATATTGCAAAATTTGTTTAATCATGTTCAAATGATGAACTTTTGATGCATGCATGTATTGACTGATAAGGCTGACATAAAAATAATATCTGGCTGGGTAATAGTTAAACAAATAACTTTATCCATAAGTTTTCGATAGTATCACGGTGATTCAAGAGCTTTTTCTATTAAAAGCAATTTTAGTTTGCTATCCAATAAAGTGACTACATATTTAGTTAAGAGCATACTAGCATCTTGAAGCAAATCAATAGTGTACTTTCATTGATTTAGGAAAACTCATTTGCTGGAAGAAGCCATCTCAATCCCAAGAAAATATGTTAAGGAGCCAAAGTCCGTAATGGGAAATTTCTAATTAAGATTTTTCCTCAATTGAGCAATAGATTCAATATTATTTCCTGAGATAATTAAATCATTAACATAAATTAGCATCATCAACTTGTCATCATTTTTAAAGCATACATATAAGGAAGAGACAGTTGAACTTTTGATAAAACCAAGAGTTTCAAGAGCACAACTCAGTTTTGTAAACCACACACAAGGAATTTGCTTTAATCCATAAATTGATTTATAGAGTGTGTAAACTAAATTCGGATTTCCACTTGAAGGATGCCCAAGTGGGAGATTTATAAATACTTCTTCTTCAAGATTCCCATGCAAGAAGGCATTTTTAACATCCATTTTTTATAGAAACCATCCATTATTAACAACTGATAAAAGAACTATAACAATTGTCATCATGGCAACTAGAGCAAACGTTTCCTTGTAATCAACACCAAATTCTTATGTAAAACCTTATGCCACAAGGTGAGCTTTATACTGATTAATAAATCCATCAGAATTAAACTTAATTTTATATATCCATTGACTTTACAATAATATGTTTTCCTCTTGGAAGGGGCACTGTACTCCAAGTATTATTTTCTGCGACTGCTGCCAATTCTTCTTCCATAGCATTCCTCCACATAAGTTGAGATTAAGCTTCATAGAAAGTTTTTGGCTCATGAACACAACCATGGCCACGGTTCGGTTAACCAGAACCGCCGATTCCGGTTCATAATTTTGGTGAATCTTAACTTTAACCGGTAAGAACCAGTTTAGTTAAGGCTCATGCCCTTAAAAACTAGTTCGGTTTCGGTTTCTGTTCCGCCGGTTCAAATTATTTTTTTAAAAAAATTATATTTAAAAGAAAATAATATTATTGATACATGATAATATTTTTTATATGATTAAACACCGCTTATAAAATTAAAAATATTGTTTAAGTTAAATCAAATAATATTATTTATAAATATTTAATATTATAATTAAAGTATAAAGAAAAAATTAAAAAATGTTTGAACATAATTACTAAAAATCAATTAACTACATAAATTATAATTATAAATATTTAATATTACATTTAAAATATTCAGTAAATACAGATAATTGAAATATTAAAAAACTACATAAAAAAATTTTAAACTTAATTAAAAATTTTGATAGTGCCTCCTTATTCGCTTTCACCATTTCCACTTCCACCGCCCGTCGTACTTCCATCTGTTGCATCATAATCTAAACGTTGATCATCATCATCATTATACTTTAAATCTTATATACGCATTGATATTTTGGACCAATCATTAATGCACATTTGAGCTTGCAATGAGTGGGGTGTTAGTCTTGATCGACACTCATCTAACACATGGCCTCTGGTGCTAAATATTTGCTCCACCGCTACTGTTGAGGCTAGAGAACTAAAAATTTCCCTAGCCATAATAGACAATACTGAAATTTTTTTTTTAATGTTGACTCCACCATTACAAAATAGGAAACTTGTAGTCTCCAATAACACCATCAAATTCAAAGCTAAATGATAAATATGCATCAAGTTCAATATTACTTATGGTAGTAGTTTTAGGTCTCTTATGTCTTTCGATTAAAAATTTACCAGCTTTACTTACACTAGATGATGAATTTATATCCTCATTTTGACACCTATGTGATGCATGAATCATTGATGCATATATTGATTCATATTCTCTATATAAGTCCAAAATAATTCTTTTAACCCTATCAATTATTTCAATAATATTAACTTTTTTTAAATCTGATAGAAGATAATAATTGTTTAAATAATCAGTTAAAATTTCAATTCGCACACGAGGATCCAATACATAAGTAACAAGATTAAGAGCAGGAAAATCTTTATAATAATTAAGCAATTTATTCTTTATTGCAATGACAGTTTCTTTTAATTCAATATCATTTTTATACTCATAAAAAATAATTACAATATTCAAAACTTCAAATACTACTAAATAGAATGTGAGATAATAAACACCAGATAAATGTTCAGTAGCATCATTAAAAACTTTTAAAAGATCAATCATTTTTTCACAATAATTCCATTGAGTAGGATATAATGTAATAGGTATAGAATTAAGTTTAAAAAATCTACATAATAATTCACGATATGGAAACGAATCACAAAGTAAATCATAAGTAGAATTCCAACGGGTTGGAACATCTCGTTTGAATCATTTAGAAAGTATACCATATTGCTTACAAAATTTACCCCAACTTTTATACAATTAAGGATGTGACCATAAATAATTTAATACGGTTTTAATTGGTTCATACAAAAAATTTGAAGTTCTCAAACCACTTTGAACACATAAATTTATAACATGACATATGTATCTAACATGAAAAAATTTACCTCCTAAATTCGGTCTACAAATTTATTCCAAATCATTAATAGAAGCAGTATTTGCAGAAGCATTATCAAAAGAAATTGAAAAAATTCTTTGAACTAAATTATATTCTTCCAAAATATTTTTTATTATTTTATATTATATTATCGGCAGTATGTCTATCATCAAAAAGTCGAAATGCAAGTAATTTTTTTTGTAAATTCCATTGATCATCAATCCAATGACATGTAACACCTATATATGAATGTGTTTGCCAATGATTACTTCAAATATCACTACACATTGAAAGACGAAAATGGCAATTTCCAAATAATGTGCATAAATCTTTTTTTTTCTTTTTCATAAAGCTTGCGCAATGTTCGCGATAAAGTTGATCAGGGAACACGTTGAAATACAGAATTCGCATATTTTTTAATAAAAGTAGTAAATCCTATTTTCTCACCAAAGTTAAAAGTTAATTCATCAACATAAACGCACCTTGCCAATTTTTCTTTAACCATATTTTTGTCATAGTGAAAAATACCTTGTTTTTTAGTAGGTGCAGATGATGAGCCTGATTGTACAAAACTCGCCAATTGTGTTTGAGTATTATCCATACCAGCTTGAATATGATGTTTTTTGTGAAGATGTCTCCATAATATTCCATAACCTCATCCGTCTATAAATTTAAATGAAGAGGAGCAATAATTACAGTGTGCTCTTTTTTTGCCTTCCGTATTTATCTGTTTAGAAAAATGTAAAAGAAAAATATTAGATTTTAATTTTTTTATTTTACTAGATTGATTTTGATTAAATGTGTCTTGCACTTGGCAATCCACTTCTTTCTCATCATCCAAAATATTAATATATTGTGAAATTTGCTCATCATTTATATTATCAAAATAATTAGAACTTGTCATTTTAATATAAATTGATAATAATAATAAAAATAATAATAATATTTTTACCAATGATAACAATAACAATTACTAATAATAATAATAATAATAACAACAATAACAATAACAAAATATTAATAATTAACAACAAACAATAAATATTACTAGCAGCAATAATAAATAATAATAATAATAACAAAATAATAATAATTAACAGTAAACAATAAATATTACCAATAATAACAACAAATAATAATAAATAATAAATATTACTAATAATAATAAATAACAGTAACAAAATAATAATAATAATAAGAATTTAAGAGAGTAGAAATTAGAGAATTGAGAGAGTTAAAGAATTTAGAGTTAAATTAGATAATTAAAATTTGATGATTGAGAGAAATTATGTAACAATTAGAAAATGAATTAAAAAATGATGTATTTATAGTTTTTTTAAATTTTTTTATTTTCATAAAATACCCTTCAAAAAAAAATTTTCTGTTAGTGGAGATAAATTAGTAAAATAGATATAAATTTAAAAAATTAAAAATTAAAAAAAAATTAAAAAAGTTGCCAACGGCACACTGCCATGTGCAATGTGCCTACTGGCAGGTGGCCAGCCAGTGGCCACCTGCCAGCGCACGCTGCCACATGCAGACTGTGTAGTTGCACAGTTTTTTTTTTTCTATTTTGAACCGGAATCGTCGGTCCAGTTCCGATTCAAATAAGAAAGGTTCTGGTTACGGTTTTCAACCTTTAATTACGGTCAGGTTCAACGGTTCAACAGAACATTGGCCATGACTACAAGAACATTTGAAATAACTGAAATAAAATCTTTATAGGAGGGTGAGAGTCTTGAGTAATTCAGACATGTTGATAGAGGATACTTGATAGTATAAGCAATATAGTCTTCTAATTTTGAGAGGTGATGGCGTTCTTATGAAGGATTGTACCTTAGAACCAGTGATTCACCTGCTGTATTTAGAGAATCCTTTTTATTTGAACTGATAAGAGTAGGAAGTGAAGTATCTCCAATTAAAAGATCATTCACAAGACATGAAGTATCGATACTTGAACTTAGATCAAGAGCTTCCTAATCATCATACTGAGTTGATGTGTTTTCAATACAAGACTCCACATTTGGTAAAGGAAATAAATCAACCAAAGACTCCCCCCCCCCCGGTTAGGTGTTGAAAATACGGATTGGTTTCAATAAACTAAACATCTCTACTAATATAGAGCTTCTTAGTGACAACATCATAGCACTTGTACCTCTTCTTGGTTTGTGAATGTCCCAAAAAATGCACTTTACAACTCTAGAATCAAGTTTGTCACACCGATTTGGATATAAATGCACAAAATAAGTGCAACCAAAGACCTTCAGATGTGATAGATTGGGTTTTCTATCCTGCAAAATTTTAAGTGGACATTGGAAATTTAGTACTCGACTAGATAAGCTGTAGACCATTAATTTTGACCAAACTTAAAATTTAGAGTCGGACTAAATTCGGTTTAAAAAAATTAGTTTAATTTGGTCAGTCCAAAGATGACCTTTTTTAAAGAAAAATTGGATGAATCGATTCGGTGGGCTTGGCCGATTTGATATGAGCCTTCTCATGTCGAATTAGCCAATTCGACATGAGTTATCGTCCAGGTTCATTCCCGCCTGTGCTTGAAGTCTACCGAATCTCAGATTCCTACTTTGGCTTAAATTCTGCCAAGCTTCGGATAAGCAATGGAGAGTTTTGAAATGCATAGGATAAAACTAGCCAAGTAACCCTAATTAAGCATTATAAATACACAGAATTAACAAACAAAAAGGGCAACAACAATTAACAAAGAAAAACCATAATTAACCTAGCAATTCACACAGAATCAAAACACAAGATCAACGCAACAACCAAGGAAGGTAGTAGAATTGCCTTCAAATTGCTTTACTCAATCAAAAATCAGAGTGGACTTAGGCAGTGGCATAAGCAGGCTTGGTTCAACGCATCAACCTTGGTGGAGCCTATGACGCAGGTTTAGTTTTCTAAACTTAATCTTCAAACATTTTTTTAAAGAGGGGAGTTCAACATTCATCAAAATATGACATATTAAATCTTCAAAGTCTGGTCCATGGGTAGCCAACAATTGAAAAACTTGATTTTCTTTAGTTTGCTTGCATAAAACCACTGGATAAATAGAATGAGGTCTATAGACCTCTAATTCATTCCACAAGCTTCTCAATTTGCTCAACAAATTGACAAAGGGCTATCCATCTTGATGAAGATTTGCAATATCTTGTTGTATTTGAAATATACAAGCAGAATTAATTTGGTTGCCATACATGTCTCGAATAGCTTCCCAAATTGCCAAAGAGGATTGATAATAACTGAAGATTTCTGCAAGACTTCGTTCCATTGAATTTAGAATCCAAGACATAATCATATGATCATTCCACAACCAATTCAAAAAATAAAGAGAACTACTATATGGAGCCTTTTCTTTGCCATTGATAAATTCCAATCGAGATCTTCCTCCGAAAGCAATAATAGTTTCTCTTAACCAAGAAAGATGATTGAATCCATTTAGCAAAACAGTAGTTAATTTTTGGGAGATGTCAACGTTAGCATTAGAAGTGGCGACAACAATCTTTTTTTATGATTTTGTCGTCTCAAAACTCTCTTTATCACCATGTTTATTGAAACAAATTAATAGAACAAGAGACACTATCACAACTTTGATACCATGAAGAAAATGGTGAATTAGAAAAAGATTAAATAACGAGAAAAAAATATGTTCTTATGTACCAATGTACAATAATATGTAGAAGAAGAATCCTAACCTATTAAGAAAAATCTAGAAGAATCCTAATCTATTGAGGAAAACCTTAACGACTACAGATACATTTTTTTATTTTACATCAATTAAATTAGGAAACAATATATTAGATAAAATATTCTCTAATATAATACAATTCCATATTTACATTAACTAAATTAGGAAATAATATCTAAGACAATTAATATAAAATATTCTCCAATAAAATATATCTTTTATAACATAAAAAATTAGTAAGTATACTATAAAAAAATATGAATTCAAATTTTTATAGCTGTCTTCTTTAAATATTTTGTATGTATATATAAAGATATATATTCACATAAAAAAATTATAATGCTATTATAATAATTGTTGTTAATGGTGGTGCGTCCAAGGCGTTTGATGTAGAAAAATAGTATACAGATTGCCCACCTAGTGTTGTAGTTCTGGTCTTGTTTCAATAACGAGCATCTCATTAATGGAAAAAATTTGCCTCTATATATACAGAATTATTCAGAATAGAAGTATGTCAACAAGCCAAGAATGAAGACTTTGTTCACCGGAGGTTGGTGATTGGTGCCTCTAATAATTTGCCCATTTTTACCGAATGAAATAAATAAATATTAAGAATTTCTTTAATAATTCCAGAAATATAATTCTAGAAAAATTGACTAAAAATATCATATTTATTTATAAATAATCCATATAAAATAAAATACTAGGTCCATTAAATTTTATCAATCAGTTATAAATTTTTTTTGCATAAGAGAAAGTAAAAATTATTTTATTGAAAAAGAAAATTATGGGTCACATGTCAATAGACAATTATACTTCTGCTTTAAAATATGGTAAAATAAGAAAGAGATATTATAAATGTAGTTTGGACCTTACTTAAACTTTTTCAGTAAAATTAGATTGTAACTAAACATATTAATATTTTTTTTCAATTCACTTTTTTAATATTTTATTACATCTTCTAAATATGATAATATAATTTTTTTAATAAAATATAATTCCAGTAATATATCTTTGTAAAATACATTTTTAATAATCTACTAAATGATCCATTATTTTTTAATTTTTAATTTTAAAAATATCATATTTGGGACATATACATCTAAAATATATCTATTTTACCAAATGGTATATTCTACTTTTAGAGATATACATATATTTAGTATATTACAAATATATTAAAATAATGAAATATTTAAAAAAATAAAAATGACTCATATTCCTAAATATTATTTTTCTAGAAAATTAGGAAAGTGTTACGGCTTATTGTGTCCATAATAATAATGATATTGATATTTGAATGCTTGTATATGAAATTATAAATCTCATAAAATCTCCATAATTTTGAAAATGAGGGGATGGCAAATCCAAAAGTAGGCAGAATGAAGAAGATGCTTCATTTGGAAGAGGGCAAACAATTTGATTATACATTGGTCAAGTAGGTTTTTATGTATTTCAAAAATTGATAGGAAGGCAATTATCGTTGTTTTTTCATGGATGCTAAATGTGTTGAAAACTTGGTTGAATTGGATATTGGAAGTTTTTAGATTTTTAAAATTAATTTTAGGTCCTTAAAAATTAAATAATTAATAGTTATTGCTTTATGAGTCTTCTCTATTTTCTAACTCATCTCATAAAAGAAATGGTTAAAAATAAAAATTTCAAATAAAAATAAATTAATTGAGTAAAAAAGCTGCAATTTTGACAAAACTAATAGTTTAGTCAAAAATTTTATTTTTTTCTCGTCTAACTTATTTTTTAAATTGCCTTAAAAAACTTTTTTTTAAATTAGTTTAATATATAGTTTTTTAAATAATTACTTAATAATTATATTTTATCTCAAATAATTATTTATAAAAAAATTATTTAAAAAAATAATATAAAATAACTTAATAGAAAAACCCATAACTTATTGGTTCTTAATTTTTTATTAAAATCAGTCATTTGCAAATGAAACTTTTTTTCCTCCAAGTGTAGAGAATTATCGATTTTCATCCTTTCCATTTCCATGGTATGTTGCCTATAAGATTAAGAAGCTTTTACATTTTAATAATATTGGAATCATTTTAATTAGAATTTATAGGTTTTGAATTTACATCCATAAAACAGGTAAATTTATAAAAAATAAATCAATAAAAAAGAATATAATCAACCAAATGAGTTGCATGAATGAGTATTTATCCTTTTTAGTTTCATCTTTTACACTATGTTTGGAAAAAAAATATATGGAGAAATACATAGGAAAGTAAATTCACTTTCATTAAATTTTGTTTGGAAAGATGGAAAATAGGGAATGATGGAAAATATAAAAAGAAAATATTGGATATTAATTGAACTATTTTTATTTGATTTTGTATTTTATAACCACGTATATAATTTCATCAAATAAAATGAGTTACTACTTATTAGATATACATTAAAACATAAAAAATAAAAAGATAGACATCGGTAATTGCCCCAAGTTTAGTGGGAATCACAAACGATATTTCTAATATATGATCTTAATTACAAATTACCTGTAATATTTTCTTAACATAAGCTTTAACATTTATTATTTTAAAATTAGTAAATTAAATGGGTTGATCAATTTTAATTTATACTTTTATTAGTAAAATTAATATAATTTTATAAAAAAAAGGTCGAACTGATTAACAATGATCAATTTTTAAAAATTAAAGTTTTTGACCGATCAATAATAATTGAATTGACTAACTCTTAAAATTTGATCAATCTGAACGATGCTCGTCTCTAATATTATTCCTTCATTTTTTAATTATATTTTTTATAATATTCAGACATATTTAACAAAATTATATTCAACTTTTTTTTTAAGGAGGATAGGTGACAAAGTATATATATTTAGTAGATTATATTTAAATTTCAAATTAATAGATTGTTAAAATTTTACTATTTCAAAATATTGTATTTTTTTTAAAAAAAAATTGATATAAACTAAAAATCAAAAGAAATTAACTGAAAATCCATGTGGTAAAGTAAAAATTAGGGCTGTTCATGCAGTCCGTGGCCCGAAAAATTTGACCCGGCTCGAAGGGTTTCTGGTCGGGTTGGGCCGGCCCGAACCCATATTAGGGTTGGGCCACGGGCTTCAAAATTCAACCCGAGCTATGCTCGGATCGGGCCTCGGATTGCGATAAAAAATTTCAAACCGGCCCGATCCGGCATGAGATATTATTTTTTAAATTTATTTTTTGATAATTTATTTTTTTAAAATATTATATATATAAAATGATATAATAATTTATATATTATTAGATATAATTTAGTATAATAAATTTTTAAAATAATATTTATAGGCAATTTTTATTAAAATTTAAAAAAAATTATTTTTTTAATTTAAAAAAATCAGGTGGCCCGAACCCGGCCAGGCCACGGGCTGCAAACTGCAGTTCGAAAAAATTTGGATCGAGCTTCGGGCCGGGGACAAATCCGACCCGACCCGGTCCGTGTACACCCCCTACTAAAAATTCAAGGCAAGTGTTAAGATCCAAACAACCAAATACAATTGGATCTGATAATGCCCGAATCCGAAAATCTTTCCCTGCCCCAAAAGAACTCACTACGATATGTTTGTTCATATATTAAAAACATGAATGCAGAAAATTACAAGTAACAGAAAGAAAAGGCGAGAAAGACAAAGAAAGTGTAGGAAAATAAAAGAAAATGAGTGGGTATCTTTTTCCCCTCCTGTTGCTTCGAGGAGCTTCTCCTCTTCTTTTCAATCTAATAATCATAGCTCTCTTAATCCTACTTTCTCTTCTTTATCATCATCTGTTACGCTCAAAAAACAATTGCCTCTTCGATTTGGAGCGGCTACCACCGACGATTCTCGTAGAATCAGCTTCCGATGCAATAGCACAACTGGACCTGGTGGTTCCGGTATATTATTATCGCCGCCATTTTCCTTTTTTTTTTTAAATTTCAAATTTCTTTGTTGAATTTTAGGAATTACTGATGTTTGTGAATTTGAAATCATGGGGATTCTGATTCTACAGGTGACGATGAGAGCAAGAATGTGCTGGATGCTTTTTTATTGGGAAAGGCTTTAGCTGAGGCACTTAATGAGCGTATTGGATCTACTGTTGGGGAGTTTCTGAGTGCAATTGGTAGGCTACAAGTTGAGCAACAGAGACAAATTCAGGATTTCCAGGTTTTGAAACTTTACAAATGTAGAATCTGTATCAGATTCATTTTTTCATGATCTATGTTCTTGCTCTTATTATTATTATTATTGTATATTTCACAGAGTTACTCTATGATAAGTTCAAATTTAAGAAGGATTGAGCTTGAAATCATTTCAAAGTTTTGATTGTTTGTTTCAAGCTACCAGCATTTCAAAAATGATAATTTGTTTTTTAATCGTCTTGTGAGTTAATTGCTAATTGAAAAATGATGATTTGTTTTATTAATTGTCTTGTAAGTTAATTGCTAATTGACAAAATGATAATTTGTTTTTTCAATTGTCTTGTAAGTTCACTGCAAATCTTTTGTTTTTGTTGGTTTTGCTCAATAAACATGTGATTACTTGCTGGTATGCGTAAAATTGCTTTCTTCATGGGTATGGCATGTGTGTGTAAGCAAGTGTGCATAAGCCTCCATTCATGCCTTCTTTGTGTGAATGGATGTATAGTTGAGACGAATGCATAATCCAGTTTCGTAAACGAAACATCAGTTTGTTATTACCCTGGTAATGAGGAACAGAAACTTTTATGCAAATCAACATTGTATTCTTAGTTTTAGTTTAGATGCTTATCCTTGTCATGCACTTCTATAATTCAACACCTTATACTATACTTTTTTGAACTACTTGTATTGCTGCGTCCTGTGTCTGTGTTGATGTTCTTGCCCCTCATAGCTTGGACAATTCACATTGCTGTCTTTTCTTAATCCATTCATCGCGTGTAGGAAGTTGTGTTGGAAAGAGCTAAAAAAGCCAAGGAAAATGCAGCACGAGAAGCCATGGAGGCACAAGGACTGGTTCCCAAGGCAGCCAAAGTTGATGCACCAACAGCTGCATATGGTGATGACCCGGCTACTTCTTCATCAACCACTGATGTGGTCACTCCTGAAAATTCGCCTTCTTCTCCAAATACATTTGCTGTCTCTACAGGTGCAGTCCCTGCATCTGAGGCATTGGATGAGGACCGAAGGCTTATTCCATGTTCAGTAAATCCTATAATCATTATATTCATATGAATAACAGTGAGAGAAAGAGTTATACCTTTGAAATCTAAGATGAATTAGTTTATTATGAACTTCATATTTTCATGTGCTAACTACCTAGAAACCCATCATAATTACTTCAGGATTAGTATATTCCAGCAAGTGAAAATTGGAGGCTGTTGGCCTCAATTCGTTTATTTCGAGATGCACAGAATACATCATTTTCAGCAAGGATCGGCTGGATAGACTTATGATCACACTTGAGATGGAGTTATTATAAAGATTAACGAATGAAATAATCTCAATTCAAAAGCAATATTTTCAGATTGGACTGGAGCAAATTTTTTCAAATGGATTTCACAATATCACTGTTCATAATTTTGGGCCTCGGGGTATTTGTTAATCTAAAATAAGAAATGCATTAAATTCTCCCAAAAACTAAACAGCATTTCTACGAACTTTTTCATAGGACTTCGCTTAAGATAAACTGGATGAAATGAATAGTACGCTCGCTTAAGATAAACTGGATGAAATGAATAGTAGGCGTCGCCCTCTTTGTTTTTAACAAAATTTCCTTATCACGCGGAGTTCATTTTTTTTATGTAATAACAATTGCCCAAAATCTTAAAAGTTCCTACAAAATTGAGCATTAACAACCACGTAAAACTCACTGTCAAAATGAAAACACAGTCCCTTTTTATCTCATGATTGCGCATACTGTCATTATGCCTCATCAAATTTAACACCAGACATAGGCACCTCACCAATAATTTGATTATCTTCTTCCCCGCTGCCATCTTCATTATCCATGGCAGAACCCTTTCTCTTCACATAATCCACTTTAAAGTCGTAGTCATCATCCATTGCATCCACTTTAGCGGCTTTTTTCCTCCTTTTCTTCTCTGCACGTTTCATTTTTGGATTGAGTATACCTTCTGGTGCATATAACTTCTCATTTTGCTTGCTAGTTGTATTTTTTGCCTTGGCTTTCTTTATATCATCTTCATCAGAAGCCATCAGCTGGTCTTCACCGTTATCACTCATTTCTTCAGCGTGTCCATCACCTAGAGTTGATGGTTGAGTTTCCACATCTTCCTGATAAGTAAAAAAGTAATTAGGAAAATATTTACCAAAACAAATGAAACCAAATCGTAAGATTGCTATAAAAGGCCATTTTGGAGCTAATAAATTTTACAATGGAAAAAAGAAAAAAAAAACGAAAGAAAGAAAGCAGGGATTCTAATACCTCTATCATTCTTTCATCAAAATTGATAGGACAACTAGGAGGAACTTCAACAGGATCGAAGTCATTAACAGACTTGAAACTTCCAATGAATGAGGATTCACCATCATAAACCTGATCAATGTTAAATTCCTTTCCAAACTCTGAAACAATCTTAGCCTCTGAAGGTTCCTCTTGATTCCTATTTGGAGGCATAGTATAATATGGAATCTTACCTGGAATGCATCAAACAAATAACGCTGTTTTAAATCACAAGTACAGCTTCTTTTACAAAGTAATTTTCTTGTGTTTGCTTCTATTTATACATAAAGATAATATTGGAGAGAAATTGCAAAAGTTCCGGACAGCATACCCTCATTCCAATCATGCAGAACAATTCGAGCAGCAGCGTCAACATCCACAACACCGCCCTTTTTTAGCCTACCCCTGACAGTAGCCACCTTTTGCAGAAAGTCTTCAACTGATTCAAAGTTTGGTGTCTTGTACAAGGTTACCAACAGTTTGGCTGGACACAGCTTCAGAATTTCTTTCACTGTATTATCCAGAAAGGAAATGTGAATCACTAACATAATCATAACATAAAAGGCAGGGTTGAGATAACCATAAATAAAAAAATATAACAGCCAATCTTTTTCTGGCTAGACAAAAAATATAACAGCTAATCTTTTTGCATTATTCAGACAGAGAGAACTAGAAGAATTTGTAAGCCAAACATAATTTGGGTTTCAGCTCGGATTATATGGTCTGAGTCTTAAAGTAGAACGTCCATTTAGCACTTCAAGTTTCTTATATAATGCTTCAGTGAAAATTTTTTGGGACTAAAAATCTAAAAGACACCAATGTATATAATTTAATGGAAAAAATAAAATGAAAAATAATCATGAAAAATTGATATCTTCTTCAGAAATATCAGCATGAAAGAAGCATGCCAATAAGAATGAAAGATTCAAAAACAGAAAACAATTACTTTCAGCATAATCATAGTTTCTGTGACCTTCATTCTAAAAGGTAAGGGAGGGAAGAGAAAGCAATTGATGGAAATTGCTTTAGCCTAAAAAAAGAGGCAAATTGGTCTAAAATAGAGCAGAAGACACTTACAAAACGGTTAAATTACCTGGGCTAATTGGATCATCTAGCTTCTCAATCCTTTTGCAGTTACGAAGAGCGATAGATGCATCATTCTCCCTAGACTTGAGCAATACAACACCTGGAGAATCTAGCAACTTAACATTCTTGTCTAGCTGAACTTCTTGCATTGATCTTGTTAACCCAGGAGTGGCGCCAACATTGACAACATGACATCTCTTCAAGCTGTTAATCAGACTACTCTTACCAACATTAGGCAGGCCAATTACCCCAACTGTAATAGATTTTTTAATCTGCATAAGCCACAGTAGGCAAGAGTAAGAGATAATTAAAAATTGAAAAAATTCATGGAGCCACAGCTTTACATGTAAGAAAGTTCAAAACAGCAGTACAAACATATAATTGTATATTAAATGCACATAGGTTTAGCATCCCCACGCAAAAATAACAAAATAGAATGCTCAACATACATCGTGACTTCTTGAGTAATTTTTCAGCAATTTTATAAGGGTCTCAGCTCCGAGACAATCACTAGTTTGCAGAAGATTACTGGTCTTTGATGCTTTTTTGGAAGACTTCCAGCCTAAGTTGGATCTTTGCTCTTGGGTGCTACACTTGAAGGCAACTGCAGGCAACTCTTCTCTAAGATATTTTAACCATTTTTCAACAGCTTCTCGGGGGACAAGATCTGCATACATAAACAAGGTCAAAAAACTTGATAATGCAAAATTAAGACAACTAATGGGACATTCCACAATATCCCCCATTATGTAAACAATAAATTTAAGTATCAACATGAAAAAATAATGACATTTGTTACATAGACATGAGAGAGTGAGCAAGGTTGACAGATTACCGATTTTATTTAGAAGTAACACTATTCGCTTATCATGACTTGATTTTGTAACCATATTTTCCATATCAACACATCGAGTACCAAGAGGATCTCTAGCATCAAGGACTTCCAATATGACATCTGATTCTTCAATAACTTTAACCAACTCCTTATAGAATGCCCTATCCGAATTATCTGTATGAAAAACAAATATTTTAGTATAAATTAGAAAGAAATGTACATATCATCTTCAGGACTTTCCTCGCAGAACACTTCTTCCAGTTAAGTATCAGCATACCCCGGTTTCTGGCAATTCCACCAAAATCACCATTATCATTTTGCCCTTCAAAATTCTGTTCTTCTGCTGAAGCTACATCAGCCAACTTAGAGATATCATCATCCTCGAGCAATCCCAACTTCCTCTTTTGAGCCTGAAAAAGGCAAATGTGAATATCTATTATCAGTAAGGCACCTGAGATAAAGGACAATAACACTGTAACAGCAATCCTTGCAGCTATACAGCAGAAATGTTAAAAATAAAGAAAAATCCTAAATACACAGCCATATGTATCAAGAAAATGAACACTTCTCTCTTTAAATCAAACCTATCTCCCTCTTCTAAACTAAAGCTATAAAATTCAAATTGATAAGACTGATGCCCATCTTCCAGAAGATAAAAGCTATGAAGATAGAGCATCACAACAAAATATATCATTAAATATAATAACAAAAAAAAAGGAACACAAATAAACAAACTGAATCAATACCCTCTCTTTGCGGGCAGCTTTCTTTTGCTCCAATTCCTCAAGAACACGAGCCCGCCTAGCTTCAAGAGCCTTCAGTTCCTGTTCCTTAAAAGGCCAGTCATTAGGAATACCCGGATCCTTCTCAACCTTGCGCCTGTGCTTCAATCCTAGCTTCTTCGCTTCCTTAGCCTTCTTTTTGTGATGCTCCTTGACCTTCCTCAAAACCTTATACTTCTGTTTCAATGTTACTCTCTTACTCTTACTCTCTGCAAATCACACAAAATCACAAAGAAAAAACACTCAATACCAATAGATAGAATAACAATTAGAGAAATAAATTTTGCTCACTCTTGCTTTTCTTCACCATATTTAATTGTTATTGTTCCTGAAATTACAATCAAATCAAGAAACCATCAGTTCAGTATAAAACGGAGAAGAAATGGCAGTTGTAAAGGGAAGTTAGCAGGAAAATGAAATGTATAAAAAGAGAGATAGAGAATTACCTGAACCAGATTAGGGTTTCAAAAGAGGAAAAAAATGGAACGAGACGACTGGCTAATGGCTTTTTAGGGTTTTTGGAAGCGATGCATTATGGGCTCAGGCAAGCCAAAAAACCTTAAAATTACAAAAATGAATGGGGTGAGAGAGGCTCGAACTCTCGACCTCAGGATAACTCAGGAGCTATGAGACCTACGCGCTAGCCAACTGCGCCACCACCCCTTTTGGTGACAGTATCCAATTTAAATATTAATTAATTTTATACTTGTAAATAGATCTCAAGAATAAAATATATGTCAATGCCTGGCAATTGAAATATTAAACAATAGGACCATTATTTACATCGAAATTAAAAATTATACACTGAAAATTCTAATATATTTTTAAGAGTATTAATTAATTAACCAAAAAGTATACACGGAGGAAGAAAGGATAAAAATTATTTAAAGCGAAGCTTTCTCTCTTTCTCTTTCTAATTAATTTTATTATTTTTAATTATTATTTGTTTTAAATAGTAATTAATAATAATAAATTACTAATTATCTATGCACCTTTTAAATTTCAAAACAATGTAGCTTATTTTGATACAAAGGAAAAGGGAACTAGACCTAGGCCATTATTTAAGAAAGGTAAGAAATTCTATGCTGATCATGTAATAACCAATATAAAACATATAGAGGGAGGGGCACCAGCTGAGTTATAAGTTATTCCAAGGGAGAATTATGTGCATGCTTGGCAAAATGATATGCCACGAAGTTCCTTCCTTGAAAATGTGTAACCACCACCTCTTAATTTCTAGAAAGAAGCTCTTGAATTTCTATGGCCAAAGCAATATGAGCATATGTATCTTGAAACTTATCTAATATTAAACCAAGAGCCCAAGAGCTATTAGTCTCCACAATAGCATGTCCCAAGCTAGTAATGGACCTTGTAGAATACCATATAATTTCGCATGCGAAATTGAACATTCTTCAACATTTAGTAGAAAACCCCCTCTATACTCTCTAGTACCCATCAAACATCCTTTATTAGTCCTCCTGTTGCTGCATGTCTGTGGAGTTTCTAAGAGAACCATCGGTATTAATTTTGAAATAACCATTTGGGGCAGCTACTAAAACACTGAAATCTTAGTTTTCTTATGATGGTTTCCACTGCCATCCATGTTAAGTGACCAGGCCATAATGATTTCATGCGTTCTTTGTTTGATTTCTGTTATTTTACTACCACGTCTACCTAAAGGACTGCAAAGGAGAGATCCTCATTTCTCCATTTCCAGAGACACCAAGTTGTGATACCAAATAATATTACAGCCTAATCAAGGCTCTATTCGACAGTGAGTTTACAAATAAGATTCAATATTGATCAATGTCTGAGTTCTTCTAGTAGCAAGATATTCCAAATGTACTTGGCATAATAATTTGTTGTGCCAGTCTCAAGAACATGCGCAATGTGGATTCGCTTTGACCTTCACAATGGCAGCAAATATCCAGTGAAGCTATGCGTCTGAGTATGAATTCCACATTGATTAGCAACTTGCCTTTGCAAACTAACCACATGAATGTTCTTATCCTTAATTTGGAGCCCTAGCCAATGCCAAACAAGTCTCCATATCCAATTCTTATCCCTGTAAATGATCATATGCTAATCTGGTAGCAAATCTACCATTTGCTGTGTGAGACCAACATCTTTTATCATCACCGCGAAGGTTGTTATTAGGAATCGGCAAGGATGCAATTTGCAAAAGCATCGAGTTGGGAATATAGTCTTTAAACATTTCCCAATTTCACTGACCCCTTGGGCTGACATATTTCAAGACAATGTGAGATACAACATCAAGAGGGACCTCCTTGCACGCTACATTAATGAAAGACACATGTTCTGAATCCCATACATCCATCTAGGATCTTGCCAAATTTGAGACATCGCCTTCCGGAGTAGTGAGCTCCCTCGTACCATATTTAACGTGTTATCAAGGCTGGTTTTATATTTTGAGCAAATAACTTCAACCAAAGCTTCTTCTTTTGCAAAAGAATATCCCTTATCGACTTCATGGATATAAGATTTTTTAAGCCAATGCCCCTATTATTTCTTAGGGAGACAAAACTTCTCCCACTCGACAGAAAAAATATTCCACTGTGTAAGTTCGTCGCACTTGATATTATATATGCTACATAGTTGAATATTTAACAAACATGATATAATTATGCAATTAACTTACGAATTCGCAAATACATATAAGCAAAATATAAAAATTTATATTTTAATTAATAAATTATTTGAGTTTTTAAATTTTTAATATTAATTTGATATAATTTAAAATAATTTTGTATTCAGATATGTACTAAAATTTTAAATTATTCCTTCAATATTTTATGGAGTTTAAAATAATTCGATTATTAACAATTTTTATTTTTTTAGTTTTTCATATCGATTAAAATAAAATTATACGGTACCAATATTATAGAAGATACAGGCTCCGCGTTCATCTCTTACCATAATTAAGATTGAATGTGGATTATAAAGATATTCAAAACGATATAAATACTTGGACTAAAAATATTTGAAATGGAAAAGTTCTATTGACATTTTAAATATTTTCAACTAACTGTTAAAAACACACATATGAAGCTGTTATATATATATATATATATATATATATATATATATTCTAATATTTAAAAAAGAAACAAAATCAATATTGATAAACAGTGATTTTACTTTTTTTTCTCTTTTTTGCTCTCATATAAATATATTAAAAAATAAAAAAATTATATTTAATATAAAATAATAGTTTTTATTATAAATTTTAATTTATAATTATTGTAATGAACAATAATTTTACTTCTCTTTTTTTTACCACAATATATATATTAAAAAAATAAAAAAAATATATATTTAATATAAAATATTAATCTTTACTATCAATTTTAATTTATACTCAAATGATGCACTGGTGTTGCTTCGGAGTTATATTTATTTTAATTTTTTAAAAATATATATATAAAAATGTGGTTAATGATTTTTTAAAGAAAAAAAATAAATCGAAAATTAAAAATAAAATATTATTAATTAAATATAAATAAATACAATATTAGTATAATTGTTATAATATATTATTAATTGAGTGTGAATAAGTAAGCGATGTAATTATTTTGTGATTTTTTAAATATTATTTTATTATTACATATTTTATTTATTTTTCGATTTTACTCTTAACTGTTATAATATATTTTAAACATTTCTTTCGTATAACTAAAAAATTAAAATTATTTTATAAAAATAAAATAAAATATGTATATCCCGATACAACATGAGATTGTCATTCTAATATATATATATATATATATATTGAAAGTGAAACTTAAATTTTTAATTTATATTAAATTTTATATTATTATATTTTTTTATTAGGATTTAACAATATGTGAATTTATTTTTTTATTAGTGGTTTGAAAAATATTTAAATATTTATAAATTAAATTTTTATTTGTTATAATATATTTTTACCATATAAAATTTTTAGTTGGAAAAAAATTATTTGCAAATTTTTTTTTTAAAAACAACATATAAAAATATACCCAGATAAAAAACAGTAACTGAATATATTTTATAATAAAATTATAATAATTTTATTATAACATGCTATTTAATATATTTTTACTCAGGCACACAATTACTAGAAAATATTTAAACTTTATCCGATTTTTTATTTTTATCATAATTTTTTTTTATAAATCAATACAAAAATTTATTTATTTTTATTTAAAATATATCTTTTGACATGATCAAAATGACGCAAGAGGACTTAATAATGACATGCCAGTGATTTTTAAATGAATGGGCGTTAGTTTTAAGCTTTGTGAAAATAGCGCTCGTTCATTATTTTATTATTTAAAAAAATTAAAGAGAATTAAATGAATGAGTGTTACTGTAAAAATGGCGCTCGTTATTTTTAGAGCAGTATGTTGTATAAAAAAAATATACAAGTAAAACCAAGAAAGAAAAAAAAACACAGATCAGAATGTTTTTATATGTAAAAAACCAATGATTGGTATACTAATAGTAAAGATTGCCAGCAGATAGAAATTCTTTGCAGTTTCATATGTGAAAGTATCATGATGCAAAAATCCTAATTTGCCAAAAATCCAAACGCCTAGCAATGATTACATACTGCAATGCAGTTAAAAGACCAGGGAAGTTGAATTTGTTAGCAGCAAATTTATTAATTACAACAAACAAACTTGAACAGAGCATATAACCCAGAACGAGACTGCTCGTGAGTAATTGCTTTGTGGAATCGACTCTAATAGGAAACATTTGCGAATCCTTTTGTGTAATTCAAAGAATTCACAAAATTCAAACTAATAATCGATTAGATCTCTGGCAATCCAAAGGCACAAATAACATTGACATTTGTAGGTAGCCATTTCTGAGGAATATGAGCTATGAAAAAACTTCATTTGTGGAATCTGAAATATGGGTAGGGAGGAAGGAAAGAATCGCCGACGCAATACGGAAGGCAGATCTTCAATTGGGTATGTGAAATTCAGAAATTTGTAGGGTATGATGAACTGAACTGATTAATGAAAAACTAAAATTAAAGAAAAGGACCTAAAAAGACTGATTGGTGACTGGGTTTAGCAAAGATGGGGGAGATCGATTCTATAGGTGTCTTTGGGATTTTAGTGGAGAAAAATGAATGAGGAGTTGTTGTTGTTGCATCAAAAAGTGGCAAAAAGAATTACCTCTGCTTCAGATTTGGATTTCTTAGACTCTTCATCACCATCACCATCCTCCATACTTTCTTAAGCAAGAAATAATTTAGTGATAAGAAAAAAGAGTATAATTATTAAAAGGAAACGAGCATAAGCATAGCATTTGATTCTGAAAAAAGCAAGCTTTTGAAAGTTTTACTTCCTTCTTCATGTGGCTGGCATATTCCATATTCTAGAAAATAATGGGCACTGCTTTTTAGAGTAACGCCCATCCAATTCATTATTTTCTTAATTTTTATCTTCAAAACAATAAACGGACATTATTTTTATTAAGTTAAAAAGTAGCGCATATTTATTTATTTTTTAAAATAAAAAATTACTGGCACGACATCACATGATTTTATTGTATCACACCCATTCAGTAAAAAAATAGATGTGAATATATACTGATTTATCAAAAAAAAAATTAGGATAGAAGTGAAAATTCAAGTAAAGTTTAAGGATATGTTTATTTATAGAAAATAAATTTTTATTTTATATTTTTTAAAAAAATTAGAGTATTAATTTTATACATAAAATTTAAAAAATATATTCACTTAATAAAAATAAAAAAATATTTTTTGACGCTGATATAAAAACTTCATATTTCCATATTAGAAAATTTGACTTATTTATAAAAAAAAATTTGAAAAACATCAAAATATTCTTAAATTAGAAAATTAAAAAATATTTTTCTATTTTCTAATTTAAGAAAATTATGCCACATAAACATAAATTTTTATTTTCTATTTTTTATAATATTTTTTTAAATTACTCTAATTTTATGTAAGTGAATATATCCTAAGCATTTTTTTTATAATTTTATCTTTTACTAAATATAAATTTTTTTTAACATGCGAGACTGAAATCTTTTTTCATACTCTCTCCATTAGGGCTGTTCAAAAAATTTGTCAATCCAAGCAATTCGCCCCGACCCGATCGAGTGGGGCCGAGTTAAATATCTTCGGGTCAAACCTCCGGCTTCTCATATGATTCGTTATTTTGCTGGTATCAGAGTCTCGTTAGTTTTGAGGTGGTAGTAAAATATATTAAGAAATTTTTATTTATTTTTATTTTTTATATGTAGTTTTAATTATGAGATCTTTGACCTAAGAATTTAGATATGCAATAATTGTCATGTTAGCCGATGATAAGTGTCATAGGACAGTAAGTCAGTGGTCCATTTCAAATTTATAAAAATTACTTTTAAACTATTATTCAAAAAAAAATTAAAAAGCAAACATTTTTGTATGTAAATCTTCTAGTACAATAAAATCTGATAATTCGAATAATTGAAAAATTAAAAGGATAGTAAACAAGAATGAAGTAATTTTAAAATATTTTTATAAAGCAATAGATTATTGAAAAATACCCAAAGTAGATAAAGAACAAATTAAAAAAATTTATAAGTTAAATAATTTTAAAACTGATTATATAATAAAAGCAGAAGAAAGATATATACAGTTAAGTAAACAATTTCAAAGGATTACTTTATCTCCTAAAATATTAAAGCAACGTAAAGATAAATAAATAAATAAATATATATATATAAGATTAATACAAATTAATATAAAACTCTTAACTAGAGTATTATTAAATATTAGTATATTGGTTGTTGTCGGAAATGCTAGATTTGTAAACTTTCAAGACTCTCTCTTAGGATTTGTAGAAATCAGTTTAAGTCAATAACCCGGATATTAACTTTGATGTACATCCAGATATTTTAGTATCTTTTAATGACCCAAATAATTAAAAAGTATAGTATTAAAAATTAAAATTCATAATTATAAAATGTTAGAATGATCAATTTCTGTAGCATTAATCTATAAAATACAGTATAAAGTCATTGTATCAATCTTTGTAATTAAGTATAAAATACAACATAAAATCGAAGAAACTAAGTTCCTCCAAACAGACCTTAGTAAAACTAATATTGTGATTCCTAAAACCATACAGTTGGACATATCCCTTCATGATGAATAGATTTTAAAAGGAGCAGTTCCTCTTTCAGAATCTGAGAAAATTGTAAAGCCTAATATTAATATTAGTCAGATTGAACGGCATGAAGATGATAAAGTAAAATTAAAATTTTCTAGACATAGTATAAGTAGTAGGTATTCTAATATTTCATATTCTACTTCAACAGTAGACATAGTAATAGCATCTCAGTTACTTTTTGTAATATATGTTTCATATCCTGAACCAAACCCTAAACCTATAATGCAAACTTTTATAAAATCCGGGTATTCTAATTCAAATATACCTGAATTCAATCATAAAATAAAATGTATAGACTATAGTAGAGCAGTACCACATTCTTTGTATAATGACCCTAGAGAATTAAATTCTTTAGATCTTAACTCTAGATTAAATAATCAAAGCTTAAATAGAGAACTGTCTCCTTCTCTCCTTATGTCTCGTACAACCTCAACTATAGCTGAAAAATATAACAAACATAGATAAAAATTAAATATAATTACTAAAAAATTTATTTTTTGATGAAAATAAATTTATGAGGAAATATCAACAACTAAAAACTTAGATAAATTAAAAAAACATTTATAAAGAAAATAATTTTGAAAAATTACAAACAAATTACATTAATTTTGTAAAACAAAACAAAATAAAAATTAAATTCTTTAAATGGTTGAAAAAAGTTCATACAGTAAAAGATAATCTGAAGACTATAAATCCTATAACTACTAAAAATAAAGAAACGGAATGGAAAGTACATGATAAAACTATTCAAAGTGAACATCCACCTAAAGCTACTAGTATATTTATGTATAGTGATCGAGAAATAAAAGCTACACCATTTAAAATTGTTGTTGATGATGATCCAAATAGAAAAATCTTAGAACAAAATAATTTTTGTAATGCATATTTATATAGTATAGAAAAATAATTAAATAGAGTAGAAAATTTCATTAAAAGTAAAGAAATAATAAAACCCAGTGAAGAGAGATTAGAGAAAAAAAATTAAAAAAAAATCATGCTTTTAAACATTTGTTTATAAATTAGGACAATAAGATGTTAAAAAATATAGAGATTCTGATTTTATAAAAACAATTAAACATCAACTTAGTAAAATTGAGTTTACTTCTGAGTCAAAAGAAATAGGCCAAGATATACCACGATCTAAAATAATTAGTAAAGTCACATAAGATCAAGATTCAAAATCAGGAGAAAATTTCAGTCCTGAAACTGAAGATCTTGAATCATATGACTCATAATCAATTTATAGTACCTATAATCTTTGTACCGAATTTAGGTATTGTAGAAAGATCTAATGTATTATCACAGTATAAATATAATACTTCATCAATATATGGATGGAATATAAATAACCTATCTGAATATAACATTCTTAGTCTTCTATAACAGATGACTATGGCTATTAACGCTTATAAAACACAAACTGATACGTTTGACAGAACTATAGTTAAATTAATTATAGCTTATTTTACAGGTCAATTAAAATATTGGTGAGATAATCATCTCACTGATGAACAATATTTAAAAATTTTAAATACAATAAAAACTTATAAAGATAAAACACCTATTTTAAATGAACATAGTGATACTATTCAGGATGCAATGGCAACACTTACTCTGACTATATCACTTTATTTTATAGGAGATCCAACTTATCTAAAAGATAAAAATATTAAATTACTAAGTAACTTTAGGTGTAAAAAATTTAATGATTTTCAGTTTTATAAAATAACATTTCTAACTAGAATAATGTTAAGATAAGATTCCAACAAAATTTTTTGGAAGAAAAAATTTCTTGCAGGATTTTCTTTCTTCCTAGAAGAAAGAGTTAGAAATCATATAAAACAGAAATATAGAAATTCAATTTCTTATGACCTTTTGACTTATGATCAATTGATCAATATAGTCCAAAAGAAAGGGTTAACAACAATATTAAATAAAAACAAATAAATAAAAAATAAATCTATAATAAATGATCTACAAAAGGAAAGTAAAAAAATTAAAATAGAACTAAAAGAATTAAAGGCAATTTAATAAAAATACTTATAAATAATAATAGGGATTCTACTTCTTCTAAAAATTTTTCTTCTTCTGAAGAATAGAATATTAATGATAATGAAATTAGTATGATAAATAATATAATATACCAGAAAATTTTATATTTATGTTACATGAAATAACATTTAGAAAATACTTGATATCAATAAAATTAAAGTTCTCTGAAAATTATATTATAGACACTATAACTTTATTTGATACTGAAACATATTTAAATTATATAAAATATAGTTTAGTACCTAAAAGATTTTGAGAAAATACTAGAGAAAAATTATCTACAGCTAATAAATCTACAATACAAATTCTTGGTAAACCAGAAACCTCAATTATAAGTAGAAATCTATAATTAAAAAATACAATTATAATAACTAAAGAAATTCAATATATGGTGATTCTAGAAACACCATTTATGAATTTAATTATTCATTATTCGGTAAAGAACGATAAAATAACTTTTAAAATAAAAAATCAGAATATTATATTTTCTTTTATAGAAAAACCTAAAAAAAGAATTAAAATATACTTAAAGTACATTAGATTTATGAATTAGAAATAAATTTATTAATAAAGACAAAGTCTGAACAACTTTATAATTTAAAAAAAATTATCAATTATAAAAAATTAATGAATAATTAAAACTGAGTTGGTAAAAAATAAAATGGAACAATCCCAAATAGAAAATAAACTATGTGCTAATCAACCCAATACATTTTAGAACATAAAATAACATATAGTTGATTTACTCTACGAAGTGGGCTTTGAAGAAAAGTCCAACACAACTAAAACTCGACACATTTAAATGAGCCTAGATATGATAGAATTTTGTAAAAATAAAATAATTAATTTAGAAAATAAAAAACTAATTTGTAAATCTCACAGTCCATGGTCATGTATTGCCTTTCATATCAATAAGGTCTTTGAGATAGAAAGATGAGCCCAAAAATTAGTACTAAATTATAAACTTTTAAATAAAGCATTAAAATAGATTATATATCATATTCCAAATAAAAAAATTTATTAAATATATTATATGAAGTAAATATATTTAATAAATTTAATATAAAATATGGATTTTAAAAATTTTAGATTAATCCAAATACAGATATAAAACAACATTCGTTGTTTTGTTTGGCTAATACGAATGAAACATGATGCCTTTTGGATTAAAAAATACACCCTCTAAATTTTAAAGAGTAATAAATGATATCTTTAATACTTACATAAAATTTTGTATAGTTTACATTGATAATGTATTAATATTCAGTAAAATCTTAGATAAACATTTTAAACATTTAAAAATAATTTTTTATGATAGTAAGAAAAAATGATTTAGTACTTAGTAAAACTAAAATGTCTTTATTTCAAACCAAAGTTAGATTTATAGGACATTATATAGAACAATGTATTATAGAACCCATAGAAAGACACTTAACTTTTGGAAATAAATTTTTCGATCAAATACTAAATAAATCTCAATTATGGAGATGTTTAGGATGTTTAAATTATGTTATAGAATTTTATCATAATCTAATAGATTGATAAAACTCTTACATGATAGGTTCAGAAAAAATCATAGCCTATGGACTGAAGTTCATACCAATATAGTCCAACAGATTAAAGCCCTTGTAAAAACTAATTTATTATCTTTATATCCTTGATCCATCAGCTCCTAAGATTGTTGAGATTAATGCCTCAAATATAGGATACGATGGGGTATTAAAGCAAATTAAAGAGAGTAGAAAAATAACAGTCCAGTTTACCTCATATTGGAATTTAGCTTAATTAAATTATTCTACTATTAAAAAAAATTAAGTGCTGTGATTTGTATTTCTAAATTTCAATCTGATTTATTAAATAAAAAGCTTTTACTTCGTAATGATTGTAAATCTGCAAAATAAATTTTACAAAAAGAAGTTAAAAATCTTGCCTCAAAACAAACTCTTGCAAGATGATAAGCCATTAAGTATTTTTTATTTTTGATACAGAGTATATTAAAAAAGAAAATAATAATATACATGACTTCTAAATTATGGAGAATAAAAAAAGAAAGCCAATAAAGCTAAAGAAATTGTAAAATCAGATTCAAGCCCATCCCTTAAATCCTTGTCTGATCATTCAGACAATTTAAAATCAGGATCTAAAATCCAAAATGAAGCAACAAAGCAATGGGTTAATCAATTATTCTATTTTCCATAAGTGCTTCAAGCCCTTCAAAAATTGGGTCTCCTGCCTCTTTTAGACTTGGCTCCTGTAGCCACAACTGAAACTCTAATTCTTTTTGGAAAATATGAGATAGGGGAGTCTTCTTCCCCAAATATCCTATCTTCAAATATTTTAAAACCTGAGTTGGCAGTTTCACAACCCCTGACTCAAATTATTTCTGCAAATTATAATTTTCAATTAAAATCAAAATGGTTTGTAAAATATTTCAAGGATACAAAATTAATAATAGAAGATGGATTCATTCATCAGAATCCATGAAAAATTATTAAATCTGTCTATCCTAAAAATTAATTTTTTAAACATAATGATTTGTCAAAATCTCAAGAATACTATTTAGTTATCATTGAAGACACAAATTTCATAAAGCTAAAACACAACTATGATCTAAAAGATAAAGCCATTATATCTCATTCCTCTATTCAAATAAAGAACATTCTCCATCTTTCTGATTGAGAAAAATCTCTTCATACTCCCAAAACCTTTAAAAACCAATTTCCTTTCATATAAAACCAAATGTTTTTCATATACATATTGGGACTATGTTCATGCTTAGATAAAAGCCCTTTTTTTTTCAAAATCCTACAAATACTCATTCTTGATTACTGTATTTTGATACAAATATCAAGTCTAATAAAATTTCTATATAGTTTATTAATTGGTGGTATTATTGTAGTAATAATGACCGAACATTATCACTAGAAGCACTAGCAGCATACCAATATTTTAGAACCAAAGCCTATTCTTCTTTGCATGAAAAATAATTTTCATCTCTCCTGCTCTATTGTATGAAATTCTTTGTACTCTGGGTATATCAATGGTATTTTAAACCGGCCTATCAGTCATATACCAATGTATGTGTAGTATCAAGAATAAATAAAGTTAAGTGGTGGAATACTTTTAGAAATAAATTCACTGAATTGATTGTAAAAAAACAGTGCCTCGAAAGGGAATATGGTCTGTCTAATCCACAACATGCTATTACCTTTGAAGCCCAAAAAATTCATTGTCAAGCCCTTATTGCAGCTTTAAAGTCTGTTGAAGAATATAAAACCATTATAGAATAGATGGTTGAGTCAATTCCCTCAACCTCTGAACCCATAACCATAAAACTATCTTCTTCTAGTTTCTTCACTAAAATTCAGTTGAAGAAATCTAAAGCCCAGTCCAAAAGAAGAGAGTCTCCTTCATCTTCTTCTGACTCTTCATCTGTCTCATCAATGATGTCATCATTATCTAACTCATCTTCTTACTCTGACTCAGATTCAAACTATGCAACCGGTAATGAAGATGACTGTCATGGAGTTTTATCTCCTGTAAAGAAAAATAAAAAAAAAAGAGAAAAGAAAAAAAAGAAAAAAGAAAATTAAAGAGAAAAGAAATAAAAAGAAAAAAAGAAAAGGAGAAAATAAAAATTTATCTGATTAAAGGCATAATGAACTTAATTTTTTGCATGGCTATAATAAAAATAGTACTGATAGAATATTGTTCATCAACAGTATAAAGTAATAATATTCATCAACAGTATAAAGTAATAATATTCATCAACAGTATAAAGTAAATAGTATTCCGATAAGATATTATTCATCTATAGTGCTGGACATATGAAAATACTGTATATTTGACAAGATACTATTTATCTATAGTACTAGACATATTTAAAGGATCTCTTCTAAAGCTGGAGGGACATTAGTTTCTCACTTTAAAATACTATCAACTCTAAAGAAACACTTTCAAACTTAGTTTAGGATTTCTTTTCCCCTCTCAAACCAAATCATTTATGTTTCATATTGCTATAAAAATTTTTTGTAAGTTCTAACCATATTTTTATTTTTATTCATTTCTATATTTTATTTTAAATTTTGTATAAGTATGTTCTGTACCTACAGCCTAGTATAATATGATATATCAAAAATTTGTTTGTAATTTTAATTTGTATTTTGTATAATATTTAAACTATTGGTATATTGGATGAAAACTCAAATATAAATTTAAGAGCTAAATTTAAATGAACAGTATTTTATCCACACTTATGTATTTTTATATGATTTTATATTAATAAAATAAAGTAGTTTATATGTTTTTAATATACTCTTTTATATTTTCTATATAAATATAAAAATGAGTATTGTCTGCCATTTAAAAGAGAGACTTACTAAGTTGCTTATTTTTTCATATGATAAGTTATACATGAAGTATGTATATTATATAATATATTACAACAATTTAAAAAAAGAAAAAAAAATAAAAAAAAGGAACAAATAAAGCTCCTACACCGCATACTTTATTTATTTATTAATTTTTCCTAAGCGTATTGAATCATAGATTGAATCCTCCTTAGATCTCGAGACAAGACAATACTGAGATTTTGTATAAGGAGCGGTTTCAATGGACCGATAGTGCTCACCACCACCTGGCCATTTTATTGTTTTTTAATCTTGTTCTAGATCATAGTCAAAATCAACAGTATACAATCAACTCAGACCACTCAGATCAGATTCAGACTGAGCTAAATCTGATTGAATGAGATCCGGGTCAATCCAACCCGGACTGCCCTCTCTATTTGTTGGGTTGTTTAAAGTTAGGCCGACGCCCTGAAAATGACGAGCTGCTGATCGCAACGTTGATTAACAAACCAGGTACGCACAAATCCAATCCAAATCCTCACAAGATACCCCCATTTACATCCCTTTCCTCTATCGAAACCTTAACCCTAACTTTCTCCATTTCCAGCTTCCTTGCTTTTCCCGTTTAACTGCATTTCAAAGAAAAAGAAAAAAAAAACTTTATTCGGACTCAATTGTGTTACAGCTTCGATGTGATAGGCGACGCTATTTCTCCATTTCCAGCTTCCTTGCTTTTCCCGTTTACCTGTATTTCAAAGAAAAAGAAAAAAGAACTTTATTGGGACTCAATTGTGTTGCAGCTTCGATTTGATAGGCGACGCTATTATGTGTTGATTGAAAGACGGGGGCTTTTACTTTCAACAATGGCGGAATATGCAGCTTCAACATGTATCAAGTTGCATATGTGGACTAGTCGTGTCAAAGAAAAGACCTATTTAATTCAAAATTCGCATTTTAAGACGCCACATAGGTCTGTGAATTCGTATATGATTGGTTTAAGTGTAGGATTCAATTTGTCAATGTTTATTAGCTTGATTTTATTGGTGGTAAATTTTGTAATTTAGTTCAAAATTTCATCTTTATTTCCATTTTTGAGCTCAATTCTTTGTTTTCTTATAATCCCAATGATCACATACCACACCGCTGTTCACTCATTTACACAAAAGCGAACAATATGCTGTTTATCATTGGCCATTTGAAATGTAGGTATTAGCACTGATAATGTTTTTGACTGCAGAAGGTATTCTCGTGGAAATTGTAAAGTTGTTCCCCTTCCTCTTCGGAAAATGTATGACAATGGACTCTCAAATTTCAAAGCTAGTCCTTATATCAAGGATACTTCCTTCAGGTGTACTTCTTTGGGATCGTTGTTGGACCCTGACGTTATTACGGCAACTGATTTGGTTTCTGTTAGTGATCAGTTGCTTCTGATGACCAGCATAGCTCTAACATATATGGCTGGAGTAATTCCTCTTAAGAGGTCCAGTTTCACTTCGTGGAGAAACATTTCGGATGACAACGTGATTGGTGAAAGTGCAACAACGTCTTCTGGTAGGTAAGGGTAAGCAGATAGAAAATTTCAGTTCCAAATTTTTTTTTCTTTGCATAGTTGACTACTTGTTTTACTTTTTTTGAAGATAGATTGCAATCTCGTTTGTGTATGCTTTATTTCATGTATGTATTTGATTAAGTTTTTTCTTTGCAGGACTAAGAAGAATGATGACCATGTTAATATAAACTGTGCTTGGGATGCAGTAAAGGAGAAACTTTTGCGTTCTCTGGGTGCTGTGGAGAACAAGAGCAATCTGGGAAACAAAATCCTTGAAATTGAGCAACCGTATGCAAAGCGACCCTTATGTTTGTATGCTGTATCTAAGGGTCCCAAGTTGCGATTACTCTGGACATCTTTTAAACATCTCGAGGAGCAGGTAGGCACTGTCGCTATTTTCTTTCTTTCTTTCATTCTTTATAATAAATCACCATGGCGTCCTAACAATAGTTTGATATTCCAATGGAACATGGAATTAGGGTTCCTAAATCAACTAGCTTTGAGCTACATTGCTAGACAAGGCCTCGGGGGCCTAAAAGACACTGTTGAAAACAAAATTTGTCAATACAAACTTTTTGGCTATTTTATTGCTGTTAGGGGTGAGCACAACTTGGTTCCAACTGAAAAAATTGACTGTCTTTTCAATTTTTCAATTTGGTTTTTAAAAATTGGTCTAGTTTGGTTTTGATTTCATGAATTTAATAATTGGATTGAATTGAATTATACACACACACATATATATTATTGATAATTTCAGTTATTTTTCTTTGGTTTTGATTTCTCATTATTTCACTTTGGTTTGGTTCAGCTTCTTTTAAATTGGGTTTATTTTGCTTTGGTTTTGTCTTCTAAAAATTTTGATTATTTTAGATTTGCTCAATTTTGTATTGAACCCACTGAACTAATTGATGCTCACCCCTAGTCATTATGTTTGCAAGATAGATGATTTTGTTATTAATATTTGAGACAAAAATCATAGAGATTGTATTAAAATAATGATTTCTCTAAATAGACTATATTTTTCAAGGGTATATCCCTGTGTTTATATTTGTGTGCCATTTCATGTGATAAAGATTGTTCAGACAACTTCCATTTTCTTCATGATGTCAAATTTTTTTCATTTATCAGAACTTGAGTTTGTTCCTATCTTTTAGGAAGCATCTGGAATAAAAAGACTCACCTAAAGAATGCTTTTTTACTGCCATTCATTAGCGATCTCAATATTTGTGATCAGGAGAATTCTCTCGTGCAATGCTAAAAGACTTGAGATTACAACCAATAGATTGTAGGTTTCAGGCCTGAGAGCAGCTACCTCATTAAAAAATTTGAGAGGTTTGACTGTCGCTAGAATTTTGGTGGTTGGAATTAAGACTTATTTGAGTTGATATGACCAGCTTTATTATTCCATTCCTGAAAACAAAATTTGGGCTCGGCATAATTATAATTAGGTAATTTTCTTTCTATTGAATTCTTTTCACCCAATTGATTTTCTTCAATCGAAGGTTCACAATTTGAGCACAACTTTTAAGATACTGTAGGAAAAAATATAGTACAAGGATGTTGGGCCTAATAATATTACATGACATTGGCTCTATTTGCAATGTTTTCTCAAGTATGGGGCATATAAGATATTGGACCTTGACAGTTTGAGAAACATAAAGTTTGCATTTATGGTATTTTTTGTTTGCAGGTGAATAACGTTCTAGGTGATTGTGAGGCTTTTGATTTGGATGATTGGTTGAACGTTGTCCTGGAAATTATTCAAAAATCTTTTGATTGCACATGCATGGCTTGGCTAGTGGAAGAACTTCACCTTGAAAATAAGAAACTGGATGAGGTATAGAGTAGAAAAGCTTAATATATAGTTATTGAGTTTTGTGGCACATTGCCTCTTTATATTAAGTCTTCATTTTATTCTCTTCTCTCTTTCTTCAGGCACTTCTCTCAATGATATTTCAGAAGTTAAGGGGAGATCAAACTGTTATACAGACAATAAGAAAGTCGGGCAAGAAAGAACTTTATGCAGGATTGTTATTCTTCCTTAAATTTGGTTCTCTCAGGTAAATTCTGTAATTATTGTCCTTTCTTTTAAACAAAGTTAGCATCTCTTATTGGTTGTATTATACCTGTTATCATTTGAGTTTCCATCAACTCAACTCAACTCAACTCAACAAAGTCTTAATCCCAAGTCAATTGGGGTCGGCTATATGAATTCTTCTTTTCCACTCAATATGATTAGGGTTATCTCTTCTGATAGATATAATATCATAAGATCATTTTAGACCACTTTTGACCAAGTCAGTTTAGGCCTACCTCTGCCTCTCTTAGCTATATCTACTCTAACTTGTTCGGTTTTTCTAGCTGACGCATCGTTAGGTCTTCGATTTACATGGCCAGACCATCTCAATCTATGTTCTCTTATCTTATCCTCAATAGGTGCTACTCCTACTTTTTATCTAATGCACTTATTGCAGATTCTATCCATCCTAGTATGACCACATATCTATCTTATCATTCTCATTTCCGCAACATGTATTTTACTCATGTGTTGTCCTTTTACTACCTAACACTCACTACCATACGTCATTGCAAGCCGTATTGCAATGCGGTAAAACTTTTTTTTTAATTTAATTGGCATTTCGATCACATAGAACTCCTATAGCACCCCTCCACTTCATCCAACCAGCTTTAATCCTATGATTTCCATCTTCTTTACAACCCCCATCTTCTTGAAGAATAAAGCCAAGGTATTTAAAATAAGTACTATGAGGTACTGCCATTCCATCTAAAATAATTTTGCCTCTTTCTCTATTCTCGCTATTAAATTTACAATGCATATACTCAGTCTTAGTACTGCTTAGCTTAAAACCCTTAGATTCCAAAGTGCTTCTCCATAACTCCAACTTTTGACTTACCCCTACATGAGTCTCATCTATTAATACAATATCATCCGTAAATATTATACACTAAGGGATGTCATCTTGTATATGTCTTGTTAGCTCATCCATGACTAAGGCGAAAAGATAAGGATTCAAAACTGAACCTTGGTGTAATCCAATAGAAACGGAAAAATCCTTAGTATCCCCTCCCACAGTGCGGACACTGGTGATGGCTCCCTCATATATATCCTTTAAGACTTTGATATATAGTATAGATATTCCCCTACGCTCTAGGACCCACCATAAAATTTTTCTAGGAACTCTATCATACGCCTTTTTCAAATCAATAAAAACCATATGTAAGTCTTTCTTCATCTCTCTATACTTTTCCATCAAATCTCTTATAAAAAAAATAACTTCCATAGTTAATCTACCAGGCATAAAGCCAAACTGATTTTAGGAGATAAAAGTATCTAACTGCAAATGGTGTTCCACAACTCTCTCACACAATTTCATAGTGTGGCTCATAAGCTTTATACCTCTATAATTTGAGCAATTCTGAATATCTCCTTTATTCTTAAAAATAGATATCAAATCACTTTGTCTCCATGCATTAGGCATTTTCTTTGTACTAAAGATCTTATTGAACAAAGATGTCAACCATGCAACTCATACATCTCCCAAACATTTTCAAGCCTCAATAGGTATCCCATCTGGTTCACAGGCTTTACCAACTTTCATCTTTTTCAAAGCTTTCTTAACTTCCGAAAACCTAATCCGTCTAGTGTATTTCACATTTTTCTCCGGCCTAACGTCTAAATCCTCAATGTTATCACTATGGTTACCATTAAGAAATTCCTCAAAATAGCTTCTCCATCGTTCTTAATATCCTCTTCTTGAACTAGAACCTTATTCTCTTTATCTTTAATGCACTTAACTTGGTTTAAATCATGACATTTCTTTTTCCTTATCTTAGCCAATTTATAGATAGCTTTTTCCCCTTCCTTTGTTTCAAGTTTCTCATATAAACTCTTTAAAAATTGTGCTATTGCTTGACTAACTGCCTTTTTAGTATTTTTTTCTCTTGTTTGTACTGTTCAAAAGCATCATTGTTATTACACTTGAGCAAGCTCTTATATCATTCCCTTTTACTTCTTACCGCTTTTTACACTTTCTCATTTCACCACCAAGACTCCTTCGAGGAATGTCCACACCCTTTAGATTTTTCAAGAATCTTTTTAGCTACTCCTTTAATTATTGTAGACATGTCTATCCACATATCATTTGATGACATACTCACATCTTCCTCCCACCCTCCAGCTTTGACCAATTCATCCTTGAACAACAATTATTTTTCACATTTTAAAGTCCATCTAATCTTAAGAATATTATTCCTCCTTGGTCTACTAGTCAATCTCTTAAACTTGATATCCAAAACTACTAATCGATGCTGAGTGGTCAAAGCTTCACCTGGAATAACCTTACAATCCTTGCATCAAGTTCGATTGGCTTTTCTTGTGAGTATGAAGTCAATCTGACTTCTATTTTGTCCACTTTTAAAGGTCACTAGATGTGATTCCCTTTTTATAAAATATGTGTTTGTCAGAATTAAACTATAAGCTAAAACAAAATCAAGTATACTCTTACCTTCTTCATTTTTAATTCCAAAATCATACCCTCAATGTACCTCCTCAAAACCTACTCTATCTTTTCCTACATGTCCATTTAAGTCTCTTCCTATAAAAATGTTTTCATCATTTGGAATCCCTTGCATAAATTCATTCATATCATCCCAAAATATTTGCTTGCTCTCCCTATTCAATCCAACTTGAGGGGCATATGCACTAACTATGTTAATAGTTTCATTCTGGAGCACAAGTTTAATTGAAATAATTCTATCGCTTACTTTTTTCACCGATCTAAAATTATACCTATTCCATTTTTACTTCTATCTGTACCTGTATACCACATTTTATACCCAATATTCTCAACTTCTTTACTTTTTCCTCCAACCCATTTAGTCTCTTGAATATAAGCAATACTAATTTTCCTTCTCTCCATAGTATCAACAAGTTCTCTCAGTTTACCTATAAGAGATCCAATATTTGAAGTTCCTATTCTGATCTTACTTCCTACTTGTTCTTTCTTATGGTTCTTCTTATAGAATCTTTTACCATTATCTGAATATGTATCTCTCGTATTACTCGAATTTTGGACTAACTTCTTTACCTACACCCGTCTATGATGTGAGAACCTTTGTTTATTATGCACCACATCAGGGCACCGACATGGCACGTCGCATTCGGGGAACGCCCTACACCCTTGCTTATTCTTCATTACACCCGGGCTCCGATGTAGCGTGTCACAAGTAGGGAACGTCCCAACGATATTATTATTAGAATTCATATCATGAGATGTGATAAAAGTTTTATGCTGGCTGTCACCTACCGCAACCCTCTTCCTCTACCCGAGCTTGGGACCGGCTATACACAAGAAACTTATGTATAGGTGGAGTTATCATTTGAGTTTCCATACTGGGGTAAATTACACCATCATTTTTCACCCTTGATTAATACATGTTATAGTCCCTTAATTAAGTTTTGTTACAAAGATATCACTAACATTATGCTCAGTTTCATGGAAGTTCTTCAGCCAACATTCCATTAGATTCACTAATAGAATGCTGATGTAGACAACACATTAAGGCCATATTTAAACTTTAATAATGCCGTGTTAGATTACTTCTCTCCCTAACATGTGTCTCTCTTTTTCTCTCCAATCTGCTATCTCTTCTCCACTCTTTTACTCCGCCTCCAACTACCGCTGCTCTTCGTATATTAATGTACTTGAGGGACAGAGATAAAGAGATTGTTGCAAAGAAAGTTTGAGCCGCTCAGATTTTTTTCTTTTTTTCTTTTTTTTCTGGGGATCTCAAATTGTCTCTTTCAAAAATGGCAATTGATGGCTGCTGGAATTCCAAGCATCAATGGAGGCCGATCATTTGATTAGGTTAAATTGGTGGACCAGCTCTATGACCCCCATTTTATGGAATCTCAGTACTTGAAGTGGTAACTTTAAGCTCAAAATACAATTTCTTTTGTTAGATATATGGTTGCTTTAAATGATAATTTAGATCTAGATTGTGGGTTTTAAGAGTACAACATAGAGATGTAAAGGAGAAGACAAAGATTGATCAATGGAGGTAAATAAATCCATCAAAGAATAGAGATGTTGAGATCTGAGAGTGAAAGAAGCAAACATTATGGCTTCAATTTCAATGGGTTTTGGTTCTGTTGCAGAAACTCTAAAACAGTTTGGTTTTGCTTGCGTGTGTGCCCTGGTGAAGGCTTCAAGCAAAAAGGGTTGTCAGTGCAATGCAGGTATCACATATGAGAAGCTTGCGTGTCCTCTGTTGGAGGTTTCATCAAGGCATGTCTCTGAAAAAGCTAAGAACAGTGGTGTTTTTTGGGTAATGTGAGCTGAAAATTTACAACTAAACCATCAAGCAAGCCATAGTGGTTACTTGCTCTTATTCCATTTCTTCAGATGCAGATAAAGAAGAGAGAGATGTTGGGGGTGCCTCTAGTGCACCCTAGCTTAGGGATAGGGACAGTTATGTATACCATTAGCGCACTCAAAAAGTTGTTGCAAAGGCTGCAGTGTGGTGTCTTGCTCAAGTGATGACATCACGGAGTGCCTATGATCTAGGGTGCTGATTCAGCACTCCATCACCCCCTGCTTCATTGAGTTTCAGTAGCAGTCTTAATGATGTTGGAAGTAATAGTATGAAATCTTCTATTTTTTCCCTACTTCTTCTGGTTTTATGTGATTTTTTTATTTTTTTAGGATTTGAGCTTTGTGTTTCTTGATTCATGGCTTTTGAATTGTTATTTAATGAGATTGGTGTTTATTTCTTTTATGGTCTGTATGGAAATGAAATTGTGCATCTGAGGGGGGGAGAGAGACAAAGAGAGAATATAGATGTTAGCAGATGAGAAAGAGAAAAGTGTAGAGACTGGGGAATGTTACGTGCATTTGAGGAAGAAAAATTAGTTTGATATGCCACCTCTGTTTAAAAATGCTTATGTGGCGAATATCCTAAAGGAAACAAGCTTTCTGGCTATCATTTTCTTCTCGGGTAGAGATCTAATTCAACCCAAATGAAAGCCACATGACACTTTTGATGGCATTAAAAAAAGGAACACACATCGGTACAACAATTGATCACAACTGAAAGTAATTAAGCTTGATATAGATCGGTCCGCATCAGCATTTTGTAAGTGAATATACATAATATTGGCTGGAGGACTTTCATGAAACTGTTAGTGTAATGTTTGTGATATCTTTGTAACAAAACTCAGTTGAGGAACCATCATATGCATCGTCAATGGATGAGGGGTGGTGGGTGTAATTTACTCTCCAGATTGCAATTAATTGGAGCAGTGATAACATGCTGCCAACCTTTAGCAGTGCAAGGAGACATGTTTGCTTTATCTTATTACTATCTTATTTATGTGTTATAATAGTATTCTTGCTTTCTTCACTTTGATTTCTTTAGAGTTATAATAAATTCTACAGATCTAAGTATATAATGAAAACAGACTTATTGTGGTGTTAGAGGGACATAATCATACATTTACTGTAGCTTATTTCAAATTCATGCAGAAACGAGTGGCTTAGTAAGTTGATAAATGCCTTAGCGCACAAAATTTTTTATGGGTTTGGATTTCTTCTACTGTTAGTCTACAGCTTAAAAGATGGACACTAATGTTGTGGAAATCTAGATTCTCTGCGACATTTTAATACATATTTTAGTGGAATTATGTGGCTATTTGTAAAGATGTCATCATTGTCAAATTTAAAATGCCAAAGTAGTGTGAACTGTGGCAAGCCAGCTTTCATCAATAAGGGATTCAAACCTGAACCAGATTGTTTCCTGCCTGACAATTTGGTATTGTCTGGGTCTGGAAACCATGTCAACTGTCAAGCCCAGAGTTCAGCAGGTCAAAGTAAAAGTATAGGGGCTTGAAAGACATTTTTGATGTCCTATAGAGTAGTATTGTTCCTAATTTTACTTTATATTGGGTTTTGTAATCAATCAATCCAATATTTATGTCCTGTGAACATTGATTTACTGTACTATCATCTTCTATTTAGCAGGAAGAGTTGCAGTTATGACCAGAGCTTGTTTCATTTGCATGGAGATTCCATATTGGAAGATTTGGTAATAACTTTGGCAGATGGCATTGCCAGTATCTATTTGGAGGTTTTTTCTGTTGATGGTAATTTGTCAAATGAAATTAACAACATAGGAATTACCATGTGTAATTTGTCAACCCGAGGAATTCAAAGATTGCGCAATGAGGTATAGTAGTTTTTCTCGATGGGCCTATAAATATGTTCAGTTGTCTGTCATGCATAGTTGCCTAGTTGGTTCATCAACCAGAATGGTTTTTGGAATTCCTCTTGTCCTTTCATTTACTTCTTGATTCTTGCTGCTGTGCTTAGGTCTTTGTTACTCATGGCAGAGCTGTCATATAGAACTTCTATTTTTCATTTGCTTATTCTAGCTGTGTTGAGCTTTTCTTAAATGCATTTATTTTATAACCTGCTATATCTGTATGCATGTATGCATATGGAAACTGGCAGTGCTAAAGTTGGATGAAATTTGTTGTTGCTTAGAAATGTTTCTCTGTTTCTCCATTACATTTCTATTGAATCACATTGTAGTTACAAGACAAAATTCGCTCTTATATTACTCTGGTATATAATGTATTTGGCTGCATGAAATGGTCACAAAATTCCATTGAACTTTTGATGAATCAGAAAAAATTATATTCGTTACTTAATGATGCTTTATTTTTTAGTAGAATTATGTAACATAAAATCAGGCGACTGAAAGATGCACCTCAACCTGGGACTTCTCCTTTGAATCCTTAACTGGAAAGATTTTGCAATATTTATACTTTTTCCTTTATTCCTTGCCGTTTTCTTTATCCCTCCCTATATTGGTTTCTAGAAGTTAGAAGTTGAAGGTTGCCATTTAGCTCATATGTGATATTTCAGGATGTGGACTTTTTGAATGCATAGTTGTGACTTCCAAAATGTGCTTGTTAACAGGTTGCTTTAAATCAATGGTTGTATCAAAATGTGGAGGCAGTTGTAGCAATGTATGAGGATAGATTTGATCTATACACCCTACGCACAAAAGTCATTGAAGAACCAATTGAGAATCAGACTGAAAATCCTAGCTGGTGGAAGACATTTATGTGGAGAAAATCTGAAGCAATGCCATCTTCATTATGTTATATTGTCATAAACCAATTATCTATGCCTGTTAAACGCACCAAGGAATTAAGGGCCTTGACAGGGTGGTATGTCTTTATTTTTCAGTCCTGCTTTTTTTCCCCCCTTACATATCACTGGAACATATCACATATGTAATGTGTAATTGTGGATTCTCATTTGAAATAATGATGAATGCAGTTGATATGCAGAAACTTCTTGTTTGATGTAGTTCACTTTCTACACATCTAAGCTGTATTTCCTGAAGGTTTGAGCTACAACATGTTAATGTCTGCTGTAGATTGTTCATTGTGTTGTTTCCCATGGGATCAAAATCAAATGGTGGCTGGAGTGGAATTGTCATTTTGGTTATATTACTAGAATATATATCATGAGATTGTGGACAATAAAATGTTCAATAATATGGCAACTGGATGGATGAAATGAGCAAAAAACTTTTCTTAGACTAGAAATGGTGCATGGTTAGTTTCTTGAGATAATCCATAATTGTTAAGCTGATCCTGTCAGCAGCTGATGGTATTACCTTCTAGAAACCAGTGGTTTCAAACAGATAGTTACAAGATGGGGTAAAAATAAGCTGATCCTGGCATCATTAGGGTAATACTTTTGTATTTGGATTAATTCTCTTGTCGAACAAAGGTTTAGTTAATTGCGAAATAGAACATGAGGAGTATACCTTTAAAATGCAGGGTAAGCCTTAGACATCAGTTCGACATATGTCATAAAATTGCTAAAAGTAAAGCTGTGCCTCGTATGATGCCTTTGTGAAAAGAGACAACCGACTTCTTAGTCTCTTTATTCTTTACAGTGATGCTCAAATGTACCAGCCCCCACCTTGTCGCACGTTCTTTCTCTCTCCTCTTCTTCCTTTCTTTCTTATGTGTAGTTCTGCTAATCCCTCTCTGAAGTATAGTTTGTGTTTTTATTTAGTTATGTGCTAGAATGTTTTCCTGCCGTCCAATTGCATATTTCTGCATTCTTTAACTGCTATATGATTTTCCATATTATAAGAGATACTGTTTGTCGCCCCCTCTAAATTATCTTTGATTGTTTTGCAGGAGATACTATTTCAGTCTATACCTTGAGTTATCTGATATTACCATGCCACTTATTAAAGCTGTCATCAACAAAGTTAGCAATGCCATCTCATTCTTTCTAGTTTCCTTGATTGGGAGGTCATTAGGACTTATCTACACTGGGATTAGGCAGTCCCTGCGATGGAAGTGAGATACCAAGGGTACTTCTATTCCTTTTCATTTTGGTTTTCCCTTGTTTCCCTTATAATTTTGCTTCTCCATGTCTTTCTGGCTTGATATAAGCTGTAGTTACTTTAAGCAATATGATTTTTTTAGACAGTCAGGTTGAAACCTTCAATTTTTGCCCAAGTTGATTGAGGCTTCTTCTAAATTATTTATAATAAATCTCAGTAGCTTCATCAGTTTGCTGTAAAATCAAAATCATATTCAAGTGCAGGAGAACTATCTGAAACAGTCATGTATGCATTAAGTACAGAATGCTTGCAAAAGAAGTGAACATGTTCCAGTTAGAACCATTCGGCGCTAGAAAAATCTTTCTTCCTCTTACTCAGTTATTTGCTGAACTGAAATAGAATATTGCTAGAATGAGATTAGAGTAGGCTTTAGTGCTAAACTAATGACATCTTTGTCAAGGATAAAATTACTCAAGAGGGAGAGAGAGAGACAGAGAGAGGTGCTTGAATTATTTGTACTGCATTGCTGGAAATGCTTTGATGTGCATGAGTCCTTGGATTATGGTTTCTGGAGGGAACAAAAGCATGTTAGGTTGCTAGTGGAACTTAAGCAGTTAGGAAACTAAAGACAACTTTGTTAAGGATAAAATTACTTAAGAGAAGAGAGAGAGAGAGAGAGAGAGAGACAAAGAGAGGGGTTTGAATTATTTGTACTGTATTGCTGGAAATGCTTAGATATGCATGAGGCCTTGGTTCTGGTTTCTGGAAGGAACGAGGGCATGAGGTTGCTGCTGAAACTTGAGCAGTTAGGGCCTAGGGAGCACAATTATTGCCCTTTAAAGGTTGAGGTGTGAATGTAGTTGTTTAACCAATGATAGCTTGAATGTAAACATCCTTGTCCAGATGGTACAAAAAGTTCACTGAAGCATCCAAATGGTCAAATAAAGACCAACATGTATCATCCTGAAATTCCATTTTCTAGCCTTCACTTTGAAGTATTCTATGCATTCTTAGGAAGTTCTTTTGGACTTCAATCCATTTTCATTATGAGGCAATTATTTAATTACTAGTTATATGATAACCTGAATTTGAGAGAGAATGCATTCGCACTAAGATACCCCAATGCCACACCGGTTTCATGGACTTCAGAAGGTCACTTGAGAACCAACAACAGCAGTAAATGACGGTCAGCAGTGGTGTACGTGCATGGTGAAACTCTCGGTGATTGCAAACCGGCATTGACTCCAAGGATGGCACATGAGACACAACTTGCATTTGCTATATTTTGACTTCCTAACCTGTTCTTGGACCCTAGTTCAATCAAAATTCATATTGTTTAAAAAATTTCATGCATCTTATTGGCCGCCAGAAAACAGATGCTTCAAGAAGAGCTAGTTTGACTTTCATCATGTTTGTTGCAAGTTGAGCTTTGAGAAGTAAATTGTAATTGAGTTATTCTTTTTGTCCTTCGACATTGAAGTTCATATTTTTGTCCTTCGACATTGAAGTTCATCTTATTGTATCTGGCTGCGTAATTATTTTCTGATTGTTTTGCATTATAAACTCAATAAATTCGTATTGTTGTTTCAATTATCTGTAATTACAGGATAGTTTGATTAGTTATTATATGTTTGATATCTCTGAGTTTGGAGGATAGTTATCTCATTCTGGATTATAAGATTTTCTTTAAAGCAGAAATTTAGTAATGATATTGAGATTATTGTTTGATATGTCTGATAGGCTTGAGTGACAATATTATGATGTTATGCACAGGTTCTACTCGATAGGTAAACCCATAGCCATTAATTGATGATTATTATTGCTATTATATTGCAGTTTTATCGTTTGTGGATGGTCAAATTTTTTAGGAGTTATGAAATTTAAAATTTTCCATTTCCTAGTGGTGATCACATGTTCTTAGTTTCGGTTCATGACAAGCTATTAGTCCAATGTTTATACTACATTTTAATAATTATAGAGCCATAAGGTGATGATCAAGGTATTAAATGGTAGTCGAGTAATTGTTTCGACCTGTCTCATAGCACTAATTTGGTGGTATGTTTGTTTTGCATGTCTGGTCTTTTGTTTAATAGCCATGAAAGAAATGGTGGGAACGCCAAGAAAGTGACTGGCGCACACATGAAAATTAATTTTCAAAAGATTGTAAAAGCAAACGTATATTTCAGAAGATAATTCTTGTGCCCTACCATCTTTACATGATTATTTCTTTTAAAGAGAAACTTCCTATTATATATTAATCAATCCATGGTGTCCACATCTTTTAGTAAAGCATGGTTCCCACTGAGATATTGTCCCTAATTATATAAAGATTTGGGAGAACTTGGGGTGTGTTCAGCCAAGTCTTCTATTAACTCCGGTGATTATGTAGCTCAGATTTTGCCCTTTTTATATTCTTATATTTTAAAAGAAAACCAATAGTATTGTTGTAAGATGTGTTCAATTACTGTACTCTGTGTGCATGTATTCTTGTGTATTATTGTTTTAAAGAAAAAAGAAAAGCACAAGAACTTAGAATTTTGAACCCGAACCCATAACTTTGGCAGGTGATTGTTCCTAGCCTCACATGTAGACAATGGGAGAAAATTTGACAAAACAAAAGTGAAGAAAACTGAAAAGTCATGTTTGAAATGCTGAAAGTGATGAAGCATTACTATCCTAACCAAAGAAAACAAGAAAAAAGGCAAAAAAAAAAAAGGGTTTTTCAAAATACAATGTTTAAAATTACAGATTGCACAGTTCTTCACCATACAATGCAGCATATTCCACCTTTGTATATGCTATCATTACAGAATCATTATCAAATATTATTAATGTAGTTATTGTGTTTGAATGGTCCATACTGATCTTTGTCCACTTCCATTTATTTATTTAATTTTTTTTGGCTGATGAAAGAATCCTTACATGGAACTGGTCAGGTAAATACGACCACATTGATTTATGAATTTTCATGTCTTTGTGATTTCATTTAATTAAAAAAAATTGAAAAAAAGCTTTGGAGTAATAAAGGAGGAAATTTTTTGCCTTTTGTTTTCATATTCTTATTATATGTATGGATGTCAATTTCATTGCTTTTCCCTAATCAATATTTTCCATTTTAATTACTTATATATATATATATATGCATGCATAAATTTCCCCCATAAATTTTTACCAGCTTTTAAACTTTATAGTATGCATCTTTTTTACCAGTGCTTTTTATTCAACAATCTATAATTAAAAATATGCTACCCCTCCTTCCCGAGAAAGGATGTTACTTTGCTTTTTCTATAAATTTAAAAAAAATATAATTAATGCATTAAAAATTTATGTATTTCTCTTTTTTTACTTTTATTTATATATTTATTTTATCTTGAAAATAATTTAAACTATCATTAATTTCTTATTTAAAGTGTAAATTTATTAAAGGGTAAAATAAAAAAATATTAAATTTATTAAAGGGTAAAATAAAAAAATATTAAATATATTCTATAAATAAAAGTGAATAATTATTTTATGATATTTTAAAATAAAAAAATAGACAATTTTTATAGGACGAATGAAGTATTATAGATATATTAATATTAATATATTAATCCTTTTGTGCATTTCTTTCTTCCATTTCCATTCTCCATATCTCTCTTTCTTTCCTCAAATAATTTAGAAAAAATTATATTTTATAGCACACTTTTTAATTTTTTTTAAAAATACCTTATATTTTTAATATATTTTTATATACTAAATATATATTCAATATATATTTTTAAAAATTAAATATATATTTAATATACTAAATGTATATTAAAAATATATCTCTAAAAAAGAATATTTTTGAAATTAAAAGTTGGAGAAAGAGTATTTTTGAAATTGAAATTAAAAAGGGGTATTTTTAAAAATATTTTTATTTTTTAGGATATTTAAAAAAAAACCCCGATAATTTATCCTTTTGGGATAACTCCATAGCCATCTGAAAAATTTAATCAAATTAAAGGGTTCAGTGGCGACAATACAAATCCCAATGAACAGAATATTTATATAATTTTTTTAATACAAATTAATGAAAGTAAATAAATGAATGCATGCATACACCTCAAACTTAGATGAAAATATTAGTATAAAAATTTTAATTTTACAAACATTTATATCAAAAGAAAACTATTTTAGTATGCGCATATAAATATTATATAATATGATCAATTTTTCATACGAATACACAAATTAAATGAGAGAAACCGTTTAATATATTTCGTGCACATTGAAATATTATATACATTATTAGTTTTTTGTACCAACCCACAAATCAAATATTGAATTATAATTAACTTAGAACTAATGCATACATATAATCATTAATTATGTATATTCTGATTAATCTGTTCACTTTTTTTAAAGGAAAATTATGAGATGTACTGAATAATTACTCTCTTTTAATAGTGTGAAGAATAATAATAAATTTGGTTATAATAATAAATTCTCATCCATCGTTATAATGAGAGTTCTTATAAATTTGGTGAAAAATATTTTTAAAAAAGATTATTGTATATTTTATATTCTGCAATGTTGTTTCCACTCATTTAATAATAATAATAATAATAATAATAATAATAATAATAAAAGAATTAATTAAAGAAGCATATATATATAGTGAAAGTAAAGAAAGTTATAATTAACAAAGACTAATCCCTTTTTCTGCCTTATTTTCCATTTTTAAAAATAATCTACACTTTGAAGATAAGCATGAAAAATTAACTAAAAAAGTAAAAAAAATAAGCAAAAAATAATAGAATTGTTTGACTGTTATTCATGTATTTGAAGGGTATTAACTTATTAATTAACTACTATTATTATGGTATATAATAATTAAGAAAGGACTTTCAATTTCCAAAAGATATAATTATATGCTTTATCTTCATAATATATACAAAAGAAGGCAGCACCTATCATCCTATGAGCAGTATAAATATGGCCGAAAGTCTTTAAAGTCTTCACCAATAGAATTACTTATTTATTTCTTTAATTAAGCAATGGTATCTGCCTAATTAAAAGATTAGTGTAGCTCTGAACTGAATTAATATTTTTTGTAAAATCAACTCTATTTATATATAAATTCTTTTTAATATATGATAGATAACAACATAAAATTTTATCACATCTTATGATAAAATAAAATTATTTTTAACTGTATAGAATTAAAATTTCAAATTCAAATTTAAATGAAAGTTAATTTTTTTTTAAAAAAAAATCTTAGATTAAGATTAGAATGTTGAATACTGTAATTAATAATTTCTTGCTCAATTTTTTTTTGGTTGTCTCTGTCCGCATGGCCCAATTTTATGACATTTTAGTGAAATAACAGTAACAAAGAAATAATATAAATAAATAAATGAAGTCCAAAGATGAAATAACAAACAGAGCAGAGCAGCCTTTATGATATTTTTTTCTACCTAATTCTTACAATTATTCCTTTCCATTTTACACACACATATATACATATTTATGTACCTCTGCTACACTTGAATGGTTTCAACCGATACAATATTGACCATTAATATGGAAAATGATTATAAATTACAAGTCGTAAAACAAATTATATATATGTACCTCTGCTACACATGAATGGTTTCAACCAATACAATATTGACCATTAATATGGAAAATAATTATAAATTACAATGCAAAAGTCATAAAACAAATTATATATCTTCTTTATTTCTTGTGATATATATATATATATATATATATATTGTTAAAGAAGATATAGCCCAGTGGAAGGCGCTTAGTCTTTGAGCTAAGCAACCCGGTTCAAATTCCCACTTGGACATGGGTGGGGGTGGGGAAAGGGTAGATTAGGAATAAAAAAAAAATAGCTAATAAACTAAATCAATTTTGTATTAAAAATTTCAATAAAAATAAAAATTATTAATTTTATAAGAGTTTGAATATAAAAAAAAGTTATAATAGGAAAAAAAAGTTTCTTATATATTTAAAGTAAAAAAAAAAAACTATATATTAAGCACTCTAGATGATAAATAATATATTATAAAAAAAGAAAAATAAAATTTTAGTTATATTTTTTTTAAAAAATAAAGTAAAATTTTTTTTATAAATATATGCAAATTATCGAACCACTTAAATTTTTATACTTTATATATTATTTTTTTTATTCTCTTTAATTTTTTTTATTCATATATTAATTTCTTATTTTGCATAATTCAAAAATATAAGATTTTAACACATATATATATCACGCACACACACACACACGTACACACACACACTTGACTGAAGCTTTAGTTTAGTTTGGAAAAATGGGGATTAAATTGTAAAGTGGTGTGATGAAGAACCAATCAGCATTCACCACCAATATATATATATATATATATATCTATAAATTAATGTATGAATGCATGCAATAGTACAAGTGGGTCAAAATTCAAGAAAATCAAACTGAAGCCATAGCCATGCATGCATGTTCAAAATCAGCTCATCATGTTTAAAGACTGAGAGAAAACCAAAAGTGGCTTCCAGCAGCATCTGAAACTTAAAGGCAAATTAATTACAAATATCATGTTTTATTTATATCAGATACATAGGTAGGGTTATTGTTCTGACACAACTTGTTGTCACCCATTACTGAATTTACCCCCCACAATCTTTTTTTTTATTTGAGAGAAGAAATTAAAATTAAGAATTAAAAAAATATAAATTTATTATTGTCAGGTTATAGATGTTTGAGCATTCACAGTTATATATATGCTACAGTCGTCTGCTTTCTTATGTGTTGCAGTTGGCAAAGCTACACTTCAATTTATATGCTAAGACCAAATTTAATAATTATCTCTGCAGTATCAAATTTACCTTTTGCCAAGTCCATAACGGGAAAACTTGATACTCAAAAAGAAAAAAAAACCCCAGAAAATGTAATTGAGAAATTAATTGAGATTTTAAATCATTCTAAAGAAAAGATAAAAAAAATGATGAGAATTTAAGGAATAAGGCTACTTGATATAATTCAAATTTAAATTCGATTCTCTCTTATATATATAAAATTTTGATATAAAAATGGCTGGTTACTTTTCGATTTAATTACTTAGTTAATTGTGAAATGAACATTAATTTTAATTATGAAAATTGAGCAAATATGATTCCTAATGTTTACTGCAACGTAAAAGGATTCAAATCCATTTAGTAAAATTGATGATCCTATAATTTATATTATATATATTAATATATACTAATTAATTGGCATACTAATGATGCAAGTGGGAAAAGAATAGGAAAAATAGGGCGATTGAAAACAATGTAATTATATGCTTTACAAAGTGATTCCTTAACAAAAATTCCAATATTCCTTATTTCTCAATTGGAGAGTATATTAATATATAATAATTTCAAGACATGAGGTTAAAAGTATCATTTTATTTTTTCTGTGGTCTAACAGAAAATCTTGCACCATAATTATTGCATCTAACTACACTGAAAAAAAGATTATCATCATTAATATTTACTGTATAAATATGAATATCACACTTCTTCTTTTTTGTTTTGAAATTTTTTAGGTGAGTAATCTCAATAGCGAAATCAGACGGTTATAAAAGAAAAGATAAAATTTTTATCTTCCGTCATCGCCGGTGATAATTTTGTCTCTGATATCATTATCGTCGGTAAGTCGTCCAACCGTTCACCATCCAGCCCGTCCCCTTCCCTCTCCCTAGCTCCCTCTCTTTTCTTTCTCTCTTCTTCAACCTCACGCTTTCTCTTTTCACCTCTATAATTTGAGCCAGAGAGCTCGTCTTCACTGGCCATCACTAAAAACTAAAAATATCTTATTTTATATATACTTTTAGCGACCGATAAAAAAAATTATTTGTCCTCCCACAACCTTCTTCAAAGTTCAAATTAAGAAACTTCTTTTGTTTATATAGGAATTGACTTTTTATGTGCAATAAATAATGTACGTTGTTGAAATTTTGACTAATTAATGTGCTAACCAAGTCAAATTTAGTTGATTTCACTAACTATTATACTCGTTATACGCTCTCCCTTAATAAATAAATGTTATTTTAAGATTTTTATATAGGTATTAAAAAGACTATATAATAGTCTATTTTAGATAATTATTTTACTAAATTATTTCTCTCTTTTAATTTATTATTTACTTCGTCCCATAAAAATTATCTACTATTTCATTATAAAATATCTCAAAATAATTATTTACTTTTATTTATGAAATATATTTAATATATTTTATTTTCTATTTTACCCTCTAATAAATTCACACTTTAAATAAAAAATTAATAATAGTTTAAACTATTTTCAAATTAAAATAAATATATAAATAAAGGTAAAAAAGAGAAACATATGAATTGTCAAATGCATTAATTACATTTTTTTTAAATTTGTAGAACAAGAAAGTGGACAACCTTTATAGGACGGAGTGAGTATTTATTAAAAATTGTTGAAACTTAAAAAGATTAAAATTTTAAACTTTTTTTTTAAAAAGATTAAAATTTTAAACTTAATTTTTTTGAAAATTGTAGAGGAGTAAATTTAGAATAAAGATTATAAATAATATTGAATTTTATAAAATAATAATTAATTCTAAATAAAATTTATCACTCTAAAATAGTAATTTATATTTGTCAACGAACGGAGTAGTTTATATTCCTTTATTATCAAAAAATGAGTAAATTATTAGCAATTTAAGATAATTATATTTACAGGCTGTATCCCAATTAACTAATAACCTTAATTAAAATAATTTTTTTGAGCGCTAAAAAATATATGAAAATTTAACATGAATAAGATTTAAATTAAAATAATTCTATCGAGTATTTAACTTTGACGTGTGTGTGTATATATATTGTAATAACCATTATTTTTCTATAATAATAATAATGAGTGGAACAATTAGGTAAAATAATAATATATATATAGTGGAGTATATAATAATACTAATTAAAAAATAAATAAGAAATAATAAAAAATAAAATAAAAAAATAATATAAATATATAAAAAATAATATAAATTAGATAAAGACACAACTTTAAATATGGATCATCAGTTGTGAAATTAATAGGGTTTAAGTGGTCTTAGCATTAAAATTTTTTATTTTAATTTAAATGGTCTATTAATTAAAGAAGGAAGAAAGAAATCTGGTTAAAAAAAAAAAAGAAAACATAGAAGGAAAAGAAAAGAAAAACAAGAGAGAAAGGAAAGCTGGAAAAAGGAACAAAAAAGCAGAGAGTGAGAGAGACAAAAATAGAAATCGAAAAGTGGTAGAGGTAAGGAGCAATATTTTTCATCTGCTCCGTTCACCGTCTTTCGATCTTCGATTTACTATGCGCTCCGACCACCGATGGAGTACACTTGGCGAACTTTCCAACGCCATTAAAATTGCCGTGAACCGCTATCGAAAATCGATGCATGCGCCTTTCGAAGTCCTGATCGAAGCTCACGCCTGTGTCAACTTTGGAAGCTATTTTCGACCACTTTTCGACGATATTTTTCAGTGACACGGCTAATTTTAGAATCCTCTGATCTTAATCTTCGATTTGGTATATTATGTGCGAATTATAAATGAGTATTAAAGAAACTATATATATATGTATTGGGATTAATTAAACAAAAATATAAAAAATAATTTTAAATTAATTAAATTATGATTTAATAAAGAAATTAGAATTTAATTTATATGTAGAAATTATGATAAATTAAAAATAAATAATGAAAATTAGATTCTGAATTATTACAAGTAAAATTTATAAATTGATAAACTAAAAAGGAATTAGTAAAAAAATTTGTGAAATTAGTAAATTAGGAATTATAATGTTAATTGATTAATTATAGTTATTAGAGGTATAATTAAAGTAAATAATAATTAATTAATATTGATGGTAAAAATATAAATAAAAATATTAATATTAAGTATAATTAAAATAATTAAATATTGAGTTTTAAATATTATTAGTAAATTATAGAACAAATTAATATATAAATTGAATTAATAAAATTATGAATGAGTAGTTAGTTGTTAGTTAGTGAATTTAAAATTATTATTAAATTATGATTAAGAAATTTTGTTAATATACAATAATTTATTAATATATATGTGTGTATATATGTAAAAGAATATTAACTTTAGAATAAAAATAATTATGGTTAAGTCAAGATCAATTCTTAAAGTATAAATATTATCGACATAATTCAATAAATTACCGACTGAATTTTATCGAGAAAATATTATTTGTTGATAATACTGAGAAAATACAAAGAAAAAATATTAAAAAATAAAATTAAAAAAATATCGACAAATTACCAACAGAATAACGATAAATTCATTCGTCGACAGAAATTTTATCGATAAATATAGTGCGAGATGATGGTGGGTGAATTTATAGACAAAATTTATCGATTGAAATATATTTTTCTCTGTAGTACAGACAAAACTTTCTGTCAAAAAATAAATTCAATAAATATCATATATTTAGACTTTTACCGAGAGAAATAAATTTCTCTTGATAAATAATAAGCATTTATCGAGAGAATAATTTTTTGTCGGTAAATGAAAAACTCAATATAATATTTACAAATTATATTTATTGATAATTTTATCGAAAGAATTAGATTTCTGTTGGTAGTACCGACGGATATATTTTTTGTCGGTAAATGAATAACAAAATAAATGGTATTTATTTATTTAGTACTTTACCGAGAGTATTATTTCTCTCGGTATTACCGAGAAAAATTTATTCTCTCAATAATTTAATGGCAGAAATGATATTTACCGAAAAATAATTTTTTTATCGGTAACTTGGCGAGAAAATATTATTTCTTTCGGTAACTTATCGATGATAATTTATATCTGTCGGTAACTATATAATCTCATTTCAATAAAAAAGCTTTTCATTAAGATAATTACCAATAGAAAAAATATTTTCTCTATAATTAAATAGTATAATGATAAAATTTTTATCATCAATTGTCAGACATTTACCGAGAGAAAATTCTTTCTCTCGGTAATGCCGACAAAAAGTAATTTTTGTAGATAAATGCATAGATATTTACCTATAAAAAAAATATTTTCTCTGTAATTCAATAGTAGAATGACGAAATTTTTATTGTCAATTGTCAGCTATTTACCGAGAGAAAATTCTTTCTCTCGATAATACCGACAGAAAGTAATTTATGTGGTTAAATGTATAGTGTCAGTCCATTAAAAAAACTCTGCTTTTGAGAAACTTACCACATATAATTATTTCTGTAGGTATTACCAAAAGAATAATTAATCTGTCGATAACAGAATGGTAGAATTTTTACCATCAGTTGATGCCATTTATCGAAAGAATATTTTTTTCTCTCGGTAATACTGATAAAAATTTATTTTTCTCTGTAAATTAATAGTCCTAATCAGTCATTAGTCAACTCTAGGTGGACTTTTACTGGCTAAAATATATTTCTCTCGGTAAATTTACCAACAGATAAAAGTGTCTCTCGGTAAATTTTAGTATATACCCTAATTTCTTTTTTATTTTTTCTAATTTTTTTATTCCCAACCTTCGAGAGCCTCTTCTGTGTTGTTTCCATTCCTGTTATTAGTTGCCGATCTCTGCTAACAGTTGGTGCATTGCACGAAGAAGAAATTTTACTTGATTGTTGTTAGTATTTTTTTACTTCACAAAATAATTTTTTTAAACAAATTTAAAATATTTATATTTTTTAAAATTTTTTATAAATATAAATATTTTAGATTTATTTGATTGTTGTTAGGATTTTTTTTAAATTTTATGTAATTAGATTTAATTTAATAAATTTTATAATGAAAAAATATAATAAGTATTTTTAATGGTTATAAAATATTTTTAGAGAAATTTAAAACTTTTATTATATTTTAGAATTTATTTTTGTATTTATAGTATTATTTTAGAGTTTTAATTTTTTTGTAAAAATTAGGTAGAATGAATTATCTTTATAAATTTCAGTAAAAAAAAATTAATTTTTAAGGTTTTTTTACTTCACAAAATAATTTTTTAGATAAATTTAAATTTTTTAAATTTTTTAAAATTTTTTATAAATATAAATATTTCAGATTTATTTGATTGTTGTTAGGATATTTTTTAAATTTTTAGTAAATTATATTTAATTTAAGTAAATTAATTTTTTTAATTTAGTAAATTAGATTTAATTTAATAAATTTCATAATAAAAAATTATAAAATTTTAAGTATTTTTAATTGTTATAAAATATGTTTTAGAGAAATTTAAAATTTTCGTTATATTTAAAATTTTTTTAATTAAAAATATTTTAGGGTATTAAGGTATTTTTTATTTTTTAAAAAATATTTAAGTTATTTTTATTAATTATAGAATTTCATTGCATATAAAGAATTAATTTATTTATCTAAAATATAAAATATTTTAGAGAAATTTAATATATTTGTTATAATTTTTAAACTTTTTGGCAAGTAGAAATAATTTAGGGTTTAGATTTATTTTAATTAATTTTTATATTTTTCGTTAAAAAATTATAATTTATGTGTTTTTTTTTAATTTTAGATTTAGTTTAAAGATGTATAATTTAGAATATATTTTGTGATTTTATAGATTTTTAGCTACTAAGTTGTATGGATTAAAAATTTTGATTATATTATTAATTAATAGTATTTTTTTATTTTAGCGATTATTAGGTTGTAGTTAAACAATTAAATATTGATTGTATATATGCTTAACAATAGAAAATTGTGATTTTTTTTATATTTTTTTATTAATATTTATATTGTATTTGAATTTGAATTATTATATATATATATGTATATGTTTTTTATATATGTATTTTTGTTCATTTTTATAAATTTGAATAAGTTTATGTATTTTTATACTTTGAGTGAAAAATAAGCGCGATATTTAATAATAATTCTAATATTAATAATTAAACGCGATATAATAAAATTTATTTTATTTTATTTTGAATTTAAAAAATCTCAAATATGCAAATCTACTAAAAATGGTAAAGCTGAATTGAATTTATGATTTGCTGACATTTAAAGTATAATTAAAATAATATTTTGATTATAAGTTTATAATATAAATTGGATAAGTTAAAAAAATTAATAATTTTAAAAATGAGAGCACATAATTAGAGTATGTGATAAAATTTGATTAAAATTTGAATAATTACTTTTAATTATAGCCCTAATTATATTTAATTACTTTTAATACCGTATATTTGAAAAGAAAACCTCAAAAGAGGCTATTTGATGTATTCCTCTTAAGATTGGCCAAAAAGGTTTCCAGACCTAATAATAATAATAATAATAACAATAACAATAATAAGCTATCATTATTGATAAGGAGGCAACCGGCAAATGCCCCATACTTTTAGTTAAAATAAAAAATAAGCACTAATATTTTAAAACATTAAATTTATCCTTTTTTCAAAATAAAATTTTATAAGATTCTCCTTGTTTACCCTTATGAAATTTGAAAGGTAAAATTAAAAAAAAAAAAAAAACTTAAGTAATACACTCTATCTATTTTTTACACACACTTAAAAGAGATGTGTTGGCTCAGACTTTGTTTTATAAGACATTATTTCTCTGATGTGAGATGACACATTGACTTGCATTAAGAGCTGTAATAACATATAGTTTTCCAAAATTTAACATGTAAATTAAACTTTTTTTTAAAAAATAAAAACTAATAAAATAAACTTAAAAACAATTTTCAAAATTAATGAAGGACCATGATTTACCTTGATTAATTAATCACTGTTATTATAATTAAATTAATAACCTCTAGCTATAGTCTCTAATATTAGAGAGAAGACTTGAAAAGACCCAACAGAAAAATTTAGAAAGATTATATATATATATATATATATATATATATATATATATTGAACAATGAAAGGTTAGATATTGTAGACAAATTAGGGCATTATTAGAGGATTGCCTTTGCTAACTTACAGTTTACCTAATAGAAGAAAAGATACCATCTTATTTATAGAGAGCTTTTAACATGTTGAAACCAAACCTGATTTTGGGTTGACAACAAACATCTACTAAAATATTGAAGTTTTATGGTCCACTCTATTGATTTTTTGTAACAAATGTCTTGCAATTAGCATATAAGATTAAGTTGATCACTTTTTTTTTTTGATATAATTGATTTAACTAATAATATAAATTATTTTATAGAAAATCATATAAATATTTTATAGGTTTTGTATATTTTTAATATAATAATGTACATCAAATGTATAAAGTGGTGTTATTTTTAATATACTAGATATATTTCTAAAAATGAAATATTTTTGAAATTGGAAGTTGAAAAGTAAATTATTTTTAAAATAAAAAATCGAATATTTTTAAAAATAATTTTATTTTTTATGGTATATATATTTTTAAAAAATTCATTAATTTATATATATATATAACATTAGATCGAACTCTTTAATCCATCAAATTATTGCTTTATATGTTGCAATATGTATAATAAACTTTGAGAGTAGTTAATTATATAAGGAGGTGCCTAGCTAGCTAGCTAATTTTGATGTTTTATTTAATAATTTGATGTTAATTTGCTTGTGGTTTAGTTGAAATTGCTTTTCTCTCAATTTTTTTTTCTTTTTGATTAAATAATTAAAGAAAATTATATTTTTTTCCCTTCATTGTCTGGCCTTTACATTTTTTGATAAGTAAAAACCAAGCATTTCTGCTGGTTTTGGTTTTGGTTATTCACAAGAGTAGGTGGGAAGCTTACTTCAAAGGGGTCCAGTCAATAGAGCCAAGTGGGTGCTCTATTATGGTAAGCTAAATTGCCTTTAGTCATTTCAATTAAACACGTACGCTATATATTATTCTTTGCAGCTATATATGTTCTCATTTTTCTTTTTTCTACTACTTTTTTCACGTGATGGCTTTAGGTGTGCATTTCTCAAATTCCAAAGCTTGAGCCAAAGATTTTATATGATGAATATTGAGAAAAAAAAAGAAGAAATTAAAAAGGAATGGAACATATGTTAATCTCTATTTTATTCTTTGAAAGAGAGATTTATATCTTTTTTTTATGGTCTTAACTTTAATTTTACAGCTATTGATTAAAGTTTTTTTTTTTGAAAGAAAATTATTCACAAGTACCTAATTTATGCATAAGGTATATTATTTTTCTAATTGAATTTGATTTTAATGTGAAATTTAAACTTGTAATTTCATAAATTTGGAAGTCATCATAGGATAAAGACTTTAGGAATATATATTTAATTGTATATATTTTTTTATTAATTATATATGAATAATGGAGAGATTAAAAATTTAAATTCGAGATTTAAACGGAACAACACGTATACTTTGTCATTAAGTTACATTTTAATAATTATATTTAATTTATCCACTCACATACATAAATAATATCGATTTATTTATAATAGTAAGCCAGCAATGCCATTAGTACTTATCTGATTAATAATACATGAAAATTTATTAAAAAACTATTTTTTAAAATAATTTTAAGTAATATTTTTTTATGTTACTAAAAATATTTTTATGGTCACTAAATATTTTTAATTAATTAGAATTTGGAAGTTGAGAGACAAAAGGAAATATATATATATATATATATATATATATTTATATATATATATATACCCCCATGCTTATGATGTTTTCTTCCAATTATTTCCACACAAAACTCCAAAGACATGTATATAGCACACACAAATATAGTAATCACTAATTTTTTTTTCTTTGATAATTATTTGATTTTGATTAAAATTAAAATTGATATATAATAATTGTAAACTATTAAAAATAATTTAATATTAATAAATAAAATACTGTATTATCTAATCCAAACTAATATATAAACTCCCTAATGCATCTAAACTAAAATTTTTTCTTTCATTATTATAATCAACACTGCAAATATCAGAATCAATAATTGAAATTAGAAAAGATTAATATATAAGTCGATGGCTCATGTCTTATTAGTGTAAACTTATCTTATGCAAGTTCTTGTGATTAAAATTTTACTTTATCTTATAGTTATTAAATAAAATTTAAATTTAAAATTAAATATATATATTTATATATGTAATAATAAAAAAAAATAGGGAGAAGGAGGTAGTGTGGGGACCCAGGCATCACCCATAATGGAGACATGTATAGGTAATTAATTAAGTATAATTTGGGCTTTCACAAAGAGAGAAGCAGCAGTGTGTTGATTTTTTTAAAGAGAAACGATACTTTGCTTTTCTTGTGCCTTTTCTCATTTTGTTTCCATAAAACTTACACTGTTTTTCACTAACTTATAGACCCACACCCACTTTCCTTCTCTCTCTCTCTCTCTATTCTTCTTTATAATTTTCATTAATTAAACACATATATTTTTACCTTATTTATTGACTATAATTATAACATCATTTTCTTAGACTATATTAATCTTTTTTCCTAATAAGAAGGTAATTATGGGCGCAATTATTGGCTATGAATATTATGTATGCATAGTTAATTTTATGTCACTTTTTAAACCTTTTTTTTCTTTTTTTGAAGAACAATTTTTTAAACCTTTTATTCTAAAAAATGTCATGCAATTTTTATATATTTTTAAATATATTAGATATATCGAATGTATTTTTTTATTGGAATTGTAATATATTTTAATATATTAAATGTATATTATTAAATTAAAAGTTAAAAAATATATGTTTAAAAAGAAAAAAAGAAAGCGAATATTTTTAAAATTATTTTTATTTTTTAGAGTATTTTTAAAGAAATATCAAATTTTAATTAGTTTTTAGTTGCTTCTAGTTATTTTTTTAAAAAAATTCTAAGTATAATTGTATTGTAAATTTGTAATGTTATAGAAGATATTGTTTCATGAATAATAATTGAAATCTCACTTCCAAAGACTAATAACGAATTAATAAAAAACCAAAAAAAAAAAAACATGATTGCCCAATGCATTTCAAACAATGTACATGCACAATGTGCAAATCAAGTACTATCAGATCATTTGCACAAGATTATTAATTGACATTTGACAAATAGAATTTCTATTATATATCTATTTATTCACATAAAAAACCCAGTTGCTTCACAATTCTTAGGAACAAAAATAAAGAAGAAATTAACGCAAAATTATAACTAAAATGATAATATATATTTTTCTTAATTAAGGGTTTACAAGTCAAAGAAAGATTTCTTAGAGAACCAGCCAAGCATGAAAAAGCCACCACCTCACCTCCCTCTCTTTCTATTTGGTGCCATTGCCTTTTTAACTTTCAAGATTCTTTAATATTTGATTTACAATATGGCCCCATATCACTAATTCATACATTAATTTATTTTTTTATAGAAATATTATGACTATAACAAAATTTTAATTTATTAATAGTATTGAAGGAGAGTGATAATCCTAATAAAAATTTAAATGTGTTTCTCGATTAGAGGTTGAAGTTATTTTCATTAGAAATATATTAATTTAATTAATTAATGTTGTTGGAAAAAAAATTATTTGAAAATATATTAAATGTTTATAAATATAAACAAAATTGATAATTTACTATGAATAATTATAAAATTGATGTAGCTACTATTTTTTTCTTTAGATAGAGATATTGATTGATATAACATTCTATGTTGAAGTCAATTAAATTAAAGGTCATAAAAATTATATTTTATTATTAATTTTCATCTAATTAATATATTTTTATTTATAAAAATAATTAATTATGCTACTAATGAGGGATTTTTTTTGGATGTTTAGTTATTGATCAATTTTATTTATTTTGTTACTTTGATATTTAAAGAGTTCATTAGATGAAATTTATTACTTCTAAATAATTGTAATGTACTAATTGAACTATATATATTTACCCCGATTTTTTAACTTAATTATTAAGGTATATATAAATATAAGTATATAAACTAATAAAAGTTGTTGATAATAATTCAAAATTCACACTATTATAGTTATTATTATTCCATCTAAAATGCCTAGGGCTATACAAATAATTGATATATATATATATATCTTCAAAAGGGGGCTAATTTGGTAAAAAGCACAACAAAAATATTGCAGCACCTTTAATATATACTTTCATGCTAATAACCTTGTTATTCTTTGGTTCACCATAAAAAAAAATAATGTGTATCGAATTTCAAAACCTCCTTTCTATTATTTACTTTTTCTGAAGCTTCTCCTCCTATCCTATCCTTTTCTTTGCTTTCTTTCATCTTCTTCCTTCTAAGTTAGCCTGCAGGTGCAGCTGGTTCATGGATATTGAACCCTTGTGGGATCTTGGGGGGTGGTTCTTTCTTTTTTCTATTTGCATGGCAACACCAAAACAAACACAATCAACAATTTTCACTACGAAATCCAACACCAAATCACACCATTTTCTTCTCTTCTTTACCTTTATTTTCTTCATTTTTCTTTTTCTCATTTCCAATAACCCTACCAATCTCATAACCCCATCATCCTCCTCTTCAATTTCCATCAAAAGACTTCTTTTGGAAAAAACCACACAATCATTCTCTACTACTACTACTACTATGAACTCGAAACAAACGCAAAACTCACACCCTTTTTCTTCATCTTCTTCAAAATCCAAGAGTTCAAAGTTCAGAGCACAGGCACATGAAGTTCCTAGTGGGCCAAACCCTATATCGAATAGGTAATTAATTACATATAGAGAGGAGTTTGAATGGAAAAAAAAGGATAGAATTTATGCACCGCTATTCCCATGGATGGAGACAAATTGAAGGTTGAAGAAAGAAGTTATGGAAGATCAGAGAGTTGTAACGGTGAATTTATTACGAATTTGTCATGTTTATGGTTATATATATATATAGTTTTAGTTGCACCAATTAATTAATACTAGTTTGTCCTCATCAGTGAGAAGTTTGTTAAGTTTGCTGTTATGTCATCACCATCAATATCCTCAGCTTTAATTATTTACTTTATTTTTTTTTGTTTTTGTATTTGGGGGAGAAAGGAAATTAAGGGTTCTTTTTTTTCTTACTAGAAATGTATAGCAAGAGAGACTCTATTTTGATATATATCTTATATATGTGTTTATATATATATTCTCTCTTCATAGTAGCTTATATATTTATATACATGATATATAAGACTAGCTAGTGCTTTGATTTTTGGTTCATGTATATATATATTAATGCTTAGTGGATGAATATAGCCAAAATCTTGATTTTTTTTTCTGTAAAAGAAAGATCTTGCTGAATTTTAGAGAGTCCCTTGGATTTGGTTTTCTCTTTCTTTCTTTTGTTTTTTTAATTAAATTGTTTTTCTTAAAGGGTCTCTTTTTTTTTTCTCTCTTTTTCTGGTTGGGATTAATTTGGGAATCTATTTTCTTGGAAATCTTGTAGTTATTGAAAAATTGATCTGTGCCAAAAATGTAAAAAGCAAACTCTACAAACTATATGGGAATATATAATTAATGGTTCAGCTTTGCTTCTGCCGAAGCAATTACTTTCTTTAGGTTTTTAATTTGAAAAATATTGAAAAATTTAACCCTCTTGAGCAATTTTGAAAATTGAGTTTCTTGATAATTTAATTTCAGAAAAAAAAGAGCCAAGAAAACAGGAGAAAATGAGCATCCTCTACATTTCATTAATTAGTATTAAAGTAAAAATCCCACGTCGCCAAATTCTAATCCATCCGAAATCTAATTATATAAAACAATTTGCATGGGTTTGCTGTAAATTTCATTATTGTTACTGAAAGCAGAAAGAAGAAGAAGAAGAAGAAAAAGGAATCTGTTAGAGAAACAGTGGTGTCAGAGCTGTGACGCAATGAGAGAGATGAATTTGTTTTTGGTGAGAAATAATTTAATTTTTGATATGTTCAGTTGGACTTAGCTTTTGTCTTCTCAAACACATCATCCAAGAAATTAAAGCTTATTATTAGATGCCAATACAAAAACAACTCATCCCCCTTCCTTGGCCACCGCTCCATTGTCAAACTTTTATAAACTCTGTCGTTTTCAACTCACATAAACGAAAATTATTAATTCTCTTAATATTATACTAAAATTATTTTAAATAATATACAATAATAAATTTATTTTTATAAAAGTAACAAATTTTACTGCCGTAATTATATAATTTCTCAAACAGAAAGAGAGAGATTTGCCCATTAGCCCACAGCCGCAGCCCATGATTTAGTAATAATAACAGTGGGAGTGTCATTGCCCTGCTGTTGTTGTTGAAAGCACTGCCACCACCAATCATATGATTTATGATTGTGTTTTTCTGTTTAAAATTATATATATTTAATTATATATTTATGCAATTCTTTCTGCAATTAGATATATATATGGATTCAAGCCATACCCTTTTGACTTGTATGTCAGGTTATTTTATTCATACAGTAACGCTTTTGCATTTTCAACCGCAAATTATGACCTTAAAAAGTGGAAAAAGTTTTGCATACATTTTGTGCACTTGATTTTTTACCATATATATATATATTTATAAGTTTAGTTTATATAATTTTATAAAAGGAAAAAAATGTATGCTGTTGATTTCCGAATTTCTTAAACATTTTCATTTTGGTATTTTAAGTTTTCTTATCAATGTTTCTATTTTTAATGAATATTTGTAAATATATTATTCTAATCATGACCAGAGTAATAATAAATACTAACTAGAGTAACTCAACTATAGAGTATTCATTAAATTTGAGATATTGAACTTAAAAAAAAAGTTAAGACATAAAAAAAATAGTATTGAAAAAATTAGACACCATTAATGTAATTTTTATTTTTCTAAAAGAAAAAAATAGCATTTGTAATTTCTAATGTTGCTATACTATAAAATAAAAATTTATTTGGAATAATTAAAAGTGTATTGCAGGGGAAAAAATGGCTATCAGAAACTTAAAAACAGATAGAGAACTAAGCTTGTCAGTGGCAGTTTCAATCTAATTACCCAAAATGATTTAAAAATAGAGGTGGAAAATAATTATCCAAATTTATAATTAAAGACATTTTCAATTTTACAAGAATTAATAAAAATTAATTATTTTTAGTCCAAAACTACATTTATAATTATCACAAAGGAAAACATCGAATAATAATGAAGTGAATGATGTAATTGATTAGCTTGCAACCATTTTAATGGAATAATGGAAAACAAAGAAGCAGAGAGGCAGTAAAGAGGTGAGCAAAGCTACGAGGACGTTGCTTAATGCTTACAATAGAATTTTATTTGATTTTATTTATTCTAATTTTTTTAAAAAAATAAAATAAAATGTATATATAGTCCCTCAAGCTATAGCTAATTAGTACGAGTCATGTCAATGAATTAAAAATTTTGCTGGAGCACACAATTATTGCAATAATTAATAAAAAAGTTTCGTTAAAATTACTGCATTTAGTGTATGTTTGTTGTTGTCTAGTCAATAAAGTAGAGTTTGGATAAAGATAAGCAATTAATAAAGTCATATTTGTCATTAACTGAATCCAAAAAAAAAAAAGAATCATATAATGAAAACATATTATTATTATTATTATTTTTCTCAGGAGCCATGATCCTTCAAACTGGGCTTAGCTTGACATGTGTTACAAAAGCCCACTAATGTATCACAACGAAAGGCCCAACAGAGAAACATTCACTTCCACTTTAATTTTCAAACCGGAAGGCTTAAACCCTAGCCGGCTGAAGAAAATCAAAAACCCCGCCGACGATGCCTGGGCCCTTTTGTATCTAAACAGTAACTACATGTAGAAAATTTTCAATTTCTCAGGAAAAATGCCTTTCAGATATTGGCGTTTGAGAAAAGTTTCAACTTTTTTGTCTCGAATTTGCTCTGGTTAGCCTTTTTTTTAATGTATAATCGATTCTCTGAGGTTGATAATGTTGCTTCAATCTTCTTTTCAAAAATTTTTTTTTTGCAGGTAATCGGTTACAGCCATCAAGAGCAGTCACATTTTCAGTTTCCTCTTCAATTCCTGTGCCTTACTCAAGTGATAATAAAGCTAGTAATATGGGGATTGTGGACAGGCGGTTTTATTCTCAGAGGTAATATTTGCTTCTTTTTTTTTTAAAGTTATTATTTCATAGAAATTATAGTTTTTTTTTGAGGAATTCTTTTAGTTATTTTGGGTTGTTAATTTAATAACTTATTAATGACAGTTGTTTTCAGGTACTCAACAGTATCACAATTGTCAAAAGAGTCTACTCTTGCTCCAGTTAATTGCATATTGTCCTTCATTAAATCTAAATTTGATGAGCTTCAAGGTTTGATCCAAAATCTGAGCCCCTACATACTCAAAATTTTGTTTTATTTTCTTTAATCCTTTTTTGTATTTATTTTGAGCCACAAGAAATGTGTTGGAGCAATTGGCAAGTGTGCGTTGCATATTCCAGTAGCAATTGAAATGGTTTGTTCCTAACTTTTGGAATGACTTGCACAGGCCCAAATCATTGTTGGTTAAATAGGGTTGAAGGAGATAAAGATGGTCTCAATAAAGATGGAACCTTTTTGGTCCTTGCTGGTCAATTCCTTGAGAATTCTCAAATTGTTAGTATGCTTGAAAAACTCAAGTCAGTTCATCAGAAGTAAGAGAATACCAAATATTTTCTTCCTTAAGTGTTTTTTTTTTTAAATTCTGCCTTAATGGATGATTTCCTCTAAGGATGTTACTTACTTTGCCATACCAGATTCCCTCAGCTTTGCATCATGGGCTTCCATTGTGGAGCCCCAATTGGCTCTGTGGCTGATCAAACTAACCTTGTTGTATTGGTAATGAAGGAGTACATTACATTTCCCATATTATTGTCAAACAAGAAGTTTTTAGAGGTGAGGTAATAATACTTAGTTTAAACTCAAAATTACAGTAATAAGATCTTATTCATCCACAATTCTCAGTTTTCAAGATGGTTACAAATTTTGGCTGCTAAAGTTATGATGAAAGAATTTTTTCTTTCCTGTCACGTATAACAATATATAAAAGTGTTGGAATTGATTATTTTATTTATTTGTATGGAATCTTCTGTAACTTCAAGTCCAGTACAGTCACTTGTGATATGGTTATAATTAGGAGGAAACATTTTTTTTCCGATATTCTTTTAGTTGTGTTCATATGTATCTCTTTCTTCTTCAAGGAGTTCATTGTATTTATTTTGCCAATTTTTGAACCTGCAGGATTTGCCTCTTTCTCTGAATGCATCAAGAACCATTTTTATATTTTCTCATGCTCTAAACATAATGAATCACTGTTTAGAGAGTCTGGACATTGTTATTAGTAGAAAAAGATAAATGTATTTAGAGGTGCTGTTCAGCGTTGCCTCTGGTTAAACTAATCTGCTATTCGATTTGCTGAGACATCATATGTCCTTGGCTTTTAGGTTGATAATTTTTTCTATTGTTTTACCCCATCAATGAAGATAAGGACTGTTTCTGGTATAGAACACAGCAAATGCTGATGAATGGTTATAGAAAATACTGGAATTATTTGGAAGTTTGTTTAGCTGTCTATGCTCATGCTGACAATTTTAGAAATTTTGGAAAAAATGGTATATCCTTTCTTAGTGGAGAAGTCCACTTATATATACATTACAAGCTAATTTCTAGCCCCTAAAATAGCTATATACAGATCTGTGCATTTTTAATTATAGAAAGAATCTACAATAATAGAAATATATCTCTAGCCTTTAAAATGCCAGCTAGAAGCCTAAAATACTGCTGAACTAAAAATAAGCCATGATTTAAGCAAATGCTAAAAAATCATATTCTTCTAACATCCCCCCTCAAATTGATGCTGGTAAGTCTATAAGCATCAATTTGGTAAGAAGAAAATTATGTCGTTGGCGTGGCATGGATTTGGTGAAGATATCGGCAACTTGTAATGTGGTGGAGATATGTGGTAGAGTTATAACTTGGTGGTCATAGGCTTCTCGAATAGAATGGCAATCAACTTCTATGTGCTTAGTGCGCTCATGAAAGACAGGGTTTGCTGCAATTTGGATTGCACTGGTGTTATCGGCATGTAATGGAGTTGGTTGGCTTTGTTGGAAGCCAAGTTCTGCAAGTAGACCACGCAGCCATTTGATTTCAGAACATGCAGCAGACATTGCACGATATTTTGCCTCCGTAGATGACTTGGATACATAGTTTTGTTTTTTACATTTCCAAGATATAAGAGCATCACCAAGAAACATGCAACATCCAGTAGTAGATTTCCTAGTGTCTGGACAACCTGCCCAATCTGCATCACTATAGGCCTGTAGTTGTAGTGAAGAATTAGCAGGAAAAAATATACCACGGATAGGTGTGCCAATGAGGTATCAAATAATGCGACGGACTGCAGAGAGGTGTAAGTGTCGAGGAGATTGCATGAACTTGCTTACAGTGTGAACAGCATAGGAAATATCCGGGCGGGTAATAGTTAAATAAATAAGGCTGCCAACAAGTTTCCGATATAAAGTCGGATCCTGAATGAGCTCTCCTTCATCACGTCGATATTTGACATTTATTTCCAATGGAGTGTCTACTGAAGTAGCACCTTGAAGTTCAGCCATTTGAATGAGATCTTGAATATACTTTTGTTGTGTTAAGAAAATACCTTGAGGTTGATGATGTACCTCTAATCCCAAGAAGTATGTGAGATGGCCAAGATCTTTCATATGAAATGTGGAGTGCAATAGTTTTTGAAGATTAGAGATGGCCTCTAAATCCGAACCAGTGATAACTATATCATCCACATAAACTAAGAGAATAACAATGCCTTTAGATGTCTGTTGAAGAAACAAGGATGAGTCATACCGACTTTGAGTAAAAGAAGACCCAAGAAGAGTTGATCGGAATTTTTCAAACCAAACGCGTGGAGCTTGCTTCAAGCCATATAAAGAGCGTTTTAACTTGTAAACATCATTAGGTGAAGAAGTAGGCATACTATAAGGAAGTTTGATGTAAACATCTTCCTTGAGGTCTCCATGTAAGAATGCGTTCTTGACATCCATTTGGAGTAAAGTCCATGATTGTGATGCAGCAAGAGCTAAAATAGTACGGACGGTTGTCATTTTTGCCACTGGTGCAAAGGTTTCTTCATAGTCTAGGCCATACTCTTGTCTATTTCCAAGAACAACCAATCGAGCCTTGTAACGATCTATGGATCCATCAGATCGAAGCTTGATAGAGAACACAAATTTGCTGCCAAGTGGTTTGATAGATGCAGGTTGTGAAACAACTTCCCAAGTTTGATTTTCTTCTAGAGCAACTAATTCTGTTTCAATTGCTTTTCGCCAACAATCATGTTCCTATAGCCTGTTTGTAAGATGTGGGAATAGAGATAGAAGACAATGTGGCTGTTAAGGCTGTTGGATTTGAGAAACCATACCTGTCTGGAGGTTTACTAACCCGCGTACTATGTCGACGAGGGGCAGATGCAGTTGCTGTATCAGAATCAGCAGCAGGGGCTGGTGCAACTGCTCTAGCAGAATCAGCAGCAGGAGCAGATGCAACTGCTGTAGCAGAATCAGCAGCAGGGGCAGATGCTGGAGGGGGCTCTAAATGATTTAGAAGATGATTATTTGAACGTCTTTGATACACCACAAGTGGTTTAGAAGATGTGGAAGCTGCAGTAGTATTAGTAAACAAAGGTAGTACAACAAATGGAGAAGAAGGAGCTTGATTATAAGGGAAGAAAAATTGATTTTAAAAAAAAATCACATTTCTAGAAATTCGAATACGCTGCAGTTTAGGATCATAACAAAGATAACCTTTATGATGTGGTGCATATCCTAGAAAAGCACATTTAACAGATTGAGCAGTAAGCTTTGTGCGTTCATGTGCAGGAAGATGAATATAACATACACACCCAAAGATTCGAAAGTGAGAATAGTTAGGAGCATAGTTGAACAAACGAGTGAAAGGTGACACATTGTTCAATGAGGGGGAAGGCAATCTATTAATGAGGTGGACAGCAGTGGAGAGTGCTTCACACCAAAACTGTGCAGGAACAGATGATTCCAAAAGAAGGCTACGAGTAACATCGAGTAGATGACGGTTTTTCCTTTCAGCTACCCCGTTTTGTTGTGGGGTTGAGGGACAAGATCTTTGAGAGATTATTCCATTATCTTGAAGAAATTCCTGAAACACATGAGACATATATTCACCTCCATTATCAGAACGAAGGATTTTGATTTTGGTAGAAAATTGGGTTTGAACATATGTGTGGAAGAGCTTAAACACAGAAAACACTTCAGCTTTGGAATGCAAAAAATAATTCCAGGTGAAACGACTAAAGTCATCAATAAAAGTAACAAAATACTTATAATGATCATGAGAGATAACAGGTGCCATACCCCACACATCACTGTGTATTAATTCAAAAGGTTGAAGTATTTTAGGGCTGTGAATTGGAAAAGGCAACACTTTACTTTTTCCAAGTTTACATGAATTGCAATCAAACCGAACAGCATTAAGAGAAAGTGAAGTTTTATTCCCAAGTAAATCAGAATTAAGCAGATTATGAAGAACATTAGAATTTGGATGACCAAGACGTCTATGCCATGTTCTGTAATCAACATGTGCAAAGTTACAGGACACAAAAGAAGAAGGCAAATAAGAAGACAAAGGAATCTGGAGAGGAAAAATACGTCCAACTTTAGGCCCCCTTGCTATCATCTTCCCTGATTGCTGATCCTGCACAACACAACCAGATTTGGAAAATTCAACTTTACAATTATTGTCAACCAGCTGACCAACTGAAACAAGATTGGTGGCAAGGCTAGGAGAGACAAATACATCAGTTAAGGATGAAGGAATATCACCAGTGGATATTATGGGCAAATGATTACCATCAGCAGTATGAATCTTAAGATTCCCAGAATATTCAGTCACATTTGTCAAGTTTTTGGCATTATTGGTCATATGATTGGATGCCCCAGAGTCAAAATACCAAGTGGATGTTGTAGTAGAAGTTTTACCTGAAAGTCCAAGAGCAGAAAAAGCAGAAACAAGCATTTGTTGGAGCATTTCAGTAGTCATAGTTTGAACAGGAGCGGGAGCACTTTGTGTTGGAGCAAAACCACTATTGCTGGTTGAGGCAGCATATGCTGTGGCATATTTCTTAGGAGGGCGTGTGGGGCATTCCTTGATAATATGGCCATCCTTTTTGCAATAGTTGCAGAATTTTTTAGTACAATTTGAAGCGTAATGACCAAATTCTTTGCAACAAAAACATTGAATTTTACTCATGTCTGCTCCCCTTGGCTTTCCTTGTGCAGCATAAGCCACTGGAACAGAGCTGGATCTCTGTTGTTCCATGGCAGTTTGAGTGTGGAGTCGCTGCTCTTCTCGAAGTAACTCATTAAGGCATACATCCAAGGAGGGTACTGGATTCCGATTGACAAGACTGGACCTGGTACCTTCAAATTCAGATCTCAATTTCATAAGAAATTGATCTCTTTTTGCAGGTTCATGGACAGATTGAACAGCAGTGAGACCTTCCTTTGATAAGGTAGCATATATGATATCAGTATATTCAGTCCAAAGATTCACAAAGGTGGAGTAAAAATCAGAGATTGAGAGATTGGCCTGATGTAGAGTGGCTAATTCTTGTTCAAGTTGGAATTTACGAGCAGCATTTTGTTGACTATAGATTTTCTTCAGATAATTCCACATCTCAGCTGCTGTCTTATAAGGGCGAAGATCTAGAATAAAGTTGGTTTCGACAGATGCTAGAAGCCATGCCATGATCTGAGCATCCTTCACCTCCCACTGATTCTTGTTCTGTTCAGTTGCTAGTTTACTTCCATCAGTATGACCCCATAACTCTTTTCCTTTAACAAATATCTCAAAATGAAATGCCCAGGCAGAATAATTTTTGCCATTAAAACGAATCAAAGATGTATCGTACTTTTCTAAAGACATGAGGCTGCAAGAACTTGATCAAGATAACTAAAAAAAATGGACTAGGGCTAAAGAACAAGGCTGATCTCAGAGTTGAGGCTCTGATACCATGACAATTTTAGAAATTTTGGAAAAAATGGTATATCCTTTCTTAGTGAAGTCCACTTATATATACATTACAAGCTAATTTCTAGCCCCTAAAATAGCTATATACAGATCTGTGCATTTTTAATTATAGAAAGAATCTACAATAATAGAAATATATCTCTAGCCTTTAAAATGCCAGCTAGAAGCCTAATAATAGAAATATATCTCTAGCCTTTAAAATGCCAGCTAGAAGCCTAAAATACTGCTGAACTAAAAATAAGCCATGATTTAAGCAAATGCTAAAAAATCATATTCTTCTAACACATGCAATACAAGCAACATTGTCTTTGATCTTCTTCTCCCCCTCAAATTGGATTCCATCTTGTTTTTTATGGATAATTGGTGTGAAGCCTGAAATTAAGGAGCATCTACATCAATGAATCATCTATTTATATATTCATAATCCTCTCATATTAAATAAAACAAACAAACAACAAAGCCTTAATCCCAAGTCAATTGGGGTCGGCTATATGGATTCTTCTTTTCCACTCAATACGATTTAAGGTTATCTCTTCTGATAGATGTAACATCATAAGATCATTTTGGACCACCTTTGACCAAGTCAGTTTAGGCCTACCTCTGTCTCTCTTAGTTATATCTACTCTAACTTGTTCGGTTTTTCTAACTGGCGCATCGCTAGATCTTCGTTTCACATGGCCAAACCACCTCAATCTATGCTCTCTTATCTTATCCTCAATAGGTGCTACCCCCACTTTTTCTCTAATGCACTCATTGCGGATTCTATCCATCCTAGTATGACCACACATCCATCTTATCATTCTCATTTCCGCAACATGCATTTTACTCATGTGTTGTCCTTTTACTGCCCAACACTCACTACCATGCATCATAGCAGGTCGTATTACAGTGCGGTAAAATTTTTCTTTTAATTTAATTGGTATCTTTCGATCACATAGAACTCCTGTAGCACCCCTCCACTTCATCCAACTAGCTATCTTATGATTTACATCTTTTTCACAACCCCCATCTTCTTGAATCCTCTCATATTAAATATATTAATAATTTTCAACATGACGAACAGCAATAGACATATAGAATACACTTCATATTCAATATGTTGTGCAGAAGACTTTTCCTGCATTACCTACATTTAGTTCTGATAGAAAAAAGATGATGGAAAATGAATTTAAAAATTCCTATATACTGATTGTACAAGTGTATCAACTCTTGTGCATATAAATATGCACACTTAAAAATTACACATCAAAGGTCATAAAGCATGACATGGCTGGTGAATAGGTGTGTGTGTTTATCATGTTGACAAATGAGACAATTTCTGCAAAAGTAGGGGAATTCTTAATTTATTAATATAAAATTTGCATTGAATAGACTGGAATGTCATCAAAGGATTCATATAGTTGGCTCATTTAGTTGAGAATTATTCATATTGAGGATGAGTTACTATGTTTTTGGGTTCAAACACGTGCTAATCTTTTGATTTTGAGCAATTCAAGTATTAGTTGATATTGTCATGAATTTATTTGATAGTTGTTAGTTGAGTTCTTTGGTGATGTAATTGGTTCTTAATTTTCTTAGTTGTTTGTGGTATGACTAACACATTGTTTTATTGACTTATTTAGATGGAAAATGAGGCATGCTATATTTTGTTTAGAGATTTTAAGGATCCTATTGTTTATCAGGAGAAGGATTTGGATCTTGGAATGATTAATCAAGGTATTTATATTTGTTTTTCTTTTAATATCTATTAATGATTGAGCTGGTCGAACCGAAACAGTGTCGAGCTCGGCTCAATTAGATAACTCGAGGCTTGATACTTGAGTCAAGTTTGATCAAGTTATCATTTTGAAGCTCGAGGGACCTGAATAGATACTCAAACTAGACTCTATTATCGTTAAAAAAAAGAACTTATTAATATCAAAAGGAAATTTGAAAAAACTTGAATAAGCTTGATTTTCAAGACTGAATGAGTAATTATTATTTATAACATAAGCTATATTTAGAATTATTTAAAATCTTAATATTCGAACATGGTTCTAGCAAACTACTTGATTTCAAGCTCGACTCAATTAGAACCAAGTCAAATTCGAGTATTTTATGAGTTGAATTCGAATATTTTATGAGTTGAGTTAGAGTAGCTTGACTTATTTATGCCTTCTAATCTAGCATGGAAAGGATTCTCTTGTTCAACAATGTTTTAAAACTAAGCTGTACTAGGTGCCCCCTCCCTCCCTCCCTTTCCTCTTATTTCGATGTCCTTGCCATTGTATTTGTCTTTTCCCTACATTCTATTAATGTCTTCATTGCATTTGGTGTAATGTATTCATTGTATTCCTTTTTGTCAGAATGATTATCATAAGTGTTGACCTGTTTCCTCTTCTTTGTTCATCATTGTCTTTTACTATGATCTTTGTTTGGATATGGCTGCAACTTGATGAATTTTGTCTAAACTGAATACCTGTAGGTTTGCATGTGCAAGCATACTTAGATGCTTAAATATATGTTTATTTTCTTATTTGATACCCCTTCACAGAAATTAAGGAGTGGAAAGTGCAACGAAATGGGAATCTTGCTTCGCACAACTTGAGAAGTACTTGGGTGAAACAAGCTGATGTTATTAAGGAACCAGACTTGACTTCTACTCTGCAAAACTCGCTCCTCTACTTCCCAGGTAGAGTCTTCCTTGGCATGGGTTTTTTTGTTGCCTTACCTTGTAGTTGCATCTCTTTTAGGTATTATGGAAGTAAAGTTTGTTGTTTGACCAGTGTGCCCAATTATGAGAAGAAGGCAGGAAACCCTTCCAAATAAACTGTTAAAAAAATTTCATTTTGAAAAATCTAAGAAAATAACTGGTTTCATAGGTATATACACTTGATTACCAGATACAGTCCAGCCCTACTCCTAAGTTTAGCTATGTGTAATTTGTTGGCTTTAACTAGTGTAATAAGATTAATTGATGACGTTGTTTACTAAAAAATGTCTTCCTTTTTCCCCCAGGCTGTGTCTCTGCAGATGAAAGTGGCAATCGTCTATTTCTTTCTGACAGCAACCATCATCGAATTATCATATTGGACAGAAATGGGAAGATTATGGACTGTGTATGTATTGAAGTTGCATCTTGAGTTCAAGTTAAACTGCAATAGCTTTTCTTTTTAAGTAACTAATATTTTTTCTTCTTCTTCTTTTTTAAAAAAATATTGAAGTTTTTAAGTAACTAATATTTTGAGGTGGTGATTTCCATTCTGTGATAAAACTCTGTAACCTTGGTGGGCACTGATTATTGCTTTCATCATTTGGCTGTATTAACTTCTTATACATTTGAGTTTTTAGAAGTCATTTCTAAGGATGGTTAATGTGTGCATGAATCCGTACATGCTTCTGAAGTGGGTCCCAGTTCATCATGTAATTTATCCATTACCAATATATTTGTAGTCCTGCAGATGTCAGTTGGTGAACTTATTTCCACTTTGGATTTTTGGGTATTCATATTATTAAGGACTCAATGGCAATAACCTTTAAATTTTCTCATATCACGATTTTGCTCTTTTCTTTGTTGTTGTCCTCATTTAACACATACAATGGAAAAAGATGAAAACAAAGCATAGATTTAGCCTTACATTTTTATATGCCAGATTGGTTCTTGCCCAGGATTTGAAGATGGAGAATTTGAGTCTGCCAAGCTACTGCGTCCTGCAGCTTCCTTTTATCATGATGCTGAGGATTGTCTATATATTGTGGATTCAGAGGTATTTGCTTATAAACTTATGGGTGTTTTACAATGTTGTGAAATTAATGGTTTCCTTATATTTGATGCATCAATTTGGATGTGCTCAAATGTTTAACTGACCTGTTTTTTATCAAAGCCACAGTAGCATAAATCTGTACCATTTGTGAATTAGATCTGCTAAACCAGCTATCTTTATAAGGGATAGTTTCCAGTAGATTTAAGATGGGTATATTCCAATAATCACCACTTTTCACTTACCAACTTTTCAACCTTAAATTTCTCTACAGTTGCATTTTTATATACTGTAGTCAAATGCTACTGATTTGTTGGATAGCAATTGGTTTAAAAAGAAATTTGATGTTTCATTCATTTGTTAGAACCTTTATCAAGAAAGTACTTGGCATTTGACTGATATTTATTTTTAAGATAGTTATGACTTATTATTTTACTTTCTTGATTTATGTTTCTTAGAACCAAGCAATTAGACGAGCTGATATGCAGAGGCGGGTTTTAGAGACTCTTTATCCCACCTGTAGCATCAGTACAAGAGATAGTAGTATATGGACCTGGATCGTGAACAAAATGGGTTTTTCAAGCAACATTGATTCAAAATCCAAGGAAATTGATTCCCAGTTGCTGGTGTTTCCTTGGCATGTTTTGAAGTCAGGGGATGATAGTTTCTTTATAATCAACCGCAGGTAAAGGATGATGTTCTTGATATTAATTTTGATAATAAAAAGACACTATACTTGCCTTCTTTGTGTTTGATATAGCAGTTAAACATTATGCTTTAAGATGCTCAAATGGCTAGACTGCTCGGCCCACAAATTTTTTTTTGTTTTAGATTAAAATGAGGATGCAAGCGTTTGAGGAATAAATATTTTAACTTGACTGTGTCCTGAGATATTAGCTACCAGTCTTTAGTTCATTAAATTTGATCTAGTTATACAAGAAAGTTACAAGAAAGAATTGAAGAAGTGGGAGAAACTCAATCTATAACCAAAATAAAAAAGTAAAAAAGAGCAAGCAGGGTTGGGACAGAAGACAATGAAGTTTAATGCTTGATAGAAAACAACAACAACAACAACAACAACAACTAAGCCTTAATCCCAAATAAGTTGGGGTCGGCTGTATGGATTCTCAACAAAATAAGCTCAAAAGACACCAAAAAAGATACTCCAGCCTTAGGCCCCTTCCAAGACACGGATTTTACGTCTCCATTCAAGTCTTAAGAATCCATAGAAAGTTTGGCAAAATTTTTACACTGGCCGCCAACCTACCGCAACCCTCCTCCTTTATCCGGGCTTGGGACCGGCTACGATACTCGCAGGCGGAGTTGCTTGATAGAAAACAACATTGGATGATTTTTCTAAGTGAGAGAAATGACATGGCCTTTTAGTCATACTTTATGGTTTTGATTCATTTTGACAAATGGCCATCCTGTTACTTGCTTCAAGTCCTTCAGGCTGGTTTTTCTGTAGGTTGGTATTGTCAAGGATTCATTGGTATTAGTTCAATATCTCAATTAAAACACGTCTAAATATCTTAAAACCTCCTACTTGTGACCTTCACATCTAATGCTAGCCATTTCATTTTGATAATTGGTGAAACAAAGGTGATTTGCTTTCATTTGCAGCTTTGAAACCCTATGGATCATGGATTTGGCTTCAGGAAAAATAAAAGAATCTATCAAAGGTTTGAAATTGGTTCCCATTTTCCTTTTTTCCTCTTGTTTTATTGATCAAATATATATATCTAATGTTTACTTATCTAAATACCTGAAAAGGATCTCCAAAGATTTTGGAGACCTGTGGGCAGTTGATAATGGAGAAAGTATCCCTCTTAAAACAGATGCCAAGTGATTGGCTGCAACTGCAGATTGATGCCAATTGCCCTCCAAAGGATTTTCCATTTGCTAGTCTTCTATCATCTGTAACAACCTTTCAAAATTACATAGTTGCGTGTGACTCAGGTATGGAACACATTAACTTTTTTCCTCCTACGTGCATCTGTTATTTGATTTATATGATTACTTATTTATTGCAATACTTCATTGAAGTTGCACAGAAAGTGCTGAAACTAAATATAGAATCAGGAGTCTGTTCAAACTTCCAGTTTTCAAATTTTGGGATCCTTGGGTTTCCTTATTGGCCATCGTCTCCTTTCGAAAGAGTTTATCCCAAGTAAGTAATTGCGCTCTTCAAAACTGACGTTTCTCCCATCTCCTGTTTTTATCCTTTTTCCGGTCAGTGTTCATGCTGGACCTAACCTATTTTTTCATTTCTTCATTTATTTCTTTTTCTTTGATAGATATTCTCCCAGCAGAATATGGACTGATCATCTTCAATGTTTCCGCTTGCTGCCTGGTATTTTATTGTTGAATTAGTTCATTTCTATATCTCTTATGGGAAAGAACATCTTAATGTTATGTTTTTCCGTTCCAATCTTATTGTTGTATTTTTCCATCACCAACTTTAGTTGTTAAACTAAAATTCTGGGAAAAAATGCTTAAAATTTCATTTATGCTTCTGCAAACACAATATTTTCCTTATGTTATTTATGTTAAATAAACATCTCAAACCATTTAGTAGATTCCCTTACCATGTTATATCATTCTAAATAAAAATCTTGAATGCATATGGTAGCTTCTTAAACCTATATGAAATCTCTGTTGAGTTGACATTACTTGTAAGAGTTATCACATCATGTGAGCTCGGACCTTTTGTTAATTTTGGTTGCAATGTTCAAGTTTTATTTTCTCTGCAAAATTTCGATGTCAATGAAATAAGCATTTATTGCTAATCCAGGTACGGTAGCTCAAGATATTTGACTTTTTATTCTGGCAGATTTCTTGCACGCCCAAAAACTGAAATGTGTTTTGGTCTGTTTGAAAACTATAGTTCTTGGTGAATTTCTAGCTTTTTTCATAAACGGTTCAGCTAATCAGGTTCAATCACACTTTTTTTAATAGTATTTTTGGGCTGCTTCTAGTGCTTGAACAACTATTTGTGTAATTTTTACATACAGTGATGCAGCCCATTCTGATAAAAACGAACATACACATGAATATAAGTGCTTGTAGGCCAGCAACACTAACTTCTCATGTCCCATGTTCATTGGTGATTCTGTATTGTGTTTATAACAGGTAGGATTAACATACAAGTAAATGTATATATCCCTGAGGATGTTGAGCTTGTTGAACCATTACAAGAAGGATGCATATGGCGCCAGGCACGAGGGGCTGCAACTGAAATTTTAGGAACAGAGAATGCAGTGGGATCTTCAGAGAAGGTTTTTTAAGCGGCCCAGTATTTTTTTCTTTTGCCTTTTAATATGTCACTTTCTTTTGATCCTGTTGAATTTTCATTTTGCCTGGAAGTTTTTTCTTTTTTGGTGCCTTAGATCCACTTTGCGGGTGCATGTGTGCAGGTTGGTGCTGCTCAACAGTGGTATGATGATTTGGATAATTTGGCCTTTTCAACCCCTGATCCAGATCTAACTGTTGAAGACCGTGAGATAACTTTAGATGTTAAATCTGAAGATTGGAAAGTTCACATTGATTGTGCTGTCAATACAAGTCCTGGAACAAGTGAGGTATATATGCATGTTCATAGACTCTTCTGCTTGTTAAAATTTATGTTTCCTTCTTCTCTCTCCTTATGGATGTGCACCCATCCGAACTTGCCAAATTTCAGCATAAATAATACTTCATCAGAAGACAGTTAAAATCCAATCTCTTTTGCTGATATCAAGTGCTTTAGGCAATGAAATAAACATACTTATCTATAATGCTTAAACTTTTAAAAAGATTATTATACTCAATTCCAGAATATAAAATATTGTTAAGTCACCTAAACTGAAGTAGGTTGGTCTTAGTTGCTTGGTGACCTAGACATGCCTTGTAGGTTGTCCTCATTTTATGTTTCGATATGTCTGCATTAGTGATGGTACTTTGTACCTTTGTCACTAATAATAACAACAATGGGAACTTTTATTCCCTAATTGGGAGTTATCTTGTCACAGGGAACTCCCTTTCTACATTTGATAGAAATAGTGGTAAGAAAAATCAAATTAATTCAAAATGCTCTGAGATATGTAATTGGAATGTGGATTAGCCTGATTAGGCTTTTAAAGCAGACAGAGAGTTCAAAAATATTATCAATAGCTGTTTATTTTATTTTGTTTATATAATAGGTCGTTGTATATGCTGCTTTGTACCTAAAACTCAGACGTCCTGATTTACAAGACAACAGGCAGGAGCAATATGCCGTGAGGATAGTTGATTTTCTGAAACCGGGGAAAAGAGGAGGAATTGGAAGAGATTCATGCGTTCAACTCTTGTTAAAATCAAATGCTGATTTGAGAGACCTTATTTTTATGAAACCTTTACATGTGAGGATCAGGTTCGATTGCCTTGATCACCCAAAAGCTGAAAATGGAAAAGATATTATCTTAACCGACTGCACCATCAAAGTTGATGTAAAACTTAAAACACAATAGCTGCTAGTGCAAAACTAGAGTGTTTTTTATGTTGTCAGTTGGCAGTTGGAGCAGAAACAAGAGTGTCAAGATTAAATGCAGAATGCGACCTTGCAGATGGATAAACCAAAAGAAAAAAGAAGTGTTGGAAGTGGGCAGAGGGGATATCAGATGTACTTCTCCAAGTTCAGCACTTGAATGGGTATGTAATACAGTGATAGGAAATTATTTGGCTTCATGCGCTTGATTCTGCATTATTATTCTCAATCTTCTGATCATTTTCAGCATAGAAAAGGACATTTGCTTAATGAAAGTATTGTATTTAAAGTAGAAGAATAATAGAGAGGGAAAATATTTAAAGGAAGGAAGCTTCCAATGTTTTCCTACATAATATTTGTCTCATTTGTTCTTGTAAAATATATAATTACTTAAATGAATTATTTTGTCCCGTGAATGCTTCTCATTTGTGTTTAATTTAATGAAATAATTGATAGTACTAAGATTATAAATTACTCATTGCTCTCTCTTACACTAGTCATTTGAAGATTAGGAAGGAACAGGACATTGTGATTGGAATCTTCTTATATATATATATATATATATATATTGTCTCAATGTAGAGACCTTTAATTTCTTGCATTTTAGACACTTTAATAGCAGGTTACTAATTATATTTATTCACGCGCTCAGGCTGGATTTCAGAAATATTAAAAAGGGAAAATTGTACTTTGCATTTTTTTTAATTTTTTATATATATAAAAAATATGTACAGTTTTGATATATACTCAATACATATTAGATGTATGTCTAAAAGCGTAGATATCAAGTTAAAAAAAATAGACATTTTTAAAAAAATTAAAAAGATAATTTTATTTTTTAGATTATTTTTTGAAGAAATTCCCATTAAAAATTTCTCTAATCAATTACTGACTATTGTCATAGCCTACACTTCCTATCGTTTATAAACTGAAGTGTACAAGAGCATTACCGACACTTGCTGTCCTTAACTAGAGGAAGAAACCTGAGAGCCAACTCCCATTCTCAAATAATCATATATATGTATATAGGTTATTTGCTGGTTTATCAGTCGAAAACATGGTTCAGCAGGGAAGAAGCAGTGCAAACAAAGCTACAATATTCATGGCTACAACTCTTGTATGTATACACTTACTGGTCCAATTAAAGGTCACTGAGGCAGCTACTTACACAGTAGGTGATAACTCTGGCTGGACTTTCAACATCCAAAGCTGGACTAATGGAAAACACTTCAAGGCTGGCGACATACTAAGTAAATAACTTGTTAATTAAAAACCCATCATTACCTTATGTTATTATCTTTTCTAATATTTGTTCTAATGATGACGCTGTTAATGATTTATTTATTCTTTATTTTTCTTGGAATAGTTTTCAACTATGATCCTTCACTACATAACGTAGCAACTGTAGATGTTAATGGGTTCAACAGCTGCAATTCTTCTCCTTCTCCAAGCTCATCAACGATTCACACCACTGGAAAAGATAGCATCAAATTGAATAAGGGACAAAATTACTTCATTTGTAGTATCCCTAGCCATTATAAGTCTTTTTGTGTATTATGTATTAATAAATGCTTATATCAATGAATACTAGTCAATTTATCCATTGTATTTATATATTTTATATTAAATAAATATATTAGTGACTAAGCATAATTCAATAAATTTGTATTTATAAGTTAAAAAAAATATAAGTCGAAGAGTTATATGGTGACAATTTTCAACTAAATGATCAAATTCGATTAATAGATTTTTAAATTATAAGATTACCAAATTCATAAAAGACATATCTACCTACCAAATACAAAGAGTTAATCAAAATTTTTTTATATAAATTAAGAAAAAAAGGCCTGTTCTGTGTTTCATTGTAGATTGTAAAACATATTTTATGAGTTTAATCACAATATTAATTAATTAAATCATTTCCAAATATAAAACATTTTTCTTCTTATAATTTACTTATTAATAGTTTTTTTTTAAATAAATAAAACCAACTCAAACTTATAATTAATAAAATGTAAAATACAACCACTCATTAAAATATAACTTAATAATAAATATATATCTAATAATAAATACATATACAATCTGAATAATAAACTCAACTTTTTATTTAATTAACTATTGTTATTCTATACCATATCTTCCCTCCTTTCATCCCGCTGCCCCTAGTTCTGTGCACGTTCAGATATATAGAATCATATATGCCTAGTTGTATTTTTTGTTTTTTTTTTTTCTAATTTTTTATACAGTAAATTTTTTTATTGTATAAAATAATTACATCACAAATTAATTTCTTCACATCATATTAAAATTAAATTTTTTGGTTAACTATAATTTTTTGAGACCAAATTATTGAAAGATTTACCAAAGAAAAAGAAATCTGAGTTTTCGAATTTTAATTTTAATTTTCTTATTTTCAAAAACTATAATGGAGAAAAATCGTTGATCGAATCCATTTAAATAGCTAATTATTTAAAATAATTAAGCATTTAAAATTTATTATTATGTTTATTTTTTTTTTATTTTACGCATGAAATTCAATATAAATCTATAGCTAGAATCATTTTTATAATCACTTGTTGAAATGAATCTTTAATTAAGGTTGAACTATTATCATCTGCAATTGTTGATAATTGTTCGCATTATAAGTAATAATTAGTAGTTAGTTAATTATTAAATATTTAATTAAATATTTTAATTTTCATTGTAAATATATTTAATAATGAGTAAACTATCTACTTATGAATTAGGGCTTAATTAACTCTCAAGATTAATTAAAAAAAAACTAGTAATTAACTATTTTCTTCTCTGATCTCTTAAAATTTTTCTATTCTTCTATTAATAAAATAAAAAACTTACAAATAACGGAATTAGAATTATTTATAAACCTCAAAGCTAATTAAGAAAGAGATTCAAAAATCAAAGCCTCCCATTCATTTTCTTCTCCAATTTCCTCGCAATTTTCTGTTAGTTTCTATCTCTTTTCCCTCTTCTTCGTTTTTTTTAGTGAATTATTTTCTCTAATAATCTTTTGTAAATCTTTCATGTTTTTTTTTTTTGAGATTTTTTTAGGTTTAGCTTGGTGTTAATTAATTTCTTAATTAACTCAGCTGTACCCTAAAAATTCTTCTTCTTCTTCTTCTTCTTCTTTATCTTTAATTTTTCATAATACTCCTTTTTTAAAAAAAAAATTAAATAACAACTTCATATCTAAATATTCTGTTTTTTTTTTGAAAAAAAAAACAAACCTTTCTTTCTTTCTTTCGTTTTAATCTATTAATATTTGGTCTTTTGGGAATTGAGTTTTTGATTGTTTTCTTTTTCATGTTACCAAATGTTCTTCACACAATAATTAACTTCTTGGGAAGTTAATTTCTTAATTATATACTTATTGGCTAAATTATATTTCTTTCTTTATAAATTAATCAATTGTTTTAACCCATTTAATTAAATTTTAATTTGGGTTAATTTTTTTTTTCAACGAGGAACTTTTTTTTTGGAATAAAGAAAAATATTAATATAAAAAATTAATTAATTTTTGAGAAAAATGAGTTGTTTTGCATGCTTTTCATCCCAGCAGAAGAAAGCAGCTAAAAAGACAAATAGTGGCAAAAAATCAGTCCCACAGCGTCCAATCTCTCCTCCTCGTCGCAAAGAAAATAATTTTGCACCGCTACCTACTGGTATGTATTAAATTTGATAATTCTTTTATTTAAATTTGATTTTATATTTCCTTTTTTTATACAATTTTTTTATTAATTAAAAATATATATTTAAATTCGAAATATTTTCTTTTTTATTCTGCCATTGTAGATTTTGAAATGCTATTCTTATCTCACTAAATATTAATTTCAAGTGAGCCTTTAAATTTTTTTTTTATAAGAAGGTAAAGAAAATGAGAATATTAATATATATATATTTTATGATACAGATGTTCCAAGATCAAAGCCCCAAGTTGAACTTAATAACAATAAGGACACAACTCATAGTAATTATAATAATAATAACAACAACAACAACAATAAAGAAGGTGGCAACAACAATATCGCAGCACAAACATTTACATTCCGTGAACTAGCAGCAGCTACAAAGAATTTCAGACAAGAATGTCTAATTGGTGAAGGTGGGTTTGGAAGAGTTTACAAAGGAAAACTTGACAAGACCAATCAGGTAATTAATTAATATAACATCATATTTTTGTAATTGGTTAATTGAAACTTAAATTCGCAATCACATATGCAGTTCTATAATATATATATATATATATATATTAATTTTAACCCTGAAGAATAAGATGAAATAGCTAAAGTTTCTTCTTCCTCAATCAAAGATCTCGAATTCGAATCTTAGATTGCAGGATATTAGATGGTTAAAATAAAAAATAAATATCAATTTCAGTAGTATTATTAACTTTGATTTCATTGTGTTATTTTAATTTCTAGACTAATTAAAATTTATTGGGTTGGAATGTAAATTGATCAGATAGTGGCTGTGAAGCAACTTGATAGGAATGGATTGCAAGGGAATAGAGAATTTCTTGTGGAGGTGTTGATGTTAAGTCTTTTGCATCATAAGAATCTGGTAAATCTAATTGGATATTGTGCTGATGGAGATCAAAGACTTCTTGTTTATGAATACATGGCATCAGGATCTCTCGAAGACCATCTACTAGGTATATGAGATGAAATGATAGAGATCTCTACTTTTTTAATTGAGATTCCGAGTTCGAGTCCTGAATATGAGCTACCCAATTAAATTTATTCAATGAGTTTGATTCAAAACTTTTAATTATGATGTTGTTTAACTTTGTTTCAGATCTTACACCAGAGGAAAGGCCATTAGATTGGTTTACAAGAATGAGAATAGCATTAGGAGCAGCAAAAGGTTTAGAGTATTTGCATGATAAGGCAAATCCCCCAGTGATATACAGAGACTTAAAATCATCAAACATATTGCTGGATGAAGAATTAAATGCAAAATTATCAGATTTTGGGCTGGCAAAACTTGGACCTGTGGGGGATAAAACTCATGTATCTTCAAGAGTAATGGGAACTTATGGCTATTGTGCCCCTGAATATCAAAGAACAGGCCAGTTAACAGTTAAATCTGATGTTTACAGTTTTGGAGTTGTTTTATTGGAGTTGATTACTGGAAGAAGAGTCATTGACACTACTAGATCAAACGATGAGCAAAATCTCATCACCTGGGTAATTAACTACAAAAATCTTTATAATAATTCACCATCAAATTCTTAAGAATTATTAGAAATTAGTAACTGGGTAAATTTGATTTTCATAAACAGGCACAACCAGTGTTTAAGGAGCCAAGCAGATATGCAGAACTTGCAGATCTATTACTTCGTGGAGAATTCCCAGTAAGAGGTTTAAATCAAGCAGTAGCAGTAGCAGCCATGTGTTTACAAGAGGAAGCAACAGTTCGTCCATTAATGAGCGATGTAGTAACTGCTCTAAGTGTTCTTGGATTAGGTCCAGCTGAAGCAGCTGTTACGCAGATGTCTTTCCCTTCTCCGTCATCTGGAACTGCCGGAGACGATGAAGATAAACAAGAAATCACTGAAGCCATTATATGGCGTTCATGTTTATCAAGAAGGCATCCAATGTCTCGTTCTGCAAGTACTGTCTCATTGTAATTAAATTTTATATTTTTATATTATTCGATCGTCTTCATAAAATATTCTTTAATTCTTGTATTTTCTTTTTTTTACTATGTTAACAAATGTAAAGGATGAAATTGACAAAATATACGTATGATGAATTTTGAGACAAGTATATGTTAATTAAAATGTTGGTTGGTTTTAATTATCATCATTAGTCATTGAGATTATTAATTTTCTATTATCTATTATTGTTGCTAAATGTTTTTAATAAATTACATAAATATAGTGAAAAAAATAATAAACTTTGAAGAATATTACACAATACTGATCACTAAAATGTAGCCCAGTGGCCAGGAGTGTGTGTTGCTCCCACCTTAAATATCGAATTTGAGTATCTTATGTGTTCTCTTTTCTATATGTGTAATTTATAAAAGTAAAAAAAAATAAATAAAAAAAAACATTACACAATACTATTATATGCTTTTACTCTGCCTTCAATGGCAAAAGAAATTAAATAAAAATTTAGTCAAGAAAAAAATACAATAAGATGATGAATTGGGAGGAAAGATAAGCGTTTTCATTTTGAATTCAACAAATAAAGCTAGTTAAAAAAAAAGCCCTTTATTAAATATATAATTTTAGACAACCTAAATTACTCAAAAATGTTTTTTTTCCTCTTAAAAAAATGTTTTTTTTTTAAATTCAAGAGAAGGCATAGCCTTGATAACTAATTCAAAACTAGCCTGAGATAGCTAAAACCGATTAAATCATCCTAAAGCTGTGGAAATAGTCCATTAAGAACCTGTATCAAGACATGTACACTTAAAGAAAAACTTAGAACATGATTTGCTAGCCAATCTGTAGAAAAATTAGATTCTCTGTAAGTATGACATATCTTAACTTGTCAATCCAATTTTAACAGTTCTTTAATCTGGATAATCATTCATTTCATTACCAGAGCTTGTCATCTTTTTTATCTTGAAGCATTTGAGTTACACTCAAAAATGTATTTTAATGATGATGCATCACCCAGTCATACAATAATTAGAAGAAAGTAAAAAAAAAAAAAAAACTTTTGGCAATATTGGTAGCAGCAATTCATTATTTTTTTTATTAGAGGTTTAATACCATAATAAATACATATCCAATGTAGATATAAATTTTATTTTAAAAAATTAAACGTATGATTGAATTAGAATTTTTCTTTTTAATATTAAAAAAATTAATAAAACAAATTTATTTCTTAAAAATAACAGTAATGATTAAATGAGTTGGTATAGTTTATAAATTAGAGGTTGAGAATTGAGAAATATAAATAAATAGAAAAGTGGTTGAGTCAATTGGATGAAATAAAATTGGAAAAAATTACGTAATATGTTAATTTTTTAATTTTTTTCAAAAGTTATTAATTTTTAGTATTTTTTAATATGTCGAATATTATATGTATATCTTTAAAAATGGATTATATATTTAGTAGATTAAAATATATACTAGATATGTATATCGATATCTATATCTATATATAATACTAAATGGAAAGTCACTAGCACATGGTATGCCATTTGTTATTTTCTCAATTTTTCTTAAATCTAGATAATTTCTAATTTTTCAAATACTAGCACATATATTTAAATTTCTTTAGATTAATTTATAATTATTTTAAATTCATTTAAATAATTTCAAATTAAATCAAATTCTTTAATATAATTTTCAAATTAAATTAGATTTCTTTAAATAAATTTAAATTTAAATTAAATACATTTAGATAAAGTTATCATTAATTTAAATTCCTTTAGATAAATTTATAATTAATTTAAATTTATTTAAATAATTTATATAAATATTTATTTAGTCAATAAAGCATATCATTAAATTTCAAATACAAACAAAGATTTTAATATTCAACTAGAAATAGCCATTGGAGTTGGCATATACACTCACTTGCTTATCGTTGCCTCTTTCTCATCTTTGTTATATTTTTATATACAAATTCTATCGATTTGTTGTTGCGATAAAAGCAGGTCAAGCATCAAAGAGAAAGCTATAACCCTGTGAGTTTTATATATTAATATATTGTACCTTTCTTATTTAGGTATATGATTTTGTTTATCCATTTTTTTTTGGTATATGATTACAATGCTTAGTAAGCTATTTCATGTTTGCACCAAAAAATACCACCTTTTAGCAGAAAGACTTATATGCTATAAACAATTTAATTATTGGCAAAGATAATAGAAGCCACGGATGGCTGGCATCAACATCCTCTTGGCTGGCTTTCCTCTTTTTGATGTGTTTTTTATTTTGGTTATAATTATTCTTGTGAGTATTATAATATTGACAGGGGCGGAACGGCCTTGAAATCGTATGGGATCACACGATTTTTTCTCACCGGCTGCCAGAAGGAGAGATGCCGGTGGAGACGGAGCTAAATTTAAAAAAAAATCAACCCAGTAAAATGATGTCGTTTCGCTGGAGCCGGTTCAAAAATAAAAACGCAGCTCATTTCTCCTCTTCCCCTCTCTTTCTTCCCTCTCCACCTTCCCTCTCCAAGCCAAGCCACCACTCACCAGCGGCAGCAGGCAGCCCCACCGCCGCCGGTCCACCGACAACTGATTTAACTCCTCTCAGTAAATTTCTGGTTCCGCCACTGAATATTGATGATGCTAAATTGTTTTTCGTGATCATTAGGACAAGGATTAGTATTAAGTGGGTTCCTTGTGCGGACAAGGCTAACTCCAGTAACTTATTTTGGGCTTCTTTTGTATTTTATAAGATACCTATAATTATCATCCCACTGATTTTTCCTCTAAAAATTTTTTGCTTCATCTGTGCAGATGATTGTAATTTTTGACATTATTTTGATGTTGAATAATACATTATAAAAGAACTTACAAGTTTTCTACACTCATGAAGATTATGAACTGTTGTATATTGCTCTTGGATTCTTTCTCTTTTCACTTTCAGTTATAGGCTGCTGCTGATTTTATTTTTCTTGCCAGTTTCACCCTTGATACTATTTTTCTTTCAGTTCCTTGAGGCTTGAATTTCACAAGGGAATTGTTTCTAGACTAACAACAGTATGTTATATATATAATGTTCATAAAAAATTTATATATATATATAATGTTTATAAAAAATTTTATAATATATAATACTTACGATATATTTAATAGTATTATAATTCATTTTTAAAATCATAATTTATAAAAATATTTTTTATAATATTCTTCATGGAATAAAAATAGCCAACATAATTTTTTGGTACTATTCAATTTATATAATATAAAATATTTTAGTTTTTTCCCATATTATGGCAAGATGATATGATTTAGGCAGTGATGTAAGTCTTGACAAAGAAACGTGGAAGATTAAGATTAGAATAATCTATTTATGGGATGTGCAAAATCTCAACAATGCTAATTATATAAATAGTAATAAAATGGGGATACTGAATGAGAAGGTACTATTATTATACGTTGATACGTAGTATATTCATTTTGATTTTCACATTAAAAATGTTACAATTTTTTTACTTGTGTATAGGGTAGCATGATTGAAGAAACTATTAAAAGACCATTAATTAATAAATTTAAGTCAATTATTAAAGAAGGGAGAATATTTATGCTGTCAAATTTTAGAGTTAGAGAAAATGATGGATCCTTCAAAGCAACCACCCATCCCTACAAGATAAACTTTCTTCGTTCTATCTTTGAGGGAATTGGATGAAGATCAAATTGTTTTATATAAATTCAATTTTATCTCCTTTGATGATATTATTTCGAGAGGCGCCGATAATTCGTACTTAGTAGATATGATCCATTATTTTATACATTATTTTATATTATTTTATTTTATTTATTTTATATCTATATATTTTAGTTATACACAGGACGAAAACAGGGAGGCATGGGGTCTATTGCCCCGCTGGCTTCTATGTACATACATATATATATATATATATATATTATAAAAAAGTGTGTATTTATTTACATATATAATTAATATACTTATATTTATATAATATAAAACTATAATTAATTTTATATTTATATAATTTATAGTATTTATATATTGAAATAAAAATAATAAGAATTTCATCATTTAATTATTTAATATAAAAATAAAATTGAATATAAATTCGTTCGTAATTTTTTTTGCTTGAAAATTTTACCCTCCCTTCGTCTTTATTCTGATTCCGCCACTGATTATACAAGATATAAACAACAAGTGAAGTCGTAACCAATAATGGTAAAAAAAGCAAAAGATTAAATATTAAATTAACAAACTTAGAGTGAGTTCTCTTTGGCAATTTCCTATTTAAAATAGTAATTTAACATTTCAATTTATGCATTGTTTAACAATAATTTTAATTTTGTGCCATTTTACTTTTATAATAAGAAAACTTTAAGTTGTATTGTGAGGTGAATTTGCTTATCAAATTACCATTGCTGTGAAAGAAATTACATGACTCATATAGTTACTGTGCTTCAATTTGCAAAAATAAAATTATGGAAAGGTCTTTGTTGTTTATATTTCTTTTTTCTTTTTTTTTTCTCTTTGTGTCTATGTTAATTTTCTAACTTTTTATTTAGAAATAGCATCGTTGTCACTTATTATTATTATCATGATTATTACTATTATTATTATTTAACAAAAATAAAAAATTTTCTAATCCTACAATATAAAAGGACAAAAGTAAAGTTGATGCTCATTGGACATCTACCAAACCATTAGGAACCCATCTCATGAGATATAAACTTTTTAATTTTTTTTGTCCAAATTTCCAACCAACTCTTTATTTATTTTTATTTGATTTGATGATTGAAGAAATACTATTGAGTTCTATAATTATTTAAGATGTTTAAAATATTGAATAGGCTACATGTTGGAGAAAATTCATCCCAAAGACATAGTCAATTGTCTAGCCAACTAATTCAATCACAGATGATTTTCTTCAAATCACGGACAGGAAAATCCTTGATGAGATACGCAAATTACGTGAGGTAAAAATGAAAATGATTTATTGATGATATTATTTGCACAATTATAACACCTACGTTTAATAAATTTTAAAATGTTTAAACTATAATTTCATACAACATTGTACCTGTGAGATGTTGGCCACTATTCTTCGTATAGAAACTAAATACAATTGGTTTTATAATTCTTGCAAAAAGTGTAGGAAGAAAGTTAAAATTGATGTTATTTTATGTCCTTATTTTTTAGTTATATATATAGTTGAGTTCCAAAAATGTGGCCTGCCTCATGCTCACATTTTATTATTCTTACACCCAGAAGATAAATATCCTAGCAGTGAAGACATTGACAAAATAATTTCTATTGAGATACTATCCTATAGAAAATTTAGAGTTAAATGAGGTTGTAAAGAATTTCATGATACATGGTCCTTGTGGAGCTTCTAATAATAACTCACCATGTATGAAAGATGGAAATGTTCAAAATACTTTCTTAAGAAGTTTAATGAGAGAACAACAACAGATGGAGAAGATTATCCTATCTATAAAAGAAGAGATATAAGGATAATTGTGGAGAAAAATAAAATTCTTTTAGACAAAAGATTTATCGCTCCTTACAATCCATAATTATTGTTGAAATATCAAGCTCACATCAATCTGAAATGGTGTAATCAGTCACGGTCCATCAAGTATTTGTTCAAATATATAAACAAAGGCCGGGATCAAATTACTGTTGCATTTTATCAAGAAAATGACAATAGAGGATCACAGAGAGATATTGATGAAATTAATATGTATTATGATTGTAGATATATTTCACTATGTGAGACAGCTTGGAGAATTTTAGCATATCCAATAACTTATAGAGAACCAAGTGTTGAAAGGCTAAGTTTTCATCTCCCCAATGAGCAAACTATTGTATTCGGCGATGATAAGCCAATTAATTTGGTTCTGAAGAAATTCGGAAATGATCATTCTATGTTCTTACAATGGAATTATGAGCATGCTAAGGAATTGGCATATGCTGAATTTCCAATAAAGTTTGTATGGAGAGAGCAAAATGAACAAGACGTTACAATAATGAAGAAAAAATGGTGTCCAAGAAAGCGAGGTATGTCTATTGAAAGAATTGTTTATGTTCCTATTACTTGAGAATTTTATTAAATATGGTTAAAGGATCATTATGTTATGAGGATATTCAGATTGTTAATGGTATTTTATACCCAACATTTTAAAGAGACATGTTATGTTTTGGGCTTATTAGATGATGACAAAGAATATGTTAATGAAATAAGAGAAGCATCATTTTGGGGTAATGCCATTATTTAAGAAGCCTCTTTACGACTTTGTTATTGTCAAATAATCTGTCAAGGCCTGAATTTGTTTGGGTGAAAATATGGATCCGTGTAGCAGAAGATAGTCTCCACATACAAAGAAGCATGCTTCAAAATAGAGATAAATACTACTGGTACTTTTTTTTTGTTTTCTAAAGAAGTTGAGTCATGTTTTGTAATAAGATTATTATTAATATGATATTAGAATTATGAGTCTGATAATAAATTATGTTTTTATGGGTTTCAAATTATCTTCTTATTTAATATATCCAAGTTTAATAATACCATTTTTATTTTACATTTTTGAATTTTTTTTAATTTATATATTCAGATTTGAATTTCAATGAAGACCAACTAAAGAGTTATACTCTCGCTGAAACTGAAAAGTTTTTGCAAAGAAATGGAAAAAGTCTTAAGAGATTTCCTTACATTACCTTATCCAAATTCAATAATTATTTTAGAGGGCCAAAACAAATTTATTCAAGATGAACATTGTTATAATAAATTGGCTTTTGCAAGAGACCATCAAAATTTGCTTTCAACTATGACTGAAGAACAAAAAAATGTTTATAATACTATAAAATTAAGGCTATTCATAAAGACCAAGGAGGGATTTTTTTCATCTATGGTTATGAAGGTACTGGTAAGACTTTCATTTGGAGAACTCTATTCTCTGCTTTAAGATCAAAAGGTGAGATAGCTTTAATTGTCATATCCAGTGGAATAACATCACTATTCATCCCTGGTGGTACAATGGCGCATTCGAGATTTCATATGCCAATAAATGTTACTAAGGATTCCACGTGTAACATTAAATAGGGAAGTGCATTAGCTGAATTACTTGCTAAAACGAAACTCATTGCATGTGATGAACTCCTATGGTTCACAAACACTGCTTTGAAGCTCTAGATAGAACACTACAAGACATTCTAAGATTTTCTAATCCAAAAAGTATGGATAAACTTTTTGGTGGCAAAGTTATTATATTTGGTGGAGACTTTAGGCAAATATTATTAGTAATTCCCAAGGGTGGTAGGCAATATATTGTTTCAGCTACTTTGAATTCTTCATATTTATGGAGTTTTTGCAAGGTTTTGAAATTAACCATAAATATGCGGTTACAGACAAATAATCTCAATTCACATTCATGTGAGCTAAAAGAATTTTCTGATTGGATATTGAAGATTGGAGATGGTATAACAGACAACCATAATGATGTTGGATTAATTGTGGAGATCCTAATGAACTTCTTATTAAATATTCAAGTGATCCACTTGTAGCTATTGTTAGTAGTACTTATCCTTATTTGATTGAGAACTTAAATGGTTTTAAGTATTTCCAAGAAAGAGTCATTCTTGATCCTACGCTGAATGTTGTAGTCCAAGTTAATGAGTATATGCTATCTTTAGTACCAGGCAACGAAATAATCTACTTGAGCTCAGATAGTATATGCAAAGCAGATGAAAAATATATACACACCTGACGATGTTCATACTCCAAAATTTTTAAATACTATTAGAACTTCTGGTATCCCTAATCATAAGTTGGTTTTGAAAATTGGAGTTCCAATAATGCAACTAAGAAATATAGATCAAGCTTCAGGTTTATGCAATGGGACCAAGTTAATAGTCATTCAGATGGGGAATTATGTAATTGAAGCAAGAGTAATTTCAAACGAAAAAAATAATAAAAAAGTATTCATTCCTCGAATGGCTTTAACACCAGCAGATCTGAAATTACCTTTTAAATTTCAAAACAGACAATACCTTGTAGTTATGTATTTTGCCATGACAATAAACAAGAGCCAAGGACAATCTATTTCACATGTTGGTTTATATCTACCAAGACCATTTTTTAGTCATGGTCAATTCTATGTTGTTATATCAAGAGTCAAAAGTAAAAGTGAATTAAAAATTCTCATTACTGATCAAGATGGACAAAAAACTAATAAAACTGAGAATGTGGTACTTAAAGAAGTATTTCAAAATCTAGAATAACAAGGTACGTAATATTATTTTATTAGTCCTTATAAATAATTATATTTATTATACTATAACAGGTTATAATAAAGTTATTAATAATTTATTTGGTTTTGTAAATTAAACTGCATATTTCTTATACAGAGAAAAAGCATGTCATTGTGAGTGGCGTAGCCAGGATTTTAGATAAGGGGGGTCCAATTCAACTTAAATACTAAACATTAAAAATATCAAATTATAAAAGAAATAAAAAAATTCCAGATTATAAACTACAAAAAAATAATAATTTCAATTTAACTTCATACTACTTTTCTCAAAAAAAAAAACTTCATACTACAAAATCAAATTAAACATTTCAAATTTATAATGTCCTCAAGTATTCAAGCCAATTTCTTAATTTATTATTTTTCAAATTTCAATTCATTTTAGCAAGATAAAAAAATTGCAACAAAATAAATATGAGATTAAAAGTAAGTGGTGTACCTATTCTTAACTTGTTGCCGCTGCCTTGCTGGTGCCAATCGGTGAAAGAATGAAATTGAAAAAGGAAGAAACTGTTATCTGAAAAAAAAAAAGGAATTAACGAAGAAGAAACGTGAGAAAGAAGAGAAAGAGTCACAATTAAGTTATTCTTGTTTATTTGTAATGGGCAGAGTCATTGACAAATCTTGTTTGTTTGTAATGGGCTTGATTAAAAGGCCCAGTTTTAAAGATTGGAAAAAAAAGGATGAAAAATGTTGGGAGCGTGGATCGAAGTTGCGTGCTCTCACATAGTAAGGCCAAGCTGTTCCATCTCAACCAATGTAATATTCATTCTCAAATATACCTAAAAAAATTTTATTTTTAACTGAGGGGGGAACAGGGCCCCATGGGACCCCCTTTATCTCCGCCTCTGATTGTGATAGTAAAATTTTATGATTCTATATCATTGGAAGTAACATATTAGTGTTCTAACCGGATGTCCGAGACTCTACCTATTAGCTTATTTATACTATTTAATTTAAATATGATTTCTTATTGTATCCTAATCAGTCTATCCTTTTGCTAGATCCTTGGTTATTGCTACTATTTACTGGCATATTTTTTTGTTTTACATCCTACTGATACACTCATTTATTTGTTGCTCATAATCTTCAGTCGCTCTATATGATTGCTACTCTTAACCTGATGAAGTTCTTGACTTGGCTGGCTTGTTGGTCTAATATGCTTAGATGTGACTTAGATTGATTGAGGATTTTACTTCTTTGCTACACCTCTAGATGTCTATAATACTCATCGGTTGTTGGAACTTTTAAAATGGTATATCGCTTCATAGTTATTAGTCTAAAACTTTCTACTTGTGATTTGTATAACAATCAAGATACATTGTTTTAGTTTGTTTGTGAAGAAATTATAATTTAATATTTCATGGGATGTTTAATTTTCTATAATTTGATATTCTGAATTTTTTTCACATATTTTTGAGATATTTTTAAAATGAATTTTTTGTCTAGGTCTTGTGGATTCTTTTGGATAGTTTTCATCACATAAATATGTTTTTCTCCATTTAAAATTATATTAATAAAATTATTTTTATAAAAAATATATGATTTCTTATTGTAAATAAATTATTAAAAAATATAAAAATATATTAGAATAATTATTTTAATATCTATTTATACTTGATCATTATTTTTGCATTGTTTAAAATCTAGATTAATACTAATTCAAAAAAAATCAAATAAAAATATTAAAACTTAAAACTAAAATTCAATCTAACTTACACCATAATTTTTCTAAATATTAATAACCCGCAGCATCGTGCGAGTAATTTGACAGTATGTTTCTAAAAGGGATACCTTTAAAATTAAAATTTTAAAAGTGAAATTTATAAAAGAGAAAAAAGTAATTTTAAAGAAATTAGTTTTTAAAAATTACTATTTCTAAATTTACGAATTTAAATTATTGGGCTCCGAAGCTTGGCCCATGTCATGATAAACAACGAACTTTACAGGCAAACCACGAGGGACGGGACAACGACGAAGATCCAAATTATCATTTTCGTTGCAGAGAGCTCTGGTTGATATGGCTATGGTTCCAATGTCTCCCTTCTTGGCCGCAAACTACGACCAAGCGAACCTAAGTTATAGTTTCTGATAGGTCAATAAAAGTAAGCTCAATTTTGTTTCGATTCATTCAAATTATTTTATCTTTATTGATGAAAGGCTTATTATTGCTACTTTTATTCCTTTACATTTGAATTTCCAAGTCAATGATGGTTTAGTGGATTTAATTTGAACAACACTGCATTTTGGGTTCTTTTTCAAATTCATGTTATTGGCCTTTTTGTTCGCAATCTTGCTTGTTTGTCTTTTTAATTTATTTTCCTTTTTTTGTTTTGTTTTCTTTTGATATTTTTAGTTTAGGTTACTTGGGCGCAAACTGTGATATGGGTTCTATGAAAGAGTTCTAATTGGTATGGTGTATGCTAAATTTGGAGTTGTATGTGTATCTGATAAAGGTTTCTTGGAGGATTGAGGGCTTGGTTGACTCATATTGGGTTTTGAAATATGCAAGCTAAAGTTTGGAGATGGATTTTAGGCCTGATATATATAGTTGCCGTTGCAACTATCTGGATAGCTGCTAGTTTTGTGGTTCAATCTGTTGTAGATTCCGGGGTTTCTCCATTTCTCATTACGTATATTTGCAATTCATTGTTTGTTGTTTACATCCCCTTGGTTGAAATTGGGCGTCACTTGGAGGATTCTTATGGCAGTTTATTTTTCTGGAGGAATAAAAAGAGTAGCCCTTTGCAAGAATTGGGAGAGTCAGAGCAGGTCATTCTTTTAGGAGAGAGTGATTTAGATGCGAAGGTTGATGGGTTGAATTCAACCTCTCTCATGGGCGAGGGAGAAAACAGTTCTCATAGAGATGGTGGTGATTCAACAGGGGAATCTGTATCAAATGCACTTGAAAATATCTTACCTGTAGCAGAGGCTAGTAAAGGAGTTGACGCAAAAGGGCGATGGACGCGGACTAGAGTGGCAAAAGTCAGTCTGTTAATCTGTCCATTTTGGTTTTTTGCACAGCTGACTTTCAATCTATCGTTGAAGTATACTACTGTGACGGTATATTTCAAATATCTATTACTATACGTGTCTATTGTTTGTCATATTGGTGCCATTAAGTTTTCTTCCTTGTTTTATGCAGTCAAATACCATTTTAAGCACTGCATCCAGCCTTTTCACTTTTTTGGTCTCTCTGGCATTCTTGGGTGAAAAATTCACTTGGGTGAAGCTTGTAAGTGTTCTTCTCTGTATGGCTGGAACTATAATTGTTAGCTTGGGTGACTCAGAAACTGGTTTAAGTGCAACTGCTTCAAACCCTCTTCTAGGAGACTTTCTTGCTCTCATCTCAGCTGGGTTATATTCTGTGTATATTACACTTATTCGCATGAAGTTACCTGATGATGATGGAAAAAATGGCCATGCCAGTATGGCACAGTTCCTTGGATTTCTAGGACTGTTCAACCTCTTCATTTTCTTTCCAGTTGCCCTTGTACTGAATTTCACCATGTTAGAGCCTTTTAGCATGCTTACATGGAAGCAGTTTGGTCTGATTGTTGGCAAAGGTTTGTATTTTATTCATTCTTGCATAATGACATTTGGAAGTTCAACTTTTCACATGATGACATTTGAAAGCCGTGTTGTTGCAACTTTTTGCTGTTGTCTATACCTTTAATTGTGCAATGATGCATATAATGTTATTAAGAGTTCTGTCAGCAATTTTTTTTAATGTTCCTTTGACAGAAAAAGTGCATTATTAACGTTATTAGCTATTTAATTGTGTGCATGCAATATTCTCTGCACAAAATTGATTTCTATGCTTTCATCCATATTATGATTAATTTACGTTCCTAGTTTCTTTAAATACTTCTCTATTCTATGTATATTGGATGGTCTAATTCTTTAGGGGACAAGAACCTTGTTTGAATACCATGGAATGTCATCAATTCTGTAATTTGTTAGCCAGTCAGTTTGAGGGTCTAAGCATCTGTTCAAGAAGCTAAATTTTCTGGCCTTGTGATTCCAAACTATATTGTCTTTTTTTGTAAGTTGATCTGCAAAAAAAAAAAAAAGAAGCAGAAGATAACTTGCTGGGCTTAAGTGAAGATTAGAAATAGGGGCAGTGCTCTATTAGTAGTATTTACAAAATATATAGATGAACTTAGATATTAAATACATCATATCTGAACTAAAAATATCCTGACAATTCCTCAGAATACACCTCTGTTAAAATTATATCATATAGAAGTAATATGTTAAATGAGGGTTAAGAACTTTCTTTGAAGTAAATAATGCTGTTGTCTTCATACAGTTCTGAACTAGAAATAGCTTGGTAGTTGTTGTCTTCAATGAATCTTGTTCAATAACTAATTTATTTCTGTTTCACCACCTAAAGTTTATAACTTTGGGATCAGTAATACACTCCCATAAAATGGCTGAGGCAGAACCTGTGTTACCTTTGGATATACGTCTTAGGATATGGTTTCCCACCTTTGCAGTTTGTGATTCATATTTACATAACTTGATTTTGTGAAAGTCAATGGTAAAATTCATGTTACTTTTCCAAAATGGAATTAGTTTTGGCCTATGAAGCATCGACACTTCAAACAGAGTGAAGTGCCGGTGTCCAACACTTCTCCGATACCAACACTTGCCCGACACGTATCGAACACTTCTCCTTACGTGTCTTATTATTTTATTATTTTTTATTTTTTAGACACTTGTCCAACACTTGCCCAAAACTTGTTTGACTGTCTTATTTTTTATTTTTTAGATACGATTAGAACATGCATAGGATACGGCGGAGACACATTTTATGATTTTTTTTGGAATATTTTAGGATATATTTTGTTATAAAATTTTATTTATATGATATTAGTAAATTATTAACTAAATAATTATAATCAAAATTAATTATAAAATTTCTTTTTTTTTGTCATAAAAAAATTTATTTTTTTTACTTACATAATTATATTTATACATAAATGAACTAAATATATTTATTTTGAATATTTATTTCTTTTGTTATACTTTTATAACTTAATATATATATGTGTGTGTGTGTGTATAATTACATTAATATATAAGTAAACTATTATATATTTGTTTTTAATATATATTTATATTTCATTGTATTATATATATATATAGATATATATATAAAAGTATCACACCCGTGTCGTGTCCTTATTTTTTAAGAATTGTTGTATCGACGTGTCCGTATCGTATTGTGTCTGTGTCTGTGCTTCATAGGTTTTGGCAAGTTATCTTGGTGTGTGTGCATGCAGTCTTCATAGTTCGCACTAGTGTTAACATTGTCAATTGATATGACAGTGGTATCTATTTGGTGGTTGATCTTATTCATGTCTAAGACAGTGAAGAACAAGTCTGATCTTTAGACAAGATCACTTCCTAGATGTTTGAACTTTGAAGCATATCTCCCCTGCTTTAACATGATGATTATCTGTACGTGCTGAAATTTGGAAGTTATGCAAAAGTGATTATGTTCTCCTTTATGTGATACCAGCATATTCTATCAATGCATCTGTCTTTCTTGCAAATCTTGCTAAGAAACCTTTTTCAGATTCAAAACTGACAGCCTTTTAGAGCAAGTTAATATTACAAATTATATCTTCATCGTGTACACATAATATAGTGCCTGCATATGGTGAGAAAATTTCTCTTGATCAGATGTGATGGATGTTGTTGTATTAACTCTTCCCGCACATAAGAGAACTCAATGCATCATTATTAAATATTTATCACTTTTTTATCAAAGAAAAAGTAGAAAATAATTTTGTCAAGTTGGTTGATGACAGCATTTTATTATCTTTCATTTGAGGGTTACAACATTTAATACACCACTTGCTAATTGTATTCTGTTGCGGGCACGGTGCCATATATCACATGTTTAGTGCTTGTTTCCACTTAATTCTTTCTATAATTGTTAGAAAAGGTGTGCCGTTACAATGTCTTTTAACCCTTGTTATATATTTTGCCTAGATGTTGTTATGTAATAACATTGGTTAGCTTTGAAGAACACCCGCTTCTTTAGCAATCAGCATCTAACTTCACTTATTTATTTTAATCTCCTCCCCAATTTGCTTTTGAACAGGCTTATTAGATAACGTGCTGAGTGACTATTTATGGGCAAAGGCCGTTCTTTTGACAACCACCACAGTGGCAACAGCTGGTCTTACAATTCAGGTTCCATTAGCAGCTGTAGTGGATTCACTAACGGGCAATGCTCCTGGCCTAATGGACTACCTTGGAGCTGCGGCTGTGATGATTGGCTTCGCTGGAATCAACATTCCTTCTGACACTTGTCACCAATCAGGAGAAGCAAGTGCTTCATCGGAAAATCAAAATATTAGTTCAACTCATCAAGATAATTCATTAACCCGTTAGGAGTTGCCATTTCCTAGCATAATGGTGCTGGTTTCATTAAATCACTACACAATTATCACAGTTATTTACAAGTACAAATACATATCATACGGTGCTTTTTGCTGAAACTATTGAAAATGTAATATGGATCTTCTGATTCTTTAGTCTTAGCTTCACAGAAGAAACTGCACGACTGAAAAAAAAACATACATATATTAGCTTTCAAGGGGTCTGCTCTGCCCTGTGCTTTAAGTTTGTCTTAATTCATTCATTTTTTTCCTCTCTATAGTTTATTAACCTTACCTATCTAAGAATTCACCAATCAAACTTTTGGATTAAAATTATACTTGGTGCAACGGTAAGTGTTATCGCCGTGTAATCTGAGATCACAAGTTCGAATCGTGGAAATGGTCTCTTGCAATTGCAAGTAAAGACCGCGTATAAAGATCCAATGGGTCTAACTTTTTTTCGAATCCCACTCATTGCAGAAGCATTCTTGCATTGCACCGGACTGCTCTTTATTATAATTTCTTAAAGAATCATTGAGTTGTGCAAACTCCAAAACAAATAACAACCCACAGGAATGAATTATCAAACTGAAGAATGCATTAGCTTCATCAGAAAATGAGTACACAGCAATGTGCCATAATGTCTTAAAGAACCAACATATGGGGAACAAATGTAGTGGATCCCATAAATTTCAGACCTATGGCTGATTTTAGGTTCCACATCGGTCTAGTACACGTGTATCTAATTAAGAAAAAACAAGATCTGCCAACTTGTGGTCTTTGAACCTACACTTGACATTTCACTTAAATAAAGGCCATATAAGATCAAGGCCAGTCATAATTTCTAACTTTGTTCCACCGTGACATTTGTATTCCCATATCTTTGCATAACTTTCCTAGTTGCAAGAGCTGCAGCCTCACTTGCACGCAACGTGCCAGTAGCCATTAAGGCTGCAAATTCACGGCCAATCTCCTCTTGCACCTTGCTCCGAGCATTACCTAGAGGGTCTCCTGCAACCCCATTGACTGACATCTTCTCTGCTGCTTCAGAAGGTCTGACAGCAGGAGGTTCTGACTTCGATGCCTTTGGCTCTGACTTTGTCTCCTCAGATTTCACTTCATCATGAGCCGCTTTAGTTGTAGTGTTTGCGGATGGTCTTGGACCATTACCTGACGATTGATTAACAGCAGTAGCTGCAGCTAGTGAATGCTGGGTTATTGATGAAGGCCTGAATTGTGGGGCTTGTGGGACAGCTCCTGCTCTCAAGGTTGTCTCCAAATTTTGTATCATAGGCACTACATGGTGAAGAAAATTGATGATCAGTCACCAAAACAGAAGAGTTGGGAAAGCGTAATATTGAACACTGTAATCAACCAAGCAAAATGAGAATCTATCAAGACTATCACAGGTCCACAATTTAAAAGCATATTTAACTTTTGGAATGTATTACTGGATACAGAAATCACTCCTATAGTTTATAACATTTTAAACAAATTCGACTGGATCAATGGACAGGATTCTCTCAAACAAAAACCTTTGGCTACTTTATACCCTTCAAATAAGGTTCCATGCCACATCTTTCTTTCAATAAGAAAGTGCAAAGAAAAAGTGATAGGTAGTATTTTATGCCTTTGCACAGCCATTAAGAAAATTCTCAGAATCTGTGTTACTCACTTAGAACCACAGAGGCTAGAAAGCATTAACATAAATTACAGATAACCTATATTTCCTTAGCAACAAAATTAAACACAATGAAGCGTTTAAAGTATAAAGGTAGGTGGCAACTTACTTATAAGAGCACCCATTGGACTGTTCATAACTTCATTAGGGAGCTGAATAATGTAGTCTGGAATGCTCACACCCACCAAAAATTGTGCAACCTCGTTGCTGAAGTTGTTGCAGTTGTGAGAAAGTAAATTGTATGTCTCGGCAGTATACCGAGGACTAATTTCCTGCAAGTACAGTTCAAATACATCCTGTGGAACATGTGTTATGCCCAAATCTACCACTTTAACTGGTGTTCCATATGGAGTCCTTCCAGCAGGATCATGCTGTATACCTCCCCCAAAATAATATTCATTGCCATAAACAACAATTCCCGTGTGCCTACCATGCAAAAGAACAAACAAACAAGGCAGATATATAAAAAAAAAGGAACAGGCACTCCTCCAACTTGGGGATTTTATGCAAGCAATAATCTTAAAGGTAAGTGAAGAGATGGTGAGTGGAAGTATGCATCTCTATGTTATAATATTAATACTATCTATAAACTTTCAAGAAAAGTTCCATGAATAACTCTTTGTATTGAGCATAAAGACAACAAAACCAAAACCAAGCTCATTTAATATCCACGTCTCATCTAAATATGCATGCTAGCTGAACAGAAACAATAATAAGAAGAGGAAAAAACTCGTCAATAGCACAATATCACAACTTCTATTATCCCTCCTATGCACTGTCTTTTTCATTCCATATCGGAATATAAACTTATACTTCTCCCATGGTATATCTAGAATGAACACTAATCCATCAAATAATACAATGGACTAACCACATTGATATCAATCCAATAATAAATGGCTGCATAGCATAAAAATAGAAGCCACTTTAACCAAGACCAAAGATATCAAATTAATACATTTGTGAAAAACGTATAAAAGTTAGTAGATACTATGTCAACTTCAAACTAAACTTTCTCATTCGATGGGTATATATGAATTAGTTTCAAAAATTTCCATCTTTTTAATTGCAAATATATCATAGTGCCCAGAAACTATGCCTTTGCTTCTCTCCCTGACACTAAAAACTTACCAAATACCCTCAATTGCTTTCCCCAAAAATGTTGTTGAAAGCTGTCGCGCCAATCCTTGGCTGAGGTCATACACATTCAAGGTAATCCTGTGACCCTCCTGCCACCAATTTAAAGTCATAAGCCAAAAATCAAACCACACTATAAATGCCAGTGGAAGAGAATTTAAAAAAAAAAAAAACCTCTGCCATCTCCTAATATGACTAAACTTCTGTAACAACAAGAGTCTTAAACACCGCAAACGATCTACGAATCAATCGATGAAAAAGAAGATCCCGAGACTTCTGTCAAACCAGAGATCAAACAGATCACAACGTTACCTATAAAAAAAAATCACATTCAGCAAAAAAAGGTATAAAATGCTAGAAATTTGTCATTAAAATCAACGAGAAATCAAAATTAAACTAAACTGAGTAATTTCATTAATGCAAACTTAAACATACAGATCTAAATCAAATTGCATTCAAATAACAAGAAAATTAAACAAACTAAACTAATTTATTTCTTGAAAATATCAAATTAAAAAAAAATAAACAAAGAATAAAGATCAGAGAACGAAAGAATGCACCTGAAAGTTTAAAATTCGCGTGACCACCGGCCAAGAAATTGGGAGACAGCCTTAACATTTTATAGTTGGGGTACTGGGCCCCACAGTTCCTGCAGTTAGACCACTTTGGCACCCCGATCAGAAGTTGGGCTTCCTCCTCCTCTTCTATGACCTTCTAGAACACCCTCTCCAATTGTTTTTTGACACGTGTCTTACTGTTTCTTATAATTTCTCTTCGTGGGCCCTTTTTATATTGTTTTCTATTTTCTTTTTTCTTAATAGAGCCTTTTTTTTCCTAATTATACAATCGACAATTATGACCAGCTTTGGCCTTCTAAGTACTTCTAAAACAAACTCTGCAGGTATAATTTAAAATTTTTAAAAATTATAATATCTTATTTGTATAATATTAAAAGGAATATTATAAAAAAATTTAGTGTAGATTTTGTTACTCTTAATTTGTTTAGTCAAAAGTTAATAGATATAAAAAAAAAGATCGAAATATAGAATAAAAATTATTATAACAACTTTAAAATTTAATTATAGTTATAGTTATTATATGTCATGTTTTGTTATTTTTTTATATTATATTTTATCTGCTTTAATTACAATTATTATATGTCATGTTATATTTAATTTATTTTATAAAAATATTTTTTAAAGTCATAAAAAAATTTATTAGTATCATATGTTGTTAGTATAAATTTTCATTAATTTAGTTTAATTTATAAAAATATTTTTAATATATAAAAATATTTTTAATATAAATTTATGATATGTAAAATTATTTTTTTAAATTATTAAATATAATTTTATAATTATTATCTTTTATAGTTTTGTTATAATATTTTTAATTTACCATAATATTTTATACGGAATATTAAATATTATCATTGAATTAAATTTTTAAATATTTTTATTTATTTTTATTTTTTAAAGAGTGTAATAATATAATTATATGATGTTAGTATTAATTGTATAGTGTTATAGTAATAATTTTTTCCTATCACATTTATAATGCAATTAAAAATATCTAAATTTAGGCTAAATAGCATATTAAATTGTCTAAAATACATTATAACTCCTGACTTTAATTCCTTCGTAATAATATCTGTATAAATTATTAAAGAAATTTAATTTAAAAAATTCAATTGGCAACGTATGCACACTGTTACTAAAAAATTGACTTTTATTTTATTTAGTGTTTAAAAAGGTAAAAAATTATCTTTAATTTTTATTTTTAAATATGATTTTGTAAGAAAGTAAAAACTTTCAAAATTTATGATAAAGTCAGAAATTTTAATTATGCAAATAGTTTTAAACTCAATTTTAAATAAAATTATTAATTTATTCATATTAATTTATAGTCAGTAAGTCAATAACAATAAGTTATTTTGGCAAAAGTTGACCAGTTGTATTTAAATTAAATTTGTTTCACAAAAAAAAAAATTTCTTCGTTGAAAAATCTCCTTATTTTAAGTTCAAATGAATTTATATAAATTATAACATATTCATTATTTTAATAAATAAATTGATATATAAAAATATTTATTATATCTATATTTAATAATACTTATTAGAATATTTGAAGACTATATTTTATATTAAAACAATATATATAATAAAAAAATATTATGTAATTTTATATTTTAAATAAAATTAACTAATTTCTTTTATTATTATGAAATGAAAAATATGTCTATAATAAAATATAATTCTCTAATAAATTGAAATGGATTTGATCTTTATTTGAAAAAAAAATACTGCTGATGTTTTTTTATTTTATTAATGAATATTTAATTTTAAATTTATATGTAAAAGAGATTTTTTAATTTTATATAAATTTTATAGTTTTAAATTAAATTAAAAATTTAAACTTAATATTTATATATTATATAAAGTAACAAGTAAAATTATGGTGCTTTATCCATTATAAAAAGAATTGTCCAACATATACCTAATAGATAAAAAATAATTTGTAACAATACTAAAAAACTATAGATTATATAAAATATGATGAGTTGATAACCGTTTTATAGAAAAAATTAATAATAAAATTAATATTAGAATAAAAATAAAAAATAGAGAAAAAATATTGAAAGTAAGAGTATTGAATTTATCATAATTGTGTCTCTTTGCATCCAACCTAGTTTTTCTATATAAATATATACAGTATTTTTATTACATTATTTTTATTTTATTCGTCATGAAAAATAAAATAAAAATAATGTAATAAAAATTTTCAATAAAAATAAATAATAAAAATTTTATTACATTATTTTTATTTTATTCGTCATGAAAAATTTAGAGAGAATTTTAAAAAATTCAAGTTAATTTAAATAGATATACAGTATCAAAATAAATAATTAATTAAATAAAATTTATAAGTGAATTAAATGATAAATATGAAATGTTAAATATTTAATATATTAATAAATTATTAATAAATAGGTAATTATTGATACATTTTTTAATTGAAGCTCTCAATATGTTAAGATAAAAAGTCATATTTAATATATTATTAATAAATTAATAATTTTAATAATTATTAATTATTAAAAAATTTTAAAATTAAAATTATTAATTAATGCATGAAGATAAAAGTCATATATTTATATTTAATAAATTATATTTTTTATCCTAGATATATCTATAAATTATTATAAATGTTAAGAGTTTTATATTTTTTAACTTTTTAAATTTTAAAAAATTATAAATATAAATTATATTAATATATAATTAATTTAATTTAATTATATTTATGTGTAATTAATTTTTAAAAAATTAAAAGTCATAAACATAATTTATTTAATTAATATTATAAAATTATATTCATATGCAGTTATTTAATAGGAGATTAATAGTCATAAATATAATAAATATCAAATTTTATATTTTATATAAATTATTAAAATTAAATAAAAAATGAGATGATATTATTTTAAAAAATTAATTATATGTCCCTTTTTCAATACTTTTTATATCATTGGATTATATATATATATATATATATATATGGTATAGATGAAAAATTAGGACTCGTGTTATAAAAACTATAATTTAATTATTAAAATATATAAAAATGATAATTATATAAATAAGGATCAATGAGCAGGTTGTTAATAAATGTAACCATTAAAAATATTAGTTTAAAATAGTAAAAAAAAATATACAGTAAATTAAATTTAGTTTTTGTTTTAATGTAAATATAAAAAATTAAAATTATTATTTTCTTCACATATCAAAGTTAGCTAATAAAAAATTAGATTTTTTTTCTTAGCAAAAAGATAGAAGCAATGTTCACATTTGAATATAGAATATTTTAATAAAAAATAAAAATTTTCAAATTCGTCATTGACTTCCCTAAATAATACACTCCGAAAAAAATAAACAGGAGTTAAATTTAAACAATTAACTTCATGCATTTAATCATTACATGTGCATAATATTAAATTAAATTAATGATTAACAATACATGTCCATAAAAATTAAATTAATGAATCATTAACGAAATCCATTGTAGATTTTAAAAAAAATGTAAATAATTCTCTAATTTAGCATTTTAATATTTAAAATATAATTTATTTTATGAAATAAAAAATTTATTTAAGTCGGGATAAATTATCATTCATATCAAATACAAAATATATAAATTTGAAAATAAAGTTAATAAAATTCTATTAAATTCTACAAAATAAATCATAAATTCATTCTTTGGAGCTACCTCTATAATTTTATAATTTTATTTTTTGGAGTTATCTATATAAATTATTATATAATTTTATTTATATTTTATAAATATAATTTTTTATTTATTAATAAAATTTTATTTTATATTTAAAAAATCATAAATTTATTCTTGGTGCTGCCTATGTTGAAAAAGGCGGCTTGGTCCAAAAAGTGTAAACTTGGCTTTAAGCTGTGGATGGCCCAATCATTCGCAGTTCACTTCAGGCTTACATATTTTTGTTAGACGTTACTAATCCATCGTACACAAATAAACAAATAAATTCACTTACAATTTTCAATTTTTTTTACATAAATAAGTATGATTAATAAAATAGGGTAATAAAATAATTAATTACATAGCTAGTGCTCTCTTCATCTCAAAATGATATGAACCCTTTTTTTTATTTATTCTAAAATATAGACTTATTATTTTATTTATATTATAGTTATATTATAAATTAATTATTATATTTCTATTTAAATATTTTATAATTAATAATATTATATTTAATTATTTATATTTTCTAAATTACAATTAGCTTAATCCAATTAATAACTATTTTTATTTTTTATTTTTAAAATAATTAATAGTTATTTAATATAAAAGTATGATAAAATAGATAGATTATAGAAAAAAATTTATTCATTAACTAAATAATTTATTTTTTTTTAATAAGATAAAAAATATATTTATCATTTTGAGCCGAAGAGAATATTTATAAAATAATCTATAGTTATATAAGAATCTCATTAGATTTTTTCCTATCATAACTTTAGTATAAGTAAAAGTTTTTTTTTATTTATTAATTATATGTAGAGGAGGAAATAATTAATACTTGAATTCAAAATTTAAATTAAACTAATTATAATTTAAGTTATAGTTTGATCCAAAAAAACATATCACAATATTTAAACTCAGTTCATTAATTTTATATAATTGATTTTTTGGTAATCGGCCATATAATATTTTTTGGACTATAATGCTATACCTATACGGCTATACCAATGTACATAAATCGAATTGTTTTAAGATTTTTCAACGTAGATTTTTGTACATGGAATAATTTTGAATCTTATATTTTTAAAATGTTTGAAACAATGTTGGAAATTTTCAAATTTTTAAAGTGGATCGAATTATATTCACTCCTAATCATAAACTATTTGGCTAGTTATTTATCAATTATTTCACTATAATAATTATTATTTATTATTTATATTTATGAATATTTAGTACAAAATTTTTTATAGTAGCTAATGTATAATATTAGCCATAAAATATATTATCCATAGCTAACTATAATTTTATTAACTTTAAAAAATAGTTTCTTCAAACATATTCTCGACTTTTATTTAAATATTTATTTATCATAACAATAATTAGCTTTTAGCTATAATATTTTTTATATATTAGCAAATTAACTGTTTTAACTATGAATATAAAATTTTTATAGCAATTATTTTCATTATTAGATATAAAAAATTAACTTGTGGCTAAAAATATAAGATAATAGCTATAAAATTTTTATATTTGTAGCTAATTTAAATATTATAAGAAAAATTTCACATCGAAAAAATATGAATTTAATGAGAGATATATAAATAGAAATGATTCATAAACCTTTTACTTTAAGGCTTCATTTGAAATATAAAGTCAAGTCAATAAGTATATTTATCTCAGATGACTCGTAAAAAATCTTCAAAATAAGTTAGCTTTTATGTGCCAACAAGTAATAACAAAGCCAATAATTTAACGAAAACAAACATGAAGATAATGGTTGAATTTCAAGAGCAATAGCTAAAAAAAACTTAGATATATTTATAATAATTAATATTTGTTATATAATTTGATTTTTATAGCAAAAGATGTATGCACTTTACTATAATAAAATAGTTTAGTAGCAAAATGTTTAATTCTTTTTAGTCATTTTATATATTAATGTGTAGTTAATAAAATTAAAAAACTATGTAATAAGTAAATTTTGTACCTAAGTTTTAACTGTGCCACTTGTAGCTATGACATGCTACAAATTAAAGTTTTGTGACAAAATTATTTAGCTACAATAATTTATTATTTTACAAAATATCTTCCATAACTATATATATAATGAATCTTGTAGTGTTTACAGCATTTAAGATAAATATATAATTACTTAATATTTTAAATATTTATAAGTTTATATTAGTTTAAAATCACGTGCTCAAACACCCTTTAAAATGTGTAAAATTCATCTTTATATTGCTTTCCACTGTGGCAGTCTCTTGTCTTACAATACTTCAAATATGTTTATTTAAAAAAAAAAAAAACTTAACGTCAAAGAATCATGCTTATACAAGTTAAAATTTTAAATTTTTAAATTTTTCGACCTCCCTTGAGACTTAGTTACACTTCACTAAACTTAAGTACAACTTAAAACCTTTGCTTAAGTCTATGAAATATCAAGAAGCTACAAACCATAATGTTTCAACTAGAAGCTTTTATAATAACTAGTATTTTTAGGTGCATTGCACATGATTTTTTATTCCCTCATCAATTAATATTTCAACTATTATTTTTTTATAATTAGAAAGAAAATTATGATTTAAATAATAAAAAATAAAATTTAAATTATTATAATTCTAAAATTAATTAAAAATTAAAGTTAAAATTGTAGTATTTTATATGCAATAATTTTTAGGCTAAATATTATGAAGTTAATGAGATTTTGTATATTATAATAAGAAATTTTTATATTTTTAGCATTTATTTTTTGTCTCTGTGTTTTAAAAAATTAAAGTACTTAATCTTTTTATTAATATTTCAATTATAAAACTGTAATCAATAACTTTTATATCATAAAATAAAATTTTTACCCTTGCTTTATGTATATTTGACTTTGTTATACTTATTAAGTCGTGCATATTTTTAATTTTATTTTATATATAGATCGTATAGAAAATAATAAAAGACATCATTTGTATAATTTAAAATTATTTTTTAGTAATATTTATAAAATTAAAATAAATAATAAATATGAATTATTTGTAAAATAATAAAATTTATTATTTATATTATTTAAAATTATTTTATTGTAATTTTTATAAAATTAAAATAAATAATGTATGTGAAATATAAATAAAATTAAAAATGACTACGACTTAACAAGTAACAGAGAAAGATACAAGTCAAAAAAGACAAAAAAAATTATTTTATATTGTCAAATTCGTTGACTAATAGTTTTATAATGAAAATATCACATAATTAATAAATAGTTTAGTTTTTAAAAATATATAGAAACAATAAATATATATTAAAAATATAAAAATTGATAAGTGTAATATGTGAAATTTTATAGACTTCATAATTATTTAGCCTAATTTTTAATATAACAACAATAATAAAGAATATATTAAATAATTTATCGCATATGTAACCAATTTTTAGGGAAATTTTATCACTACTCCAAAGTGAACATATCTTTATATTAATAAATAAGAAGTTATATATAAAATTATATATATTACAAATTATATATAATAAATTATAATATATATTTAATTATTTTAATGAATTATATTTAAATTTAAAATATATACATTTATTTTAAAATTTACTATTATAACGAGTTATATTTGGTATATATATTTATAATTTGTCATATATCAATATATATATATATTAAAATGCTTAAAAATAAAAAATATCAATTAACTATTTTTATGCGGTTAACTACTTATTTATAATTTGATTTTGATTTAAGACTTTTCTAAATCGCAGTTGACAAAAATGACAAAATCGATATTATTCCTACATAAAATTAAAGAGATATTTAGGTAGATTAGAAAATATATTCCTTTGTAGAAAAGTACATATCACATTTTTATTTAAATTTATATTATGTATACTTAATTATAATCTTAAATTATGCTATTCAATTCTGTGCAATATTACCATTTAAACAAAGATTTTTCCACATTTTCACACAAATGAACCGACATAACAAAATGCAATTCATAAAAATCATAATAAGTTTAAAATTTAGTATAATCATTTTTTTCATATAATTAATACATAAAATATTTTTAATATTTTTATTTGGAATCAATTTAATTCATTTAGTTAGGATTATTCAACAAAAAAAAACTAAAAAAATTTCCGTAAGTTCACACTTCGAACTTCACACTCCATTAAAGCCCTGACTGGCCCAGTTGCTGCTAATCGCGAGGCTATTTATGTCTCACTCACCTGACTGACATAGCTTGTGTCCTACGTGAATTCAGCGCATGACACAGAATCACTCCCAAGGTTCACGGACGTTACTCGACAACAATCATTATCGTTAAACTTCGAACACCTTTTTTTCACTCTCGCCACCTTGTCCAGCAATTTATTATCTAGAGTTCGTGAGCTGTCTTCCTTCTATTTCAAAACTCATTCGGTAATTAATTGCTCGACAGCGCTGTGACCGCCCGAACCTAACTCCGAACCTTACCGTTAAATATACGCTAAACTAGTAAACTGAGAAAACGACTCTAATGTAAAGCAGCGTAACGAGCTTTCCTAGAATGTCACTCCATGCTCCTGATTCAGTACTGCTTTTTCTCTCTTTCTGTTAAAGCTGGAGCCGTTCTTGTTCTACTTCGCTTACACTCAAAAGAGAATCTTCAATCGCGCTCTGCTTTGGCAATTCAAGATTTTTTTTTCTTTTTAATTCTTCACAACTGATTGATTACTAGCTGTACGGAATTCTCAGTTTTCTAGCACAATTTTTTTCCGTGGTTGAATTTGGTGTGTTTTTAACTAATTTTGACCTTTTCTTTTGCTGATTTTCTTTGAATATAGGGTTTGGAGATCTTGCCAGATTGTGCTACTGTTGACTCATTGCATTTGCAGAGGCAGAGCTATAATTGTGAGCTTAGGCGTAATTAGTTTTTGCTCTTTTGGGGAATTAAGGCAAGATTATATGCTTAGCTTTGATTTTCTTCATACTTTTTGTCTATAGAATTTTGTGCTTTTATTTGCATTAATGAGATCTGAAGTAGTAGTGCTCTGCTTTGTATGGCAGATAAGAGCTATTGTCACTTTTGATTCTTTAATCTGTTAAAACAGAAAATGGGGCAGAACAATTGGGAAGCTGATAAGATGTATGTATTTTCTTAATAATTGTTTAATTTGTTGTCATCTTTAGTCTGTTAATAGTAAAATCATTACAGTAAAATTTATTATTTTCTTTCTATAGGCTTGATGTGTATATTCATGATTATTTGTTGAAGAGAAAATTGCATAATTCTGCAAAAGCTTTTTTGACTGAAGGAAAGGTGGCTACAGATCCAGTAGGTAATGTTGTTAGCTACTATATATATTTTTTTAATGTGTGATTAGGCTGTTTATGTATCTGGATGTTGATATTTTATGTTTTTTTAGTTAAATAGTTACTATTCAAAGTTCAAAATTTATTAGACCAAATGATCTTCATTCCTTAATTCTTGCTTTGCTAGATTTGAACTTTCTGGAAGCGCATATTCAGCTTTGTGGCTAAGTTATAATTTTTGTTTTGCACAGCAATTGATGCGCCTGGAGGATTTCTATTTGAATGGTGGTCTGTCTTTTGGGACATATTTATTGCAAGGACAAATGAGAAACATTCCGAAGCTGCTGCAGCTTATATAGAGGTGTGTTTTGATGTCTAATTTCATTCCTTTTGTTTGGTCTTTTTCTTGGTGGAGAAATTAATTGATGTGAATCCACTTTCTTTTTTTTTTTATTACGTGACTTCCAATTTCAATGGGAAATAGGCACAGCAAATCAAAGTTAGGGAGCAGCAACAGCAACTGCAAATGCAGCAGTTGCAACTAATGCAACATCGCAATGCTCAGCTGCAACGGAGGGACCCTAATCATACAGCACTTTCTGGTTCTGTAAATGCTATGAACTCTGAAGGAATGATGGGTCAGCCATCAGCCAGTGTCTTGGCTATGAAGATGTATGAAGAGCGCATAAAACATCCTCATTCTATGGACTCGGAGACATCACCGGCTCTAATTGATGCTAATAGGATGGCTCTTTTTAAGTCTGCATCGAGTCATCAGGGGTATGTTTATTTTTGTACTTGACCTCTAATTTGAGATTCATCCATCCCCAGTCGGAGCGGATTATTAATTTCTCGAGTTGTTATGGATTCAGCATGCTTGGACAGGGTAACTCAGGGAACATGTCTGCAGCTTTGCAGCAGATCCAGGCACGAACTCCTTTAAAAACTGTAACTACTGGATCAGATCCTCTGCTTTAATTTTGCTACTTCCTGCTCTGTTTCATATTTCTGTTCATTTGGAATGTCCATTCCATCAGTTGTGACCTGTTTCACACATGGAGTTTATAGGACATCAAAAGTGAAGTTAACTTGGGCTCAACTCAGAAAAGTTTGCCCATGGACCCCTCATCCATCTATGGACAGGCAATTTTACAATCCAAGTCTGGACTAGGTGGTGCAGGTAATGATGGGAAGAGATTCCCATATGAATATTTTGTTATATTTTACAGTTAACATGGATTTGTTACCAATGATTAACAATTAATATTTCTGTTATCACATTGACACTGGGACACAGCATCTTAATTGATTAAATATTTGGTTGTTATAATATGGGATAATTCTGTGGTGTCAAATTTTGCCATTTAGAATTTTCTGGCCCAGCTGGTTCAAATTTTGACAGATTAGTCAATAAAATATAATTGCCAAATGCTAGTTTTAGTACTGAACCACTGATACAAGTCTGTGGGGCTGTGTATTACATTCCGTAATATGACATGCCCATTGAAGTTGGGCGCAAATTAGTTAAGATAATGGATTTTTATAATTTAATCATAGTGAATAATTCAAATCCCAACCAAGGAACCTATGAAATATGATAATTCGTTTAGAGAGATAGAGAGAGCAAAAGGGTTTTTGCACATAGGATATAGGAGGATTTTGCTAGGTTATGCATTGAATCTCACCAGATATTCATTGTCCAGCTCAATCTCACATGTTTTCGCCAGCACCGTCAGAATGCTATTGAAAATATTTTTGATACCTCTAACATCTTGTTGGGTTTCCACCTGCTGAAATGTTGGACCTCCTATTTACTTAAAATACAACAAAATGTCTTTTCTATCTGATTTGCCCATTGGACTCTGCTATTTCCTGTGTAATAGTTGTTTCCTTGTCCTCTATTTAAAAAGCTATTTTCATGTCACTTCTTAGGCATATATGACATGCCCTCCCTTCTCTCACATATGTGATTTTCATGGTACTTCCTTTCACATGGGAATTTGTATATCATAAGCTATTAACTTCCTAAGGGATTCAGTTGACTAAACTTGTTTAACTTTGTTAAAAATGATTGTTGTCTCTGAATTAGATTGAAAATTTGATTCTCTTTATTTATCCAGGGTTGAATCAAGGTGTAACTGGTCTTCCACTGAAGGGCTGGCCCTTAACTGTAAGTTGTATTTGGCTTTTCTTATGCTAGATATTCCATGTATCTTTATTTGCATATGGCCATGTCATGACCACAGAGTAAACCTTATGCTACAGGGAATTGATCAATTACGACCAGGTTTGGGTGTACAAATGCAGAAACAGAATATGCAGACCCAAAATCAGTTTCTTTTGTCTTCCCAGCAACAACAGGTCTTGGCACAATCTCAAGCACAGAGCAGCCTTGGAAATTCAAGCAACTTTGGGGACATGGATCCACGAAGGTCAAATCAGTTGCCTAGGGGTAGCTTGAATACAAAAGATGGTCAATCCACAAGAAATGATGGATCAATATGCTCTCCTGTACAATCAAGCTCGCCAAAGGTTTGGATACTTTCCCATGATGAGAATGCCATCCTATCTATATACATTTTGTATTGTGCACACTTTGTTTTTTTTTTTCCAACTGTTAAATACTTAGATTAGTTGCCCCTTGTCTTTCTAAATAATTGCATATAGTTAATGGCAACAGGATACTTCATTTAAATTTATGGCCAATTATATAATTAATTATGTTGTTCATACGTTTTGGTAAGGGAAAATTATTTATTACAAAATGCTAATTACCATGGGAATTCAATTATGATTTTATTTGTTCTCTCTCTCTCTCTCTCTCTCCCCCTATCTGCATGATTAATTAAGAAAAAGAAATGATGACATCTAACGAGTAAATTGTTTACTGAGCGGTTATTTAGCATGTTCACAGCAATAGCCAATGGTGTTATTTGTCGTCTACCAGTGACCTGCTATCAACTAATGCTAATAGTTGAAACATAAAGGGCCTTTTCTAGTCTTATTTAGTTATGATAACACATAGAGAGAGTGTGGTGAGATATAGAGGGTTGGGTATTATTGTGTTTGGATTTCTCCTGCCTCCGTGTCATGTGCATGTATTTGTTTGCGAACACTAGTAAATCAATAATCATATTTTAAAGGAAAATCAAACATTGTTAGTACCTTTCTTCACTCTAGAAGTAATAACAAAGTTTCATTAATGTTAAGCTTTCTGCAAAGAGGAAGATGAAGGGCTCTGCTTTTTTTTTGTTTCCTTCTTCCGTTCTATTTTGAGTTTAGTGCATGCACATGTGCTTCGGAAAATCCTGTCCAAAAAGAAGCTTTAGAAAGGAACCGGGCATGAAATTCTTGTGGATGTATTAGTATCAAACTATCGAAAAGTGTACATATATGCATCTTCATCCATGTTTCTTATTTTTCTTGTACTTGCATTTATACTGCAATTTTAAGTATGAGCTTGCTCATGCTGCATTTTTATGTCATTGAATTCTAAAATATTTAGAATCTGAGACCGTTTTATGAAATTTTATGTTGGAGTCGATAACCATTATAACAATATTGATTCCAGACTCCGGAGTCTTTGATCAGTTCTAAATGCCTTATTACTGTGTATTTGGTTCATAGATGAAGATGGCCCAGATGCAACATTCTTCGTCTCAACAGCAGGACCAATTGCAGCAGCAACAGCAGCTGCAGCAGGTTGTACTTGCCCGTAAATAATATAAATATCTTATTCTATGAACTGATTCATGAGTGAATTTGCAACTATAAGACAATTTCCCCTTTAATTGAGTGCTTTTTAACTAGAAAACCATGGTAAAATGTAGGAAGTAATAATTCTCTAGTGGATGGCCACAGGGTAACAGAAAAAGGAAGCAGCACTCATCTTCTGGAGCTGCTAACAGCACTGGTACTGGGAATACTGTGGGTCCTTCGCCCAATTCTCCTCCATCAACGCACACCCCTGGTGATAATTTGCAGCATGTTAGTAGTGTGTCAAAAGGCTTGATGATTTATGCTCCAGAGGGGACAGGAGGTCTTGCATCCTCTTCCAGCATACTGGTACAAAAATAATATAAAAAAATTAGGAAATTATATAGCCAGCACATCTTTAACTTTCAAATCTGAATTATGTGCGCTTATCTCTGCTTCTAACAAATGTCTGGGACGCCTTGTACTCCCATGATATTTTAATGTGTCCATGCTAATATAAAGTTTTGTTTTATAGTATGTTATTTGAACCTTGTTCAAAAGGAGTTCCTTTCAATGTGGCTACATCTTAAATGTCTTTAAGTTTGGAAGTTGCATAAAAGAACAAGCATGAATGTGTTTCTAAGGACATCATTTTGTTATGTGCAGGAAGACATAGACCGCTTTGGAGATATCGCTACATTGGATGATAATATGGAACAGTTTCTTCCTCATGATGGAGGGGATGGAAGGGATTTATATGGAACACTAAAGCAAAGTTCCTCTGACCACCAAAAAGAATCTACTAAAGGTAATCCACCATGGCATCATCTAATTGTGTCTTTACAAAGTGGGAATCATTATGACTTGTACTTGACATACAACCACATTCTTAATGGCAGGTTTTACTTTTGGTGAGGTTGGTTGCATAAGGACAAGAAATAGCAAGGTCACCTGCTGTCATTTTTCTTCAGATGGAAAGTTGCTAGGTTGTGCGGGACATGACAAGAAGGTATGACGTATAATACTGTAAATCCATGCTTGAGAAAAACTTTAGCCAGAACATGCTTGAGAAAAATATTAGCCAGAACAGAGCAATAGGTTCTCTCTTAGACCAATGTTATCTTGTTTATTGCTCATAGTAATTTATCTGTTAAAAAATAAACAAGTTTTTATTGCTCATAATATTGTATCTGTTTAAAAATAAACAAGTGTTTATTACTCATAATAATGCATCTGTTAAAAAAATAAAAAGAGTGTCTTGAAATTCCAAGCTCACAAAGCGAACTTGGGAAGCACATGCGGCACTTCCTAGCACCATAAAATCAAGAGAGCATAATTTCATGAAACCATTGCATCTAATGATGAATATAATCTCCTTTTGAAAGAGTCCATAATCACTTGTATCTATCTAGTTGCATGGTCACCATTGGGTTTGAACTGTTATAAAAGACATATCTTTGGCATCATAAGCAGAACAGCATGAAAGAATTTAAATACATAGAATACAAACTGAAGCTAAAGATCATATAAGTTTCTTTTGGCTATTTGCATTAGGTTGTCCTGTGGAACATGGATACCTATCTAGTTGCATGGTCACCATTGGGTTTGAACTGTTATAAAAGACATCTTTGGCAGCAAAAGCAGAACAGCATGAAAGAATTTAAATACATAGAATACAAACTGAAGCTAAAGATCATGTAAGTTTCTTTTGGCTGTTTGCATTAGGTTGTCCTGTGGAACATGGATACCTTGCAGACTGAGACGACTCCTGAAGAACACAAACTAGTTATTACAGATGTTCGTTTTAGGCCAAACTCATCTCAGTTGGCGACAGCGTCAGTTGATAAATCCGTACGATTATGGGATGCATCCAATGTGAGCATCTTTTCTTACTCTTCATAAAACTAGTTGATTCCTGAAGCCTTTAGGAGTCAGCCTGTTATTCACGTTATCTTTAGTTGTAACTTAGATCCTCTTTTGACCTTGTGCTCTATGTTCTGCCAGTGATGCCTAATTGTTTCCATAAGTTGTTCATCATTATCCCTAATACTGTGGTTCATTCTTTTTTGTTTTTCTCACAGCCAAGCTATAGCCAGCAAGCGTATACAGGGCACACGGCTGTCATGTCTCTGGACTTTCACCCTAAAAAAACTGATCTTTTCTGTTTTAGTGATAATGACAATGAAATTCGCTATTTTAATATCAATTCATTCTCATGCACTCGTGTTTCTAAGGTTTGTTGCTTTGTTTTATTATTCCTTTTAGATTTCCTGTTAAATCTTTCAATTTTATCTGTAAGCTTCATTGTATCATTGTTTCTGTTTCAATCGTTTGCTTAGGGAGGGGCAGCACAAGTGAGATTTCAACCAAGAATTGGACATTTACTGGCAGCAGCTTCAGATAAATTAGTGTCCATCTTTGACGTTGAAGCTGATAGGCAAACACACTCTTTCCAGGTATTTATTGCATTTGAAATGATGTGCTGTTGCTGTTGCTAATTCAGGGCTGATTTCAAGCAATGGATTCACTGTTAACTGTTGATGTCCATAATTCTACTCCCATCTTATTTGTAGGGCCATTCCGAAATGGTGAACTACATATGCTGGGATGCAAATGGAGATATTTTGGCATCTGTTAGTCAGAACTGGGTAAAGATTTGGTCTTTGGCATCAGGGGAATGCATTCAAGAGCTCAATTCTAATGGAAACCAATTTCACTGTTGTGTTTTCCATCCTAGTTACTCAACTCTCTTGGTCATAGGTGGAATCTCGGTAGGTCCTCCTTTCTAGGATTACTTCATAGACCAGAATGGACATACTCTTATAATGACTTGCTGATGACTGTTAAGTCTGTTATAGTACATGGAACAATTGTGTGCATTCTTTCTTTCTATGGAACTTGCTGGTGACTGTTATAATACATGGAACAACTGCGTGCATTCTTTCTTTCTTTCTATTATCATTATTCCTATTTTAATTGTGGCAGTCTTTGGAGCTATGGAACATGGCTGAGAATAAGAGTATGACGATTCCAGCCCACGAGAACATAATCTCAGCCTTGGCACGGTCACCTGTAACTGGAATGGTAGCTTCTGCGAGTCATGACAGTTCTGTCAAGCTATGGAAGTAAGTTCGTGTATTGTGTTGGCTTCGACAGAAGTTCGCATATTGTGTGGGCTTCGACAGAGATCTGGGAAGCAAGCAATGTCATGGTGGTTAGATCATCTATGCATTTTATTTATGAAGTTCTATCCAGCATAAATGTATTAATCAAATTACTTGTAATTGGTAGTATATATATATATATATATATATATGTAAAATTTTTTCCCTATTCCATTCGGCCGAAGATTATGAGAATCCAGAAGCAGCAGGAGCAGTTTCTTTGGCAGAAGATTTGAGGGTAGATTCCTAATTGGCAAATATATATTTTACTGTTTGAGCTTGTTTCTATTTATATATTATTTTTATTTAAGAGGCTTGTATGGCTTTATTTTTGTTTGTAATTTAAAAAAACAAAATTGACAAGTATCATTTAAATGCTGAAAATGTTGTATACTAAACAAGCAAGAAAGTCCTATATATTCTATTAGTAAAGCCTAAACGTTCTTATTGAAAAGAAAATTATAAAGCGCTAACGAGCAATAGATAGGTTAATGTGCTTTTACTAATATTCTAATATAAGACCTTTTTTTTTAAGTCAAGCTTATCGTTTTTTACTTTAAAAAGATTGCAGGGGCGCTCACGTTGTGAAATGTCCATGGGGTTTTCTCAGGTCTTTGATTAGCATTTTCAAGCGAAAAGTAAATGAACTTTAGATATTATTTCAGTTAAGAAAATGTCTTGAAATTTTTCTGGGTATTATTAATTTTAATTTCTTGTTTTCTTTGATGGATATGGAAGCAAAAATTTGGTAGATCTTCAGAAGGATGCCTTGGAATATACTTTTGATGCTAACAGTGATGGTAATATTTACTACCGCTAGTGGTTGTATTGGACTATTAGTAGTACTTCGTTTATTTGCGAGTATTTTTTACCCCCTTTTTTTTTTATTAATGAAGGGTGATTATTTTCAAAAATAAAAACTACAAATTTTGGTTATTTTTCTTTTAATTATGAAAAGTAAATTACTTCAATTTTTTTTCCTTGTAAGCAGTGGCGTATCCAGGATTTTAGATAAGGGGGGTCCAATTCAACTTAAAATTTATAATTCACAAAAATAACATTTATAATAAAATAAATAAAACAAGAAAAATGTTAGATACAAAGAAAATTTAAAACATTAAATTACAATATTCCTCGCCTATTTTTCATTGATTGAAATCTATTCATAATTGTTTCATTGTCAATACTTGCAAATACATCTCTTTCTATATAGGTAACTAAACAATCATTTAGCAGCTCATCTCCCATGCTATTACGAAGTGAACTCTTAATAATTTTCATTGCGGAGAAAGCTCTTTCCACTGTAGCTGTAGCAACTGGTAAAAGCAATGCCAATTTGATTAACAGATACACTAAAGGAAAAACTTTATGCTTTTTTATAGCAGCCATAGTTTTGGCGAGATCTCCAATTCCTTTCAATTCAGAAAATTTCTTATCCAAACGCACATCAACAATGAAGTTCTGAAGTTGAGATTGGAGTTCAATTAAATCAACTGGCGAAAAGTCAGAGGGATAAAACTTTGCAAGTTCAACTAATTTGCTCACATCAAATGCAAAAAATGAATCTTTAGGATCAAGACAAGCCATACACAAAAGCAACTTTGTATTAACTTCAGATACAAAAGTATTATGACCTCTTTCACTATGTCCGGGTGAAAAAAGATAACAATACAAACAAAATACCGCATCTTTTTCAATACTATATTCTAATCAATCACTAAAATCATCAAACCACGATAATATAAATTTCCTTTCTCTACCTCCTTCTACTCTTTTAGGAAAAGTATGATTGCGTGGTTGACATGGACCTTTTAATAAATAGGCTCTACGTACCTGATCTCGGACATCAGGTGGATAACTCATTATGCTAGGTCGTAATCCCGGATCAGAAGGAATATTTTCTATATCAATCTCATGTTGTTGAATAGTAGGTTCTTTTGGTGGTACCGGTTGAACAATTGCTTCCTTATGTGGTTGAGTCGATTGAATATTTTGATTAACTGATGGCGACTCTTCACTATTTGGTCTTAATTTTTTAAAATATCGCTCCATATAACTACAAAGAATAAGAAAAATAATTCAATCACAATAGTCAATAGATATATAGTAGCCATTTCAATTTATCAAATACTAAACATTAAAAATATCAAATTATAAAAGAAATAAAAAAATTCCAGATTATAAACTACAAAAAAATAATAATTTCAATTTAACTTCATACTACTTTTCTCAAAAAAAAAAAAACTTTATACTACAAAATCAAATTAAACATTTCAAATTTATAATGTCCTCAAGTATTCAAGCCAATTTCTTAATTCATTATTTTTCAAATTTCAATTCATTTTAGCAAGATAAAAAAATTGCAACAAAATAAATATGAGATTAAAAGTAAGTGGTGTACCTATTCTTAACTTGTTGCCGCTGCCTTGCTGGTGCCAATCGGTGAAAGAATGAAATTGAAAAAGGAAGAAACTGTTATCTGAAAAAAAAAAAGGAATTAACGAAGAAGAAACGTGAGAAAGAAGAGAAAGAGTCACAATTAAGTTATTCTTGTTTGTTTGTAATGGGCAGAGTCATTGACAAATCTTGTTTGTTTGTAATGGGCTTGATTAAAAGGCCCAGTTTTAAAGATTGGAAAAAAAAGGATGAAAAATGTTGGGAGCGTGGATCGAAGTTGCGTGCTCTCACATAGTAAGGCCAAGCTCTCACATAGTAAGGTCAAGCTGTTCCATCTCAACCAATGTAATATTCATTCTCAAATATACCTAAAAATTTTTTATTTTTAACTGAGGGGGGAACAGGGCCCCATGGGACCCCCTTTATCTCCGCCTCTGCTTGTAAGGTATACTCTATATTCACTTTCAATGGGAGGCATTACTTTCCAAATTGCAAATACTCAACAGCAATATAACAAAAAAAAATCTTCAGTTTTTTCTGATGAATTAGAAAAATAGAACAATTTATATAAATATTATCGTATAATTAACAAATTTCGATTCTTATATCACAGACTTTGCGCACGTAGAAGGCTCTCAGAATATTTTTATTGGAAAAGCTGACGTGGCTTCATTAACATGACCTCTAACTCTAGTGGGTCCATGGCGGCGCTACGTTGCTAAGGGTGTTAGGTGTCTGGTCCGGGTCCGAATAATAACGAACCGGCTCAAAAACGGACCTTTGTCGAGCAAGCCGGTGATAGTTAACTGGCGGCTGAAACGGTGTCGCCGCCACCACTACTCTAATATATTATGAGCAGAAAATTTGCTATCTTTGTACTAACCCGACTCTTATAGCTTCAATTTCATTTCGCTTCCCCTCTCTCAATTTCAATTTTTTGTCGAGGTCTTGGGTTTCATTTGAGACCTTATCCGAGACAATCTCTTTTATTAATTTCTCTTTTCTCCGAAATTATTCATATTCATCAATAACTTTACCATGGGAAAGGATCAAGAAGAAGCCATTGCCGCCGTTCAATCGGATGAGATTCCCGATTCCTTTTTGTGTTGCATTTGTCTGCAAGTTCTCTCTACATTATTATTATTTTTATCTTTTTATTGTGCAATTTGATTTCCAAAATTGATATTTTACGCCGATATTAATTATATATTTCGAAAATTTGTTGCTGATACTTTTTTTTGTTACATCGGAAATTCTGATATTAAATTTGATTTCATGCTGTACAATTTTATATATGCCTTTTAGTTTAGGTTCAACTAATATGAATACCATTTGATGCTTACATAATTGATTATTGAATTTTGTGCTTTAGTTTGTCCAAACTCGTAGATAATGTTGGCATTTATGTGAATAGAATTTTGGTACTTTGGATGAATTTTTGAAAACAGTAGGGTTTGGGGTTTAGTTAAATATTATTTTGATATAAATAAAATGTTCTATAAATTATATTTGTATGGTAATTATAAAAACATAACCTTTTTTAAAATTTATTTTTTCTCCATAATCAGATTTTTTTCTTTAGAGATTATTAATTTGATACTAAGTAGATGATTATGACTAATTATTGTTTTAGTATATGCAATAATTTCCAAAATTAATTGCTGATACTAAATTTGATTTCTTTATTTTCAGGGATCTCCTATACAAACCCATAGTGCTTCGTAAGGCATTGCTTTGCTTGAGAAATGACACTTACTTTGAGAATATCAAATACAAATTTCATGTCTTTTCCTTCATTATCCTTTTCTGGTTGCAGCTTGTGGTCATATTTCCTGTTTTTGGTGTGTGCATAAGTCCATGAATGCTCGACGTGAGTCTCAATGTCCAATATGTAGGAATCCATATAATCACTTTCCAGCCATCTGTCAGATGCTGCACTTTTTGCTCCTCAAGTTGTATCCTATTGCTTATAAGAGAAGGGAAGAACAAATTCTCGGTGAGTTAATAAATGAAGCATTTTTCAACCGTTACAACTGCCTTCTTTTTTTTTCTTTTTGTTTCAACATTTATCCCTAGCATAAGACAATGGTATTATAGTTATGGTGGACATTTTCATTTTTAATATACATATTATAAAAAAATATATAGAAAAGAATCACAATGAATCAACTCTGTGGTAAATACTAATTTGTAAATAATGAGGACCTATTGGAATACTTGCGTATTGCTATTGTTGTGGATTGGAATAACCAGTGTATTTTGGAAGTCATGTGTGAAACTTTGTAAGATTGTTTGAAAAAAATTATGTAAGCTTAAAATTCCTTAATGCATATGAAGTCATTTTTCCATCAAGTATCTAATGACACAATAGTCTTAATAATTTTTAGAGTAGACATCATTTCTAAATGGAAGCGGTAATATTTCTTGGGCTGAGTTACCTGTATCTGACAGTTTTTGAGTAAACAAAGTCCTGTGCAATTGCTCTACTTATATGGGAAATAGTTAAGAAATACATGTTAATCAGAAGTATTTGACTTTTGAGAGGTCTCATCTCTCTGAATGGAAAGAGAATAGGGATCTCTTGTGACTCCAAGATCTGGATTTGCCAGTAAATTCTGCCAACAGATTTTAAGCTTGACCAAATATTGATGTTTATCGTGATTGGAATAGATCAGTTGTTCTAAATAATAAATAAATAAATGGCACGAGATAAATTGTTCACCATTGGGAAGCTTGCTTTATATTGAATAAATTAATGAATTTGTGATCTTCCATTTTCTTATGCGTTCTATTGAATCACTGGCACAATGAAGTTATACAGTGACCTTTCTTCAAAATAATGATTGTGAATGGCCATTAGCAAAATCTATAAGGTTTGTTAGAGATTACCTTATATTTAATTGAGGTTTCAATTTGATCTTTCATATTCTAACTGCACATAGTGACAAACTGTATTTGTAGTTGGCTTTTGGTAAATTTATTATTGTAGCATCATTAATGTTGATCAGGTTGGATGACTAAAACTTGATATTTTTCCTTGTTACCTTTGCATGTTTCAGTGGAAGAAAAAGAAAGGGGCTGTTTCTCACCACAGCTTGGTTGCAATGCATGTGAATCGCATACTAATCAAGAATATGATTACCCGAAGGATGATAAACATTCCTCAACCGCTAGATTGAACTCCAGCTCATGTTCAGAACCTTGCCTCACCGGTAAAGGAGAGCTCAATGGAAATAGCAAGCAGGTGTCTATCATTTATGTGCAGTGCACTGCATGCAAGCAATTGCTTTTTCGTCCAGTCTTTCTTAACTGTGGTCATGGTAATGTTTTGCATCTTGATTGGCCCAGAGATATGCTATCAGATATTGTCGTCTTCTGTCTTCAAAATTTTAATATCAATCTTTATTTTGTTCTTTTATTGTTTTTATCTTGTTCTAGGGTATTGTGAGACTTGTATCATGGATCCAGCTGATGAGAATCTTAAATGTCAAGCTTGTCAATCTATACACCCAATTGGTTTCCCAAAAGTCTGTTTGGAGCTTGATCACTTTGTGGAGGAAAAGTTTCCTGGAGAATATGCTCGGAGAAGAGGAGTTGTTCAGCTCCAACAGAAACTAGCACAATCTGAGATTGATAACCCTACTTCCTGTGCGTCCATTCCTTCCCATTCTAAAGCTAGTTGCTCAATCAGTCCTGTTGATTTTACTGCTTCAATTGTCAAGAAAGGGGAGGGATTAATTCCGATAATAATAATAACAGAATTAACTGAAAAGAGAAAGAGAGGAGAGAGAAAGGGGAAAGAAGGGAAAGGAGATGCTGAGGATTAAGGACTAATATTAGCATGTCATTGTAATGAGTGCTAACTTCTCCAAAATCATAAATCAGCCAAAAAGAACCAATATCATACTTTTTTTATGAAGAATAAACATGTAACAAATTTTAAGGGGCTTAATCACTTGCCATATGCTACATGTTATGTGATAGACTGTTATTGCTATATAGCTATAAGTACGAAGGAAAGTAGCATTCTCCAAGTTGGTTGAAAATTCATACCCACTCCAAATTTTGTGCATGTAGAAATTTCATGATGGTTTCAACTTTAATAGTATTTGAAAAGACATCTATTTTGTTATTTTGTTCTACATTTTTGTCTGATCGCATAAATGGAACATCATTTTTTAATTGATCTTATGCCCTAAAATCATCTGTTGCTAATTTCTTAATAATTTGGAAATTGTATATAATCCATTTCAGGTTCTACAAGAGCTAGTAAAAAAGATTTTCTTTTTCCATCAATTCAAAGGGAAGAGTTTTTGCGACAGATGGCCAACAATGAATTGAAGGTTCATATTGGTGTCGGTTGCGATTGCTGCGGGGTAATTTCCAGTCCTTCGTTTTATGCATTATATTGATTCCCTCATTTTATTGACATGACATGTTCAGCACCAAGCTCACTTCAAACTTGGTTATTCAGTGTATTTTTTATTGATCAGAAGTGTCTCTGTCATATGAAAGCTAGCCAATATTCGGCTTTAGCTAATACGGACATCTGTTCAGGGCATAGTGATTTTGTCTGTGGAATGTGCTGGAAGTAGGTTGAGCATTATTGTTCCAGGACCAGCATATATTATTTAATTACTGATCAGATAATATTTGGAATATAAGACACTGTATAAATAAGGAAAGATAGCAGTATCTTGACATGGCACTCAGTTGAAATCTCTACAGTTATGCATTCAGAAAAACATTTGTGTCCCTTGTCATGAAGTACATGCTAAAATTCTGTTCTTTAGGAAAGTTAATGCATTTGACTTATTATTTTTCCAACATGTTATATTAATGTCTGCCTAATTGGCTAATGACATCCACACCACCGTAATAGCATATCCTTGTTGCGTTAACAGGTTTGTCCTATAATTGGAAATAGATACCGGTGCAAAGATTGTGTTGAGAAAATTGGTTTTGATCTTTGTGACTTGTGCTATAATACACGCTCCAAATGTCCTGGGAGATTCAATCAGCAGCATACTCCAGAACACAAGTTTGAACTTTTAAGGCCTTCCTTTCCAACTGTAATGTTTAGAATGGGGCCTGAAATACTGGAGGATGCTTCCTTTGGTTTATCGGACAGTGATGATCCTTCAGAAGTTGCAGAAAATGAATTCCTTGCTTCCTCTCTGTCTGCTGATGCTGACCAGAATTCTTCTGGAAGCAGTTTGCCCGATTGAGAGTCAGATAATGAAAAATAAGACCAAACCCACTTGGAAGTGATTTCCTGGGTTGGGACTTCTGGTTTCTATTATGCGATTACTAGCGTTAATTATTTCCAGCATGAGAAGATGAATCATTTTGTCTGCCTTACGGCTGCAGTGTATTTATTTGCTTGTCTACACATTCCCAGTATCCTATGAATAGATGAATAACCTTTTATCGTACTTCAATTACCAAAACTAAATTCTTTTGTCCCGCTTAAGGCGTTAATATCGTGGATATTTATTAAAAAAATTATTAAATTTTTTAGATATTATATAAAATTATTTTAATAAATTAAATTTTTTTTAATAATACATTTTTATTTTATTAATTAAGTCATTAATAATAAGATTAAAAAAATTAATTAATTTTTTTTATTATATAAAGTGATAATTTAAAATGAATAAATTATTTGTATAAAAGTAGTAATTTTAATCAGGCAGATAAAATAGTAATTTTTGAATTATGTTTTGGTTTTTTTTCTGTATTTATGTTATTGGAGTATATTTATTTTTATTATTTAAAAAGGAAAAAAATTAAATATAAATTTCCATCGTGTATTTTTTGAAAAAATAAGAAAGTTGATCTCTGTGATTAAAAAAAAAAATTTGAAGGTGTAATAATAATAATAATAAGTTATGTATACGACCGCTCTTTTGTTCTTGTACATTGTACAACGATACTTGCAGGCGGGGGCTCCTTGGTAACCAGGAATACGCACTAACATCAGTACACGTTTCACACTTGCAGATTTCATCGCCTGAGTTAACTCTTCCTTCTTAAAAAAAATAAAAATATTAATAAAATGGAAAAAGAAAGGCGGGAGGACGTGAAAAAACGATTGTATTAAGTTAATTAAATAATAAAAAAAAAATAGGGGTGTCGTGGAGATCGGAGCTGAATCATCATTGGCTTTAGAATAATTCACACGTTGGCCATTGGGAATAGCGCCAGTTAAATTAAAATTAGTACGGTGAAATTTTGCTGCTTCTTCCTTTTTATTTATTTATTTTAAATTATAATTTATTTATTATTTTAATAATTAGATAAAATATTAAATCATATTTAATATTATTTATTAAATATATATTATATAAAATAAGAGTATAATAAAAAAATTGTATATAAAATTTTAATAAAAATAACTAATTTCTTTTTAGTATTTTATGAAATATGAAATAAGACTAATAATTTAAGAGGAAACCAATATTTGTTATTAATTTTTATCTATTGTAATTGTGGAATTTGTTGTAATTAGGAGGTAAAGTTAAGGGCAAGGTAGGCTTTAAAAAAAAAAAAAAAGAATCCAATGCGATTACACGTACCATCAGCCGTTTGACAACTATGCCAGCTGACAGGATTTTCATATTTGTATTACTTAGAGCCTGTTTGGTTTAGCTGTTCATAGTAGCTGGTAGCTGATAGCTGGTGGCGGATAGCTGGTAGCTGATTCGGGTTAGTATTTGGTAAAAATACAATAGCTGTTGCAGTTTGAATGTAAAATTACCAATAAGCATATCATTATCTAATAAATATTAATTTTTATTTTATTTAATAGGGTTAATATAGTCTTAATATGAATCAGCTATCAGCTGATATGAAAAAGCTCCGAGTAAGAGCTTATTGAAACAGCAGCTGTTTGGGGTTCCTAACAGCTGTCAGCTGCTGTTTTAAAATTTTACCAAACATCAAATTTTACCAAACAGCTGCTGTTTGGGGTTCAAACCTCTATCAGCTGCATCAAACAGCTAAACCAAACACCTCCTTATTAACTTTAAGCTTACAACTTCTTTTTTCTAAAAAAAAAAATTGTAATAATGATTTTTATTTTCAATTTTTGTTATTAGTTTTTTTATTGTGCTTTTGTTATATATATTATATCATAAATTTTGTCTTTTAAATTTTGATCCATGTCCATTTAACCTTTTAACTATATATATAATATATAAATTATCAGTGATTAAATTATAATAATTAAAATAATTGAATTTGTAAAATTAAATAATTAATTTTTTTCTTGAATTTGATTCTAATAATAATTTGTAAAAAATTTAATTGCTTTATAATTTTTTAATTAATAATAATTTGAGGTAAATATAAAACTAACCAAGACAGATTAAAATTTAGCTGACACAATTAAAAAATTTAAGATAAAATTATAATAAATAAAAATTTTTTTTTATCAAAAGATCTAATGTAATACAAGTAATATATATATATACACATATATGCAAAAGCTTCGCTCTTTATCTATCTAATTTAATTGTAAATATATTTATTGTTCATAAAGTAATAAACAATGATATTTATACTTGTTTTGTTAAACAAATAATATACCATCATATTTCTTTATTTGTTTACATTATGAAAATATTTTACTTTATATCTTTAATATTTTATTTTCGAATATAATTTATAGCTTTTAAGAAAATAAAAAAATACGAAATACAAAAATAAATAAAAAGAAGAAGACCCAATTTCTTGATTTGCATTGCAAAAATTTATACCATTAAAATTATCATTTTAAGAAATTTTTACAAATTAGTTAGATTTTTTTAATTATGTATTAATTTTTAAAAATTAGTTAGATTTTTTAATTATGTATTTTTTATTAATGAGTTAATTAATAAAATAATAATATAACAATATTAATATTAATATTAATAAGTTAATGAATAGTATTTTAATATATTTAAAATATTTTTTTATAAAATTAAAATACTATAATAATTATTTTAATATTTATATATATAAATTAAAGACTATAATTTTAGCCGAATAAAAATGATAATAATTTTTTTTATTTAAATAAATTGTGTTTATTATTTTTAAAAAATATTTTTTATTATATTATTGTGCAATTTTATTTTATAACATTGTCATTCATCATTTTTATTTTATCTTATTGTCATCCCTTAATTATATAAGTTTGTATAGTCAATGTAACGTTCAATACCATAATGAAAGGTTAAATGATAAGGGCTATTTTTTAAGGACAATTGATGTAATTTATCCTTTCCATTAAATTATTAAAATTTTAACATTTTAAAATTTCAACTTCAATTTTTTACTATTAAATAAAATTCTAAAGCTCTCTCCGCAACTGGGTTGCGTTTGAATGCTATTGTAGTCGAAGAGTAAATGCGATTGTTGCAGTGGCGGTGGCGGTGGCGGTGGCAGTGGCGGTGGGCGGTGGATATAACTTCTCTTAAATAAATAAATAAAGAAAATGAAAAAAAAAATTAAATGTTTTGGCGGGAAATTTTGGTGAGAGAAAAGATTCCTTGTTGTAATTAATTGAGGAGGTTATTATGGAATGACGTTGACACTTGAGATTAGACATTTCCGGATTTGTACTAAAAGGCCCTGAAACTGGGATAATTGCTTTAAACTATTATTGTAAACTGTCAAGGACAACACTGTTGTGTATTCCAAAAAATATTTTGAATTTCAAATTAATTTTATTAATAAGATTGACGATGATTTGCTTAGCTATGATTAACTTTATTCGCCAGAAATGATAGAAGTGTTCAAATTTATTGAATCCTACGGAATTTAATCCAATTAAATGTTTTTTTATTAAATTTAAACTATTTATATTATAATAGAAGTAAAGTACGATTTATATTTTTAAAAAATTTTAAATTTAATTTATTAACTTAAAATAATTTTTTAGATTTAATTTAACTCTGATCGATTTTTATATATTTATATATAAATAAAAATATATTTTTTATTTTATTAATTAATTTAATCAAACTCAATCCGATTTTTATATATTTATATATAAATATATACTTTTATTTTATTTTACTATTTAATTCAATTAAAATTGTCCTGATTTAATTTGATCCGACTGAATATAAAATTAATTCAATTCAATCGAAATTAAAAAAAAAAGGACAAAACTGGCTTAAAATTTTTACTCTTTAGTCGAATTCGATCAAGATAAAAAATTATTCTAACTCGACCGAACCTAACTCATACACACCCCTAAGAAATTAATCATATTTTGGTTCTATTATTGAAAATGTAAAGAATTGAGGTGTGACATTTCTAGCATTCATTTTAAGTTTATTTGAAGGTATAAGAAAGTTTAAGTATGAGGCATGTAATAAGAATATATATATATAGAAAGAAAGTTTTATATTTAATAAATATCAAATATGTAAATAATTAATATAGAAATAGATCATCACCATAGATTAATTCATATATTTTTCCATTACAAATTTATGTGGAATTATCTTATATAGATTTGAAAAGGAAAAATATATAGATTAATATATGATGATGAATTATCACCTAAATATTTTATATTGGATATTTTAGTCATGGTTATACTCAATATGCCAATATATATGTGTATTATGACTTTAGTACTCTCTTATTAACAAGGTAACAAAACATGTTTATGTTAAATGTCTAGTCCTAACTACTGCATTTCTTTTATAATTTTTCAAGATGGATATCCAATCCCAACTAGCATACTATTTTTAGGAGGAATGTTTGAATTTTTTTTTCTAGTTTCTCAAGCTAGTTGTTCAGCCCCAGCCAACCTAGTGTCTAATTTAAGTGACAATTTGAAGTATATTTTCAATTGTTATGTGAAAGGGAGTATTAAGATAATCCCATATGGATTTGAGATGAAAGAAATAAAAGAGTTAATATATAGTGAGGGATTATCGCGTAAGTGTCTAGTATTAGACATTTTAGTCATGGTAATATCCAATATATATATATATATATATTAATGGAATAAACAAAAGTAGAGCTAGAATCCAATATCCAGGCAACTAAACCCTAAATGATCTTAAGTCATAGTATTAGTAATAAGCACATTAGATAGAAATAACGGAATTGATCTCTAAGTAACAAGGCTAGCATGTAAACAAGCTACCCTAGTAGTTGCATGAGCAGCTTAATTTGCTTGCCTTCGGACCCAAGAAAGAAAGAAACCACCAGTATTATTAAGGAGATCATAGCATTCAGATATCAATAGGCCAAACGAAGACATATGCAACGGGTGGTAGTGAATTACATTAAAGACTGTCTTAGAATCCACCTCGATGTCTATGTTCTGGAAACCATTCGAGGACAACCACCAAAGGGCTTCACGTAAGCTGTAAGCTTTGACTTCTCTAGCTGAAAAAGACCCAATAGTAGACCAGCTATAGCTTCCATAAAATTCCCATACTCATCACGTAAAACTAAACTGAAACCAATATTCCAATCTTGTTTAAATATGGCCCCATCAACATTAAACTTTAGTCTGCCGGTTATAGGCTTGGACCATCGAAACTGGTCAGATGCAGCAGGTGTCTTCAAAGAGCATGCCCTTCTTTCCTAAGTCTGTGACCATGCTTGGACAGTTTGTTGGACGTGGGACTGCACTAGACGTGGGTTCAATTGTTCCCTTTTCCTCAACACCCTATTTATGAATAACCAAATGCTTCATGCTATTGTACAGTGAGCAAGAATGGTACAATCATTATTAGAATGCAACACTTGAGGGAGTAGGTTGTGTATAATGTCAACAGAGAAAGAAGAAATAATATTATTCCAGCAAGGTTTAATAAAAGGATAGGTAAAAGGGGCATGATAAGTACTTTCAATATTACAGCAAAGGAGACAATTAGGATCCACCTGAATTCCTTTGAATAACAAATTACCTTTAAATGGGATAGTATTACGAAACACCCTCCAGACAAAGTTTTTAATCTTTGGTTGGAGATTCGCATTCTAGAGCTTAGCCCAACATCCATTAAACTTTAGCTCATCAATATTCGTATACAGTTTCTTAACAACATGGTAGGCAGATTTTACAATGTAAATTCCTTTACTATTAAAGTGCCAAACAATAGTGTCACTCTTGCTTAACATTCCAATAGGAGAACACCAAATGCACTCTTTGTCTAAAAGCACTAGTGCATTAATTTTCTAAAGGTTCCAACTTGGGGCATCATTATGCATAAGCTCACATACTTTCATGTCCTCTTTTCCTTCCAAGACTGGTGAAATCACCACAAAATTATCATCATCCATCAACCACCAAGGGTCTTTCCAAATCCTAACACTTTCCTCATTACCTATTCGCCATCTCACACCTTAACATAATAGCTCCTTGGATTGTAATAAACTTTTCCATACATAACTAGGGTTATGTCCTAGCTCAGCATCACAAACGTTATTTTTTGGAAAAAAATTTAGCTTTGAATACTCGAATAACTAGATATTCAGATTGAGTAATGAAATACCAACCTTGCTTGTCAATCATAACTAAATTAATGCAATGGAGATTACGAAGACCCATACCCCCCTCACTCTTGGGTATATGAAGTTTGTGCTAATTAAGCTAATTGATTCTTCTATCCCTATTATTTTTCATACCCCACCAGAAAGAATTTATCATTTTTTTGAATTTTATCGCACTTAGAGATAGGTAATAAGAATACACTTATACAGTAATTAGATAGAGCTTGAGCAACAGTCTTAACTAGGACTTCTTTACCTGCAGTGGACATAAATTTATTATTGTAACCCATAATCCTCTTTTGAAGTCTCTCCAAGAGAAAAGGAAAAAAATATTTTTTATTTCTGCCAACAATAGAAGGAAGACCCAAGTACTTCCTATGATTAGTGCTAGCATGTACCCCTAGAATAGCTTTGATGCTTTCCTGAGTAACCTGAGAGGTATTAGAGCTAAAGAACACACCTTATTTCTGAAAATTGATAGACTGACCTGAGGCGGCTTCATACTTACTCAGGATATTCTTCACCTCCTGGCATTCATTGTCACGTGCTCTAAAGAAGAAAAATTGTCGTTTGAAAAAAGAATGTGAGAGATTCTAGGTGCACCTTTACTAATACTACAACCATGGATAACACCTTGTCTTTTTGTTTTAACAAATAGAGCAGATAATCCTTTTGCCATATGAATAAAGAGGTAGGGTGAGAGAGATTCATCTTATCTAAATCCTCTCCTAGGTCAAATAGGATACGTCTCTCCAAGGTAAAATAGGATTCGTCTGTCTATCGTTAAAGGATATCATGTATATTACAGTACTAACATAGAACATAATCAGATTGACCCAAGCCTCAACAAACCCCAGTTTTAGCAAAATAAGTCTCAAAAATTCCCAATTGACCCTATTATAGGCTTTAAGAAATATCAATTTTTAGAGCTGCCTCCCCAGTTTTTCCTCTAGTTTTCCTATTAAGATAATGAATTACCTCAATCACAATTAAAACATTATCAGGGATAAGCCTGCCAGGGACAAAAATAGATTGGTGTACAGAAATAATGGAAGCTAGTAATTTCTTAAGCCTATTAGCCAACACTTTAGATATAATTTTACATAAAATATTACACTATGCAGTGGGTCTCAAATCCTTAATAGTTTTAGGGGATTCAATTTTAAGAATGAGAGTGATAATAATATTATTAAGCTCAACAGGAAACTTACCTTTAGAGAGCCAATCCAAGTAACTAGTTGTAATATCACTGCCTATAATGTGCCAAAACTTTTGAAAAAAAGGCGAGATTCATACCTTCAGGTCCTGCTGTCTTTGTTAGGATGCATTTGGAATAGGCATCTTTAACCTCCCACGAATGGAAAGGAGCAAGTATTTTCCAATTGTCCTCCTTTATAACTTTTGTGGGTACACAACTAACAACCTCATCATATGAACCATGTGCCTCCATAAAAAGCTTGGAAAAATAATTTTCTACTATGAAGCCCATCTCTGCATTATCATGTACCCAATCCCCACTATCATTTTTCAACCCTTTAATTGTATTATACCTCTTCCTTGTAGAAGCTTATTTATGAAAATAAGAAATATTGATATCCCCTTCCTCAAGCCAGAAGAATTTAGCTCATTGTTTCCAAAATGTTTATTCCTATTCAAGCAAGCGATTGAGTTCACCCCTAAGCTCTAAAACTTTGCTCTGATCAGAAGAGAATTGGGAAGCTTTGAGTTTATTTGTAGTCTTGACAATACACTTCTTGAAATTTCCAGGCTTACAATGGCTCCAAGCTGTCAGAGCCTGAGTAAAACATTTAATTTTCTCAAGCATGCAACTGTTGTAAACTAAATTCCATGCAATGTCCACTACATGCTCCACATCTGGTGCTTTAAGCCATGCATTCTTAAAGTGAAAGCTAGTTAACCTCTTTCTGTTTTGAACCTTGCCAATGACTAAATTGATAGGGCTATGGTTAGACATTGATGCCACCATGTTATATTAGAAATAATTAGAGAAGGAGGATAACCATCTCTCATTAGTGAATGCCATATCCAACTGCTCCAATAGCATCCTATCTATGTTAATGCTTCTGCCACATGTAAAATTAGAGCCTATCATTGGAATATTATGAAGCTCACAAGATTCAATTGTTTCATTAAAACCTTGCAGTAAATAGCTTAGATGTTCAGCACCACCAACTTTGTCACCTAAAGATAAAAGCTAGTTAAAGTCATCAATAATCACCTAAGGTAAAGATGATATACCGTAGAAGCCGTTAACCTCCAATCTTGGCCCGAAGGATCATGTACTATCATATCTATATGGTTGTTGAAGTAACTCGTAACTTTCAGCATGTCAGCTTCTTTCCAGAACACTACCAGTCCTCTTGACCTCCATACTTTGTTAACACTAAAGCAACCATCAAAATGCAATTGACACTTGAGATCCACATAGCTATTTTCAACTAAAGATTCCATAAAAAATACCACATTCGACTTATTAGAGCGAACTAGCTCCTTAAGGGCATGAATTGCATGGGGTTTGCCGAGACCCATACAGTTCCAGCTAATGGTGATCGTGGCTCTCGGTAGGCCTGGGACACCAAACCTGTCGTTAGGATTTTATGAGTTAAATTTGGTGAAGATGCATGGCTAAAAGAGCTCTCCAAAAAAATTGTGCCTCTCATGCACTTTTTGGACTCTTTAACCTACATTATGCTAACTTTCTGAAGATTGTTAGGCCCATCAGAATAGTCCATCCCATTAATATTAAGCTTGTCCTTATTAGAAGCCTTTTTTATACCTTTCATATTTTTGGCATAAATTGAGGTGTTAAAGAGGTCTGGATACAGTTTGAGTTAGAGATGTTAAGATTTGTTTCCTTAGGAGAGGATGAGACTCCTTGATTTTTAGCCATTAATTCTGCAATTGATATTCCCTCTAGCCATTGTATCTAATGGTTGCCAGACTTTGTCACCTCCTGGCAAGGTGATGCTCACAAATTTATATCCCAACGTTTCTTTTCCTAAGCCACCAGATTAATGTAGGGGATCTCATAGTTTTGGTCAGAATGACCAATCAGACCACATATGAAAAAGAAGGTTGGAAGTTTCTAATATTTGAACTCAGCAAACACAGTGTCACCGTTTTTCTTCTTGATTGCTTTTCCTCTCTCTAAAGGTTAACAAACATCCAGAGAGATTCTAACTCTCATATATTTTCATTGTAACAACCTTTTTGGATCACCATCATATTCAACAAAACTACCAATGAAATTACCTAGTTGAGTGGCCAATTGGGTGGTCGCATAGCTAATGGGCAGTTTATAGATTTGCACTCAGAATTTTGTGTGAGAAAACACAAAAGTGTTGGGATCTTCTCCGTCCATCATCCTTTTCAATATCTGTAGGCCCCTGTTGAACAACAACGAACTATCCACCATGGTCCTATTCATATCTCTAGTATGAAAAAACTAGAACATATAGGTTTTAGGGTCTACTTCTTTGACAAAAATTCCTCGGCTAGGCCTCCACACTTTTGATAGGGTTTCTTCCACAACATTGAATTTACGTGTTTCTTAGTTAGGATTCTCCCACCTAGACAGAGGTCATATACCCATTGAATCTCGGTAATTTCCTCTGGTTCAGCAGCTAGTTCCTTAAGTTCATCTCCCTCTAATGTGAGCAATTTGAAGGCGGCTTCCATGGTGATAATGATACTAGGGCAAACAGAAACTAGGGCTTGCACATGAAGGCAAGAGGAATAATCTCATTATAAAGTTGCTTTTGAATTGCTCTTTTAGTTATAGAGCTACTTTTGAAATGCTCTTTTGGTAATATCTAATATATTAATATGTATATTATAACCTCAATACTCTCTTATAATTGTCAACCTCCCTCAATTCATAATAATAAAACAAATTTAACAATTTTTCTTTCATGACGTCTTCTTTTTCTCTAAGTTTTCATATATTATTTCTCCTTTTTAATTTGAAAGTAGGTTTGTCTTTAGTTCATTGACTAGCGATAGTCTCATCCATCTTTCTTTGCCTTTCTAATTTTGTGTTCTTCCTTTTTTCAATTTTGTGTGTTATTATTTTCAAATAATTTTCAAATCAATATAGATTTGAAACTTAGTGTTTGTGTTTATTTTCGTATTTCATTGTTTTTTAAAATAAAACTTAATCTAATTTAAGTTATTATTATGAAATTTTATCCTTTATTATTAAAGGTTTTATGTCCTATTCAGATGGAAGTTTGTTATTCTATAATAGAGCTTATTTATCATTCTCAAAAAGAGATATCCTCCTTCCATGGAAGATAATAGTAATTTAATATGTTAACAGATGAAATATATGAGCATCCTGCTGAAAAGTTATATTGCCTGCGGTATATTATTATTATCCACTGTTTATATCATATAAGTTCATATAGATCAAATAACTTAATTCGTTATGTATTTCTTATATATTTTAAAATTATCTAATTTTATTTGTATATTATAGATGTACACTTTAATTTATTAATGAAAATTTATTTTACATTAAAAAAATAAGTTGTCATTCCTTTACTTAACAATTGCCAATTGGTTTTAATTTGAATTTACACATTTATAAGTACTGATTTTATTCATCGGAATAATAATTATTGTTTTATATAGCTACTGTTTATATATAATTATTTATATTTCGTAATTTTAAGTAGTATCTAAGCTAATGTGTTATTAATTAACTTTTAATTTAAGATTTATTGAAATTATCTTCAAGACTATGCAACCACCTTCGTATGCCTGTCCAAATTAAATTTGAAAAAAAAAATTCATATATAGCATATAATATATTATTATACGCACGATTTACAATTTTTACCAACACTTAAATTTATTTATTAATTACTAATTGAGATAGATATTAATCACTTCTCATTTCAAAGTTGAAAACTCGTAATAATTATTATACTATAACTTATTTTGATAGCAAAATCTACATGCATTTAAAATATACTAATTTGATACAAAAAATAATGTCCTTTTCAATAAAAAAAAAACTTTTAATGATACTGTTATAAATATCAATAATACTAGTAAATATATGTTAAATTTAGTAATAACTTTAATTATTATTATAAATACGCTAGTTGTTAGTAATTACTAGTTTAACAGTATCAACTTGGTGTTGCTAATCTAATATTTAGCATGATCTTCTATTTCCATTTTATTTCATATTATCTTATGAACTACATCAGGTTGTAATTTTCAGTAATATTATAAGAATTTTAAACAATCTTACAACATAAAATGTTAATTATGACAAGTAGATAAGAGAATATCATTAATTTTCATAAGATTTTTTTTATCTTCAAATAAATAATAGATAAATGTATCAATGGTTTTACTTTTTTACTTTTGAATTATAAAAATAAATATAATACATAAAATATGATTAATATTTTAAACTAATATTATTGAATTAACAATTTAATAATTAAATAACTATTTGCACGTAATTAAAAAAGTTAGGAATTCAAGCAACAATTAATAATTTTCTCTTTTTTTAAAGAATTTTTTGTATAAATCAAAAAATTAATACACCATACAATTATTTTTATTATTATCATCATCTAATAATTAATGACATAATAAACAAATTAAAAATATCAAAACCCAATTATGAATAACTTAATAACAAAAGTAGGGTTCTAAACGAGCCAAGCCGAGTTTTGACATGCTCATACTCGGCTTGATACATAAAATTTGAGCTGTAGCTTGATTTATACGAATATTGTCAAGCTCGAGCTCGGCTCGTGTCTGACTCATTAATAGGATAAACGAGCCAAGCTCGAACTCAAGCTCGATTTTAATACTCAAAATTGAAATGCGTTATAGGCTCGAGCTCGGGCTCGGACTCAAGCTCGAGCTCTAGCTCGTTAACATATCTAGATATATAATAAAATTGAAAAAAAACTAAGCATCACAGCAAGTCAGCAAATATTCATCCTTATTCTATAATACATGTAGCTAAAAACTCTTCCGATAGCACCAGAACTTAAAAAGCATTAGAACAATTAATGCAAATTGACCATAACTTAAAAAGCATCTAAGGATAATGCATATTGGAACAATTAATTAAAATAAACCTTTGGACTTCTGGGTTTACCATTCTTCAAATTCTAACTCGGCCAGTGACTAAATCTAGCCTTGAATATATTCGCAACTCTCAAGAATATAACAATATGCTAACACAGCCATTAATTCAAAAAGTACAGACAAAAACAGAATAATTCACCATCAACAAAGCAAAGCTGGCATGGAATAAAAGCTACAACAATGAGCTAGATAACTAGTGCTTGGTAAAACATCAACCAAATATAACAATTCCATGTTGAGCTAAACCAGCAAGGATGAATAAACAATTCTTAAACATAGATTGTCACTAAGAACCTAATAGATTATGAAACTGCATTTTCTATCCTAGATGAGCGCACTGCAAAAGAAATATCAAATTAGAATCAAATTGAATAGCAAGAAGAAGATCAATAAATTATGTCAATCAACAAATACTCCTTTTTACAGAAGAACTAAATAACCTGACTTTTTAACATATGAAATTAAAAAAAAATGAACAACTTGAGAGTGAAAGGTTGCCATGGTCTTGTCAGTGGCCGGTGGTCGGAGCTCCCTCGTCGGCCTGCTGTGTGAATGCCTTGCGAGACAAAGACATAGATCGAGACAGAGAGTGAGACAGAGAGCAAGACAGAGAGCGAGGCAGTGAGTGAAACAGAGAGCGAGCTAGTGGTCGGAGCTCCCTCGTCGACCTGCTATGTGAATGCCTTGAGAGACAGAGACAGAGAGCGAGGCAGTGAGAGAAAAAGAGAGCGAGCTGGTGGTTGGAGCTCCCTCGTCGGCCTGTTGTGTGAATCCCTTGCGAGACTGAGACTGAGAGCAAAGCAGAGAGCGAGATGATGAGACTCAAGATCGAGATAGTGAGAGCTGCGATAGAGATGGTTGAGATCGTTGGTTGAGGCGGTTGTGATTGAGATGGTGAGACAAAAACAGATAGCGAGGCAGAGAGCGAGACAGAGACAGATAGTGAGATAGAGAGCGAGATCGTGAGAGCAAGATAGAGAGGCGACTGCGATGGAGATGGTGATAGCGAGACAGAGAGTGTAAACAAGACTTTTTTAGGGTTTCTTATTTTTTGATCAAAAATTTTGTTTTAAATAAAATTTTTGGTAAAATAAAAAAATTAAATTTAAAATAATTAGTTAAATTATATCTATTATTTCTCTTTTAATCTCTATATTATTATTGTTAAATATATATATATATATATACGTATTATATTTTATTTTTACCATATATATTATAGTAAAAAATAGTATATTATATATTAAGTAGTATTTATATTATAATATATATATATATGTATATATTATATACTACCATTTAGCATTGCTCTATATATTGTATATTATTATTTTTACTATTATATATAATATATAGTGCTTAATATACATATGCTACATATAATATATAGTACTTAATATATATATATGATAAAAATAAAATATAATACATATATATGTTTTACAATATATATACTATTCATATTATAATATATGTGGTGTATATATATATTATATATAGTAAAAATAATAATATACAATATATTATAGTATATAATGAAAATAATTGGTAATATATATATACCAATATAATACATAATATATATATAATATTATAGTGCTTAACATATAAATATTCTACATATAATTATAGTATATATAGTGTAAAGTATGCATATATAGTATGCATATATAATATAGCATATATAATATCACATATAATATATATATGACATATATATACTTTATTTTTACATATATATGCTTTATTTTTATCAAATATTATAGAAAATAATATAGCACATATTATGTAGTATATATATTATATAGTTTATTGTACTATATATAGTATGTATATAATATCATTTTATATTGATATTGTTATATTAACTATAATCAACTTTATAACATTAATCATTTTATCTTATATGCAATATATATAATTAATCTTAAGTATCAATTATATCATGTATACAATTCAATTTTTCTTATATTAATTATATATATTAATAATTATTATAATTTGAGATATAAATTCTTAAAAATATAAGACTAATAGTAAAATTAATAAATATAATATACTAATATATATATATAATATATTTTTTAATAGAACCTAATAAACGAGCTAGCTCGCGAGCTTCTTAAATGAGACAGCTTGCGAGCCTAACGAGCCAAGTATCTTTGAGCTTGGACTTGGCTCATTTAGTAAAAGTAATATGAGCTCGACTTGTTTTTAAACGAGTTCGAGCCTGAAAGAATTTTTACAGAGCTGAAATTCAAGCCAAGCTCGAGTAGCTTGGCTCATTTGCAGTCCTAAACAAAAGCAAAAGTTCCATTAGAGTATGAATAACTTAATATAAAAATTTCCATAATGGATTCCGTGTTTGGTACATGCAATTTGTGATTGTTTTAAATGCACGCAAGTGGTTTGCCACTCCTCAATTCACCCAACTATTGCTTTAATTTAATTTGGCTTAATACATTCATTCATTGTTCCTTAAATTTAATAATTTTGGTCACTTTATACTTTCTATTATTATTTAATTAACCATTTTAACGTTCAAATTTATCATTTTTATAATTATTTAACCATTTATTTAATATATCTACATATTTAATAGCGTGTATTTTATAAACACTGACATATTATTAATGACACAACAAAAAGTGATAATTTAATTTAAAATAATAGATATAAGTAATTTTTAATTATAATGTCTCACCTAAAATAATCTATGTATTTTTGCATATACTATATAAATATATCCCATTAAAATTTGTAAAAAAACAAAAATTTGAGATCAATTTCATAATTCAACCTAAAACATATTTTAAAAAATAATAATTTCTAGTGTAATTTATTTTTTTATGTTATTGATATGTTGGTGTTTCAAAAGAATAAGTATCCCATATTGAAAATTTACATGCCCTTTCATTTGTTTACATTGATTTTTTTTTTTCCGAAGAGCTAGCGAGAAGGTTGGACTCCCATGCACCAGACTTGGACAAAAAGTCTAAATCCAGTGCAAATTGGTGGACTTACCTCTCTTGCTTTAATTTCCTATAGGTATAAAAATTATTATGTTGCTTACTGCTCCTTTATGTATCTATATAAATTAAGAAGAGCTTCTTAAATCTTGAGAGATCACTTAATTCTTTTTCTTTTGTTGCTATGGGTGAATTATCCTTAAAGGATGGTGCCCATACATACCTCAAGCTATCATTTTTTGGAATTTAATTTTATTTAACAATCTTAAGGATAACTGTGGTTACAACTGTTACATTAATTGTTCCTGTTGCTTCGAGCATTTCTAATGCTATTGTTGACAGTGTCACTCAACTTTCAATATATAATTGATAACTTAGCTAATGGTGTGTCACTGTATCTAATGTCCCTGCTGTATTATTTACGTGAGTAATACTAAATAGATTAAATTGATCCGGATTAAAAATATTTTATGTATTAATTATATTGGAGAAATAACTTTTCTAACTTTGTATTTATTGTTGTCTCTAATAATAAATGCAAGGTTAAAATAGTCATTTTTCTAATACAATTAATGTATAAATATTTTAAATTCGTATCAATTTGATTCATATAGTATTTTTATACCTATATTACCTACAGTTTTACATGCCAAAACTTTTTCTAACATATCAAAAATTGAAATTTTTGAGGGAGATAATTTTAAGAAGTGGCAAGAACGAATTTTCTCAATTTTTGACATGTATGGAGTGGCTTTTGCTCTTACCAATGCCAAACCAGTTAAGTCTTCCTCCAAACTACTGGAAGTATGGGTTTATCCCTGAAAGCTAGGGGGTGTTAGGCTTAGTTTAGAAATACTAATTGTTTTATTAGCTAATATAGGCCTATAAAAATTTAAAATTTTAAGCATATACATATTTATTATGAATACTTATAAGGAACTGATAAACATCTAATATATTTAGTAATAAATAATTTATAAACACATTTATTATTAAAATAAATAAAAATTATATAAAATTATATTAGCAAGAATATTTATTTAAATAAATAGAAATAATATAGTAAATTGTTTAGCCGTTGACCTAACTTATATGTCAAATACTTATAAGCACAAAAATAATAAATTGATATTTCTTAACTTATTTTTTTTAGCTTACTAGTTGTGCTTATAAGTTAATGAAATAGTATAAAAAAAAATAAGTTAACTTAAATTTAGAGCTTATAAGCTGATTTGAAGAGCTTATAAGATAAACAGAACACCCTCTTAAAAGGTTTTTGGCTTAACTTATAAGTTAGTTAAACTAACTTATAATATAAATTTAAGCTGATAAATTTATTTAGATAATTTTATGAACTTAAATCCAACTTATAAGTTATAAAAAATAAATTGCAAGAGGCTAGCTTATGATTTTGATGCTTATAATTAAGCACATAATTTGTAAGTTAGTTTGACAAAATAATTTATTATAGAAAAATATTTATTGTACAAAAAAATTATATAAAATATATAAAATTGAAAAGTCAAAAATATAAAATTACAGAAATAACCTTAATTAAAATTTTGAAATAACAATTCAAAATATTAATTTTACTCTCTTTCCTCTTAATTATTTTCTTATATTCCCAATACAATTTTTTTTTCCAAGCACAAAACACAGCTAAAACCAATGTTTTCAGAATCGGACCGGAGATCGGACCGGCACCCCGACTGGGTCACTGATTTTATTGGTTGGACTGGTTCAACCGGGTTTTTGACTTTTTTAGAACAGGCACTATTACGCATAAAAATATTAAAAATTCTAAAAGGGAGACCAATTTGTATAATATAAAATTAAGGATAAACTAAATTATATTATAAAACTATGTCATGATAACATATAAATTATATAATTAAGTAAAGAAACTAAATACTTAACGTCTTAAACATTAATATTAAGATCAATATCATCTAAATTAACACCGAGATTTCCATCTTGCTCAATGTCATCATCTTCTTCTTCTCCAACTTGAATTGGATTCTCCTCTTGATCTAAAAATTAGTGCAATCAATTAAATAATGCATACTAATATATGTTTTACACAAATTAATTTTTAACTATTAGTATTAGTATGCATTAATTTGTGTAAAACATATATTAGTATGCATTATTTAATTGATTGCACAAACTTTTGGGAAGCAGAGGAGTCTTCTCTAGGTATTAAAAATTTAAAACAAAACCTAATTAATTTTAGAATAAAAATTCAAACCGGTCCGGTCCGGTTCACCAATTTTATCCGGTTTCACGGTCCAACCCGGTTTTCATCCTATATCCGGGTTAATTTACAAATCGGACCGGACAAGCAGCCGGTTTCCGGTTTTTCCGGTCCGACCGGCCGGTCTGGTCCGGTTTTAACAACACTGGCTAAAACTATATGAAGAGTGCTAAATATTTTTTTCTAATATCAATTTTAATATGTTCAAATGGTTTTCTATTTTTTTTTCTTTTCGAATACTTCCATTTTTAAATTAGGGTTGGAAATGGAATAAAGGTAACCTAGTTACCATATTAGATATTAATTATTATAGGTTACCATATTAGATATTAATTATTATTTATAAATCTTATGCATTAGAAGTTTCTATATGTGATTATTCTTAAGAAAAATATTTTTATGTGTTTGGCTAATTATAATTATTTTTAAATATTTTCTTTCAACTAAAATTTTTTAAGTAGTCTAATGCAAGATTAAAAGAGATAATTGCTCAAAAAAATAAAAATAAAAAACCCTATGAAATCGTTTGAGACAATGGGTGCAACTAATGTTCAATGATGTATCTATTCCTTACATTATTATATGTATCAAATATTTAAAAGCTGCACATATATTTGTTTATAGTATTTTTTTTTCTTTAATAAAAATAGTTTTGATATTGGATATTATTCTACTGAGCTTTTGTTATGGTAGTACATAAATGATGAGGAGCAGTGGCGGAACCAGGATGATGTTGAGGGGGGATAAAATTTTTAAGCGAAAAAAAATTATAAGTAAATTTATATTTAATTTTATTTTAATATTAAAAAATTAATATAAATAGTTGATATTAATATTAATATTTTATTTTATTTTTATATTAAATATTTAAATATTAAATTTTTATCATTTTATTTTAATATTTAAATATTACTTTAAAAAATTATATAATATATATTTTTAAATAATATTTATATATTTTTAAGTTATTTAAAAAATATTTAAGCTAATTATTTTTTAATAAATTTATATGACATAATATTTTTTGCAAAATGATTAATTTTACAAAATTTTTAAATTCAATTCATAATTAAATTACAAAATAATTATTAATATCAATTTTAGAATACAAATTAAAAATAATTAAAGCTAATAAATATATAGATTTATTAATTTAATATATATTGTAAAAATTTAATTGTAAAAATTTAATATAATATATAATACATATTATATATTAGAGTATATTTATAATTATATAAATAAATATATATAATATATATATATAAATAAGTAATGCATAAACATATACACACATGGAGGGGGGCAATATACACACATAAAAGAGGGCAATACACATGCAGTGTGTGTATATATATATATATTCATGTATATGGCTGGGTGAAGGGGGGACAACAGACCCCACGTGCCCCCACCTACATCCGCCATTGATAAGGAGTCTCGAATGCAACGGCAAAACTAGGTGGATGAAAAGGGGGCCAATTGGCCCTCTTAATTTTTTTTTAAAAACATTCATGTATATATATTTTGTAAATTTTTAAATTTTTTTATTTGTCCTCTTAAAATTTTAAATTATCTTTCAATTTAAGAGAAAAAAAAAATTCAAAGTCTTTAATAAATTAATTTTAAATTCATCTAATCAATTAAGAGATTAAAAATAAATTAAAAGTACAATTTAAAAAATTAAAAAAGATTATAAAATTAAGATCTTTATTTATTTTATTTTTTAATTTCTTCTCTTTACTTCAAAATTATATTTTATTATTTATAATTCTAATATACTTTAATATTTTTACATCAACATTATATGTTAAAATTTATTTTTCATATTTTCTTTAATTAATTTTTTTATAAATGAAAATGACTTATTAATAGGTTAATAAATTTATAAAATAATTATTGTATGTAAAAGTTCAAACATCAAGATTAAAAAAAAAATTTGCCCCCCTTATAATTAACTCCTTGCTTCGCCCTGCTCGAATGTAAATTATAAATGAAATTAAATTTATTAAAAGATAAAAAATATAATATACCAATGTAATTGAATTAATAGTTTACAAATCATATGCGTTTTTTATAATTAAAAAAAAATTCTAATTTACCTAAAATAAAAAAAGTAATAAATAAAATAAAATAATTAGATTATATATATGCAATTAGAAAATTTATAAAAGTCATCCAAAAAAAAGTTATATAAATTATAAATTCACAAAAAAGTGTTAAATCATAACGACTTATCAACATTTCTCATTTTTAATTTTTAAATTGTAAATTTGAAAATATAAAAGTTAATTGTTTTAATTTTTTATATAATGATTTTTATCATATTTAGATAATTGACTTATATTAATGAAAATTCAAAGACTGGCTATTATTAATTGGATTTAAATTTAAATTAAACTCATATAAATAAATTTAGAGCTTTAACAATGGATCACATGTGTATGATGAGTCCAATTTGATTATGCTCTAATTAGGAAGTCTATAAATAATTAAGGTGTCTAATTATAATTATTAAAACATCTTTGTAATTCTCCTAAAAATAGTGATGCAAAATTAATTTTTTATCCCTCACTTTAATAAATAACAAATTTTACTCCAAGTTGAATAAATTGAATTATTTTAATTGCAAGAATAAAAAAATTCACTATTAACGAGTTGAGACAAAAAATTTTAATAGACAATTTAAAGATCATAATTCTAACAAAAAAAATTAACAAATAATTGAAAGATCATATTCTAATAAAAAAATTAATAAAAAATTTAAATGATAATAATTCTAATTAATCTATTTATAATTAATTTCAAAGTTAACTACTTGCAATCCAGATTATGAAAACAATTTAAAAAAAAGAAAGCCAAGTTATGAAAAAGTTTAAAAATCATTAAAATCGTTAATGTTAACTTAGATATGAATTTAAAATATATGAATATTAATTGTATGTCGTAGTATATTTCGTCATTTTAAAATGTAAACAAAAAAATTATATTCTAATTGTATGTAGTCAACCCCGTATTTTTTTAGTTTTTTTTTAACTTTTCTTAAAAATAACTTTAATTTTTTAATTTTTCCTGAAAAAACTTTCTTCAATTTTTAAATTTTTAATTGGTTTAGTTCCTTATTATGTCAACTGAGTTAGTGCATTAAATATTTAAAATTAAAAGATAATTATAATTTTACAATATTTATTTTTAATTTTCAACCTATTGATTTTTTTCATATAATTTAATTCATAATGTATTTTGGATTTTCTTTGATAAGTTAAAAAAAGGGAAAAAAACATCATTCACATTTAGTTGTACTTTAAGATTAAGACGTTAATATCATAAATTTTAGATTTTTTATTTGTGAGAAAAAAATCATATAATTTTATGTTATTTTCAATTTGAAGTTAATTTAGGTTATTTCAAAATGGTTCAATTTTCTATTATATTGGGAATGAAAACTTAATTAATAAGAGAGAATAAATTTGATATTATGATTTAATTAAGGTTATTTTAGTCTTTTTATATTGCCCAATTTTTAATTTTGTATGTTTTATATAAATTTTTCTGTACTTTTAACAGTGTCCTTTATTACATTGTTCCTATATATTTCAATAAATATTTTTGCTAATATAACTTTATATTTTTTTAAGTCTTTTTAAAAATAAATATATTTATAAGCAATTTTTTTTACCAAATACATTAAATATTCATCAACTATTTATAAATCCTCAAAATAATTATATTATTTTTTTTAAATTTTAAATATTTATAAATCTATATTAGTTTATAAACACTTAATGCTTATCTATTCTTTTTTTTTTTTAAGTTTTGCCAAATCTCTTCTTAGGAGGTATTTGAATGGGATGAAAATGAAAATGAATTATTCACATCTATATTATTTTGTTGGATAAAATAAATAAAGGAAGAGGAATTCCATTACCATATAAAAGGGAATAATTGATTTCATATTATTTATTGTTAATTAGATTTGATTCCTAACTAGAATAAAAAAAATAAAAATTTTTATTTTTTAAATAAAATTAATAAAATTAATTTGATTTTTTTAATTATAAATATCTCTAAACTTTTTAAACAAAATAAATTTAATTTTTTCTCTAATAACAATATATCTAAATTTTTAAATAAATAAATTTATTTTTTAATAAAATTAAAAATTTTAAATTAAAATAAAATATAATAAATCTATTTTCAGTTTTTCTAATCATAATATCTTTAAATTTTTTAAATAATAATAAATAATAAATAAATAAATAGTCATTTCGATTTTTATTTCAAAATAAATTAAATAAAAAAATAAATAATCATTTAAATTTCCATATTTTTTATTTTGAAATTTGAGCTAAATAATATTTTAATACTGGATGTTTGTTCTCCTTTAATTTTATTACTAAATAGTATTTAATTTTTATTCATTCATTATTTTACGAAAATTATGACTCATGTATTCTTTACATCATAATATAATGAATGAATAAATTCTCTCTATCTTTAATTATAAATGACTTAATTTTTAATTTATAATTAATCATTAGTCCACATAAAATGTAGAGTTAATTTAATTATTTAATTACGAGTATAATTATTTTTGATATTAATAATTTTTTACCATAAAATAATTAATAAATCAAATTAATAAAATTAAAAAAGTAAAAAAAATATATATAAATAAATAATTAAATACTTAAAAAGATAATTCTATTATATATTTCATAATAAATCTATCACATATTAAATATAATATATTAAATTATAAAAAAGATAATTATTTATTATCACATTATATATATAGAAAATTCAAATAACATTTGAAAAATAGTATTGAATTAATTTCTATGACTTATTATATAAAACATCTCACTGGCTTCATTAAAAAGTGAATATCTGTTAAAAAAAGAAAAAAAATCTAAATATTTCATTTAAATTCAAACTAATTACTATTAAATATATAATTTTTTAAGTTAAAAAATTTCTATGCCTATGTTTATAATTAAAAATTCTTTAATCTTAAAATTATCATTGGATAATTATTAATTCCTCAAGTAATAATATTTTCTAAATGATATTTATTAAATTTTTGAATTTTTAAATTCTAATTTTATAATAATAAATTATAAAATTTTTGCATTCTAATTTTTTAATAATAAATTATAAAATTTATATTGTTTTTATTTATTTAGTAGTCTCCCTCAGCTTCCTTTTCTTTAGTTTATACATACATATGTATAAATGTAGATAATACTTTAGATTTATTAAAAAATGTTAAATATAAAATTGTAAAATTTTCATATTTTTTCATTAAATTTATTTTATATTAAAAGTAATAATTTTTAATAAGATTTTATGTTTTTAGAAAAATAAATTATACATATTATATCTCATGCAAATTTATATATTGTGATGCTATTTAGTTTTTTTTTTAAATAATATATTTAATTACACAAGACAAAAAATCACCGACAAAGAAAATAAAAATAAAAAATAAAAAATAAGAATAAGAAGAAGTTGAAAAAGAAACGAGTCTGAAATGTTTCCCTAATCCCAACCCTAACTTTCTTTCTCTTTCTTCTCTCTCACACTCTGTTTTGATTTGGTCACTCCCTGAGCTTTCCCTCTCTTTCTCTTTTACTTCTCCTTCTTCTTCTTCTCTGTTTTGGATTCCCTATGAAACCTTAACCTTTCATATCCACACACACTCACACATTAATACAGTAAAAGTGAAAGATTGACAATCAGAGTTTCATTCTTGAATTCAATGGGTAAGTACATGAACAAGTCTAAAATCTCTGCCGATGTAACGGTCATGGAACTCTCTCACTCTCAATCTACCACTTTGGGTGTCCGTACTCGTGCTAAAACCCTAGCTCTTCAGCGTCTTCACTCTTCTACACCTAACCCAGATTCCTCTTCCTTCTCTTACCTTCAGCTAAGGAGTCGCCGTCTCGAAAAACCTCCTCCTCCTCCTACTACGACTACTGCTGCTGCTACTTCTACTCTGTTTAATGATACCAAGAAACAAATCAAAGAGAACCCAAAAATTGAATGTTCCTCTACCAAGAAATTGAACTCTAAAGGGAGTTCTAGGTTGAGTAAGAGTTTGGTGAAAGTGTGTCGTGGTGATTGTGAGAAGGTGGAGGAAGAAGATGGGTGTTTTGGTATTGAAGCAGAAGACTTGGGTGTTGAGGCTTCTTTTGGAGAGAACTGTTTGGAGTTTGAACCCAGAGAGGAAAGGTATTTACTTTGATATTTCTCTCTGTGTTTGTCCCGAATGTTGTTCTTTCTTTCTTTTTAAAAATTTATTTTTGGGTATGGACTTCCCAACGTAGCTCTTTTTTTGGTCCCTTTTTCCTCGCTATCTGATTTTTTGAGTTTGATTTTTTTTTTGGTTTTATTTTAAGGCTTTTTCTTGTTTCATTTTGTGAGGTTTTTGATTGCTACTTGCAGCGGTTTCTCTTTGTTTATTTCATGATTTCTCTTGGGGTGTTCTTTAAGCTTTTTACTGTCCTCTGTTCTCAGCTCTTTCTCTGTTTTGATTGCTTGGTTATTCAGGTTCCTTTTTGGTTTATCAGGAAAGAATCCTTTTTTGCCCTTTTATTATTTTTTCAATTTTTTTATTCAAGTGCTAGGAAAGTAAATTTTCTTGCACTGAAAAATGTTCATTTACTAGTTTGAAAAGAAAAAAGGTCATATATTACTTTTATAGCTTGAAGGAAAGTATTAGAATGGATTTATTTTTCGTCTTTCTCAAACTTTAAATAGAAACCACATGCTTAATTCTTTATTCTTTACAAGTTCATTTTTTTAAAAAAAATTAATTCCTTCATAAATCAAAATTAATTTTTAATAGTGTTGTTATCCTGGGTATTGCTAGATAAAAAATCGTGTTTTTTTCCCTGACAGTATTTTTCTTTAGTGATTTAGGGGGTGTTTGTATGAGTGGTTAATTGTATTGTCTACTTCACTTCTGTTACTACTAGTTCATCATGGGATAAGAACTTGTGCTGAGATGATGGGGTTTTTTTTTATCTTTATTATTTCTCTTCAATGATATGTGTTTTTCAAATAATAGAAAAGAAGTCTTTTGTGGGGGTCTCTATTAATTTTAATTTGTTTGAGCTTTGGCTTTCATGTGATAATTTAATAATATTGCTACTGAATGAAATTGCTTTCAGAAAAGGGTTAGTGATGTTCGTGACTTGTGGGGTATTAGTTCTTTTATTTTATGTATTGCACAGGTTTCCATTGTGCAACATGTGCCCACCAGCAGAATTATTAATGCTGTAATTGGCACATATTTTCTTTTATTGAAATTGATTTTCTGCTCTTACTTCTTTTTTTTTGCAGTCTTCTTAAATTTGTTTTTAAAGGGTACTACGGAAATAGAATGAAGAATGATTTTTCTGATTTATCATCTCATTCCTTAAACATTACTAGTCTCTGCATAAATTTTGTATGCTTTAGTTACCGGCAATATTAGTTCATGTCTCTTATTCTTTTTTGAGACCATTTTCTGGTCCTTCGAGTATAATTTAGAATTTCAGATCCGTTAAATAGGTAGAAGTATCGTTTTGATTGATTTAATACATAGTACAAGAACCCAAAAAACAAAAGAGAGTGCTTCTGATAGTCTTTATTTGAATCACCATAGTAGGTGGGTTTGGGTTTCCTGAGTATATATATATTTTTTTGGGTTGCAATACTGGTGCCAATGACACACTTCTGCCTCGTTTGTGCTAGTGGATATGATATATCATATTCATGGGACCTAGTTACAGACTGATGCATTTATATGGGATACCCTGTTTTAGGGCTATCGGTAAGTGACAAAAGATTTCAGTTTTCTTGCTCTCATTTTATGGCTTCTGACTTCCAAATTGGACGTTGTCCTTATTAATAGTGCTACTTACTTGTCTTTGCGCAAGTTCCTTTTCCACAATAATAGGGTAATTAATTAATTTATATTTTATTTTTAGTTACATTTTATATTTCAAGTTTTCAATTATTTCTTGGAATGAAAATTTGAATTTATTTTTTGGAACAGTGAAATAGCTTTCATATGAATTTTGCATTACAATTAATCGCATATAATGGCATTATTTTGATTTACTACATTGTTAAGCAGGAGCACTAGAGAAAGCACACCGTGCAGCTTCATAAGAGACTTGGATACCATTGGAACACCAGGTTCCACCACAAGAAAAACAAGCTCTACTGTAACTAATCGCAGAGTTGGGAATGGCATACAGAGAAATATTCCGACAACGCATGAAATGGAAGAATTTTTTACCTGTGCAGAACAGAAGCAACAGAGACTATTCATTGAGAAGTATGATTTTATGGTTTCTCCCACTCTAAATTATATACTATAGTTCATGTATATTTAATATGATACATAGCACCCAAATTACTGAGCAAAGTAAAAATGTTTATTTCAACTAGATTGCTGTAACAGGCTATGTTGCACTTCCAATTAAGCTTAGATAAGGCTTCTTATCTGTCTACTGTAATTTTGCAGATACAACTTTGATGTTGTGAATGATTTGCCCCTGCACGGACGCTATGAATGGGTTCAAGTGATTCCGTAAGCGGAATTTTATCACTAAAGCTTCCAACTCCCCATAACTTCTCCTGTTTCATGCTAAAGGGTTTTGAAGGAGGTACTGATTTTAGTCAGTGCGGTATGTTCTGTCAGCCTTCCATGTAAAGAGAATCAGAGCATGGAGGGTGCATAATTCAAATATTTGAAATCTAACACAGCTAATGGAGTTAGCCAGATATGGAATCAAAATTATTTGGTTAAGGAGAAAAGACAGAGGAATCATTGAAGAGGAGAATGGTGGGGAGAACATATAGCTTAGGATTTAGATGTTTCATTATTGTAATTTTTAGGAGGTATATATAGTTGCTAGATTTTCTTCTCTTATTTTCTTTTTTTAATTTATTATGATTTTACTTTTGTCTATACTTAGAGACGAACCATGAATGCTCTTTTTAGTAATAAATGTAACTCATTTTTCATTATATGTGCTCGTCTTTTCCTTTATTTTTGTTCCCTGCGATTTTGATAATATACATTTGGTTTATGCAACCAAACAGTACCTGCATTGAATTTAAGTTTTGATGGTGATGTTTCTGAGCCTGTATCTAACGTAAGATTGTTTTCTGCCCTTCATGGCTCCACTTTACGTGAGATATGTGGTGGTGTCAATGCTGTCAAGGACAGTTTCATTGATAGTTTAGATATTGAACTAATGTTTAGTTTAGACGGTTAAGTGCTGTTTTTGCCTCCTTAATTGCATTCAATGTTTCTTGAAATTTTCTATCAAATATAAATGTTCTGGAATGTATGATTATATATAGGACCACCTCTATTTAACTACCTGTCAAAGAGCACTAGGGTTAACAGTACTATTTCCCCTCTCCCTCTTCTTTTCGTTTTTTTTTAACCTTACGATTAAAATTTTATTTTGTTTGAATATGGTGTCTAGTTGCTAGATTTAATTTAAGTAGGAGTAAAACGGAATATATGTATTGTAAGTTCAGTCTAAGGAAGAAGCAGGAATATGAGGTTAAGTTGGATGAAGTTTTAGTTCCTAAAACCAAGCAGTTCAAATATTTGGATTCGGTGTTTCAGAATGATGGACGTATAAATGAAGATGTGGCTCACAGAATACAGGTAGGGTGGTTGAAGTGGAAGGGTGCGACTGAGGTTCTATGTGATAAAAAAATACCTCTGAAAGTGAAAGATAAATTCTATAGGACGATTGTTAGACCTGCGATGCTCTATGATAGTGAGTGTTGGGCACCAACGGGACGACATTTGCATAAGATGAGTGTGGCAGAAATGAGGATGCTAAGATGGATGTGTGGACATACCAGATTGAACAAAATTAAGAATGTTCATATTCGACAAAAAATCCAAGTAGCGGATGTCGGAGATAAGGTGAGGGAAGGAAGACTTAGATGGTATGGACATGTTTTAAGAAGACCTCCTAATGCTGCGGTTCGTAAGTGTGAGAATTTGTTGATTGAGGGGGCTAGAGGTCGTGGAAGACCTAGAACTGTGTGGAATGAGGTGATAGCAAGAGGCTTACGTGCTTTAGATCTTGATGCGGATTTGATTAATGACAGACTTGAATGGAGACGTAAAATCCTTGTCTTGGAAGGGGCATAAGGCTGGAGTATCTTTTTTGGTGTCTTTTGAGCTTATTTTGTTGAAGATTCATACATCCGACCCCAACTTGTTTGGGATTAAGGCTTAGTTGTTGTTGTTGTTGTTATGGTGTCTAGTAATTGAATAAGGGAACTAATGGTCCCTTAATGGTTTGGACATTTGGGTTTGAAACTCACTGGTGGTGGAGGGGGTGGTTGTGGTTGTGGTTGTGGTGCTGGGTTGTTGCAGCCTTGGATTGTTCTGTAGAATCTTACTTCAGAAATTCAGGTTCTTTTTGGCAGTGAGTTTTTCTTTTCAAATTCTTAATAACAGGGATGAGCAAAATTGTCCAGACCAAATAAATTAAATTGCAATTCGACCAATCCGACGGACTATATCAATTAAATCGATTATGTTGGTCGGTTTTAGCTTGTATATTTATTAATAAATCTTATTAAACTCGATAATAATGATCAAATTTTAAAAATAAAATTTTTTGATTGATTAATGATAGTGGGGTTGACTACCTGATAAAATCTGATCACTGCATATCTCTATTTGTTTAAATATTTTGCCTGTGATTTTCTTTCTTTATCTCTGAAACAAAGCAAGTAGTCGTGGTAAATATGTTGAGGTTGTCAAAGGAGCATTAATTGAATGTGCATTAACACACAGAGCCCTGCATTGGTGAGTTTGCCTATTCACATGGGGCATTAGTACGGTTCTGCAATGTTTTTGGCATCACAGGTTTTTGCTATATCTTCAACTTACATTTTATTATCTTCTTCTCTTTTTTTCTTTGCTTTTTCTTCAATTCAAGCCTGTAGTTGCATCTTGCCCTTTTTTTTGCCCCTCGCTATTTAGCCTTCATAGAAATGCTGATAGAAATTACTATTTCCAGGAGTGAATAATTGAAACATCACTGTTTAATTTCTACTTCCAAGTCCAAAAACATTAAAACAAATTCAGAATTGAGACATTATTTCAGCATATAATTTTGAAAAATTTGGTGCAGGGAGTGTGCGTTCTTCAAATGAAGACATGAGAGCTAAATGTAAGGCCTTTTTCAGCAGCTTCTGCATGTTATATTTCTTTTTTGAAATATACTTTGAATTTATGTGGTGAAAGCAGAGAATGATGCAAAACCCTACAAATGTGTTCATATACTTTTCATAGACAAATATCAATTTCAAGCTTAAAAATGGCTTATAGAGATGGAGGGTTGTCAAGATCATTATGGAGCCAAGAGAGAGAATATATGTCGGCAAGGGAGGAGACTACTTGCTTAGTAGTCATACTCATGAAAGAATTAGTTAAAACTTCAATATGTATATATATATTAAGTTAGAAATGTAAATATATATATTTTTTCAATGGTACTGTTATATTTATTAAATATTTTTATTAAATAGTATCAAAACATGTGTATATTATATATTTAATTTAAAATATATAAAAAATGCACCCATTAGATTAATATGGAAAAAAAGTATGTGTATTTCATATTTGTTGGCAATCTCTCATGTTGCACTCCATTTAAAATCATTAAGGTGCAGTTTGATGGTCATGTATAACATCCACTTAATTATTAAAAATTAATTTAAATTAAATTAAAATAAATAATTTAAGGGAGAAATATTGAGTTGGTATTGAGAAAAAGAAAAGTGTATATGTTATATATATGAGAAATATACATAATATATAAATTTAAAAATAAGTTAGAATAAGACAAAACATGAATAATAAAGAGGGGTATAATGGTAATTAAATTTTATAAAATTTAAAAATTAATAAAATAATTTAAAAAATATATTTTTGAATGAAAAATGAAAATTGGCATTTTTAAAATAAATAAATAATTAAAATAATATAATAATATATATATGGTCTTAAATGAAATAAAAGAGAAAAATCAAAATTTAAAAGAATTCCTCTCTTCTTCTTCCTCCTACATTGGCCGAACCTCCATGGATAGGTGAGGGTGAGTTTTTCTTCAATTAAACAACAAATTTTGCAAGAAATTTTAAAAATTAAGGGTAGTTTTGGTGATTTTATATCAAGTAAGTAGGTTCTTCACTTAAAATTCTAAGTTTTTTTTTGAAAGTTATGATTATGTATGATTTGGGATTTTGTATGAGTATGATATAATTATTTGAATGGGTATGAATGATGTTAATTTGATGAGTAGATGATGATTTCAAAGTTATAATAAAGAAAGGATTGAGTTTGGTTAGAGTTTGAAAGAAGAAGAAGATAATTTAGGGTTTTGGAAAATTGATATAAAAGAGTTGATGTTTATTTAATTTTATTATTTAAAATATATTATAAAATAATTTTAAGGATAGAAATGAACTTAAAATACTATTTGAAATTGAATAGAATGATGTTCTAAAATTGAACTAGGTTGACGTTAAAATTTGAAGTGTTGAAAAAAATGTGTTAAATTAAGTTTTAGTAGTTAAAATATATATAATTGTGATTCTAATGTAGTATATGTATCCACATTTTGGATAGGTGTTGAGTAAGATGTTGTTGCCCAAGTCTAGTAGTGAAGAACATTTTGGAAGTGAAGGGTAGAGAGTAATATTAGCTTAGATTTGGGTGTTGGATTAAGGTAAGCATATACTTTTGATAGTTTGAAGCATATTTGCATTTAATTGGGTGTAACACATTTTAAATGGAAAATGTGTTAAGCTACTTTGTTATTTGAATGTTCATATGCATTACCATATTAAATGTGAAACGATATATATATATATATATATATATATATATATGTTATGCATTATGAAAAGCCAATATTAATGGCTAAAATGAGTGGAATGTGCATTATATGAGAGTAGTCCAAAATATTTGGATAATATAATCTAAATGCATATCATTGATATTGTGATGAGTATATTGAATTAAAGTGATTGAATATAGTTATGGAAGAGACGATGTGATAAGAAAATAGATTGTGGAAATATGCATTATTTATATGTTACCTAATATATTATTCGATTCCAGAGTTTTGTATTTGGTGGCATGCTTATGATTTACCTTTGGACTAGACGCTGAGCATCAATGTTATATGATTTAACTTCAGGCTAGGCGCTAGGCGTCACCATTCTATTGTGTGCCTTCAGGCTAAATGTTGTGAGTCATTATTTGCTGTCTACGAGCTATACACTGGGTGTCAAAATAGACCAAAATAACAACTTTGAAATCTGAATATTATATAAGGTCATTTGGGCTCAATGCATGTGATTGTAATATGTGATGACTTTAAATGAAGAATAAAAGTACTTATATGCAATTGCATGGCATATTATAGAATTTCAATGAAAAGTATTATGCATTATCTACCTTCAATTTTTATTACTGTCAAAGTATGTACTACTAGACTGTTAGTTTAGTTTGATTTGTTTGTCGCATAGGTGACAGGGTTGAGACTGAAGACCCTGCTAGACCTGACCAGGTCTAGGATTTTGGGATTCAACCAAAAGATTTTTGTATTGCCACAGGACTAGAGCCACTTGCAAGCATGTATAAATTTACTTTGTGTATTTTGATATATGTATGTAAATTATTTTTGCATAAGATAAAAATTATGTACTCGTGAAGCTTTTGAATTGAGTTTTATAAACTTTTGTATATGTATATGTGAGTATTTTGGAAATAATTAAAGAAATTTTAAGCCATGGAGTTTTCTTGGAGAAATGATTGATTAAATGTATATTGAGAATGTACTTCTTTTGGCGGGTTAAGTTAATTAATTTTTGAAAAAATTTAAAATACAGACAAAACTCTGGCGAAATTTTTTCAAAGATTTTTCTTTAAAATGTCTGTTTTAGTACCTTTAATTTTTAATAAATAGATTTATTTAATTATTAAAACACAACTTAGGTTTTAAAATATTATTATTATTATTTTCATTTTCTCTTGAACTTTATAAAATTTTTGTTAAGACAATAATGTTAATATTCTTGTACTATGTATGCATATTTTATATATACCGGGTATATATATTATATGTATATAAGATGTAAGAGTGTTACATTAGGAGTATGTGTTACTTCCACTTATGTATCTGGTTTGAGTTTCCGAGGTGTTTCCTCTCACCATATGTATATTTTATCAATATATATATTTGTTGACATTCGATTTATTTTTTGAAAAAAGTATTTCTAACATTAAATATTAATTAACACATTCAAAATTCTTAACTTAAAGTGTAATTTTTTCATTAACTTCACTATAATTGATATTCAAATTCAAAAACTATTACCTCTTTATAAATTTATTAATTACATAGAGGACTCTAAGATTATCAAATCAAAAGCTGATTATTAGAAGTATGAATTTACTACCGTAAAGGCATTTTGAATTTTTAAGCTAGAGAATATATTAAATGTAATTTTTTAAGGGTTACTAAATTAGCTAATATAATTAATCTGCTATTAAGTTTCTAATCTTTATCTTTAGTGTTAAATCACTTTTAATTAATAAAACGGGAGGTAAAATAATAAAATAAGAATTACTATTATCTTCAAGAGGAAGTACCTCTAACAATAATAAAATAAAATTAAATGGGAGGTAAAATAATAAAATAAGAATTAATAAAATAAGTCATATGTTAATAAATGTTTACTAGATTTTAAATTTCTTTAAGAGGAAGTACCTCTAACATTAAATAATGCTTGGACTTATATATAAGTTCTTATATTGTTTTTTTCCTCTTTATTTTGTGCAGCTAGTTCTCTTTCTTGGCCTTAGTTCCAAATCTAGGTTTATTCCTTAGTTTTATGTCTAGGATTGTTGATGGTCTTCTGGCCATCGACAATTTATAGTATTGTAAAAATTGGATTAATTTTTCACCAATAATATATATAGTTTATGAACAATTGCACCAATTAATTATACCAAAAATATTTTCAGAAAAGAGAGGTGAGTCACAATAGACACGCTTAAATATCAAGTCTTTCCTTAGACAGAATTTTTTTAGACATATAATTAATAGTACAAAATACCACCGCAACTATACCTAAAATAACTATTAAATAAATAATAAAGAGAACACTAAAATTTAAAGAGGTTCAACCAATTTTGCCTACGTTCTAGGACACCACTAAAATAATTTTATACTATCAAAGAAGAAATACAAAAGAGAGAGAATAAAATTAAGCCTTATATAATAATAGACTTAATTTTTGGGATAGGAACCAACTAAGGAGGAGGGGTTCTTTTACAGCCTTAGGACTCCTATCCATATCCTTAATTTTTCAATATGGGATAGCAACAAATAAGAATAGTCAACAACTAACAAATCTCCACCTTCACTATTTTTCTGTATACAATCTATAAATCTTCTCTCAAAAGAAACTCCTTTTAATAGTGTCTCCAAATACGTTGTATAGTGCTCATTTTCAATTTCTCAAAACATTGATCAAGTCCAAACAATGATTGAACTTGATAACTGTCACCACCTTTGTCAATATATCTGCGGGATTAACAGTGATCCAAATTTTCTGAAGTAATATTTCACCTTTCTCAACAATCTCACGTGCAAAATAATATCGAATATTAATGTGCTTCGTCCTTACATAATAAACCTGGTTCTTTGCTAAATGAATACCGCTTTGACTATCACAATATACTTTGATGTACTTTTGTATAATTCTCAGTTCATTAAGAACCCCTTGAAGCCAAATTACTTCTTTAACAACATTTGATACTGCCATGTACTCTGCTTCCGTAATAGACAAGGCAACTATTGACTGTAACGTAGACTTTCAACTAACTGGCCCCTTAGCAAGTGTAAATACATAATCAGTAGTTGATTGACGTTTATCCAAATCACCCGTTGCCTTGTCTACATATTGACCATCTTTCTTATCTCGCTCAAATATCAATCCAACATTTATGGTGTTCAAAATATACCGTAAAATCTACGTTACAGCTTGCCAATGCTACTTACCAGGATCATGCATATACTTGCTCACAACTTTAACTACTTGTGAAATGTCTGACCTTGTATACACCATAGTATACATCAAACTACTAACAATATTTGCATATGGAACCTTTGACATGTACTCTCGTTCCACTTCAATTTTAGGAGATGAAGATGAGTTGAGCTTCATATGAGGTGCAAGCGGCGTACTCACAGGTTTTGACTTTTCATTCAAGTCAAAACATTATAGTACCTTCTTCATATACTATTTCTGATTCAAACAAAACTTTTCTCTCTTCCTATCTCTGCATATCTCCATGCCAAAAAAAATTTTGGCTTCACCCAAGTCTTTCATTTCAAACTCCTAATTTAGCTGAGCATTTAACTTCTCAATTTCTTCTAGATTCTTTGAAGCTATCAATATATCATCAACATACAGGAGAAAATATATGAAAGATCCATCTTGTATTTTGCGTAAATATACACAGTGATCGTATTTGCTTCTTGTGTATTTTTGCCTCATAATAAATTATCAAATCGCTTGTACCACAGCCTCAGAGATTGTTTCAATCCGTATAACGATTTTTCTAATTCGCATACATATTTTTCTTCTCCAACAACCTTGAACCCTTATGGCTGAGTCATATAGATTTTCTCTTCTAAGTCACCATGTAGAAATGTAGTTTTTACATCAAGTTGAACGAGTTCTAAATCCAATTGTGCTACCAACGCCAATAAAATTCTAATGAATGAATGTTTTACAATTGGAGAAAATACTTCATTATAATAAATTCCCTCCATCTGAGTATAACCTTTAGCTACTAACCTTACCTTGTAGATAATATTATTTTTGTTAGGAAATTCTTCTTTTTCTTTAGTAGATTAGCTAACTTCCATGTCTAATTCTTTTCAAGGGACTGCATTTCATCATCCATGGCCTTCTTCCACTTCTCATTTTTTGAAATTTAGACAACATCACTATAAGTGTTAGGAATGTCATCATTTACAAATAGAGATGCATAAGCTATCATATAATCAAATCGAGCAGGTTTGCAAATCTCTCATCGTGGCCTATTTATTGCAATAAATTTTCGTTGATGTGGAGGTTCTTGGGTTAGAACCTCTTCTTCATCCGATTTCACCTCTACCGTAGGAGTGTCTATATTTGTTTTATTATTTGTTGTTGGGTCAATAATTTTTCTTTCAAACTCCATCTACTGCGGAGTACCATCTGTCTGCTGAATAATTTCATTCGTTATCTTTTTCAATTCGGTAGACTCATCAAAGGTAATATCTCTACTAAAGATTATTTTTTTTGTTTTTGGACACCAAAAGTGAAATTATTTCACACTAGTGGTGATCCCCGTAAAGAGTAATATATAGTGGAGCCAAACACACATAAGAAATCATAATCAGCAATAAGTTTTTCAGATCACATCTCCAAAGGTATTTTACTACCAATAACAGCTGATGGTAAGCGATTAACGAGATGGCAAGCATATGTCACAACCTCAGCCCAAAATTGTCTGTCCAATCTAGCATTAAACAACATACACCAAACTTTCTCTGCCAATGTCCGATTCATGTATTCTGCCATCTCATTCTGTTGTGGTATATTTTTAATTGTAAAGTGTCTAACAATGTCTTCATCATGGTTGAATTTCAAAAATGAATCACTTTTATACTATCCATCATTATCTGTATGAAGACATTTGATTTTTTTGTTCATCTGAATTTCCACCATCTTTTTTCATATGAAGAAAGCTCTCAACACATCATCCTTCATTTCATAGTATACACCCATACTCTCCAAGAGAAGTCATTAATGAAAGTTATAAAATAGTACTTTCCTCCCATTGAAGCTGTCTTGAAAGGGCCCCGTACATCTAAGTGAACATAGTATAAAATACCTTTAGTATCATGAATTGCAATACTGAACCTCACTCTAGTCTGCTTATCTTTGACACAATATTCACAAAGATCTAACTTCTAGGTTTGCACTCCTTTTAGTAATCCTTAATCTGATAAAAATTTCAAGGATTTATAGACAGAATGCCTGAGCACATATGCCATAATCTAGTTACTTTCAACTCCTAACTGGAAGCTGCTACTGTTGTCCCAATAATTGCATTACCCTTATAGTAATACAAGTTATTATTCTTCCTTATTCCTTTCATTATCATCAGTGCACCTGAGATGATTTTCATTACTTCATCTGATACATTTTACAATGAAGCCCTTTGATTATAGGACTTTCACAGATATGAGATTTTTTTTCAGACTCGGTACATATTGGACATTTATCAGAGTACTGATTGATCCATCATATTTTCTTAATTGGATTGAACTAATCCCTTTAATCATACATGAACCATCATTTATTGTGTAAATAGTTAAACATTATAGTTCTCTAAAGTCAAAGAACTAATCCCAATTGGGACACATATGATGGCTACAACCTGAATCAAGTAGTCATATACTAGAAGAGCTTATTGATGACACAATAGCTAATAAAAGGTCTGTGTCTTCATCATCACTCTCAGCTATATTTGAATTCACAACAGCTTTTCCTTTATCAAATTTGCTTTTACTTCTCATCTTAGGATAGTCTATCTTCCAATGCCTTTTCTCTAAGAAAAAGGCACATTCATTTTTAGCTGGTTTGAATTTTGATCGTCATTTCTTTTCTCTCTTCCTGCTTTAAGGGCGACCTGTCACTATCAATACTTATGCTGCTCCACTTGAACTCTCTTTCTTATCATTCTTTCATAGTTTATAACTGTATAATGCAACGGTTACTTCAGAGAGACACTTTATCCTTCTCATGGAGTAGAGTTGTTTCAAGAAACTCAAACTCCTCCGGAAGGGACCCCAACAACATTAAAGCCAAATCTTCATCTTAGAAAGTCACGTCCAAATTTATCAAATAAGCTACCAGCTGATTAAAATTGGTGATATTCTTATTCATAGTGAAACTAGAAATATAAGTGAAGCGAAATAATCTCTTATTCATATGAAGCTTGTTCTAACTGCTTTTCTTCAAAAAATTTTCCTCTAATACATTTCATAATTTACTTGTGGAAACTTTCTTAAAGAAAGAATGCTTTTGTTCTCTAAAAAGGAGCGATTGAATTATATCACAAACCACATGATTAACAGCTTTCTAATTTTTTCATCAATATCTTCTGATTTTTCTTCTTCAATTGCAATGTCTAAATCTTGCTGAAAGAAAGCGTCTAGAACATCACTTTGCCACATGCCAAAATGACCCATATCATCGAAAAACTCTACTGCAAATCTAGAATAATTCTTGACCAAATTGACAAAATGAATGTTGTCTCCTTTGTACTGGATGATTTGCCTAAGTTGTCTATCATCTCTACTTCAAAAAATTATTTAATAGCTAACAAATATGAAATACAAATAATCTAAGAAATCTTTTCTGATGTGCAAGATCAGACTAAGCTATAACCACAGAGCATACTCAGAAAACCTTGACACTGATACCAATTATTATGAAAATTAGATTAATTTTTCACTAATAATATGTATAGTATGTGAACAATTACACCAATTAATTATATCAGAAATATTCTCAAAAAAGAGAGGTGGGTCACAATGGACACGCTTAAATACCAAGTCTTTCCTTAGATAAAATTTTTCTCGACATATAATTAATAGCACAAAATACCACCACAACTATACCTAAAATAGCTATTAAATAAAAATAAAGAAAACACCAAAATTTAACTAGGTTTGGCCAATTTTGCCTACATCCTCGGACACCACCAAAATAATTTTATACTATAAAAAAAGAAATACAAAAGAGAGAAGATAAAATTAAGCTTTATAGAATAATAGAATTAATTTTTGGGATATGAACTAACTAAGGAGGAGAGGTCCTTTTTATAGCCCTAGGTCTTCTTTCTAAGTTAGTTTTTTTCTCTGTAGTTTTAGCTTATAGTTTGGTGTTTTGGTTTATAAATATGTTAGATCTTGAATTTTCCTTTTTTTTTTTGGTTTTCCACCTCCATGGTGGCTTTACAAGGTCCTCGTACTATGCTATCTAAGTTATTTCTTGTGTTTGATGGATCTATCGTCTCTAAACATCTATATAAGGCTAATATTCTCCCTTCAAAAGCAAATCAATCTACCTTTGGATTCTCTAATCTTCAAGAGCTTTGTTCTCCTATTTTGTTTTGCATTGATTTATAGTCAAGGAAGGTGATTGCTTAGTATCTTATGAAACTACTCTTTTTTAGCTCATCTCTACTATTTTACTTGAGCTACTTCCTCAGTTGCCCTTTAAAAATGTTTGGTCCTTCACTTCCTTCAAATTATTTTGTATCTAAGAATGTTTGAATGTTTGGTGTGGGTTGGTTTTCTTCTTCCTTTATGATAGCTTGCCTTTGTTCATGAGCCATTTCAAGGCTTTGATCCTTATTTTGTTATTGGCCACTTCTCTATTTATTTATGGTCTTTTTTATTCAGGAATCTTTTATTTTAGTTTCACAATTTTAAGGGAGAAAGGAAAGATCGTTTGTATTCTATATTATTTTGTATTTTAGCTATTCAAGACAATATGTATTTGTCTTTTTTTAATGATATTCAACTTTTTATGATAAAAAATAGTTCTAATAATAAAATTAAACACTAGAGATGGAATTTTAGAAATGCAAGTCAATGCACACCTTCAAGCTTAGTTAGTTATATCTCTATACGAATTCAGCAAAGAATAATGATTAGTGGGAAAGCAGAAATTGGCATTAACCATGGCCAAGGTTCTATTGAACCGTTGAACTTTACCGGCGGTTCTGTTTCGGTTCAATGAATCGAACCATAACTAAAAGTTCAAAATCGAAATCAAAATTTTCCTTTAAAGTTTTAGTTCTAGTTCAAAAATATTTAAACCGAAATCGAACTAGCAATTTTAGTTCAAAATCAAAAAATTAAAAAAAATTTATTAGCAACTGTGCAGCAGGCCTTTTGGCCTGCTGCATAGTGCTGCACTGGCAGATGGCCATTGGCTGGCCACTAGCCAGCAGGCACACTGCCATGTGCAGTGGCACTGTTGCCAACTGCACATTGTGCCAATTGGCAACTATTATTTTATTTTTTAAAATTTTTTTTAGTTAATGTCTATTTTATCCCGACTAATAGAAATTTTTTTTCTTGAGGGGTATTTTATGGAGATAAAAAATTTTAAAAAATCTATAAATACACCATATTTTTAATTCATTTTTTAATTTTTACACAATTTCTCTCAATCATCAAATTTTAATTATCTAATTTAACTCTAAATTCTCTAGCTCTCAATTCTCTAGTTTCTGCTCTCTTAAATTATTATTATTATTATTTTGTTACTGTTATTTATTAATATTAGTAATATTTATTATTATTGTTAGTAATATTTATTGTTTGTTGTTAATTATTATTATTTTGTTATTATTATTATTTATTAATATTGCTAGTAATATTTATTATTTGTTGTTGTTGTTGTTGTTGTTGTTATTATTATTATTATTATTAGTAATTATTATTATTATCATTGTTAAAAAATATTATTAATTATTTTTATTTTTATTATTTTTTATTTTTATTATCAATTTTTATTAAAATGATAAGTTCTAGTTATTTTGATAATATAAGTGATGATGAGCAAATTTCACAGCAATATATTAATATTTTGGATGATGAAAAAGAAGTAGATTGCCAAATGCAAGATATATTTGATCAAAATCAATCTAGTAAAATAAAATATTAAAATCTAATATTTTTTTTTCATATTTTTCTAAACAGATAAATGCGGAAGGTAAAAAAAGAGCACACTGCAATTATTGCTCCTCTTCATTTAAATTTGCATACTGAGGAGATTATGGAACATTATGGAAACATCTCCACAAAAAATATTTTGCTCAAGCAGGTATGAATAATACTCAAATACAATTGACGAGTTTTGTACAATCGGACTCATCATCTACACCTACTAAAAAATAAGATCTTTTTCAGTATGACAAAAATGTGATCAAATAAGAATTGACAAGGTGCATTTGTATTGATGAATTAACTTTTAATTTTGTTGAGAAAATATGATTTACTACTTTTATTCAAAAATCTGTGAATTATGTATTTCAACGTGTTCTCCGTTCAACTTTATTTCGAACATTGCGCAAGCTTTATAAAAAAGAAAAAAAAAAGATTTATGCACATTATTTTTAAATTTTCATTTTCGTCTTTCAATTTCTAGTGATATTTGGAGTGACCATTGACAAACACATTCTTATATGTGTTTTAAATGTCATTGGGTTAATGATCAATTGAATTTACAAAAAAGATTGACTGCATTTCGACTTTTGATGATAGACATACTGCTGATAATATATATAAAATAATAAAAAGTATTTTGGAAGAATATAATTTAGTTCAAAGAATTTTTTTAATTTCTTTTGATAATACTTCTGCAAATACTGTTTCTATTAATGATTTAGAATAAATTTATAGACCAAATTTATGAGGTAAATTTTTTCATGTTATATGCATGTGTCATGTTATAAATTTATGTATTCAAAGTGGTTTGAGAATTTTAAATTTTTTGCATGAACAAATTAAAACTGCATTAAATTATTTATGGTCACATCCTCAATTATATAAAAGTTGAGGTAAATTTTATAAGCAATATGGTATGCCTTCTAAACGATTCAAATGAGATGTTCCAATCCGTTGAAATTTTATTTATGATTTACTTTGGGATTCATTTTCATATCGTAAATTATTATGTAGATTTTTTGAACTTAATTCGGCACCTATTACATTATATCCTACTCAATGAAATTATTGTGAAAAAATGATTAAATTTTTAAAAGTTTTTAATGATGTTACTGAATATTTATCTGGTGTTTATTATCATACATCTCATTTAGTAGTATTTGAAGTTTTTAATGATGCTCTGAAATAAATGACTTAATTATTTTAAAGTTTTTCCTGCTCTTAATCTTGTTACTTATGTATTGGATTCTCGTGTGCGAATTAAAATTTTAACTGATTATTTAAGCAATTATTATCTTCTATTATATTTAAAAGATGTTAATATTATTGAAATAATTGATGGAGTTAAAAGAATTATTTTGGACTTATACTGAGAATATGAATCAATATATGAATAAATGATTTCCGCATCATATAGGTGTCAAAACGAGAATATAGATTCATCATCTAGTATAAGTAAAGCTGGTAAATTTTTTATGGAAAGACATAAGAGATCTAAAACTACTACCTTAAGTAATATTGAACTTGATGCATATTTATCATCTAGCTTTGAATTTGATGGTGTAATTGGAGACTACAAGTTTCCTATTTTGCAATGGTGGAGTCAACATATAAGAAAATTTTCAGTGTTGTCTATTATGGCTAGATAAATTTTTAGTTCTCTAGCCTCAATAGTAGCGGTTGAGCAAATATTTAGCACCAGAGGCCGTGTGTTGGATTAGTGCTGATCAAGACTAACACTCCACTCATTAGAAACTCAAATGTGCATCAATGATTGGTCCAAAACATCAATGTGTATTCAAAATTTAAAGTATAATGATGATGATGATCAAGATTTAGATTATGATGCAATGGACGGAAGTATAACGGGTGATGAAAGTGAAAATGGTGAAAGCGAATAAAGAGGCACTACCAAAGTTAAGATAAAAGAACTACGTGTTGGCTTTTATTCCTCTAAACTCCAAGAGGATACGTAGGCAACTTAATTCTTTGTAATTAAGTTCAAATTTTTTTTTAATTATAAATTTTAATATTTAATAGTTTACAATTATGTAATTTTTTAATTAAGTTTAAACTTTTTTATATAGTTTTTGAATATTTTAATTATTTGTACTTATTGAATATTTCAATTGTAATATTAATTATTTATAATTATAATTTATGTAGTTAATTGATTTTTAGTAATTATGTTCAAACGGTTTTTTTAATTTTTTATACTTTAATTATAATATTAAATATTTATAAATAATATTATTTGATTTAACTTAAATAATTTTATTAATTTTATAAGTGGTATTTAATCTCATAAAAAAATATTATCATGTATCAATAATAGTATTTTTTTTAAATATATTTTTTAAAAAAATTTTGATTTGAACTGGTAATTCAAACTGAAATCAGAACCTGAATCGGACTAATTTTTAAGGGTTTAATCCTTAATTAAATCAGTTCTTATCGATTAAAGTTTATAAAAATTATGAATTAAAATCGACGATTTCGATTAACCAAATCGTGACTATGGTTAATTGGCATGACACTTACCATGTTTTGGAATCACATTCAAAATACCAATTTATTTTTTAATTTTATTTCATCCGGTTTGAAATCAATTTCTTTTAAAACTATTCAAATTATGATAAAACTTAAATTGGACCCATGGAGTATTTTTATTTTAATAAATAAAAGATTAACGAAAAATGTTATAATAAATTCACAATTGGTAGTTTATAAATTTTATTTATAAAATAATATGTATTAATTTAATTAATAAAAAATATAAAAAAATATAAAATATAAATAATCAAGAAATAATTAACTATTTTTGAAAATAAATGAAGAGAATTAATGGAAAAAAAAATAATTTTATTTTGTGTGTTCTGTTTTTTCATATAGAAAACGTGCGGGGATAATAAAATTTGTATTATCTTATTTATTTTATTTTATTACAGTAGTAATAAAAATTAACCATTTTTATTTTCACTTTCATCCCAAACTAAAATTTATGCATATTTTTTCATATTTTCCTGTAAAAGAAAGAAAAAAAGGAGAAAAATCAATATCTTAGTTAATTTTCAAGAGATATGAGAAGAATTAATAAATGAAGAGAATTAATGAAAAAAAATAATTTTATTTTGTGTATTCTTTTTTTCATATTGAAAACATGTAAGGATAATAAAATTCTTATTACCTTATTTATTTTATTCAACCAAACAATAATAATAAAAATTACCCATTTTTATTTTCACTTTCATCCCAAACTATAATTTATGCATATTTCTTCATATTTTTCCTTTAAAAGAAAGAAAAAGAAAAGAAAAAGAAAAATCAACATCTCAGACAATTTTTAAGAGATCTGAGAAGAATTAATGTCGACCCTTTAGTTTCTAAGTCAAGGAACAAACTTACATATAATATAAATTTTATAATTTTTGAATTATAGACACGTTTAATTTTTCTTGAAAATATAAAGAATGTATAAATAAAAAAATCTTATAATCTCAAGTTTATATTTAATTTAATTAAATAAAATATGATAGTGATTTGAAAAAAAAATGATATTTACATTACACCTATAAAAACAAATCTCTTTTAAAAATACTGTAAAAAGAAAAAGCATTTACATTTTTATAAAAATTTATGTCAAATTCTTAAAAATATCTCCCTCATTACTTAAACAATTTTTTTTAAATAACTTCTAAGCAATATTTTACTACAAATTTTATTTTTTTCAAACTTTACAATTAAAATAAATATATTTCAATAAAAAAATAAAAATTATTATTTTAAAATATATTTTAAACTAATAAAATATATTAATTTTTTTTAAAAAAATTAATTTTGATTACAAATAATAAATAACAGTAAATATATTTTAAAAAAGTAAAATATATAAAAATATATTAACAAAAATTATTAAATTTATTTTAAACAAATTTCACAAATTATAAACATAAAGAAAAATTTAAAAAAATATTAATTTTATTGTGTATGTGTTATATAGATGTTGTATAGATATTATGTAAGTATTGTAGATGTTATGTTTATATTATGAATTTATTATGTATGTTCAATATATATTATATAGATTATGTAAATATTAAATAAATATATAAATATTATTTAGATGATATGTATATATTTAATAAATATGAATATGTCACTGTTTTTAATGCGTATTTTGTATATGTTTATTTTTTGTGTATGTTAACAACATAAAAATAAAAAAAAAATTATTTATGAATAAAAAAATATAAATATAAATAAAAAAATATAAAAAATAAAAACCGAAAAAAGAGAGAAGAAAACACAACATTTTTTTTACATAAAATTAAAAAAAAAAATGAAAGCCTTATATTTGTAAAAGTTTAAAAGTGGGATGTATAAATGTAAGTGGAAACTGATGAGTTATTTGATGTAATTTCCTCTTTGAAAAAATTATTCTTGAAAATAAATACAATTTCAATAAAAGTATAAAAAATAAATATTGGAATATTAGAATCCACAGGCAAGAATATGTACCAGAATCTGACTGAAAAGCTATTTTTGCAGTGAAAATCTGCAAATACATTCGCTTTTCGGAGGTAGGAGAATAAGATGGGAACTTAGTAAGAATAAAACTCTTAAGAAAGCGAGTGAAAGGGAAGGCCCTTGCAGAGGGAAGGAGGAGGAGGAAAAAGAAGGAGAACAAGTGCATTACTGGGGCGTAAGAAGGAGACCGTGGGGGAAATTTGCAGCTAAAATTCGAGATCCATCGAGGCAAGGGGAGAGGATATGGCACAAAAATAGAGAAGTTAATGGAAAACAAAGCTTGAGACTGCCAATAATCAGAATCAAGAAAGACCAACATCTCCTGAAAGTTAATTCAACATGGAGAACCCCCCCATCCTTCAATTTTCGCCCTTGCCCAAGAGCCATTGCACCAGAATGGAGAAAGCGCTTCATATCAGTTTTCATAGGTCACCTGCCTACTTCCATCTCAACGGAAGAACTTTCTCCTTGGTTCAGTAGATTCGACAAAATCTATGACATTTTTATTCCTAAGAAATTGAGGCCAGGGAAACCTTTCAGATTTGCTTTTGTTCTGTACAAGCACATTAGTGAAGCTTTAGATGCAATTAAGGAGTTGAATGGCGGTCTTTTAAGAAACAAGAGACTCCTTGTGAAACTGGTCGACTCAGAAGCTACAACTCATAACCGTGTTAGCCTCGTCCCACCGCCAGGAAGGCACCCTGTCAGCCCCATTATCCACGGCTGCTCTTTTGCTGATGTTGTAGGAAAGGCAAACAGTCAACTGGACTACAATACAAAGACCGAAGATTTGGATTGGATTTCGAAATGTGTTGTGGGTGAAGTCATTTCTACAAGCTGTCTAAAAGACCTGGACAAATTCCTTGTATCCAATGGCATCAACGTTGACAAGATAGCTCCAATAGGTTGCAGGACCATTCTTATCTTCCTTAAAGATCGGGATGAGGTCAAGAAACTGAATATCTCTGGACTAGCCTGGCTAAAATAGATATTTACCATGGTTAAAAAATGGGAAACCAAAGACATGGCTTTTGAACGTCTAACCTGGGTCAGATGCGAGTTCGTCCCTCTGCATGCATGGAATGAAGATTTCTTCGGTTTATTGTCCTGGAGATGGGGCTCATATATTGACACAGACGTGGACACTAAAACGAGAGACAGAAATAAGAGGAACTATCTCTGAAACAATTCCAGTTTCTATCAACAATGATATGTTCACAATTAGAATCACAGAAGAAACATGTCCCCTTACTAACCCTCTTTTTCTGTCCAAAATCAAACCCTTAACTCCCATTCCGGCCAACACCCAATAGCTTGTGCTCAATCTGGCAAAAGTAAGAACATCATGGGCATTTCTAACTCCTCCAACAATAATATTTCTTGCCCGTCCTTAGAACAAGAACCAAGGACTTCTGCTGACAACTCTTCAGTGGCACCAACATTCCCACAAACTCTGACCAAAGCTCTAAACAAGACAAGCGGTGTGGGGCCTACCTCAAAACCAAAGTCAGTGGAAAAAATATGCAGTGTGAGGATTCGGGTGTTTTATCTAAATGTTTAAAACCCAAGCCCATCTGTAGGCCCACTTCCTCTAAACCAGTTGTGAGTCCAATTAGGGATACAAATCCATGTTATCCTGGCCCTCTTACTTTAGTCGGATTCAACAACCACTTCAACCATAAAACCAGCTCCATTTATGAACCTTTGTCAGCCCCGAACAACACCCATGACCAGGATGGGGGTGTGGCTCTTGCCGATCCGAGTCTACTAGCAAAAGGAAGGACAAACTCAAAAAGAAAAAGCCACATAAACTAACAATTTGCAGAAGGAAAAAGATGAAAAAGTCAAGATCCAATTGCTCTACTGAGGCCCCCGACACAATTGAAAATTCCATCACTGATGGCGGGATTCAAAACATGAACAAGTAGGTAATACTAAGTCTTGGAGGCATGCGCAAGATGAAGAACGCTATTTCTAGCAAAGCAAAAGGAACCAATGAAGAAGGTCCGAATTTAGAAGTTGAAGAAACCTGGAAGGTGGGGGTTGAACTCAATGCATTTCAAGTAAAAGACAAGGATACCATCTCGAAGGAATTAACAGAGATCATTAAAAGAGAGAGGAAGACGAGGGATGCAGCTAAGATAAAATGAATATGTTCTTTTAGAACATAAGAGGGCTTGGGTCGATAGCTAAAAAAGGAGCTCTGAAGAGATGGGTGTTCAGGAAAAAAGTGGATGTAATTGCAATTGTTTAAACCAAACTCGACTCAGTGGATAGTAAAGCAATCAGAAGCATCTGGGGGAACACTGATATTAGCTGAATTTGCTCAGAAGCTACTAACTCTACCGGCAACATCTTGTTAAGCGAGAATCAGACCATGTTCTCCTGCGACAACTCTGCCAAAGGACCTAATTGGGTCATTGCTGAAGGTAAATGGCTAAATACTCTATTTGAATGCTGTTTGGTTGTAATCTATGGTCCTAATTCAAAATCAAATCGTAACAAGCTATAGGAAAAGGTTTCAGTATTGAAATCTTCGTTCACAAAGCCTTGGCTACTCTTGGGAGATTTTAATGAAGTGTTAAGTGCAGAAGAAAGACGTACTGGCCAATTCTCCTCTTCTAGTATGGACAAGCTCCTCGAATTTTTCAGCAAATGCGAACTTATTGACCTTCCTATTCAAGGAGTTTAGTACACATGGGGTAACAACCGGTGCCAGAGTAGACTGGACAGAATCCTAGTTAATCATGCATGCCTCACTACATTTCCAGACTGCAAACTCTTAGGCCTACACAGAGGATTATCTGACCACACACCACTACTCCTAGAATCCAGTTCTGTTAATTGGGATCCCAAACCATTCTGTTTACTTGATTGTTGGCTTCTAAACCAGGATTTGATGATATGGTCAGGAGTTGGTGGTCCTCTGCAGGAACAAACTCAGCAGGGCCTATCTGCATCATAAAAAAGCTATCACTGCTCAGAGACAGACTTAAACATTGGAGTAAAAAGCAATTTGGGAACATTGAAACGAAAATCAATGAGCTTGAGACAAAGACCTTGAGAACCCCTCCTCACCATCTGTAGCACTTTTAACCAACAGAAGAAAACTGAAATGTGCAAAACTTCGGTGCAAACTCAAACAACAAGAAGTGTATTGGCACCAATTGTCTAGAGCAAGATGGTTGAAGGAAGGTGATAAAAATACAATATTTTTCCATCTTACGGCCACTCTCAGAAGGAAAATAAATTGTATTATAAGCTTGCATAGCTCTGCAGGAATCATCAGCAACCCTCACGACATAAAAGAGGAGATTGTGAGGCATTATAAACATACATTCAACGAAGAATTGGATTGGAGACCGAGTCCTACTAATCTCTCCATCTCCAAACTGGCAGATTGCTCAACAGAACTCCTAGAACTCCCATTCTCAGAAGAAGAAGTATTGGCAGCAATTAACAGTTGCGAAAGTGGGAAGGGTCGTGGTCCGGATGGTTTTAACTTTAGCTTCTTCAAAAAAATTCTACCCTGTTATGAAATTAGACATTGAGTGTTTGTTTAAGGCTTTCTATGATTCTGGTTACCTACCTGCGGACTTATGCACCTCATTTATCACTCTCATCCCTAAATGTGAAGGTGCAAATAAACTGGCAGACTTTCGCCCTATTAGTTTGGTCCATGGTATATATAAAATCATAGCCAAGGTCTTATCTCAAAGGCTGTGGGGGGTGTTAGGAGAAATCATAAGCAGCTACCAATCATCTTTCGTATAGGGAAAAAGCATCCTCAACGGCATCCTAATAGCAAATGAAGTAATTGACAGTTGCAAACAAAATAAAATCAGAGTACTATGAAATTGGATTTTCAGAAGCTTTTGATTCGGTATCTTGGGATTATTTGCTCAGTGTCATGGAAACTATGGGATTTAAATCTCGATGGCTTCTTTGGATGGAAAGGTGCATTAGGCAAGCGTCAGCTGCAATTTTAGTTAATGGGGTAACAACAGATTTCTTTACTCTTGGCAAGGGGTTAAGGCAGGGTGATCATCTCTCGCCTTTCCTATACTCTATTACAGCAGAAGGCCTAAGCGTCTTATTGAACAAAGCACAAGAATCAAATATGTTGAACGGGCTTCCTATTGGCAATAACCTACGTATTTCCTATGTCCAGTACGCTGATGATACACTTGTTTTCTGTCCGGCAGAGTTGAATTGCCTCCACAGCCTTCAAAGAATTCTAAGATGCTTTGAGTTAATCTCGGGCCTAAAAGTCAACTTCTCTAAAAGTGCCCTTATTGGTTGCAACGTTGATGAAGAGTGGATCAATGGCGCAGCAGACTCGTTGGGTTGCAAGTCGGACAAACTACCTTTTATATACTCAGGTCTTCCAATTGGAGCTAACCCAAAAAAGCATAGCACTTGGGAGCCAGTTATTTCAAATGTTAAAAATAAGCTAGCTGTGGAAATCAAGGCATCTATCATATGCAGGTAGATTAACTCTGATCAAAGCAGTTCTCAACAGTCTCCCCCAATACTATATGTCCCTTTTCAAGATGCCGATCAGTGTGGCAAACGAGATCACCAAGATTCAAAGAAGATTCTTCTGGGGTGGTAGCGAGGAGAAAAAGAAGCTGCATCTCATAAGCTGGAGCGCCATTGAAAAAGCAAAGCATCTTGGAGGGCTACGTGTTGGAAACATTTTAGACACAACTAGGGCGCTCATTAAATGGATATGGAGAGTAGTAGAATCCAAACAGGCCTTCTGGAAGTCGGTACTAGCAGAGAAATATGGAACGCTATCACCTAATTCTTTAGATCTTAATCCCAAGCCTTCACCGGTCTGGAAGGACATAGTTTCTAACATAGTCAAAGATCCAACCAACTCCTCTATCGTCAAAGGAGGATTTTGTTACTGGGTGGGTAATGAAAGAAGCGTCAAATTTTGGCTGGATATCTGGATAGAGCAATCCACTTTAGCTAATCGCTACCCAAGATTATTTTCTCTTTCCATGGAACCAAATTCGTACATCTACAATATGGGCCACTGGGAAGGATCAATTTGGACCTGGGAATTATCCTGGAGGAGGAGTTTATTTCACTGGGAATTGGACCTTGTTGGAGATATACTGCAGTTGCTGAATAATGTCACCATCTTCAGAGACAAATTTGACAAAATGGTATGGAGGCACTCTAATACTGGCCTTTTTTCAGTTAAATCTTTCAAACGGAAGCTCGCCGAAATCAAACATCCTCCTTCGTTCTCAGTTCCATCCGAGGTTTGGCGTAAGGTCTCCCCCCCAAAGGTTGAGGTTTTCTCCAGGATGCTTCTGCAAGGTAAATTGAAAGTTAAATCTCACTTAGTTAGACTAGGAATCATTGATCAGTCGCAAAATATCTGCCCGATGTGCTCCAACGCTCCATAAGATGTTGATCACCTTTTCCTAAACTGTAACTTTGCTTCCTATTTGTGGGTCAAGATTATAAAATGGTGGACTCTTAGTTGGTGTTTTCCGAATAGGATTACTGATCTCTTTCTTCATTTGGAATTCAGGATGGCCTCAAAATTCCAGTAGCAAGTCTGGTTCGCATCCTTTCTAGCAATCTCATGGGCAATCTGGCTCGAACGTAACAATCGGGTTTTTAACAACTCACTTGTATCAAAAGAAAAGACCTTTGATCTAGCTCTAATCAGAGTAGCTAGCTGGATTAAAGTCGTTGATCCCACCTTCCCCTACTCTGCCTCCTTGCTTCTTGAGTCCTCTATCTCTGTTAGAAACTGGGACAGAATTCGGGAACCTCGCCCATCTACCTTTTGGAAGCCTCCATCTTTAGGTTACCTTAAGTGACGTAGATGGATCAGCCTTTGGTAAACCGGGGCCGGCCGAAATAGGTAGAGTCCCTAGAGATTCCCTTGGAAATTTTTTGGCTTTGTTCCCCCTCTCGGTTGGAGTGGCAGACTCCAACAAAGCTGAAGTCTTAACAATACTCAAAGCTTTAGAGATCCAATCTACCAATGCTTGGGCCAAAGATCAACCTGTTATCATTGAATCAGACTCGTCTAACTCCATTAAATGGGTTCAAAGCGAGTTTGATAGCGCTCCATGGGAGCTATGGGACTCCTTATGCAGTATTGAGATGGCCATAAAACTTCTGCCATCAGTGCAATTCCACAAGATTTGGAGAGAAGCCAACTCTGTGGCTGATCATCTAGCAAAGGCTGGAGTCACCAGAAGTACCGCCTTAATCGCTTGGCTTGGATGAGATGTTTACCCTGTTGTGGAGTTTACAGTTACCCTGTTGTAGAGTTCACAGTTACCCTGTTGTGGAGTTCACAGAATCATATGTTCCCTTGTGTATTTAGTCTAATGAGAACAACCAGATTGAGCTCCCGTTGCCAGATCATGTATCTCAACAGCTTTACTGCTTCTGGTTGCTCCTGGTTCCTGCAGAATGCACAATCTGGTAGGCCAACCAGGCGTGTCTCTGCTCATTTCTGATGCTCCTTGATGCCTGCTGCCTTTTGCTCTCAAGACTGGTACTCAACCACTAATGCTCCATAGCTCGCTTCTTCCTCTTCAGTGCCTGCTGCTTCTGCCGAAATCTACAGAAAAATGTTTTTTTTTTTTGCTGCTACTGCTTTAACTGTTTACCTCTACTAGCTGTTATGTTGGCTCTGTTTTGGTTTGTTTGGCTCTGTTTTGGTTTGTTTGTTTTCTTTCTGCTGAAATATTGTTGTGGGGTTTTCCTTCTGGTTTTCTCCGCTTGGGGTAGTTTTACCTCTACTAATGTGTCTCTCCATTTAATTTTGATTATAATATAAACATAAATTTTCTTATAAAAAAAAAAAATCGCTTTTCGGCAGACATTGTTAACATAATCCTCCCAATCTCAGTCCCTCTCCATCACTTCCAATTCGAAGGCCAATCATGGCAGGAACTAGAAAGAAAGTAAGCCAAGTTTAAAAGGACAAGGAATTGAATGAGTTGGTTAATCAAATTCATTTCCATTCTTAACCCAAATGCAGCTTACTCTTTATCCATCCCCCATCTCAACGTATAGCATATGAAGCCAATATGCATTAAATCAAACAAAATCAGCTCAAGAACTTGAGTAACTATTAACCAAATATCATCCTGTTTCAACACAAGTAGCTTCCTCAAGAGTATGAAATGATGAAATATACACTCCGCAGAGCTAGTTTCTATTGTTCCTAAATCACGTAAAATATGAAATTTATGTATAGTTCAATTTGTAATTGCCCATCTCATTCATGTAATTGATTTTTCATTTTCTGTTACTTTACAACTTGTGAAGCGTTTGACTAAAAATGGATACGCAACTGGTACGAGTGTTATTGCTAAATCACAAGGTTTGAAGGATTGATTAACTTCAGCTTGTTGTAGCAAGCTTGCATTTCCCACCGGAAAAAAAAGTCTCCAGACATCTTTTCAAGATACAGACGCAATCACACTCCACATTTGATGACCTCCAAAATGTCCCTTCCGGCTACTAGCAACTGATCTTATGGAAGATCAAACTAAAGCATCTCAACTTGCATGCTAGATGAAATGTACTCAAACAGACCATTCCCAGCCAATATCAAGATGCAGCAGTTCCTTTTCCAAGTAAAATTTGATCAATACAGAAAGGGTACAGACCAAAACTAGACCAATACATGCACCAATGCTTCCACTCAAGATTCAGAGGGAACAATCTCATGGAGTTGGAGGTTCTGAACTTGTTGCTTGCTTTGTTTCTGCCATTTCAACTTCAATCGCACTAGAATTTGAAGATTTTTCATTCTCTATCTCCATCCTCTTAAGTTTTGCTAGTCTTGCAGCCTGCAGCTCATACCTGTTAATTAACCCAAGAACCAAAAAGTCACTTTTGTGCTTGGATGTGCAATTCAATATATGGACAAAACAAACATGTGTTGTGCTTGCATGTGCAAATCAATATATGGACAAATCATACATGTGTGTGTGCGAGAGAGAAGACAATATGCAACTGAAAGAACAGGCAATAACCATCATGAATCTCATGATAGCCAGGAGATAAGCTCGTGATATTGATGAGACTGCGCGATATGTAATTGCTTAATTGCAATTTCATGAAAAAAAGGGGAGAAAAGAAAACATGCACTTACGATTAAGCTGGAGCTAAATTCACATTGTAGTACCAAAACTTTAGTGGTAGCTAAAAAGGCAACCATGTAATCAACCATACCTTTTGAATTATTTTCTTTAGAGACGTTTTCATAGTTAAAAGATTAGAATAGCACTAAAGTATCTATCAGAAAACAGGATTACCCTAGGGAAGAAATCAAAAGGTTATCTGTTTGCAAATTGAGCCTATCGTATATGCTACGGTGACTTGTGGGCTGATATATGTTCCAAAAAAGCATGTTCAATCCTTAACATTGATTCCTCATTATTCAAAAGATTCTCATGGTAAGAAAGCACAAATTGTGATGCCCACATAAGAGAGTCCTACTTGTAAGAAATGCAGTTGCATGTGTAAACAAAAGCTCAGGCGCCCACAAGGCTCGTGTTGCTCTAATGGAGCCTGCAACACACTTCATATTGAATCACTCTCTTCAACTTATGTATCTGTATTGATACCTCCACAGTAAATATACTAGTATGAACTTGACATTGAAGAATAGTTGGTCTGATCCTACAACAAGAAGCTCGATGATTGGAAAAAAAAATTCATCCTTTGTCAAAAGATGCTTCAGAACTCTGCTGTGAATGATATATTACTTCAGTTGCATCAAGCATAGGTGACACCCATACAAAGACATAGCCCTATGCCAAGCTGGAGGAGGAAAAGAGTCATGCAGCTAATCCCAGCAAGATGATTCAGAAACTTAATTGCGTTGAGTCTTAAAGGTTCTTCACGAGTCAGCCAGAAATTGACCGCAGCCTTTCAGCAGACAATAAAACTTTTATTATCATTCACTTTGGTTTTTTGTTCACCAGCAAACTGTTTAAGCCTTGCTATCCCATAACAACTTAGCCAACCAAATCACACACAAGACTAGCAAGCCTCAAGGAAACTAAAATTCAAGTCCTGATACCTACCCCCTTTTGTCCCTTTCCCAGTGCAGCCTCACTCCACTTTCCATGTTCTCCAATGCTTTCTCTCACCCCACCAACTCATACAGAACCTTAGTTACATTACAAGACTTCTCATGTACCCAATTCCCATGTATCTTTATGCCAATAAATATGATATTGATATGCATCCCATTCAAGTTTTAACGTTATACAATAATTGTGCATGATATAATGACTTTGTCAAGAACTTAACATACCTATGACACTTACATGAGCGGAAGTCTACAATTGAATTGAATAGTTCAAATTCAAGTGTAAGCAACTCCAATACTATGAAGTAGATATGGTATCGAAAAAGTAATATCTTCAATAATTCTATGTATATAAATATAAATATATATATATATATACACATCAATAATTCAGTTGAAAGAGAGACAGCGCCTTCAAAAACAAAAAGACATTGGTCAGTTTTTGTATCATAGCATGACCAAAAAAAACACAATAATGAGTATTGACATCAAGCCCCATCATTTCTGCAGAAGAGAAGAGTGTAGAAGAAAATTTAATTTGTTGCTTAGACTTTAAAGTTTGGTCTAAACCCAGTTTTGTTAAAACAGAATGATATAGGTGCTTAAACACTTTCTCTTCAGACATGTTCAAGCCTTGTCCACTCAGACAAAATGGTTCAAGCAAGGATCTGACTAATAAGGGAACAGTAAAAATACAATTTCCTTTGAATTGATTTCAAATAAGATTAAACTGCCGAAAATTAGTAAAACTTACTAAGCTATATGGCTCTTGACAAGTGTAAAATAAATCCTCCAAAAATCTCGTTCCTTCAAATGGCGAGGGCACAACATAAATCGAAGTTGTGAAAGTTCCTGAGGAGAACAGGATGAACAGAAGGGGAAGCAAAAGAATATAAAACAACAATCATTCTTATGGCAAGTTGAAGTAAATAAACTGCCATGCCAGCAGGAAATAAAAATAAATAAACATAATATCAACAAGTTTTCAAGATGAATAAAAATAGAATTATCATCTTCTAAATTCTCATTTCAAAATGCCATATTGCTGCATTAATTTACCTCTCGGTCTTTCTTTCTTTCATATATAAAAATATCCCTTAACTGTCATGGGAATTAAATTAACTACAAATTAGATGTTCTGAATGCTTGTGATTATGGCAACCTTTTAATATATACATGACATTCCCAAATCTAAATTAAAAAGAATTTAACCCAAATCAACATTGAAAAGGAAAATTTAACCCTAATAACTGACTCCCTATCAAACATGGAATTTCCAGTTATTCCTCCTCCTTATATGGCTAATTATTTTCTTCATAGAAAGTTCAGATTATAGCACATTCCCTTGTTCCTAGAGAAAAACCCAGACCACCAATGTACTCAAATTAAGTTAAATATCCTCAACCCAGTAACTAAGAACTACAAAGTAATTGCAAAAAATTACAATAAATGGCAAGGTAGAAATAAAACCTTGACTTTAGAAAGAATGAGAATTGCATGTCTCCCCTGCCATAAAGAGAGATCCTTTCGATTATCAGCCGATGTTGTTGTTTCTGTAGTAGTAGTTTCAATACTGAAATTAGAATCACTAGTCCCTCTTCTTCATCTACAAAGAAAAGAATCAAACAAAACCCACAACGCTAATTAGAACAAGAATTAGCATTTAAGCCTAGAGTTCTCTATGAAAAATTGGGTTATGATTAAAATTTGTACCTTTGAGTGGGAAATTCTTGAATGTATCAATTGTGAAGGACTTGACATGATCGATTAATTGTTGGGTGACTCCTAGAAACTCTTCTTGTTGTTGTTGTTTGTGCGCATGTTGGCTTTGATTTGGGCTTTTGGCTTTACTGCGTCGAAACCACGAAGACCAGTCCATGGTATTCGTCGAAAGTTAAGAAGATGCTGTTGTTTCTACGTCGTGATAATTTCAAGAAGTTGTAATCTAACACTTGTTCAAATTAGTTTGGTTACAAGGGGAAATTACACCGTCATAACCTCTTTTCACTTTTTGTTTTCAAAGTACGGCACACTGGCTTTTTATTTCAATTCTACGTTTTACTTTTTTTTTTTTATTTTTTTACCTAAAAATCGTTGTTTTTTTCTTTTTTTTTCTTTTTCTTGTAATTTTTTTATTTTCATATTTTAATTCTATGTTTGTATTTATATTTTTTTACTTATAAATATTTTTTATTCTTATATTCTCAATATACAAAAAAATAAATATATACACAATAAATAAAAAATATAAATAAAAAATAAACAGTAACATATATATATATTAAATATAGACACATCATCTATATAATATTTATACAATTTATTTAATATTTATTTATTTTTATACACACAATATACAATTAACATACACACAACATACAAAATGAAAACATAATATAAATATAATATCTACACAGTATACATATAATATACACGTAACATCTATACGATATATACACTATAAAATTAATATTTTTTAAACTTTTTTATGTTTTTAATATATAAAATTTATTAAAAAATAAATTTAATAATTTTGATTAATATATTTTATATTTCTATCTTTTTTTAATTTTTTGAATATTTTTTATTTGTAATTGAAATTAAAATTTTCCATTTATACAAAATTAACATATTTTATTACTTAAAAAATATTTTAAAATATTAATTTTATTATTGTATTAGAATATATTTATTTAATAGTAATTTTTTTAAAAAAAATAAATTTTGTAGTAAAATATTACTTGAAATGAAAGATAAAATATTTTTAAAAAATAAATTTACTTTAAATAAAAGTGAGGTATTTAAAAAAAAATATTAGTTTTAGAGTTTTTGAAATTTTTTTTTAAAATGTAGTATTTTTGAACATCAAACTCTTTTTTTAGGGATATTTATAATACTATCCTAAAAATAAAAATGCTTATAAAAAATATGGTGCCTAACAAATTTTTTCAATTTTACATTATTTGCAATTTTTCCTTGCAAAAATATGGGGTTGGGCTAAAACACTTTTTAAATAGGGATTTCTTCAAAAATATCCTAAAAATAAAAATATTTTCAAAAATATTTATTTTTCTTTTTCAATTTTAAAAATACTCTTTTTTAATTTTTAATTTTAAAAATATCCTTTTGGAGATATATTTTAGGATACATTTGGTATAATAACGATATACTCAATTTTTAAAAGTATGCATTATGTATTTTTTTGGTATATAAAAAATATACAAAAAATATGGTCTTTTTGAAAAAAAAAATAAAAAAATATGCTATATAGTGTAATTTTCTCTTTCAAATATACAGAGTTAGGCCAAAAGATAACTTTTACAAAAAAAATAATAATATATATACTATCAATTTTTTTATTAATCTTTTAAAAATTTTTATATAATTAAAAAATTATTAATTAAATTAAAATATAATTTATGTTAATTAAATTAAAATATAATTTATATAATTAATTTTAAATACATGTTTTATATATTTTATTTAATTGTTTAAAAATAATTTTAACATATACCATAAAAAATTGTTTAAAAAATATATATTTAATATATAACATAATCCATACGTTTATACATATATATCTATTTATATGCAATATATTACTAAATATACACCCACATATATCTAATTATATTGTTTATTTTTTAAAACAAATTTAAAATTAAATATTTAAAAAATATTAAATTAAAATATTTATATTAAGTGTTGTATGTTGATACATATTACATATATCAATATATATCGGATATTTTATAGAAGAAATATCATAATACAAAGTGTTACATATTGTTATATGTAACATATATTAACATAAAATAAATGATTTAGAGAAAGAAATATGAGAGTGTAAAGTGTTATATGTTGATATATATAATATATATCATATGATTAGAGAAAAAAAATTACGATAAAACAAAGTATTATATCATATTATATATTGATATATGAAACATATATTAACATATATTGTATAGTTTATTGAAAGAAATATTAACTACAACTATTACATATTATTATATGTTGATATATGTAACATATATTACATGATTTATAAAAAAAAATATTAAAATATAAAGTGTTATATGCTCTTATATTGATATATATAACATATATTATCATATATCACATAATTTATAGAAGAAATATAATAATACAAAAATGTTATATACTGTTATATGTTGATATATGTAAGATATATTAGCATATATAAAATGATTTGAGAAGAAATTTGAGAATACCAAGTATTATATGTTGATATATGACACATATATCAACATATATCAAATGATCCAGAGAATAAATATGATAATAAAAAGTATTATATGTTAATATATGTAATATATATCAAATGATTTAGAGAAAAAAAATGTAAAAAGATAAGGGCTTGTTTGGATGGAGGTAGTGTGAGGATTTATAAAGTTTTAGAAGGTTTGTACGGTGTTTGAGAGGAGGTATTAGGGGGTTTAATAAAGTATGTAAAGAGTTTAAGAAGTTTTTGAAAGGTTAAAAAAGATATGTTTTCTTTTATTTTATTACACCTCCAAATTAGAGGTTTTTAGAGGTTAACTAAATATTATTTCAATATTATCCCTGTCTTTTTAATAGAATTTCATTTTTTTTTCTACTAACAAGTATTTAATAAATTTGATAAAAATAAACAAACATTTATATTTATTGTGAGATTAATTTTTGCTCATTTGCATATTTTTTATCTTTCTATATTAGCGTATGAAAAAAAAATTAATATTTATTGGGACTAATAATAAATATTTATTGAGATTATTATTAAAATATTAATTTAAAAAATACATCAATCTTATTTAAAAAATAATATATTAATATTAAAGATTTATTAAGATTGACAGTATTTAAAAAAATAAAAATAATAATAACATTAATATTAATAAAGATAAATAAGATTTAAACTGTACAATTATATATTTATAATTTTATATGTAATTTTACCATATGATATCTTCAAATACCATACCTTCCTATCAAACATGATAAATATCAATACTCTACCTTACTCTATTGCATTGCACCTTACTTTATTTTATAAAATCTTAAAATACCTCTATCCAAATAGATTCTAAAATGTTATATCATGTTATATGTTGATATATGTAATATATCAAAATATATTATGTGATTTATAGAAAGAAATATCAACTACAATTGCTATATGTTGATATACATATTATATATCAACATATATCACATTATTTATAGAAAAAACATAAGAACATATATCAGCATATATCACGTGATTTAGAGAAAAAAAAAGAATATACTAGTATTAGATGCTATTATATATTGATATATGTAATATATATCAATAAGTATAAATTGATTTAGAGAAAAACTATGAGAATATAAAATTTTATATGTTGATAAATATAATATATATCAAATGGTTTAGAGAAGAAACATGATAAGATAAATTGTTATATCCTCTTATATATTAATATATGTAACATATATTAATTAATTTATAAAATAAATATTAGTATATAACTGATATATGTTGATATATATTATATATAATAATATATATTAGTTGATTTTTAAAAGAAATATAAATACTCTGGTATTGTGTTTTGCTCTTTTATGTCCTTGGAAAAAGGGAGAAAACCTTAGAGAAAAGAAAAAGACTATTTATAGTTGCCTCACTTTGGTTGTTGGGCCTATATGTTTAGTTTCTAAGTCAAGAAATCAATAACTGCAGCAATGATATCAAGCTTTATTTTTCAGAAAGTGGTTGCTGGCCTTCATGCATGCTTTCAAAAATCATCCTCGTTGATGAAAAAAATGGAAATATTTATGTTAATATTATTCTTAAGCATAGATAAAGATATTTTAAAAAATAAAAATATTTTTTTAAAAAATACATTCTCCTTTCTTTCTCTTAAATTTACCTGAAATCTAAATTTTAAATTCAAAATTATTTAATTCTAATTTGCAACAATTCATACATTCAAAATATACATTTAATATATGATTGCATGATATATAATACATTAGAGATACATATAGATATATTTTTCATTAACTTTAGAAAAGATTAAACTTAAGACTGAAAGAGTATTTTTAAAATATTTTTAAAAAATAGCGTATCATTATATTTCCCAATAATATTGATAGGGAACAAAAAAAAACATTGATAGAGAACAAATCGTGGACCAAACTTTGGGCCTTTTCTGACTAAAGTTAAAGTAGGTTTAGATTAATCCAATGGCCCATAGGCCCACTTGCAAAACTTGTTAAAGAATTATTACAAATTACAAATAAATGGTAGTCATAATAATAAAAAAAAATAATAATGTTTGGGTATATGGGGAACATTGGATGCCTTTATTAATGTGATGTTGGTCCATAAATAAATAAAAAGTAAACAAATGATGAGAGTATTTGAATAATGAGTAGAAGTAGATAGCGCATGCAAATAGAGGCATGATATATTTGACGGTGACTTTGTTTAGGGTTTTTATTTATGAACTTACAAACTCACCTATTTCTATTAATTACATATGTTTTAGAATGGAAACATCATTTATGAGAAGCTATGTATTATATGATGTGTGATAGAGACTTTGGATCCCAATTTTACTCATCAATTTTAATTTTCTTTCTTTCTTTATTTTTAAGAAAAATCAATTGATCCTATTTAATTCAATTAAAAAAAATATCAATAATTTTAAAATTGAAAATTTTCAATTTTTATGAAAATTCCCATTTCATAATTGCTTTATTTGCGAATAAAAAAGAAATTATATCTAATTAATTTAATTAGTATTAGATACAATCGTATTCAGAATTATATCAAATTTCACTCAATATTTTTTATTTAAAAAATTTAATTTATTTATATATAAAATAGGCTTATAACAATTTTTTTTGAGAAATTACAATTGTACTCAACTATCTTTAAAATATAATGTTTCATATCTTAATTTTGGAAGCTAGTTGTAATTATTTAATGTGTCAATCAAAGCAAATAAAGAAAACAAGAAAGAGAAAACATGGATTCATGGTATCAAAGACTAATCAAGTGAATATGAATATAAATGTTGACTCTGAAAATAATTTTATTTAGGAAGAAATAAAAATACTCTAATAAAACTAAAAAAAAAAACTTATTGCTCACGTGAAATTATGGCTATATATGACAAAATAACCCTAAAGTCCTAAACTTTAAAGCGATTTTTTTTTAATTTTATGACCCATATTCTATGCATGCTTATGTCTAATTGTCTGCGGCTACTAATTGACCATGCATGCCAAAAACTTTGACTCAAAATTTTTTTGTTGTTATGTACATAAAAGGAATGGTGGTGGTGGTGGGGTGGTGGGTGGTGGCGGCGGCGACGGTGGTGGGGGTGGAGATATCATATCAAATAATTATAGTATCCTATAAAATGTAATAATTGTGTACATAAGAAGTGGAATCCATTGGTTTTGGTCCCACTCATCACAACAACCCACTAGCTAAGGGTGCTGATTGATCATATAAAATTATTAGAATTATTAAAAAAAAAAGTAGTCGCACCTCCACGCCTTTTCCCTTTCCAATGTTTTTTTTTCTTTTTTGACCTTTTTTATATCTTTGCTTTCCTTTGAAGGGGAAAGTGAGATGATAATTTCACAAAATGATAAAAAGAATTTTGAGTTTTGATTGATTTGATGCCAAATGGATTGAAATTCTCACTATTTTTTATATATAAAAGAAAATTATAAGGAAAATTTTTTTATCTCAAATTCTTATTCAATTTAGGATTTAAAATTCATAAGATCAAATATTTTATTTTACTATTTTTCATTTGTCACTATAATTTATTTTTTTGAACCCTATAATTTGTTTTTTTAATATAGAAAAAAAGAGATTTTAACTCATTTATTTATTGTTTAAGTGATACATGTATGTTATTTTTAAGTAGTATCTCATACTCTCATTGTAAAAAAAACATGAACTTAAAATTTAAAAAAAAATAAATTATTATAATTATTAACTAAATTTTATCACTTTTTTTGGGGGAATAAAGGTGGAATATCATTCAAGCATTCAAAATTAAAAGAAAAAAAAACTATATGATGAAAGTAGGAGTTAAACTTGTACTAATGATGAGTAATGAGAGACTATCAGGTAAAAAGAAAAAAACAAGATACTTACATCAAAAGAATACAATCTAAAGATATGAGGTAAAAACTATCCCAACATAGGAAAAGATAGAAATGAAAAATGAACTTTTCAATAGAATGAAAGTCATTCTAAATCAAAAGGAAAATAAAGAAAATAAAATAAAATAAAAGGAAAAAGTTTGAAAATTTTTGCCTAAATTAAGTAGGCAAGTCTCATTTTACACATAAATTAATGAATTATATTACGCTTTATATATTTATCTTTTTTCTTTCAATAATTACGTTTTATTTATCTTTTTCTTTTTACGAGCCAATATTGATAGAATGAAAAATTCGAATTTTTATATTTATTAATAATAAGTTATGCCTACAAAGGCATATTTTTCAAGTGTGTTATTATTAAATTGATCGAAAGTATACATAAGAAAACGAAATCAACATTTAGTTTTGGAGATTGATATTGGAAGGGACAAAATTTTAGTAAAAGGAAGGAGAAAAATATGTTTATAGTATAAAAAATTGGAAAGATGGAGTGGAGTGGGCTAGAAATGTAATGAAGCTATGTTTCCATATTTCAAAGATGACATTATTGAAATGAATATGGGCAATCAAGATGTGGTTTTGTCTAGTACCTGATTTTTAGGCTTTCTTTACAGATTCCGCTAGTGCTTGTCTATTAATCAATCTTCCAAATTCATCGCAATCACCACTCGAATCAAATTTGAGTGTTTTACTCCACATCTTCGTTAAACAGTACCAAAAGTTGTATGTTCATATTTAGTACTTTAAGGTTGGTTATGGGAGGGAAAATACAGGATGGACATTGATCGATTCAGTTAATTAACTGATTAAATCGATCGGTTAACCGAATTAAATTTTTTAAAATTTTTTAATCAAATCGACTGAATTTCTATTTCGGCTAGTTTGGCTAATTAACTGAACCAAATTAGTCGGTTTGGTTAATTAATCAAACCGACTAATTTTATTTAGAAAAAAATTAATATAATTAAATAACTAAATAAAACTTATTAAAAAAATTAAAAAATATCTTTATTTTGCAATAAAAATTTATATTTATAGTAAAAAATAATATAACTAAAGAACTAAATAAAAAATAATAACTAAATAAATTAAAAAATGATTCAGGTAACGATTAACCGACCGAATTGAATTTATTAATTATTAGCTAAATTAAAAATTGAATTTATATAAATTATTCGACTGAACTGACCAAATTATTCTAAATTTAATTAATCGAGTTAAATTTTTTATTGATTAATTAAAAATTTAATTGATTAATCGAATTTTATCCACCCTAAAAAAAATCCTACTCTTAGCAGAAATTTGGCTAAATAAGACGAAAATTCTCCAAAATCTTTTTGTGTGTGAGGACAGAGAAAAAGGAGAAAATTTTCTATGTTAGCCGATTGGGACGAGGACAGAGTATACTCTCCGTCCTACGAAAATTCATGTCTCGTGAGAATCTCATAACTATAAAACATATATATGTATATATCATAATATATATTATACTATGTATATATATAATTTAAGTTATTTGTATATGTGAAATAAATTTAATTTAATATATTTTATTTTATTGTAATTTTTGAATTTTATTACATATAATTATAGAATTATTATATTACTAAATATATGATAATTATAGATTATTAATTTTTATATTATTAAATTTTAATTTAGAAAAAACAAATGAATATAAATTCTCGTTGGGGATTCTTATTCCTGCAAGAATCTTTGTAGGTGGTAAAAATAGTAGTAAATATGTCTCTGTTTATGGGGCGGGGATAGAGGTGAAGATTATGGGAATGTCCCCGCTTTCATCATGTTATATTACCATCCTTAATTCACTCTAATTTTCACCATGTCCTATTGCCGTCCTTAATTTACTCCAATTCTACTCTGCTTGAAAATATTCATGTAAATTTTAATATAAAATAAATATTCATTGATTAGTAAATATAATTATATATAATTATTATATAATTATTTCTTTTAATTTTTTTATTAAAATTAGACTAAATGCATTTTTAATTAAATAAGAAGTCAAAACCACCCCCATTTTAGAATGGAGACTGGGTTTCACTAATTCGAATTAAATTGGATTTAACTGTTCATAAGTTGGATTATATGCTCTGAAAACTTGCATGTATAAATATATGTTTATTAAAATAAATTTTTCTTTGTATTACACTCAACCTGTACATTAAATGTTATTGAAAATTTATTTTATTTTTGAATGTTGACATGAATTGCAAGATTGAGTTTTGAATTTTTTTATTAATACAATTGAGGGTAGTATATCTAGTAAAAAAAAATGAATTACAATGTGTTTTTCTTTCTTTGTTTCTTTCAGCCGCTAAGCTAGTAGCAGAGAAGGGGGTAACGGCCCTCTTTTTTTTTTTTTTTTTTAAAAAAAAACTTATATTTATATATATTTATAAACTTTTTAAAATTTTTTGTTTATCCTTTCAAAATTTTAATTTACTTCTCTATCTCTTAAGTTATGCAATAAGTGAAAAAAAATCTCAATAAATTACTTTTTTTTTCAAAAAAATATGTTTCTTTTTAAAACTTTAATAAAAAATAAAATTAATTTAAACTCATCAAATGAATCAAGATACTGAAAAAATTAAAAGAACAGTTAAAATTGAGAAATGATAAAATACTAAAATTTTTACCTTTTTTTTAATTATGTTTTTGTTTTTCAATTTCTTTTATTTCTTTATTTTTTATTTCCATTTTGTTATTTCTACTTTTAATATTGTGTAATGGTTTTTGTTTCAACTATTTTAAAGATATTATATTCATATATTTTATTAATTTGTTTATTTTTTCAAATAAAAATGATCTATTAATGTATTAATAAATATATAAAATAATAATTATGTGTAAAAGATATAACCAGCACTAAGACAATAATATAAAAGACCAATTAGAGACTAAACCAGGACTTACAAAAATAATTTTTATCTTAATTCTCTTAAAATCCTTGATTAGCCCATGCTTTTTTTTTGTTTTTTTTTAATCATACAATCACATAAAACTCTCAGATTACATTTAGATAAATAATATTTGAATTTGATCTATGCCTTTTAATCTTTTTAACATATAAATGTATTTACTTTATTACTCTTGCAATTGAATTTAAGCATAATTTTTTCCTCGATATATAAATAAATAAGATCTTAAATTATACAATTTGATCTAAAAATTCAAATAAATTATTGAACTTCAAAATTCTCAACCACTTTATTCCATTAAAAAAGAATTATTACTTCACAAAAGGCAACATTCTTTCATCAATTGGATGTTGAAGTGAGACATGCAAATATAAATATATAAATATGTATAGTGCTATTGGATAATGTTTTCTCAACTCACAGTATTTAATTATAGGTCTGTTTTTAGGTACAAATGCCATTTACAATATCCTTTAAAGAGACATGTTTCACTCTTTTTGGGACCCCAAATGCTCCATAAATATTGTCAATAACAACATTCAAAGATATGCTGCACAATTCTGTTTGGAGATTCAAATTGCGCTAAATTAATTCTTTTTTTATTGTTTTTCATGTTAATTTAAAGAAAATAATTTATAAAATTTAATTTTTTTATAGAAAATATTTAAAAATAAATAAAAGCATATTATTTTGTAAAAACAATTTAATTAAAATTTGATTTAGCATCAAATTATATAAATAGATATATAATTCTAATATTATTAATTATTATTAAATAAATATAAATAATGACGAAAATAAAATAAATTGAATTCACTATCTTTCTACACAACATTTTTAATAATTCTTATGCAATAATTCAATTCAACTCTATTTATAGAATCAAATTATGTTGAATTTTTTAAATCAATTTTTTCAAATATAACAAATATGAAATAGATCATCAATTCATCAATTTGTGTTGTGCACTCTAAAAACAATTCTAATAATTTTTAACATATATATAGTTTTAAAATTGATCGAAATATTAATTTTTGTATCAATTTATACATTAATCGATATTAAAAATCTCTCTCTCAAGCGATTCCAAAGCCATATCTTCATATATATTCAATCTATACATTTGAAATTTTCCAATGGCGAACTATAGGGTTCAGGAGGGCAATGAATCATTCTCGCTAGCAGTCGAGAGCCCCCATGGGAGGCGCGTCTAGTTGTGGCTGTCGACTGCCCTCCATGGGAGCCCCCCTCTGAGTTCAGTAGAGTCGACTCGAGCTAGGGGGTTAAAGACAACTCATTGCTCGAGTTATATTTTTTTTAATCAACCTTAGCAAAACGTTGTTGTTTCGCGAAGGCGAATTTAAAAAAAATTAACTTGTCTGTTTTTCACCACAAGTTGAGCAGCAGAGGGTGAGAGAGAGAGGAGACAGGTGAGGAGTGGAGGAGCAGCATCTGGCTGACCACCCAAGCCTTTATCAGACCGAATTTTCGCCGGCATGAGGTATTTATATCTCAATTTTTTTTTCATTTTATTGTTTCCAATTGTGTTGTGTGCATAGTTTTAGTTGAAAATTGAAATATTTGGGATTTTTTTAAAAATATATATATAGAATTTAGTGGAATTTTTTAGAAATTAAACTATAATAGTTTATTTTAATTGTTGTTTGTTGATTTGTATTTTGATTAAATTGATGATGATAAATGATTTATTTTTAGGTTTTTGTAAGTATATGTTGTTTGTAATTTGAGGTTTTTTGTAGAAAAATATAATAGAGTTTAATTTATTAGAAATTAAGTATACTAATTTGTTTTAATTGTTGATTTTTGGTGTTGAGATTAAATTTATGATGATAAATGATTTGTTTAGGGTTGTATCTGTTTTAGGATTTTTTTTTAGAAAAATATAATATGCTTAGGTTAAATTGAAATGTTGAATATAAATTAAAAAGTAAATATATTAGGTTTAATTAAAATGTTGAATATAATTAAAAATTGATTATAAATTATAAATTAAAAAAGATAAACTAAGCCCAACATTTAATATAAGTTAATTATATTTTAAATATAAAATAATTATAAATTGAATATAAATTAACTATAAACTAATTAATAGATAAATATAAATTAAATATAAACTAATAATAAAATTAAAAAGTTATTATACCCTAAATTTAATCAAAAGGTCTAAACTAATTATATTTAGAGTATAAACTATGTATAAATTGAATACAAATTGATTATAAAATAAATATAAACTAATTATAAAATTAAAAATACTAAACCCTAAATTTAACCAAAAGGTTCAAAACTAATTATATTTAGAATATAAATTACTTATAAATTGAATATAATCTAATTATAATTGAAATAAATATGAATAAATTTGTGATCAAAACTAAGAGATTTTGAAGTAAAGGTGGTGAATCCTCAAATAGACCGGCTCCAACACTGATTCTGACAATAAATAGTCATGCAAGTGTTAGAGAATCTAATAATATAATAGGGCGTTCGGAGTTTTATTTTGATGATATTGTATGCAATCAAATATTGCATAAACCAATTGATGAGTTTGATGCTGAAATTAAGGATAATGTTAGAAAATATATGTGGCTAAAAGACCTTGCCAATCATATGACCATAATTTTCCTCAAATATAATTTAAAAAAATTAAGAGGAGTTTTAGAGATGTTTGGTTCTCTAAATATGAGTGATTACAATATAGAGTTTCAAAAGATGCAATATTTTATTTCTGGTATTACCTTTTTAGCTTGAATAAAGGAGCCAAGAGGGGATAGTGTCTTCATAGAAATTGAATTTCACAATTGAAAAAAAGTCATAGAGAAGTTTAATAAACATATAGGCGGTCCAAGTAGTCCACATAATATACAATATGTTGGTTTCAAAAATCAAAGACAAATGGTGTCTTGTATTTTATCTTCTCAAAGCCAAGAGCAAGAGGCTTCTTACGCACACGTTTAACTGATATTGTTGAATGCATTCGTTTCCTTCTAAAATAAGGACTAGCCTTCCGAGGGCATGATGAGTAAGAAAATTCACTTAAACGAGGCAACTTTCTTACACTTCTTAGTTGGTACAACCAATGTAATATTGATATTGAGAATGTAGTTAATTTAATGGCACCTAAAAATAATCAACTTACTTCTCCATTAATTCAAAAGTAAATAATAAGTGTTTGTGTTTTGAAAATGACACTAGTCATTATTAAGGATATTGGAGATGAATTATATTCTTTATTAATTGATGAGGTTCATGATAATTCAGTGAAAGAGAAAATAGTTGTTGTATTGAGACATGTCAATAAGTTAGGACAAGTGATGGAGTGATTTATTAGAGTAGTGTATGTGAGTGACATATCTGCTCTGTCTTTGAAAAGTGCACTTGATGATTTCTTTGCAAAACATGGGTTATTACTAAGTAGAGTTCGATTTCAAGATTATGATGGAGCTTCTAATATGCGAGGTGAATTCAATGGATTAAAAATTCTCATTTTAAATAAAAATTTTCAAGCAAGATACTTTCATTATTTTACTTATCAACTCCAATTAGTGCTTGTTGCAGCAGCGATTGTGAGTAATTTCTTTGAATATGTTATAATGATTGTGAATATGGTTGGAGTTTCATATAAAATGAGAGATGCTCTCCTTCAAAAATAATATGATGAAACCATTAAGTGTTTGGAAAGAGGTAATATGCAATCTAGAAGAGAACTGCATCAAGAAATAAGTTAACTTGACCTGGTGATACGCGTTGGGGTTCTCATTATAAAATAATTATGAGTCTTCTCACAATGTGGTCAATAGTGAAAGAGGTTATTGAGAACATAATAGGCGATGGGGCTGAACAAAGAAATCAATGGATGGTTGTGAGCTTGGCTGATAAAATAGAAAGTTATGAATTTATTTTTATTACTTACTCAATGAAAATAATTTTATGAATGACAAATAATCTATCTCAAGTCTTACAAAGAAATGATCAAAGCAGTAATGGTACTATATATTTGATTGCAACCGTCAAACAACAATTGCAAAACTTCAGGAAAAATGTATGAGATGATTTTATTGCAAGATGTTAATAATTTTTATATAGATCATGTTATCACAGTCCCTAATATGGAAGATAATGTTCCGGATCGTCTGTGTTCTGAGCATGTTGTCATTCCTATTATTTATTACCATCACTTTCAAGTAAAAATATTTTGTCAAGTACTCTTTCTACTTCATATTATGATATTAGAACTATTTATAATACTACAACCTAATTTTCTTTCATTTAATACTAAGTTGTTGATTTTATTACGCAATAAATGAAAAATCATTTTATAGAAATAAGTACAGAATTATTTTTATGAATTACTTATTTTTCTCCTATAAATTTATTTTCCAACTGCTACTATTAAGAGAGTTTTTTCATCAATAAATAGTATCAAGACGGATTTATGCAACAAGATGTGAGATGATTTTTTGACCTATTGCTTAGCGTGTTATGTGGAGAAAATTTTTTTTTTGTAAAAATTTAAAATGAAATTATTATGCAATATTTTTAAAAAATGCAAACTCGTAAGATATAGTTACCACCTCTTAGGCGTAATCAATCTATTAATATAAATTAATTATTAAATTATTATAATATTAAATACTTAATTTTATTTAAAATTCATTTCTAATTTTTTTTATACTAATTTTGCTTATCCGAAAAATTTCTAATTCCGCCACTATTAGAAATTATCTCCATGTTTTCATAAAATTAATTTTTTTTATATCTGCGATTAATAAAATGAGTAATAATTTTTAATTTTAAAATTTCAAGCAATGAGTTGATGGAAAATTCGAATATCTAATGATAAGTGAAATTGATATGGCCAGCTTTGAAGAATAAGATTTTTGAACAACCAAAAATTGTACGGAAATTATATTGACCATGAAGGTTACATCTCCATAACTTTAGACAAGATTTTCCAATAAATAATTGGTCGTTAACTAGTAATATTCAGTTGCTACTAAAAATGACTTTGTCTGCCAGCCAACAACATTTCTTCACCAGTAACAAATTATCATTCATGATATGTACCTCTCTACATTAATGTATACATAGAAATATTAAATAATTTCTTAAAACAAAAAAATTATTAAATTCTAAAAGTTGCTTCATTATTTTTAGAATCCCGTATTAATTTTTATTAAAAAATTTTCACTTAATTATTAAGTTTAAGTTATAGCCAAGAACGAACACTAACCACAAAATTAGTAAATTTTTGTCTTTAGACTTTACAATTTAAGGTTTTTCTATTTTTATTAAAAATAAAAAATTCTTATTTTAAATTTAATTTGAGACCACTAAAATCATGGAGTTGTGTATGGTATCCAATGGTATAAAAACAAGGAACTCCTCATGAGTTGTTATATGTGGTTTATAACAAAAAATATTGTAAAATATTCTAATGATTAGGAACACCTCAAAACTTAAAAATATTAGGGAACTCCAAATATATTTAAAAAAAATTCAATTAAAATGGGTTAGTAGGATTCTTATTAGTATACATTAATATTAGAAACACCCAACAATCTACTAAATAATTAATTAGGTATCCCTCTTTTAAAAAAAAAATTAATTAGGTATCCAATAAGATGTATACTAGAAAAAATTGATTTATTTTAATCATTTGGCGTATTAAGAAATAGAGAATTGGTGCACCTAAAATCCAGTCAAAATCAAGATCTATTCACGGGTACAATTTGATATAAATTTTTGACCCACTTCTTAACTTAGTACCACTAAAGAGTTTTTAATTATGATTTATACTAATGAAATGAGACTCACATACCTTAAGGCAAAATTCTCATAAAATTACAGTCAACAAGTGAAAAAAACAATTACTATCCATCCCTCTCCTTTAATTTTTTTTTTTTACACTTGGCAAATATTTTAATAGCAACTGCTCATGCCATATAGAAATACAGTTCTGTATTTTAATAGTTATTATTCGGGTCTAGCTTTTTTATTATAAGTCTGTTATATTTCTTATAATCATTAGATGCAATATGAGTTTAAAAATTACTAAATATAAAATATTTAAAATTATATAAACTAAAATACAATTTACTTATCAGCTCTTTGAGTCTAGCATTGTATTACTAAAATTCAATTTGACTTAACTATTCAAGTAACAATTTGAGTTGATTGAATACATACCACATAAATTTACATACAAGGGGAAATTGTTACCCTTTTGAGTAAACTAACTAATGTTCTTCTTCATCACTCTCTATGGCGCTAGTGCATGCACAATGGACCCCTTATCCTCTAGCAACCTTGCCAATTTCATGCGCGATGGATGCACAAATGTGCTCACTTTTGGGGGCCATGTCTCTAGCTAAGTGCTGGTGTTACATTTCAGTAACTAGGAAGAGGTTGGGAAGATTCAAACTCTTCACTCAATCCAGTTTTAATAGGGATAAAAGGACAAAAAAACAGGTACAGGAAAAAAGAAAAAAGAGTAAGAGGGGACAAAAGTCGTTTTTAACTGCAAAGATTGCAGAATGTAAAATGAAGGACCAAATTGTTCCCGCCTTTTTTATTTTTTATTTTTTATTTTTTGTTTTTTTGACTTTATCATGAAAGCAAAAGCTAAGCACCACTTTACCCTCTCTTAGTCTTAGTTATGCTTAGGCATAGCCAATAACTAAACCAGCAATAACAGCAACAGTGACATTCCCTTCACTTTTTTTTAGTATAATACAAAGAGTGATTTCAAGATTTTTAATTGGGCATATATATTTGATAGATAAAGAAGGGGATAAAAAATCAGAACAAAAAAGCAAAGGAAAGAGAAATTTAAGGATGACCCACAGCAGGGTGAAAGTGAGGCCCATTGCTTTGGACAGTTGCAATCTATGGTTTTGAAGATCACTTGTTTGACAAAAATGGCCAATGAACTTCACAAACAGCAACATCTCCAACTGGGTATTCGTCTCTGTCTCATTCTCTTTCTTCCCTCCTTCTTCTCTCCTTTAACCCCACCTTCTTTCTCCTATATTCATTCCTTTTATCTTCTTGCTTTGCTTTTTCTTTCTTTGGATTCATTCTTTTCTTTGTTTTTCCCTCCATGGACAAGAACCACAATCAACAACAGCAGCAGCAGCTCTCCTTGGCTAAGTGTTCTAGGCAAAGATGCAATGAATGGTTTGTTTTTTGTTTTATAAAAAGCTTATATCTTTTCTTGTTTTTTGCATCTCTCTTCTTCTTATTCTACAATTTTAAATATTTCCTTTTAAATGCATTCTCTGTCTGGCATTTCTATATCAAGCTTTCTTATTCTTCTCATATATATTGGAGATCTGCTCATTGTTCATGTTCATCTTTTAATTCTTTTTGCTATCTTATTTGACTCTTTTGCTCTTTGACATAATTATTTTTATTCACTTCAAGTTAAATTGTGTATGTTTCTTGGAGGATTGTCTACTTTGTTTCATTACAAAGAACTTCTATGTTTTTCATCTTACATGTTATTTTTCAAAATAGTTGCAAATGTTAGTGTTCTTATATAGTGATTGGCAATTATCTTCTTGTAGGATTTTTCGGGATGTTCCTAGTGATATCACAATAGAAGTGAGTGGAGGAACATTCGCATTGCATAAGGTATTTTTTTTTTTTTTTTTGCAGTTCTTGCTCTGGAAGTTCAATTTTTACTGATTGGTTATACTCTGTGTTGATGAATGAAGTTTCTTTTGATTTCTTTTAATGGTGGATGGCAGAGAACAGATAAAGATCTTAATTTTCTGGTGAAAATTATAAGGAATTCAGGTTCTATTGGGATTGATATCGTAATTTCTTTGGAAGATTAGTATACAAGTAGACATGTGAAATGAATAAAAGGAGTATGTTTTGGGGAATTATGGAGCTGCAAACTTAATGAATCTTGCATTTTTTTCTGAAAATTTTCTGATTGATTGCATATTTATCTTGTATTAACTACACTCAGTGTGAAGGTTAGTTATTGATGAAGATTGTTATTTTGAGTAAAATACTCCAAAGTGCTCCTTTTCTCCATCAACTATTTAGGAGAACACGAAAACTTAGCATCCTAAACTCATGGTCTTGATCTTGTCATTACTAATTTGTTTCGATCTTCAAGATATTGTTTTCCAATTTTTGGTAAATCATTAAATTTTATTATCTCAATTGCAAGTTCAGAGAATTCAAATCAATGATTTTCCTTAATAATTTCGCCTTTCTAAAATTTGCCCATTATTTTATTCCCAAAATTTGGGTTATAGATCCACTAAGAAGTAGGCAGCATTTACTGGACGTGCTGGGACAGGTAAATCCAAAGGCTGTTTCTATCTCAGTAAGGGGAGATGATAATCATCTCTCTTTTCTGAGAACAAAAAATTCCATTCACTTAGCTTCTTATGAAATGCCTGAATTGTCAGCAACAAGGGTTTTAAGTGTTTAACCAACACATAAAAAAGAATGCAGAAAAGTGGGAATTTGCAGACTTGTAGTAAAGTTTGTGTATTTGTGTTTGAAAAAGCTGATTTATACTAATAACGGTGTTACACCAAACTAGGAAAAAAAAAAGAAACTTAATGAATCTTTTTCAATGATATATTCATTTCCTTTTCTTTCTTTTTTCTTCCCTTCATTTTCTGGAAGAAAAAAGACTTAAAATTTTTTTTCTTTTAAGTTTATAATTGCCATTCAAAATTTATTTGCATTAATTTTTGTTAACTGATCTTACTTGGGTAACTAAGTCACCTCAAGCGTGAATAAACTCCTGATTGCATTTTTTTTCCTTTGGTCATGTATTAGATTTCATGGTTTTGACAGAGCTAATAATCTAATTCAAAATGCAGTTCCCTCTTGTTTCTCGCAGCGGGCGAATTCGAAAGTTGGTTGCAGATCATAGAGATGCTGATATTTCAAGGGTGGAGCTTCTTAATCTACCAGGAGGAGCAGAAACATTTGAATTGGCTGCTAAATTCTGTTATGGCATTAACTTTGAAATTACATCTTCAAATGTTGCACAATTATGTTGTGTTTCTGATTACCTTGAAATGTCTGAAGAGTTCTCAAAAGGCAATCTTGGTTCTCGTGCTGAAGAATATCTAGAAAGTATTGTTTGTAAGAACCTTGAAATGTGTGTTGAAGTTTTGCAGCAATGTGAGAACTTAATTCCCCTTGCTGATGAGCTAAAAATAGTTAGCCGTTGCATAGATGCAATAGCTTCAAAGGCTTGTGCTGAGCAGATTGCTTCAAGCTTTTCACGCTTGGAGTATAGCAGCTCAGGAAGACTTCATATGAACAAGCAAGCCAAGTGTGAAGGAGATTGGTGGATAGAAGATCTCTCTATTCTTCGGATTGACCTTTACCAAAGAGTCATGACCGCCATGAAGTGTCGTGGGGTTCGGCCTGAGAGTATTGGAGCATCGCTTGTGAACTATGCTCAGAAGGAATTGACAAAGAAATCTAGTTTATGGAATCCATCTAGCCAGACAAAAGTTGATTTCATATCAACAGGACATGAAAGACTTGTTGTTGAGACAATTGTTAACCTTTTGCCAGTTGAGAAACTTGCAGTTCCAATCAGTTTCCTTTTTGGTCTTTTGAGAAGTGCTGTAATGCTTGATTGTACAATTGCTTGTAGACTTGATCTAGAGAGAAGAATCGGTTCGCTGTTGGATATTGCAACTCTTGATGATCTTCTGATCCCATCTTTCAGGCATGCAGGTGATACATTATTTGATGTTGACACGGTTCATAGGATCTTGGTGAATTTCTCACAGCAAGATGATAGTGAAGATGATATGGAAGATGCTTCTGTCTTTGAATCTGATAGTCCTCATTCACCATCTCAAACTTCATTGTTTAAGGTGGCAAAATTAGTGGACAATTACCTTGCTGAAATTGCTCCTGATGCAAACCTCAAGCTTTCTAAGTTCATAGTCATTGCAGAGACTTTACCAATGCATGCACGGACTATACATGATGGATTATATCGAGCAATTGATATTTATCTGAAGGTATGTATCTCAATATTTTCTTCTTTTATTTTCAGTAAGTTTATATTTATTTGGGAAAAAATGAGTGGAATAAAAAAGAGCTCTATAGCGTACAGACTTGAGCTTTTAACAACTTGAATGAAAGCGCCTCTTTCCAGATTAGGAATGCAAAAACAAACACCTTGCTGTTCTTGTTTCCTGATAACTTGGCTGAGCTTCATCTTATTACAATATATTTTCATGCAGTCAGGTTTCTCTTTTGTGTCATTGTGACTTATTAAAGTGGCAGATTACAGTGTCTTATCTCAAGATTGGACGAAGAAAATAAGTTCATTTGTGCAACAGTAGTTGGTTTTTAATTATTTTTCAATTCTATATGCAGGCTCATCAGGGTTTATCAGATTCTGACCGGAAGAGGCTCTGCAAATTGATTGATTTCCAAAAGCTCTCACAAGAAGCTGGTGCACATGCTGCACAAAATGAACGTCTTCCCCTCCAGGCCATTGTTCAGGTGCTTTATTTTGAACAAATAAGGCTTAGAAATGCATTGTGTTGCTCTTACAGTGAAGAGGAGCATAAACCAATGCACCAGTCATGGAGGATCAGTAGTGGTGCTCTCAGTGCAGCAATGTCTCCACGAGACAACTATGCATCACTGAGGCGAGAAAATCGAGAGTTGAAACTTGAGTTAGCTCGGTTAAGGATGAGATTAAATGATCTAGAGAAAGAACATGTTTGTATGAAGAGAGAGATGCAAAAGTCTCATTCTCGAAAGTTCATGAGCTCTTTCTCAAAGAAAATTGGAAAGCTGAGCTTCTTTGGGCATAGTTCTTCCAGGGGATCAAGTTCTCCTTCAAAGCATTCTCACAGAACAGATTCTAGAGTGATTGAGAGAACATGTGCTAGCACTGATTAGGTAATTGATGTTGCCAGGATTCTTTTTTCTGCATTTCTTGAGTAACTGCGAGCCATGATCTTGTTAACCTTTTTTACTTCTATAAATATTGGCCTTTTGCCCCACTTGTATATGATTTATGATGTTTTTGTTCAGCAGGAAAAGAGTTTCTTGTTTCAGTTCATGGTTTTTTGAGAGTACAACTTCGATATATTTTTAAATACTATTGTAAGAATTTGTTTGAAATATTGTACAAATGAAAGAATTTTTTAGCATGAATTTGTAGAAAATGTGCTTACGAACCATATATATCTTTTCTGATATACTGACTGATTTTTGACGAACAATAAATTGTGTTTGGCCAACCACTCTGCCATGAGTTTGCATGATCTGGTTTGCCATTTCCCTACAAGTATTTCATGTCCATTTTCTTGTAAAAATGATGCATGAGATTATTGCACACTTTATTTTCTAACCAATTATTGTCCAGAATGGTTCTTTGCTTCTTTCATAGATCATCTTCCTCATTCAGCTTTAATTTTAAGTGCCCATTCTGAACCATCCCCATTTTATTTGATCTTTGATTTACATTTCACTACGAATCGAGATCCAACATGACTAGTAATAATTTTCAGTAGAAGTCAGCAAAAAATTGCAGAGATTTTCTGTTTCTGATGATAAAATGCAACATTCAGGAAAAAAAAAAATTCTTGGTGAAAAGCCCACACAACTAGACTTGACGCAGTTCTCCCCATTCTTTTTTCTTTGGATGGAAAATGGAGATCAGACAAGAGAGGAAATTACAGAGAACATATTTGCATAACATATGCTGCACAAGGTTCATGTCAATTTACACAATTGCTAGGCATGAAGAACCAACATATGCAAGTAAAAACATTTTTACTATACTATATCATTTGCAGGAAATTTGGGAAAATCGGGATACGTTGGAACAAGGCTCGTAGAATGAACAAAAAAATCTGTAAAACTGCTGGAATAATTCCCTACAAACTTTTCTCTAGAAACTTTGACTCTTCTTTGCTGCTCTTCTTCTTTGGAAGGCAAGAGAAAAGAAACATTAAGTGACTTTCGAACACTGTCTGGTTTCCTTAAGCAAGATTTTAGGATAGTAACTTCTTTCCTGTAATTAAACGCTAAATCAGCATCATTTCTTTTATAGAACTCTGCACTGATATCAGTGTCAATATTATGATCCTCTTCATGATTGAAAGATATACATATCTTAGTTCTTCTTGAATCCTCAACTTCTTTCTCTTCAAGTCTAAGTTGAGTGTTCTTGATCTTCACCATAACTTCGGGCCAAGAACCAACTTTGTTTTGCTTTCTTGTCTTTGATTCACGATATTGATCTAAGGAAGGTATCCGCATACAGGATGTAGCAGCAGTAATGGGTGATGTATTAAGGTGTTTGCGATGGCGGGTTAGATGTTTTGGTGTTGAAGCAGCATCTGTGTTTAGCGGTGAGAACTGATTTTGAGCTTGTTTGTTAACATTCATATTTGAAGACTGGCTTTGACAATGTGATTTCTGGTTGTTCTTCTTGTGAGCTTTAAGCAAGTTATAGATAGTGCGATTAGGAACAATGAAAAAAACTTTTCCCAAGTTCAATACAGACTCGGGCTTAACTACAACCCAAGGATACTCAAAAACATCAGGCCGTGTGACAGAATGCCTTGGATACTTCTGCAGAACTTTAGCTGCAGTTAGAGGCTTTTTATGAATCTCCACAAACCTACCTGGAAGCATTAGTTTCAGCACACCATTTTCACTAGCTACACTTCCCATTTGATGATTCTTTTTTCTGCCTTAGTGGGTTGATAATGAAATTTGCAGAGGAAGAGGGGATATAATTCACCACCTTGTTGATTGATATACAGAAATGAATTTCTGTCACATAGTGAAATGGCGATGGTTACCAAGGGAGGTTCTTTGTAGAAATGAAGATACTAGTTTTTATGTATTTGTTAGGATATTATCTATTGAGATAAATATATGAATGTCAAAGTTAAATATTTAGACGGATTCTGTCTTTTTCATTGTTGCATATGGGTTTATTATTGCGATAATATCAAGCTTCAACTGTAGTCTACAGATTGTTCTTATTAGTCTATGTTATCTATAGCAGATGCTGGTGTAAGGCTGCAGTTATGTTCTAATCTTCATGTGATAGTACGCAGAAAATTCTTATAATTTTCAATACGTTTTGATTAGTTGTGATCAAACAACTTTGATTCCAATTTTATATTATTGCAAGTTAAGTTCAAAGTAATGAAGCAATCAAATTTGACTTACAACTGGACTTGAGTCCAATTTCATATAATTGCAAGTTAAATTCAAAGTAATAAAGCAATCAAATTTGACTCAAAATTAGAGGAAGTGGTGTTCAATTCAAAGTAGCCTCCACTGAGCTGGACTCTACGGAGTGAACAAGAACAAGCACAACTGCACAAGCAACAAATTATTAAATGCACACCATAGCAATAGTCATCATTTCTTGATAATGGCTTAGAGAATAACCATCTCTTTTCCACGTTGTGATTCATGCTTCAAAAAGCTTCTCTTATTTTTTCAATGGATTGGTATCAGAACCTTCTACAATTTTTTCCAATTTATTATTAATATTATTAGCAAATAAGGCATCTGACGCCTCAATGAAAGAATTTTTTGCTTGGAATTTTGTTTACTTCCTGTAATATGAGTTATGCCAGAAAAGTATATGATCATCTTAAACAAAAAGTAATGACGAGAGATTGCTTTCTAGGAAATGAACTGATTGTTGACGCAATCATGCATCCAAAATCATCAGCGATGTAATGTAATAAGAAGCAATGTTTTTTCCAATGGCATATGAAGTAAAAGAAGATAACATAAAATTTTACATGGAAAAGGGAGTGGGGGGTAGACAAGCATAATTCAAATGTTCTAAGAACACCAAAAAGGCAAGGATAAATAACACAAACTTATTTTGGTCGTCTCTTCAATTCCTGATTCTTGTATCAGAACTCATTCTTCAGCTGATTTGGTATAAAGGCGGATACCAACAGCCAAGCCCAAGATTAGCAGGGGAACTACAAATTGTAGGAGTTTGATAATGAACTCCGTTGTCTTATCTTGGTTGTAGTGGGGTTGCTTAGGAGGAGTATATGCCTTCCTAGAAGGGATGGTTGATGAATCAATCTCACCGACATAGAATTCATCCATCATTGCTCTAGCACTGCTACTGTGGCCAACATCCTCAAAATCATCAGTTGCATCCTTCCCTGTAATCCAACCACGAGATCATTGATGATTTGTGCATACTGATTCTTTAGAAAAATTCACACATATAACAATTACATATCAGACCTGTGGCAGAGAGCAAAACCTCATCACCACCAGGATGGTCTTCCAAGAATTTTGTTACATCATATACCTGGTCCAAGAAATTAAATTTTGATATTCAAGGATATTACAATGTTAGGCATAATATGGTACATAATCAAAATTGAGCTTACATAATCAAGAATTCTTCCGAATTCTTGTATGTCTGATTGCCACCAGGTCATGTCTTATCTATTGCTACATTGCTCTAAAATCCTTAGGACGTGATTTTCTGACATAAATTAGTCATTTCTAGACTTTTCTTTTTTACCGTGAAGTACATGTACAAGGATTCTTAGACCCACTTCAGAATAGCAGAAAAATCCATGAAAGTCTGGAAAATTCAAATGCGCAACACAGACCCAGATCAGATTGTCATGCTGAAGTCTGAGTAAAATTGAATAACCATATTGAGAAAAAATATTCTTGCTAAATCTTTTTACTAACTCTTCTAAGAGAATAAACTTTTCAATACATTAAAAGGTCAAAGGATTCAAATTCCAAAGGAGCTATCTAACAAGTAACTTCAGACAAGAATCCTCGAGTGAGGGAGAAACAAGTGCAGAAACAAATGCTCTCAAGTAACCAAAAGCATTCGTGCAGGAAAGTTTCACCTCCTTAGATGTTTTAGGGTCCCAACCAAATCAACATGATCACATGACATATGACAAATTGACAATCCAATAAATGGCACTAAAAATGTCTGCTATCTGAGTAATTCAGTCGCCCAAACTGAAAAATGGGAGAACATTTATATGAAATGTTGAGAATTATCTCAAATTATTAAGGAACTTTAAAACTGAATTTCACAAATGTTGAGATAAATTGAGTTGTTGATGAATATGTAGCAGAAGAACATCTTCATGTTCTAATGAATATAAACAGACCTGACATTCTGGCTACCTAAAATTAATAATGATTCAGAATATCGTTCCTCATGCAATCTAAAAAAATGAAGGGAAAATCAAATAAAAACACTAGCGTCTTTAAATTACATTGACCAGTTCTCTTCTTTAAATAATTATATGAACAACCCATAAAATGAATTTTCTTATGAATCCAGGTCCAAACGTATGCTATTATCAAGTCTATTATATCAAAGCAGCGGCATACCATACCGAAAAACATGCGGTAATACCTTACTTGTACTGAACATGATAGTATCCTTGCAAAATTTTCATTACAGGGAAGGATGGCGTGATTATTCAAAACATGAAAGTGGTGAAAAGATCCTAATATTGATCATCCTCAAAAATAAGCAATTGATCATACTCGAAAAATAAGCAATCAACCCCAAAATTCCAAACATGCAAGGCAGAGGTGCATGTAGAAAGCTTTTCAAAGAGATCCATATACTAGTAAAGGTCTTCAAAGAGATCTATAAGCTAGCAAACAAAAATTTGAAATCAGCCACATGTAAGACACAAGATTAAACCAAAAAAGAACATACAAACAAGAAACCGTAATCACCAATTGGAAAAAACAGAAAAACCAAACATAGTTTAACTAAATTTAGCACCAAAAATACCATTAGTAAACACCAACATTCTTACAGATCTAAAAAGCATAAATACATCCTAATATAATAATCAAAGACAATACAAACAAACCCATCAACCAAGAAATTGGAATGTGACAAGAATGGATCGAAAAACATACCTTGCCCTCGATAACAAGCCAGCAGTCTTTAGGGTTGTTGTGTTGAGAGACCTCAGCCAAAGTAAAGACCTTTCCAGTACCACCCATTTCTTTTTCTTATTTTGGTTTGAGAAAGAAGAGATCTTTTAGCCTTTTTAGATGGAATAAAACTGTGGGCTTTACTAGCCAAGTGTGGATTTGCACACAGCAACGAGAAAAGGAGAAGGGGGGGGGGGGGGGGGGGGGGGGGGGGAGGGGGGCCGCGGCGGCGGAAGATGAAGGCGTTAATAAGGTCAATGAATATTGCTTGAAATTGGCTTTGGGGTTGGTAAGGGTTGAGACGAGTCTTTCACCAACCAACTTAAATGTTTGGTGTTCTGTGGTTTTAGGACTTTATATTGTCGAAGATTACATGGTATGGTTTATATATATATATATATATATTATTTCTTAAAAATTTTAACTAAAAAAAATTAATATTTTTCTATCATAAAAAAAATTATATTTTTCTAATATAATATAGATAAAATCTTACAATTTTTTTTTAATATCCTGTAATTTTTATATATTTTTTGATATATTATTTTTTTGAAAATGGGATTTTTTTTTAAATTTGACTAAAAAAATATTTTTGTAATGTAATAAAAAATCATACTATATTATTTTATTTTTTAAATATGTTAGAATTCTAACGTGGAAGATTAAAATTTCTATTTTTTCTATATATTTTGAATATAATAATTAGTACGTCACAATAAAGTTATTATAATTTTATTATGCGATGTGTTCAGTCACTGTTTTATGTATATATGTGTTTTATATGTTATTCATTTAAAAAACGCGTTACGATTTTTATATATTTTAATATTCTAAATATGTTTTAAAAATATAATATATTTTTAATATATTAAAATGTTTTTTAAAAGTTAGATAATTTTAAATTGAAAGTAGAAAAATGAATATTTATGAAGAGAGTAGGTATCAAAATATTTTAATTTTTAAATATTTTTGAAGTAATTTCAATATATCACTTATTATAAATAGATATATCCATTGAAAAATAAATATTTCTAAAAAATATTTTTTATTTTCGAGTAATTTTATATAAAATTCTTAAATTTAAGTTAGGATTGGATGGCCTCCATTTCTCTCCTCCACAATCCACATATTTAGAGGGCTTTTGCATGGAACAGACTGTTAGGCAGAAGATGCCATGGTGGCTGCCAGGCCCACCTTCCTTCTAGAAACAATTCTATAAATAACTGCCTGAGTGTCATTAAAACTAAATTTATTAAGAAAGAAATTGTAAAATCTTAATAAGGTGATTTATTATTTACAACGTTTTATATTAATTAAAACTTTCACGAACCCTTAATTTTCCTTTGCTTGTCCTAAACAGATGAGTTTTTAAATATGGATAGAGCTATTTTTATTTATTTATTTAATTCTTTTCGCAATGCTTTTTTCAGGGTATTTAATATTTAATTTTTAAGTTGGTTTTTATTATTATTTTTAAACATTATTTTAATCATTTATTTTATAAGTAAATTTTAACAAATTTTCCAAACGTAATAAGTATATAAAAAAGTGTCATTTTCACCTTATAAATTTTATTTATTTTTATTGGTAAATAATTTAAAATAAAAATTACCTTTAAAAATAATTATTTAAATTTAAATAAAAATCTATTTTAGCACAAGTTAATAGATTTGTAGTTAAATTTTAATTTATGTATCTTTACTTCTTTTGGTTAAGAATTTATCTTTTTTAAATTCATTAAACTAGAAAATTATATGATAAAACAATATATTTACCTTGATAGATAATAAAATATTTTCAATAAATAAAAAAATATGTTTCCATGTAATAATAAAATTAATTTTTTATAACTTAATTGTCATGATAAAAATTTAAGAATATAATTTTCTTTTCTAAATAAAAACTATAACATAACAATATTTCATGAATCATTGGAAAAAATATTCTGTTATATTACTTATTTTTTTTACTTTTATTATTTGAATATCTAGCATATTCAATTAAATTTTCTGAGATTATAAATAAATTTTTAAATTTTAGGATTACAATCACATATATCATAGATTTTTTTTTTGAAAAATAAGTAATTGTAAGTAAAAGAAATGGTTAAAATATAATTACAAAATAAAAAGGTTAAGATTTGCATTTTGAGAAAAATTTAGTGAAATTCAGTTTGCAAATTGAGCATTAAAAGAGATGGTTAGGATTTAAGAAAAAATTAAAGAATTGGGTATATAGCACTATCCATAATTAATTGCTAATTGTTAAGTTTTAATTAAGCATTAAATATAATAAATGATATAATTTTAAATTGTAAAAAATCTTTAAAGATATATAATTTATCATATTTAATGTAAATTTTAACTTAATTGAATTTTTTAAAATAAATATTATCAAATAATTTAAAAAGACTAAATGTTCAAAATTTTAGTTTTAAGTGTCGGAATATATTATGATCATATACTCCTAAAATATATACGCATCATTTTATTCTTAATTAACTAAATTTTAAATCAAAATTTTTATAATTTTTTTCTCCAAATACTTTCAATTAAATATATTTTACAACTATGCTCTCGATTCATGTTTTTCAACGTTACAACATAGGTTTTAGGGTGGGTTGAGGATAATTTTTGTTTTTTAGTTTTAGCTTTTAAAGGTAATATTATTGAATTTTAGATTTTTTTTAATTATATAAAAAATATTTTTTTAGGATTTTGATTTTGTGAAGAGAAAATTTTTTGACTCCCCTTTTGCTATTTTTTTTATTTTTTTATAAATTCAATTATAAAATGAGAGATTTATCTTTTTTTTAATTTTTTTGTTCTTTATTTTTAATACTTTTATTTTATTTTAGTAATTATTTATAATATCTAATTAATATTATGATATATCAAACTATTTAATAAGTGAATAAAATGTGTGTTTGTATATGTATAGTAAAAAAAAATTATAATATAATTTTAAAAAATATAAAAGCAAAACTAAAATTAATTTTTTATTTTAAAAAATTAAAAAAAAAAACTAAAAATCAAAGAGAGCCTTAACTTTATAACTTCTATTAAGCATGTTAGCAAAGACAAAAAAAAAAAAAAAAAAAAAAACTCAAATGTCTAAAAAAAGGAAAAAAGGGAGAAAAAATCCAAAATCTTTATATCAAGTACCAAAAAGATCCAAATATTGGTCAATGAATAATAAAAGTCTCTCCCTACAAAACATAACATATATTTAACTGGAATAATTTATGAATAAATTATAAATTGATAGACCAAAAAAAAAAGTACAATTAACTTATTATTTGGAATATTAGCGATTGTATGAAGTATAATTTTCTTTGAACGAATTAAAATTATTCACTTTTCTTATTATGTATTTTCCTTTTTTTTTTTTATGTAAATGCTATAGTTTTAAGTTTGATTTAATTAAATTTATACCAAAATAAGAAAAAAGTGTCAGAATTTATTTTTCCCAATTTTAAATTCCATCTCATTAATGTTAAAAAAAAGGTACTAATTCATATTGTATAGCGAGTGTTAATAATATATAAATTACTTGTTATTATATAAGTAAATAGTGTTATTAATTACTTATTTAAAAAAAGACCGAAGGGGTCACGGATAATTTCATTTAAAATTCAGTCTCCTTATACATAATTTTACTCGAATAATTAATAGTATAATATAACAAAATAATATATTTGATAATTGCCATAAAATTAAGATAAAACTAGTACACCAAATGTAACGTGGTTTACCTTTTTATTTGGGCTATGACCACAGACGAATGAGATAAACAAATCTACTAATAATAAAAAAGTAGTATAAAATAAAAGAGAATAATCACTTTAAACCCTTAATTCAAATATAAAAGTAATCTTTTATTACAAAATTAAAAAAAGAAAAACACTCATAAAAAAGGAAGACTTTTCTAGAAAAATATTCTCGAAGCATAACAGTCACAAATAAGATAAATTCAAAAATAATAATAAGTATTTTCTAAACACTCAAAATAAAAAAAAAACTCACTATTTATTGCAAAAAAAATATTATCTCATACAAATATTTTTTTTCTCTCTTCAGATTTCTCAAAATCTTTCTATATATTTTTTTCTTCTTTCAAAAAGGTTATTTATTGCATCGAGTGAAAATGCCTATTTATAGATCTTCCCACCGCATTATTTGCGTATTGCAATATGCAATTATAAATGTAATTGCGGTGAAGCAAGCTATCCAATTAATAGACAACTTGCTCACTTTTTTTTTTTATTAAAAGGTTGTGGGTCTCATCATTTGAGTGGGATTGCAATAAATCTCTACCTCACACTCAAGTGGATGTGACTTCCATACTAGTAATCTTACAACTCCGATTTGACTTGAATTTATTATATTAAATTAGAGAATTTTTCTCTATCTTCTCCAAATAGTCCGTTTGGATAAAATAAAAAATTACTAGTGTCAATTAAGTTCAAGCAATGTTTAGACTCGCTCACCATTACCAAGTTCTTCCCACTTTTGCACAAGCTATATATTGATCACATTTGAATTTGACATAGGAGAAGAGACTGTAGCTAAACCCGTAATAGTAGACTCTTGCAATACATATAATCTATCAATTTGGTTAGTTTTCATTATAACAAAAGCACCTTTCAGAATCTTTAAAACTCCACCTTCACTAGAAAATCTACAGTCAATATTATCTAAAGTAGATAAAGAGATACAATTCTTCTTCAAATCAAGAACATATCGAACATTAGTCAATATTCGAATCATGCCATTATACATTCTAATTTTGACAATACCAATACCGATAATTTTACAATGATGGTTATTGCCCATTAACACAACTCCTCTGCATATACAAGTTCATAAGAGAAAAATCAATCTCCGTGAATACATATATGAAATAAGCAAGCAGAATCTAAAATCTATCATTGTTTAGATTTGACATCATTTTCAGTCACGGCGTATACATCACTGTCTTCCTAAACAATACTGGGCGAATTTTTCTTTCCGATTCTTTTTTTTTTTGAAGATTGAAACACTCATATTTAATGTGTCCTTTCTTCTTACAGTAATTATAAGTCAGATGACTATTTTTTAATTAAAAAGACTTTTTTCTAACAACTAAAACTCTTATTGCATCGTCAGAGTGGTTACTGGAGAGTTTTTTATCAAATAGTTTTTTAGAATATAAAGAAGCTTTTACTTCTTCTAACTTTAGAGACTTGTTACTGTGAATCAATATCTCTCTAAAGTTCTTATATGATAGAGGTAACGAACGAAGCATCATAAGAGCCAAATCTTTATCTGTATACTTAATCTCCATGTTTGCCAGGTCCAAAAGAATGGAAGAAATTTCATCAATAGGAGACTTAATTAATGTATTCTTTACCATAAAAAGGGTGTACAAACAGGTTTGACAATCAATTTGGTAGTGAGAAAGACTTCAACTTATCCCATAAATCCATAGTTGTCTTTTGATCAAGGACTTCACACAAAACTTCATTAGACAAGCATAATTAAATTGCAGATAGAGCATTCTCATCAATTTCTATCTTTTTATTTTCATCCATCGTAGCAGGCATTTGACTCTTGCCTAGTAGCACTTTATGCAAACCGTTTTACTTCAAGATTGCTTTTATCTTGACTTGCCACATAGCAAAACTCATATTATGCTCAAATTTCTTAATATTAAATTTTGTTGTTGCTATAACTAATCCCAAAATAAATATTAGCAATGCTCTGATACCAGTTGTTGCACAATGGGTGTTAATAATACACAAATTACTTGCTATTATACAAGTAAATGGTGTATGAAATATTGTACTAAAAATAAATGTTAAGAAAATTCTCAGAAAAAGTTGAAGGAATCACAGCCGGTTCCTTTTAAAATTCAGTCTTCTTAGACAAAATTTCACTCGAATAATTAATAGCATAATATAACAAAACAACTACACTTGATAATAGTTATAAAATTGAGATAAAAATACCGCACCAAATTTAACGTGATTCACCCTTTTATTTGGGCTATGTCCACGGACTAAGGAGAGAAGGCAATCCACTAATAATAAAAAATGATACAAAATAAGAGAGAATAATAATTCTAAATCATTAATCTAAATACACCCAATTAATCTTTTTTTATAAAGTTAAAAAAAAAAGAGAAATACTCATAAAAAGAAAAGATTTTTTCTAGAAAAATATTCTAGAAGCACAACTCTCACAAATGAGATAAATCAAAAAATAGTGATAAGTATTTTCTAAACAGTCAAAATAAAAAAATTACTATTTATCTTAAAAAAAATATTATCTTATATAAATATTTTTTCTCTCTTAAAATGTCTTAAAATCTCTCCATATTCTTTCAAAAAGGTTATATATTGCATTGAGTGTGAATGCTTATTTACTGACCTTTCCACCGCATTATTTGCATGCTGCAATTGCAAATTACAAATATAGAGGGTGTTTCTCAAAACTGGAGCTTTTTCAGCTTATTGTGAATAAGTGATTTTTAGATTATAATCAGATTAAAAATAAGCAGTTAAGCGTTTCTGTAAACTAGTTAATAATCAGCTGATAATCAGTTTATAATCAGTTAAGTGTTTCTGTAAAATCTACTTATAATCAGTTTTTAATTGCAGAAACTGTCAAAATGACTAAACTGTCCCTGAGTTTATTTATTGTATAAAAATAATTTTTTTAAATGTCAATTCAAAATTTATTTTGCAATAATAATAATAATAAAATTTATTTAATAATAATAATAATATTGGTGTTATCAATAAATTATACAAATAAAAAACTACCATGTAAATATTACCAAATTAATTAGAATCCTAGAAATATTAATTAGAATCCTAAAAATAAAAGAATTTTGATGGGAACTAAAGTGTATAGGGTGGGCAAATTTGGAATATTGAAGATTAGGTAGGGATAGTATGGTCTTTTACTTGATCAAAACTGCTTAAAAAATAAGTGCTTAAAAAAAAGTAGCAAAACCCAACTTTTAAAAAACTGATTAAAATCAGATTATAATCTACTATTTAAGTTTTTAGAAACACTTAAATAAATAACTTATAATCTAAAAACTGCTTATAATCAGTTTTGACCAGCTTTTAAGTTTTAAGAAACACCCTCGTAATTATAGTGGAGCAAGCTATTTAATTGGTGGATAGCTTGCTCGCTTTTTTTTTTTAATTAAAAAGTTATGAGTCTCGTTACTCTAGTGGGACTCCAACAGTTCATTGCAATAAAAAATTTCTTTTTTAATTAATTAGAATTTTTTTTATAAAATTAAAATTTTGACAAAATAAGATGTAGAAAAGAACAAATAAAATTTTTAGTGTTAGGTAAGGAGAGTGGATCATTATCGTTAAACAATACAGTATTCAACCATCTATTTTTTTTCAATTATTTTATATTAATTTAAATAAATTTAAAATATAAAACTTGTTTATAAATAATAAGTGATTTATTTATATTAAAATTTATAAAATTAATATCAAGATATCAACAATTGTTGAATTTTATATTAAAATTTGGAAGATTTTTCTGAATTCCAAATAATTATTTCTGATTGCAAATGTTGAATGTCTAATTCAACAAAGATTCAGTTGCACAATATATGGTTAGAGCCTCTAAATCTTTTTCTAGTCTTGTTTATTGGAACTTCTCCTCCAATTTGTATTCACTTCATTTTGATTAATAAATTTGACAATATTTGTCTTTTCAAAAAAAAAATATCAATGTAAATACATTTTACATTGAACTTTAAAGTATAAAATTTTAAATGAATTTCATAAAAATTTTTTGTAAATTTTATTTATAACAAATATAACCTAAAGAAGAAGACAAACAAAGTAAAATATTTTTACTGGCAGATTAATAATCGAATAATAAAATACAAATTTCCCTTTCTCAGAATAAAAGTGACGTCCCACCATTAGATAAGTTGCTAAAATGCTAAGTTGTGTCAAATATCAACCAACTAATTTTCCAAGCATATAGTATTTTATTTCAATTTATAAATAATGTGTCAGTTGAAGTGTCCAACTCAACAACCTTTGACGCCTCAAAAAGTAGAGGCGTGCGGTTGCCCCACGCCTGCGCTGCGGGATGCAATTTTATTTTTTCAGTGACGGCTGGCGGACTATGATAGCATGTACAATGGGCTAGTTTCGCATTGGGATTCATTTTAATGACATATAAAATTTTAACAAGACTTCAAGGAAAGAAAGAATTCGTCCTGCAATTGTGAGAATCAAATTTCATTTTAATAATTTCATTTTTTTTATTTTTTACTTTCTAAATTTAATTTTTTTTATAATGAAATGCTAAACTTTGAAGAAGCAAAAATTTAAATTGGGATTTGCTTTATAATGGAGTAAATCCCAATTTTAATCCCTTTGCTAAAAAAAACCTTCCCATGAAGGTGCTTTAATAATTAAGTTGTTGTTGGGTGATTAAAAATATATATTATTTTTATTTAAATTTAAAATTTAAAATTTAAGTATTCTTTTCCTTTTATATAATTAATTAAAAAAAATTTATCAGGCTATAATACGAGATAAAAAAATAATAATAATTGATTAACTTAAGTTAAATTATGACTTAGTGAAAAAAATATCAAATTAATCTTATAACTCCATTCAAAAATTAACTTGAGTCAATCTGAGTTTAATTCAAAATTTGAATGATAAGCTCTTGAACGTATTCTAGTGATTTATATTTGACTTAAATCAAATTTAAATTCAAATAAAAGATGGATTAATTTATGCAAACCCTTAATTAATAAAAAGCACAAGCCAGTACCTAGCAATAATTTATTTCATTAATCTTTATTTACACGTAATCACGTTTTGATTTCATAAACTTCATTATCAAATTAGTCAACTCAATTCACTTGAACAGTATAAAATTACATGATTGGTGTGAATGACTTTACCTTAACCTTAACTTCAGTATAAAATTAATGCGAGAGAAAAGAAAAATACTACCTTAGCCTCTAGTGTTTTGGACAAAGAAAATTAAACAAGGTTGGTGAGCTCTGAAAACTAAAAACACAATACTATAATAGTAGTATTTGTTTTAAATTTCCAAGTTACATTGAATATTTTTATAGCTACAATAATGCACCGAATTATTGATATAATTTTTTTTATTAATAATATCGAAAAAATATTTAAAAAATAAAATTAAAAAATTATTGATAAATTACTGATAAAATAATGACAGATTCATTTGTCGACAGAAATTATGTTAAAAAAATGACGCGATATTATGACGGGTAAATTTACCAACAAAATTTACTGACCGAAATTAAATTTTCTCGGTAGTATTGACAGAAAAATATTTTCTGGATAAATAATAGACATTTACCGAGAAAACATCATTCTGTCGGTAAATAAAAAATTTAATATAATAATTATTAATTATATTTACTCCTAATTTTACCGAAAGAAATATATTTCTGTCGGTAGTACCGATAAAAATATTATCTGTTGATAAATGAATAGTAAAATAATTAATATTTATTTATTCAGTATTACTGAGAGAATGCAATTTCTCTCGGTAAATTACGGAAGAAAATATTTAACCGTCGATAAATAAAAAAATTAATATAATTATTAATTATAGTTATTGCAAATTTTACTGACAGAATGATTTAACTGTCGGTAAATTATTGACGGACACATTTCTCTCGATAAATTTACTGATAAAAATAACGGTCTCTCGGTAAATAAAAAGTAGTGTGGCGAAATTTTTGCTATCAATTGTCAAGCATTTATGGAGAGAAAATTATTTATGTTGGTAATACCGATGGAAAATATTTTTGTCGATAATTCTATAATGTCAGATAATTAATATAGCTCTGCTTTTGAAAAAATTTACCTATAGATAAATATTTTCATCGATATTACCGATAGAAGAATTTATCTGTTGGTAAATTATTAGTACCATTCATTCAATTAGTCAAGGTCTTTTACCGATGAAAAAGCCTTTCTGCTTGTAAATTTGCCGAGAGATTATAATTTTTCTTGGTAAATTTACTAAGAGATACTTTAATCTCTCGGTAAATATAACATTTACCGACAGACACATTCCTCACGGTAAATTTATCGATAGAAATAACGGTCTTTCGATAAATAAAAAGTAGTGTGGCGAGATTTTTACCGCTAATTATCAAGTATTTACTAAGAGAAAATTATTTCTGTCGGTAATACCGATAAAAAATATTTTTGTTGGTAATTTTATAGTGTCAGACGATTAATATAGACCTAATTTTGAGAAAACTTACCTATATAAATATTTTTCGTCGATATTATCGACAGAAATATTTATCTGTCGGTAAATTTTTAGTATCAGTCAGTCAATTAGTCAAGATCTTTTACCGATGAAAAAACCCTTCTGTCGGTAAATTTACCGAGAGATTACAATTTTTTTCTGTAAATTTACTAAGAGACACTTTAATCTCTCGGTAAATAAACTTTAATCTCTCGGTAAATATTAAATATCTCATCTTCCTCGCACAGCTTCCTCCATTTTCATTTCTTTCCTTTGTATTTTTGTTGTTGTCATTTATGTTACTCTTCCCTTCCCCTTTCTGTTGCTGCCATTTCTATTGCTGCTGGCTGCTTCTGTTGCACGAAGCAGAAGAAGGAGGAGGAGGAGGAGGAGGAGGAGGAGGAGATTTCAGGTGTTTATTTGATTTTTTTAAAAAATTTGTTAAATATTTTTTATTATTTATATTCGTGTTGAATTTTTAATTTATAATAAATTTTGTATTTGATGTTGTTATTGTTTGTATTTGTATAGTTTAGATTGATATGTATATTTATTTGTTGATTGTTTGAATTTTTACGGTAGATTTATATTTTTAGGAAAGTTAAATTGTTAAAAAAAATTAGAGATTTTTATGTAGTGTATGTATTATTATTATGTATAATTATTAAATTTTAAAAAATTTAAGTTAATTATTTATTTAATTTTCTTATAATTTTTTTAAAAAATTAATATGTATGTTGTTGTAGATTTTTGTGTAATTGTTTAAAATAAAATAATTAATTAGAATGAATTAATTTTTTAAATTTCAGTAAAAAAATTAATTTATAAGATTTTTTAGGGCAAAAAATAAATTTTTAAACAAATTTGAATTAAGTATATTTTATAAAATTTTTTGTAAATATAAATATTTTAGATTTAATTTATTGTTGTAGGATTTTATAAAAATTTTATGTAATTAGATTTAATTTAATAAATTGTAGAATAAAAAAATCTTAAAATTTAGGTATTTTTAATGGTTGTAAAATTTTTTTTTTGAGAAATTATATTTATTATTATATTATAGATTTTATTTTAGGGTTTATGGTATTATTTTAGAGTTTTAGATTTTTGTAAAATTTTTATTAAAAATAATAAGTAGAATGAATAAATTTTTAGTAATTGTTTTAATTTATAAAATAATTTTTAGGCAAATTTAAAATATTTATATTTGTTTAAATTTTTTGTAATGATTAATAATATTTTAGGCTTATTTGATTGTTGTTAGGGTTTATTTAAAATTTTAGTAAATTACATTTAAGTTAGGTAAATTAGACTTTTTTTTTAAAATTTTAGTAAATTAGATTTAATTTAATAAATTTTATAATGTAAAAATATAAAAATTTGAAGGTATTTTTAATAGTAATAAAATATGTTTTAGAGAAATTTAAAATTTTTGGTATAATTAATAATTTATTTTTAATTAAAAATATTTTAGGGTGTTGAATTTTTATTAAGGCATTTTTTTTATCTTACAAAATATTTGATACTTTTTTTTTAATTATAGAATTTCATTGCATATAAAGAATTAATTTTGTATCTAAAATATAAAATATTTTGAAAAAATTTAATATATTTGTTATAATTTTTAAATTTTTTTGCTAAATAGAAATAATTTATGGTTTGAATTTATTTTAGGTAATTTTATGAATTTTTAGTAATTTTGTAGTTTTTTTGTTAAGAAATTATAATTAATATGTTTTTTTTTTGTATTTTAGGTTTAGTTTAAAGGTGTACACTTTAGGGTATATTTTGTGATCCTACTGATTTATAAGTAATTAGTTATATGAATTTAAAATTTTAATTATATTATTAATTAATTATATATTTTTTATTTTAGTGATTGTTAGGTTGTGATTAAACAATTAAAGATTGATATTATATATGTTGAATAATAGAAAATTGTGAAATATGTTAACAATATTTTATTAATATTTTTTAGTGTTGCTGTACCTGAATTTTTACATTTAAATAAATATATATTTTTTTATACATGTATTTTTTTCATTTTTATAGATTTGAATAAGTATTGTTATTTTTATACTTTTACAAAAAAATAAGCGCGATAATTTACTAATAAGCCGATAATTCAAACATTAAAAATAAAACACGATATAATGAAAACTATTTTATTTTGACTTGAATTAAAAAAAAAATCTCAAATTTGCAAATTCAAAAGAAAATGGTAAAACGAAATTTAATTTATGATTTGCTGACATTTATAGTAAAAATAAAAAAAATATTTTGATTATAAATTTATACTATAAATGAGACTGTTAAAAATATTAATAGTAAAAAATATGAAATCCAATAATTATAGCCCTCAAAATTTATATTTTTTTAACATATATAACAATGATCCTTTCATTTTTAGTACATTTTTAACATATACATCAACATGAATATAAATTATATACAAAAAAGAATATCCCGCAATTAGAAAAACTATTACTTTGGTAAAAAAATAACATGAAAATAATTTAGTATTCCGATTGTTAGCGGTTAAATCTTTCCAAATAATTAATAACAAATTCAATGAGCAAATATTTAGTTGAATGTAAACAATAAATAAAAAATAAATAGTACGAACAATATACTCACAGTATATATTTATGACAAAAATAAAAAAAATTAGATAGCAGAATACTGATTACAAATTGAAGCAGAGAAACATCTCTAAAGAAACTAATGTAGCATAAAAAAAATAGAAGAACGAAAATTACACAGATTTACTTTTAATTTTACAGATAAAATCTTAATAAAATGATATTTCATTAAATTTTTTTTTAAATTACTAGAGAATAGATAGAAGTTTAAATAAATACAATATGGTGATTAATATAATTTTTTTATATATAATTTCTTAAAAATTTTATATTTAGAGGATTTAATTGTATTTAATATTTAAAAAATATATTTTAAAAAAATGTGATACATGGTCAGAGTAGAAAATAATCTATAATAGAATTAGAATTAAATACACATAATATAGTGGAAAGCAGTTTAATAATTTTATATCTATAATCAATTTTGATTAGAACTCTTTAATCGATATATTATTTATTAAACAATAATCTTAGAACATAGTTCAAAGTAATTGCAATGCAATCAACCAAGACTCAAAAATAAAATAATGAAAATATTTTGATAGTATAATAATAATAATAATAAAACAAGTTTATTACTTATGAAGTACTGAATAAATGCAGTAGGGTTTTGTTCCGAATTATTTCATTTAGAATATGCATAGTGAAGAGAATATAGTCGACCAATCTATTCTACAACAATATAGTACAGTTGAATCTATTTTTGAAAATCCTTACCCATAAATGGTATATGATGCAGTTGGGCCTAATGTATTTGATTGAGGCATGCCAAATATTGATGTACCTGGAACTAGTGATGTTCATCAAGAACAACATGATGATGCTTCTAATATTGAGGCTCAACGATTCTACAATTTATTGAATTCACTGGATACAGAGATATGGCCCGGGTGTAAAAAATATATAAAGCTATCTGCCATGGCTCGTTGTTTAAATATGAAGTCTAAGCAGCATATGTCTAAAAAGGCTTGCGATCAATGAATCCAATTTATTAAAGAGATAATACCCGAGGATAATGAAATGTTTGATAGTTTCTACCAAACAAGAAAAATTATTCAGGCGCTTGGCTTGCCAGTAGAAACTATTGACTACTATAAAAATGAGTGTATGTTATATTGGAGTGATTATGTAGAAGACAAAATATATATATTTTATGAACAACCGAGATTCAAACAGAGTCGGGGTACAGGTCGGCAAAAGTTTGTGCCTTTTAAAAGAATGTATTATTTTTCTCTAATGCCAAGATTTTAAAGATTATATATTTCAAATGCTACATTAGAACACATGAGATGACTTTATGAGCATGAGCAAGAAGATGGAGTCATATGCCATCCCTCAGATTCTGAGGTATGGAAGCATTTCAACCGATTACATCCTGATTTTGCAGTTGAATATCTTAATATTAGGTTGGGTTTGTGTACTGATGGTTTTCAGCCTTTTGAATCTTCAGGACAACAGTACTCTTGCTAGCCAGTAATACTCAATCCTAATAATTTATCACCATAGATGTGTATGAAAGAGCAATATTTATTTCTGTCTGTACTTATTCCTGGTCCAAATATCCAACACATCAAATTGATGTATTTCCGCAGCCATTGATAATAGAGTTGAAACAGTTATGAAATGAGGGTGTCGCGACTTATGATTATTTTGAGAAATAAAATTTTTATTTGGGAGTAACACTTATGTGGACTATAAGTAATTTTTCCGCATATGCGATGTTATCTGGATGGAGCACTATGGGTAAATTAGCATGCCCTTATTGCATGACTGATTCTGAAAATTTTTGAAGGCAGATCATCCATTCAGAAGGAATAGAAAAGGTTTCAGAAAGAACATTACAACAAGGAAAGATGCTCCTCATATATTGAATGGGGAAGATTTATTGTTTCAGATTGAGTAACTGAAGCTTCATAAGGTTACTGAATATAATAAAAAATTAAATAGCAGTGTATGTCGGAATTGTGGATGAAAAAAAGCAACTTTTGGAATTTACCTTATTGGAGTTCAAATCTCATAAGACATAACCTTGATGTAATGCACATTGAAAAAAATATATTTGAGAATGTGTTCAATACGATAATGGATGTGCCGGGTAAAACAAAAGACAATAACAAATCAAGAGAAGACTTGAGGATATTTTGTAGAAGGCCGGAGTTGGAACAAGATGAAATATTTGGGAGATATCCTAAAGCTAATTACATATTGGATCATAATCAAAAGCAATTAATATGTCACTGGATAAAAAATTTAAAGTTTTTAGACGGATATGTATTGAATTTATTAAGGTGTGTTGATATGAGGAAATATAAATTGTTTGGATAAAGAGTTATGATTGTCACGTATTTATACAACGATTATTACCCATTGCATTTAGAGAGTTATTGTTAAAAAAAATTTAGAAATCTCTGACGGAGTTAAGCTTATTTTTTAGAGAACTTACGGCAACATCTTTAAAATTTTTTTAAATTGAGCGTTTACAAGAAGAAATTTTAATAATTCTTTGTAAATTGGAGCAAATATTTTCTCTGAGTTTTTTTTTATTCAATGGAACATTTACCGATTCATTTTTCATATGAAGCCAAAATTATAGGACCGGTACAGTATCTTTGGATGTACCCTTTTGAAAGATACATGCGATACCTGAAGAAGAATATTAAAAATAAGGTGAAAGTTGAAGCATCAATTTATAATGCCTTTATAGTGGAAGAGGTATCAACTTTTTATTCTTATTATTTCGCGCCTAACGTAATAAAAAAATTGCGTGAAGTCACTTGGAATGATAATTGAGGTATACAAGAACAATCTGAATGTCTTGTATCTATTTTCAAACATCCAGGTCAACCATCCGGCAAACATACCAATAGAAGATTAGATCAAAAAGAATATTGTACAGCTCATACTTACATATTGTTGAATTGTAATGAAGTTACACCTTATATCAAGTAAGTTAGTAAGTTTATAGTAATCCAAATAGAATTTTTTATGCCGAAATTGAAAAAAAAAATTGAATGATATTGATATTTTTGGTAAACTATTTCAGCATATTCATTGAACACTTATGGGATTTGGATGAAAATATAGCGAATTCACAAGTTGATGTTGAGGTCAAGAATAATATTTTCTTATGGTTTCGAAAATTTGTAAGTATAATTCGTTAGTATTAATATTTAAAAAAATTGTCATGTCTTCAATTTACCATATTTTGAACTTATTTAATATTATTTTTTTTATTGATTTAGGCAAATAAAAATAGGAATATGATTTCTAAAAAATGTTTGAAGGATTTAGCCAAGGGTCAATTAACAACAACAAATAGTGGTGTTTGAATAAAGGGGTTAAACTATAGTGAAAACTCGTTTAATTTCTAAGGTCGATTAATAGATATTGTAGAGGTTGAATATTCGGCATTACCAATTAAAAGGGTGGTATTATTTAAATGTGACTGGTATGATCCCATAAATGGTATAAGAGTTCATCCAATATATAATTTGGTGAAAGTGAACAGAAGGAGGACATATGCTAAATATGAACCGTTCATACTCGTTAGTCAAGTTGCCCAAGTATATTATATTTTTTTTCTTAGCATAAGGAGAGGCGCATCTGATTGGTTGGTGATTTGCAAAATAAAAGCAAAATCACGAATTGATTTACCCGAACAGTATGTCAAAAACAGGAGATTGATACTGCATTTTAGAAAGATAGTTCTGAAAATGTACAGTTGGTTGATAGGACAAATGAGGGTGATTCAGGTCCTTTAAATGATCCAACTGGAGAACTCATGGATATTGAGCCTATAGAGGTAGAATCTAAATCGGATGAATCATTACTGGACTTTGAATCTGAATCATCCCAATTAGATAAACAACAATGAATCATAACAATAAGTAATCGTAATTAAGCTATGACTTTTATTAAAATTTTATTTTTATGTTTATTATTTTATTCATACTAATTATACTGATGGTTTTTTTGGATATGTATCACGGACCTGAAAGAGGATTAGATCGATCGGGGTCTGGCAGTCGATCCAGTGGAGGTCGAGATTCTAGTAGTACATGCCACCTACATCTACAGTTAAGCAATGTCCATGATAATATATTTGTTGAGGATCCTCAGGTTGACGCGGCTACTGACGATATGCTTTGAGAGGATCTTGCCTTTACTTCTCACCGAGCTCGGACAGAGGATCCTGCTTCTACTTCCCACCCGGTCCGGATAGAGGATCCTGCTGCCTCTTCTCTCCCTGCCACTTCAGATGTCCACATTGGTGATGTCAACACTGCAGCATCAACTGCAGGTCGTGATGGTATGATGTAATATTTGACTATTCGGGAGTCAGGGTAAGTATTTTTAAATTTTTATATTACTAATATTAAATTATAAAGTTTAATCGGTTTATACCAAATAAATGTGTACTATTTCTTTAACTTTGCAGCTACATGATGGATCCAGCTGGGGCTTCTACTAGACGTATTTGGAAGGTCATGACACAGAAGATGAATTCCGTAGGAGTTTTTTGGAAGGTCATCTCTCCGGAGATGAAGAACTTTTGGTTCGAAGAGTTTAAAATTAAAAAAAATAAATTTTAATATTTAATATAAATGTACAAGTAAATATTTTACATTTAGATGATACTAATTATCTTATTTTTTTTCAGAAATATTTTTACTGGGATCAAATTATTGATAGCTTTATCCGGATTGCCTTCATGAAGAAGGCAGCTATTCGCTACAGCGATATGCTGAGTGAGGTAAAGGCTGCAGGGAAGCAGTCTTCATTTATTGATGATCAATTATGGGTAAATCCGCAGGTCTGGTGGAGCTCTTCCGAGGGACAGACACATTTTGCTGTTGCCTCTCGTAATAGGATGTTCAGTATTGTAGATGGTGCAAGTCCATCCACACATACGGGAGGCAGCTGATCACATCATGATTATGCCCGTACACTCGTAAGTATATTTATATTTTTAATACATTTTAATTTTATAATTTTTTGTGTTATTAAACTAACATTTTTTTTCTTTAAATATGAGTCTATCATGGGTCGGCCGCTGAACAACTATGAGCTGTTTGTGCATACGTACGCCCGAAATTATGACAGACGTTCATTTGTGGATCGTCGATCATAGGATGTAAATGTAAGTAATTTTATAATTTTTTAAATATTACAAAAATTAAATTTTAAATATTGAATTAATAATCTTTTTTATATTATATAAGATCGTTTCATTACTTCTCGGGAGGAGGCTTCTCAGTCCAACATGCCTGTTGATGATGATAGCTTATTTAGATCTGCTATGGGCGGTGAGAAGAAGAAGAAGAAGTTGTATGGACTTGGCTCACAGTATGTCAGCACAACTTCTTCTTCTTCTTTTTCTTCTTCTAGTAGTTCATATGTTTTACGGGATGAGATCAAGCATTTGAAGGAATAGTTGGCGTAGCGTGATTAGACTGTTTAACAGCAGATCCAGGAGCGGGTGCAGATGGAGGTAGATGCGCAGGTTCAATATCGAATTCATGCACAGATGCAAGCCGAAGTGCAGAGGTTGGTCCAGCAGCAGCTTAATGAATTTATGTCCAACTTTATTCGAGGAATCTTCGATCCATCGCGATACTTTTAACCTGATGGTGCTCCTCCGCCTCCGCCTTCACCACCTCCCGCTACTTGATTTTAGATTTTTTTTGTATATGTACAACGATATTTTAATTCAATATAGTTATATACATTTTATTATTTTTATGTTCATCTTTTTTATATTTGAATATTTATTACATATAATTTTTTTTAAATATTAATTTTATTTTTATATTTTTATTCTTATTAATAAAAAATTTATACATACATTTATATATTATATTATAAAATTTAAAAAATAATTTATTTTTTACCGATAGATTAATTTTCTGTCGGTAATTTCTTTAATATTACCGACAGACTACAAATTCTGTTGGTAATACCGATGAAAAATTATCTTTCTGTATTATAGACAGAAAATATTTTCTGTCGGTATTACCAACAAATAATTTTTGTCGGTATTTACTGACAGATATTTTTTTTATCAGTAATACCGATAAAATTTTCTATCGATAATTTTTCTTCTGTATCGACGGGAATAATTTCTATCTGTAAAATTTTTTGACTACTTTTTTGTCAAAAAATTACCTATAGATTATTTCTGTCAGAAAATTTACCGACAGATTTTTATTTTCATTGGCTTTTTGATTACCGGCGAAAGATTTGGCGATAAATTTTTTTATCGATAATCTGTCTGTAAAAACTATTACCGATAAAAAAATAAGATTTACAGATGAAAAAATTCGTTAGTAATCTGCTACATTTCTGTAGTAATTTTGATAATAAATACTTCATATGTTAAATTTCATGAACTAGAAAAAAAAGTATGAGTTTAATAAGTAGAAAAATGAAGCCTACATCACAAAATTAATAGACTTATGCTATTTGTAACACTCATCACTCATATACTTTCATGCTTTCATCTTAATTAATTGATGTTTGGTAAAGTTGCATATATAAATATTACAAATTAGATAAGCTATTATAATACCTTGAGATTTATTTTAATAAATATTTCAGTTCTTATTTAAAAGTTAGTACTTTTATTCATTAATTAAATTAAACGGAAAGGGTAAACTTTTGAAAGATTAAATTATTTTTATGATATAGTTTGTCATTTCAATTAAATTAACAAATATTCTAAAAATTAAAATAATTTATACTAAAATATTTCAAAATAAAATATATATGAAAAATTAATACATATTATATTTTTAAATTTTAAAAATAAAAATGCTATGTAAATTAATATATCAAGAATTAAAGTTTATTAATAAATTTTTTAGTTTTATATATAAGAAATCGAAATTGAAATAAAAGATCGAATGAAGTATAAAAATATCAATATGATAGTTTTCCTTAGATATTTGATTTAATGAGAAAAATGAAGGAATTGGTAGTTAAATTAATTTTTTATAAAGTTGTTTTATTTTTTGTGTATAAAAATAACAACAAATGTAAATTTTAATAAAATTTTATAATTTTATTAATAACATAAACATATATGACAAATAATATTTTTATAATTTATAGATGTTCATGCTTAAAGTTTAAATTATTTTAAGTATTCAAAAGCCTTTTAAATAAGTATTTAACTTTCACTTATACAAATTATAATTCGGTAAGAATTTAACTGTTCTTGTAATTTTACTAGGCTCGATTTTAAAAAAATAATCTACATTTAAATAAAATAATAAATAAAATGTTAATCATGAAAATAATATTCATCATTTTTTTATTTATATGAATATACTCAAATAAAAAACAACAATGAGGAGCTTCATTCAAATTTTTATCAAAATATTTTAATACACGATCCAGTTAAAATAGTTCCACTAATTTGTGATCTACGTCTTAATAAGGGTTGTAGATAAGGTTTTTCTCGAGGGATCAAGAAATTGGTTTTGGAAGGCCGTATTGCTCCTTACAAATCATCGTGAGGAAGTGATATTATAACTCACTTAGCTTTTGCGGATAATCTCCTGATTTTTATCAATGGGGATATTAAAAGTGCTAAGCATTTTATGCATTTCTTGCAGACTTATCAAAAAACTTCAGGGCAACTGATCAATTTGGATAAAAGCTCATTTTATTGCTCAGTGAAAAGCTCGTTAGCGTTCAAGGAGAAGATGCATGCTATTCTATCAATTCCGCATGGGAATTTGTCTTTTTTGTACCTGGGAGCTCCCATCTATAAAGGTATTAACCGTTCACAATATTGCTCTTATCTTATTGATAAAATTGATGCCAAATTGAATGGTTGGACAAAAAAGTTTCTATCTCCGGGTGGACGATTATTGTTAATCAAGCACGTATTGAGCTCTATTCCAATCCATACTATGGGTACTATGACACTTCCTAAAAGCATTATTTCCATCCTGGAGCAGAAATTTGCGAATTTTTTCTGGTCTTCCGAAGGGGGCAAGCGAAAGTACCATTGGGTAAACTTCAACAAGATATGTCGTCCATTTGAAGAGGGTGGCCTAGGTATTAGGTCGTTAGTTTCCTTGCAAGAAGCTTACTCACTCAAGTTGTGGTGAAAATACATGGAAGGCAAATCTGTATGGGCCAAGCTGATGAGATCTAAGTACCAACGTGGGGGTCAGATGCAAGCCAAAGTGTTGGACTCATGCACATGGAAACGGGTTTGTGGTATTCATGATACGGCTCTAAATTTGATCAATATTGATGAGCTGCGATGGCTGGAATCTAACAGCACTGAGTTTTTTAAGTGTGAGCAAATTCAACTTATCTGGAGATTTTTTCGGGATGTTTTTCTATCAGGTCCAGCTGCGTCTTCTTTGCGGCAAGAACTTATCTTGTGGTGGATAAATTACTCTCCAAAATCACCGCTGGGCATTCTTTTATGCGGCATATCCCAACTGATCCTTTACTCAATTTGGTCCTCGTACTGCAATATAACTTGGGGAGATAGAAATTTTCATGTGCCTGCTGTCATTGAACATGTTAGAAACTTAGTTTTTAAATGGTGTGTGGCAAATTCTGGTTCGAAGGTTTCCAAAACGTTCAGGTTGTTTCCTGAATTCTGTCCAGCAGGTATTGGCAAGAAGAAGAAGGTCACGCTAGTTTTATGGAAAATGCCGAAGCTGGGTGAATTCAAGATCAATATTGATGCCTCATTCTCTCATACAAAGGTGGCGGGTGGCTCGATTCTTAGAGATGCAGATGGTAATGTACTTGCTGCATTTTGCTATCCTTTGGAGGCTTTTAGTCCAATGGAGGTTGAGGTTCAATCCATCCTGGTAGGATTAAAATGGGGTCTCAACATGCCGTACATGCCTCTCCTTCTTGAATGTGACTCTCTTGAGGCTATCAATGCACTTAGCACGGACACGACAAATTCAAGAACTCTGGGCAAGATTAAACATCTAATGAATTCAGAGAACATTGTTATCAATCACGTCCATCGTGAGGGCAATCAGGCAGCCAATTTCTTAGCGAGATATAGCCGCTTATTTTCTATTTGCTGTACTTTTCAGAATTTTGTCAATATGCCTTCCATTCTCAAAGGCATTGTAATTTCTGACTCCTCCGGAATTGCTTATTTACGTTATAAATAAAAATATCTGGCGATCTTAGTCGTTTTCTGAGTTGGTTTCAGTCGCACTATCGCTGAGCCACTCTTAAAATTTCTAAGTTTGTCTAGGCTTTCACAAAAAAAAAAAAGGGTTGTAGATATGGAGAAGAATATGGTACCACTTTATCAAAGTGTTATTTTGATGATTTTATTGAACTTTAGCTCATACAAATAATTTAATAGTATGATGCTCAAATATTAATTATGCTGTCAAGTATGACGCTTAAATACTACTCTCTCTATTTTATTTCAAGTGTTCTGTATAACGTGATACACAAACTAAAAAAATGATTAGCCATTATAAATTTCTTAAAAATTTTATTATAATTTACTTATATACCATTTCCTATATTTCTTATTCACTTATTCTCTTTCATTAATTAATAGAGATAATATTAGAATTTTTTAATTAATACTCTCTTGAATTTTTAAAAATGACACTTGAAATAAAATAATTTTTTTATACGACGCTTAAATAAAATGGAGAGAGTATTAATTATATTATTTTTATCAAAGTAAAATTGGAAAGGGAAGAATTATGGGCTTTTGATAAAAATATAAAAAAATATAAAAATAATTTTTAATTTACTATATTTATAAAATATTTACTAAAACATTCAAATTTATAAAATATTTACCAAAATATCAAATTTTTATAGTTTACAATAAATTTACAATGAGTTTATCATGAGTTTATATAAATTTATAAATTTTATATAATTTATAATGAGTTTATAATAAAATGAGATAAAAAAAATAAAAAAATTAAAAAAAAATACGGTTGAGATTATCATTTTATTTGAAATTATGATTTATGTAATTCTAATGCTATATATTGTAATGTTTGAAAAAAAATAGCATCTTTGATTTTTTAATAAAAAACTCAGTAATTTTTTTTTCTTTATTGTGTCTGTTATTTAAGCATTTTTAAACTAAACAGTTTGTAACACGTTTATTCTTTTTTCGTTTATTTTCTGTTATGTCAATATTTATATGAAAGTTCTTTTTTTTTTTTATGGAAATATGAAAGTTATATTAATAATTTAATGAAAATAAAATAAATAAGTATAAAATTTAACATGTTTGGTGATCATCCTGCTAAATTTTACACTTACTTAAAAAGCACTTTATATATATATATGTATATATAAAAAATTTTACACATATACTCCTCCCTATTTTGGAAAAAAAATTTGAAATGATATATATTTTAAAACAAACTGTATTTTAATTTTCAAAAATTACAATAGTTTTATAATTATTTATTGTTCTATTTTACTAATAATTGAATATTTTTTTTTGTCTAAAAATAATATAATTTAATTTTTAAAATTAAAATTTTGATTGACTAGCTCTAGTATTTTTTTATTTTTTATTTTTTATTTTTGATAATGACTAGCACTGTTATTAAACATTATTAAATGATATAAGGCCCCATTCAATAATAACAAAGAAAAATCAGTATAGGACATAAAAAAAATAAAAAATTAGTAGCTCTTTTATTCTTGTTTGACGCGTGCAATTAATGAAACCAGTCAAGTCGTCTCACCCAAAAAACACGAAAAAGAGTCGCTCAAATTCTGAAAGTATTCAAGAAAAGGTAAAGATTGTTAGATAAATTCAGTTATAAACTGCAAGATAATTATTTGTTCGGGGTGAAGTTTAACTATTCTCAATTATTTGTTGAGCCTGAAAACAGCAGATTATTATCCTTACATAGTCAAGGGAAAAGTTTCATTGTCAAAAAGAAAAGTTTCTCAGTTGTTAATTTGCTTGAAATAACTGGATAACAACGACCTCTTTGCATATGTACTCTTCAAATTGAAGTTCATTACTGAATTTTTTTTTTCAGGTTTGCAAATTCTATTTTCAGAAGTGATATTTAGTAAATATAAGATTAAATCTACAAATTACCTTCAATACATTATGGTCCTGAACAGTTAATGAAAAAAAAATATGAAAAAATGATTGAGATATCTTTACAAGGATAGGCTTAAAGTACTTGATGTTTGAAATGAGTTAAGGCTTGCTGTAAAAGTAGAACAGAGTTCTTGTCCTAGTTAATTCGTGGTCTAAGAAATCTAGTACAATGGAAGGAAGCATTTTATACTTTTTGTCTGAAATGAGTAGCCAAGGCATCAGAAAATTCTACTTTGAGTGTTCCAATGCAAGAATTAGTTATTCAGGAAACTTGTAAATTTGAGACAACCACACGAGAAATTACTATTTATTCATTAACTTAATATTACACATTTATTAACCTATAGATTCTTCAACTATAAGATGTATCAACTGCAACAAATGATATTTATCCCAATGCCTCCAACCATAGGAATGTTACCCATGTACAATTAAAGAAACAAAACCCCAAAAGTGAAAAAGCCTCATAAAACAAACATAACACACGATATATTCAAGGCATTCAGCGATTAGAGAAAAAAAAAATACAGGATAGACAAATTTCTTTACCTCACGTACAACTTAGAAACCACGTCTGAGCAACTTGAGCAAAATTGTCAAGTACATCCCGTCTATGGTGTTACTTAAGAATTGGAAATAGGCACGCCTCCAAGAACTACTCATCAGTAAAGGTACCCATATTCCCCAGAATCCTACAGCAAATCCAATTCCCATCCCGGCATAAAGAGATGATCTGTCAATCCATTCTTCACCTGCTTCAGTATTACTGTCTCCAGCGTCACCGGTACTTGATGGATCTTGGACTGTTCCTTCACTAGGGCATTTTGAAAGTGGAGGTCCACAAAGTCCTGAATTGTTTGAATATGCAGAGGCATTGAAACTTTGCAGTTGAGTGCCTGTTGGAATTCTACCTGTCAATTGGTTATTTGACAAGTCCAACACGCCAAGGAAAGAGATATCAACTATGCTTCTAGAAATGTCACCAGAAAGTTGATTGTGAGACAAATCGAGCACTTCTAGTGCTTTCAACTTCCCAATTCCCTCAGGGATCCTTCCCATGAAACTGTTTTTTGATAGGTTCAATGAAATCATTCCTAGCAAACTTGTAATTTGTTCTGGAATTTCTCCAGTAAGATTATTACTTGAAAGATCAATGACTTTCAATAATCCAAGTGTTTTGTGATACTCTTTCTCAATTCCTCTCCACATAATCCATGCATAATCAAAATAACCATCTCCCACAGTTGCAAAATTCCAATCAGTTCCATTCCATTTACCATAAGAAATATAATACCTATGGATTAAAGTTTCACGCAAACTTTGATTCTGAGTCATAGCAGTGAGATTGTTGAGGCAAGATGGGATAGGTCCTGATAAATTGTTGAATGAAAGATCTATTATCTGAACAGATGTAAGATGACATATTGTTGAAGGTACATCCCCATAGAATTCATTGGACCGTAGGCGAAGCACGATTAAGTTTGTTAGGCTTTCTCCAACCCATCCTGATAACTTTCCAGTTAACTTATTTTCTCCCAGATCTAGAAGCGCCAATGAAGAGCAAATTTTAATGGATGAAGGTAATTCACCTGCGAAACTGTTGTTCCTCAAACGCAATGTTTCAATTTGAGAAAGGGACCCAATTGAGCTTGGGATCGTTGCAGACAAATTGTTATTCTCCAGATTGAGAGACACTAATAGTTTCAGTTGTGCCCAACAATCTGGAAGGCCTCCAGATAGAAGATTATCAGAAAGGTCAATATAATTCAAAGCACTATGCATTATTGTACACAAGAAAGATAAGGATCCTGTGAACTTATTCTTAGAGAGATCCATTGTAGTTGTATTAAAAATAAATTTAGGTATAAGGCCATAAAATAAGTTGTTACTCAAATCTACTGTTGGAAAAGTATAGAACTGTAGTGATATGCCAGGCACCTTTCCATATATTTGGTTAAAGGAGAGGTTCAAATATTCTAATTTGGGAGGAAAATTCCAAAACCAGTCAGGAATTGAATCTGAAATTTGAGAATTGGAGATATCCAAGTAAGAGAAATTCCTCTGGCTTTGAAGCCAGGTTGGAAACTGGGGACCTAATTTACAAGATCTTAGTTTGATAGTATCCAGCTGAAAAGAAGGAGTCCAGTCAGAACTAACGTTGAAAGACAGTAAGTTGTCAGAAAGATCCAGGAATTGGAGACCAGAGAGCTCTCCTATGTTCCCACTAATACTGCCACTCAAGGTGTTGTTTGCCAAGTTTAACATGGTGAGGGATGACAAATTTGAAAAACTAGGCAATGGTCCAACTAACTGGTTTCTTTGTAAGAGTAAAGTCTGAAGCATAGAATTGTGTTTAAAGCTTTTGGGAAAAGAGCCGTCCAAATTATTACTAGGAACATATAATTCTATCAAGGACGAGAATTCAGTAAAGTCAGGAATTGAACCTCTCAATTGGTTGGAACTTAAGTCTAGGATTTCTAAGGATTTCTTTGCACAACTCAATTTTTCTAAAATACTAGATAACGATACGCTCAGTTTATTATCATTCATATCTAACTTCTTCAACTGACAGAGATTCCCAAAGGATGTTGGAATGCTGCCTTCAAATTCATTGGAGGAGAGGTCAAGGTTTACAAGGGATATCATCTCTCCAAAAGAATCTGGAATTGGACCTTTCAATTGGGATATCTCTGCAATTCCAAGATCAAGAATGACAGAACTAACAGTCTACCCCATGATTGAATTGGGGTGGTATTGAAACTACTCTTGCGAAGGTGGAGGTTAGTAAGAGATTTTGAAGAGTTGACATGGGAAAGAGATGAAGGATTAATTTCAGGAAACTGACACTGGGCTAATTCCAAGGTTGACAAAGAAGGGTGCATTTTGATTGCTTTGAGCCAATCCACATCTTTACCAAAGTTGATATAACTTAATTTAAGGACTCTTAGAGAAGAAAGGTGATTAAGCCATTCAATGTTGTCTACTCTCATCTTACCATTCCAGCTGAGATCAAGATACTTCAGCATGGAAAGATTCCCAACTTGGTAAGGAAACGCACCACTGAAAAAATTCTGTGACAGGTCTAGATATGTTAAATTAGGGAATGACCCAATAAAAACTGGTATTCTTTTAAACCTATTACCACTGAGATCCAAGTGAGTCAAATATGGTAAGTCAAGCAAGGAAGAGCTTATCTCACCAGTTACTGGCATGATGGACAATTTAATTTGGGGCCGAAGATCAAGCATGACAACATGACCGGTGTGGTTGTCGCAACCAACCCTGTTCCATTTGCAACAATCTTCTTCTCTAATACTTGTCCATGAGGACAGTAGGTTTGCTGGATCATCAATAATGCCTTTCTTGAAGTCAAGTAGAGCTTGTCTTTCACTTTCAATGCACCTTATAGTTGGATATGTTGATCCATTACTGAAATCAGTAATCATAGCCAGCATGATTATGATTATGATCCATATCAGTAACATATTTAGTTGAAAGGATTTACCACTAACCATGATCACAAATTGAATAATTGTTTTATTCGTGCATAATTTCTCTTACGGCATGGGTTCAATATATAGTTGTGTAAGCTGGTACCGAGTCACTAATCAATTTTATAAAATACTGTTACATTCTACAGATTTATTTTGTTGGTTCGTTTTAGAGTCGAAGAAAGTCGGCAACTTTTTTTTTTTTGTATTTTGTTTTATTGACTTGTTGTCACACAACCTGTTTTCTTGCAAAGTTCTATTATGCTTTCAACTTGTAAAATTTTTTAATTTACTTAAGATTTTATTTATAGTAAAATCATATAAATATATACTTCAATCTCCTAGACTTTTTAACATTGTTAATTAGTATTAAATAAATAAAAATATATTAAAGAATAAAATAAATAATTAAAAGTAAAAGTTGTCCAATCGGCAAAATAAAACCGATTATTTGAATTCCTAAGAAAGAAGAAAAAAATAATTGAAAAGTATAAATTAAAAGTTATTCTTATAATTTGGATGTTTAATTATGTGGATGATGTCATGAAATATTTTTGAATAAAATGGGTGATATAGTTTACTGAGTCAGCTCAAGCAGACAATTATCAACACAGTCATTGAGGCACCATTATTAACACTGTTAATAAAGGTTGACATGGCAAGCCCATAAAATCTTCTTTTTTTTAAAAAAAAAAAAGAAATTGCTTCCAACAGTCAGAAAAATAAAGTAATATGGGAAACAAATTCAAAAAAAAAAAGGAGTCAAAAAGTGAATCTAAAATCTTAGAAGTATTCAAGAGAAATCCTTTTGGTTTTGAAGCCAGGCCAGAAACTGGGGGCCAATTTACTAGAACGTAGAATGATAGTAACAGTGAGTGAAATCAAAAGCCAAAACTAACGTATAGAGAAGGTGATGTTTAAATAACTACCCTAAAAAATAATCTTTATTATAAAAATATTATTAAAATTAAAAATATTTAAATTTTATAAAATATTGATATAAAATTTTAAAAATAGATTATTTTTCAATAAAAAAAAGCTTTTTTTTCAAAAATACCTCTTTTCTTATTATAATAAGTATTTTACTTTAAATATTTATTTTTTTTCAATCTCAATATTAAAATAAAAATATTCTAATAAAATAATAAAATTAATATTTTAAATTATTTTTCATCATATAAAAATTATAATTTTTTATAATTTTTTTTTAAATTTTAATTATAAAAATAAGTAACACTCAAAAAAATAATAAATAAAATAAGACATAAAAATATATTAATAAAAATTACTAAATTTATTTTAAAATAAAATTTACATATTATATGCATAAAAAAATAAAAAAAAAATATACATAATTTTACTATATAGATGTGTAGTAGATGTATTATAGATGTTGTACGTATGTTATATTTTTGTTATTTAAGTTGTGTATATTTTATATAAAAATTATTTAATGTCATGTAAATATTGTATTAATGTTGTGTGGATATTTTAAAAATAAAAAATTAATAAATAAAATAAAATAAATATTAAAAATATTATGTAGATGTATTGTAGATTTGTTGTAGATGTATTTTATATTGTTGAGTGTGTATTTTATATATGTTGTATATATTATATATATGTTATGTATATGTTTATTTTTTTTTGTATATTAAAAATATGATATTAAAAAAAATTTTAAATAAAAAATATAAATAAAAGAAAAATCATAAAAAAATTACAAAAAAAAGAAGAAAATTTAACGACACATATACAATTTAAAAAAAATGATTTCCATATATGTGAAAAAAAGATGGCTCGCTACAATAATATTGAAAAAAAGAAAATATCCGTGGGATACAGAGTGTAATATTCTCTTTGGGGAATGTCCTAAGCCAATTTTATAATTTGTCGAGTCGTCAATTATATATTGCTTTTGCATTTTTGTGGTTGTCCAAAGCGGGATTACCCATTTCCAACACAGACATATGGAAGATCTACATTCAAAGAAATGAACATCTATTTTTGCTCTGTTTTCAATCTTCTCCTTAGTTGCGTGTTATAGTATGAAATATCTTTTTAAGGACTATCTGGTTTGAGGAGACTAAATTAGAGTGAGTTCTTGAGAGATTAAACACCTTTTGAGCGGCTAATGGCTTCAAGCAGTCTTGTTGATTTGGGTAATTAAAATAATGTCTTACTTGAAATTAATTTATAAGACTGTAGGGAATTATAGAGTTAATCCAACTTTAGCAAAAATTATTCAAGCAACTTGAAGAGCATAAAATAAAATAAAATAAAATAATTATAGGTTGCCACTTGTCTACATTCAACCTTGTTTGGTGTTATTTTCTCAAGAATTATGCATTTTGAAATAACAAAAGAAATGATTAATATCACAATCATCCTTGAATTTTATATTTATATCATTAAAATTTTTAAATTTCAATTTATCATGATAAAATCCTTTAATATTTAATTTTTTCCCATTAAAATTCTCGACTATATTTTTTAGTGACTGTATTGTGATAGAAAGAGTGCTTAACATAGAGTATTTTAGATAGAGAAATAGAGTTAGTAGAATATTGTGATTTTAATTCTAAAACAAAGATTTTCTTTGCGAGTTAAAAATAAATTCTTTTTTTTTAATTTGAGTTTTTTAGAGTTTTAGAGTTCAAAATTTAAGGTTTAGAATGCAACATTTAAGATTTATGGTGAAACTCTCTTTTGTATCACTATTTGGTCACTGAAAAATAACGATATAAGGAGTAAAATACATGGATGATTAGTGATGGTAACCCAAAAAAATTTAGAAGTTGAAGCAAGAATTTGAAGGGAGTGAAAGGTTAAAATTATGAAGTTATTAACTTTAAAAAGAGAGTTTGAAAAACTAAAGATGAAGGAGAGTGAATATATCAAAGATTACTCTTCTAAATTGTTGGAATTGGTAAAATTAGATGGCACTTTACAGGGACATTATCAATAACTAAAAGGTATTGATTAGTTTGGAAGTATCAAGCAAAGTGGTAACAAAAAAAAAAAAAGAAAAAAAATATATTTTTTGACCCTGAACTTAACATGATTTGCACATTAGGCTCTTAAATTTAAATTAGTGACATTGAGTTCTTTAACTATATGGATTGATGACATGGACCTTTTTTTATAGGGGTTAAGCGTGTAATAGTTAATTACTGTCAAAATCACCTGACTGCTAGAAACAAAATGATACGTTGAAGAATCTGCTTAGAACAAAATAATATGTTTTAATTCTTCAACATTTCAAAATCAAAACGCATTATTTTGGAGGATTTTAGAGCAAAATGATGTGTTCTTTCTCTTTCTTCTCTCTCTCTCTCTCTCTCTCTCTCTGCAATTCTCAATTACTATTCTCTAATTTTGAAGGCCATGGATAGTATTGCATGCTCTTTCACTTATAAATTCTTGATTTATTTGTTTAGTTGTTAAAATAATACATAACCAGTTAAAAATACCAAATAATAATAACAATGAAAGAATGAAAATGGAATAATACAACAAGGAATAAGAGAAAGAAGGTACTTTTGCTTGGTATGATGTCTTTGGAATATGAATTTGTGTTATTTTTTGTTATTTTGTTAGTATTTTATGCATGGGTTTTAGAGTGGGAATGTTGGGAGAAGAAAAAATAAGGAGTGAGAACTTGAGCTAGTGCTTTGAGAAGCTGATAATGGTTGATGATGAAAATAGTGAAATTGGTTGCGGCATTAGTAAGGAAGGAGTCAAAATAGTGCCATTTATATGATTCAAGGCGATTTTGACGATGGGTGTTGAGTATGTATTTAACCTTTTGTTAAAAAAGAATTTAATATCACTGATCTATATAGTTGAAGGGTTCAACATTACTTATCCAAAGTTCAGAAGTCTAATACATAAATTACGTAAATTTCAAGGATAAAAAAATATATTTTGCCTAAAAAAAATATGCGACTTGAAGAAAATGATGGTAGCTGAACTTATCATGTATAAGCTTCAGGTTCTAGAATATAAAACTGTTTGACGGAATCTTTGTTCCTAATTAACAAAGAAAAGAAGCTTTGTAACAAAAAAAAAAAAAACATATGAAAAGGTTAGATCATCCATCGTTATTTAGAGATGGATGTGTATTGGACTTTTATAGTATTAATGACAAATTTGGAATACATACGTTGGTCACTATTTAAAGAGGAAATTAGTTAATTTTTTCAAAAAATAAATTGAATTTATTTTTTTAAATTAATTTAATTTAATCAACAATAAGAAACTTACAACAAATATGAAAAAATTAAAAGTGCAAATGTTTTATAAAGAAAAAATATATTATTAGTGTTTGTATTTTTCATTTTTGCTATTTTGATATATGAATTTTTTTTAGTCAATTAGGTATATAAACTTCAGTTTTTAGTATTATTTTAGTTGCTTCAACCTTTTTTTCTTACTCACTAGAGTGTTACACTATATTTTATTGATGAAGTGATAAAAATATACCAAAAAAAAAAACAAATAAAAAGATAAAAATACCTCAAATTGAATTCGAAAGTTTACTTCGTTCTTCTTCTCTTTCTTTTTCTTCACTCCAAGAACCAACAAAATCACATAAATTACAACAAAATTTTCTTCTCTTTCTTCATCTTCACCCTCCAAAATCTACAAAATTACAGAAATCACAATAAAATCCTAAAGATTATAACTGAAACCAACAAAGTCACAACAATGCAAACCTTAGATAACCTCCAATTATACTAGTAGAAAGACGAAGAACTCATTAAAATAAATTTATGAACTTTGGATTTCTGATTTAGGAATTTCAATCTAATTAATTTTAATATAATCATTTCTAGATTCTGTTGTTGCTGCGAACCGAATATTTGAACAAGTCAATTAAATCTCAAATATTTTAACTGTATAATTTGATATACTGAATGTATATATAATATATACCTTTAAAAATAAATTATATTTTTAATATACTAACTATATATAAAAAATATATCTTTAAAAAGGAGTATTTTTAAAATTAAAAATTAAAAAAAGGTATTTTTGAAATTAGAGTTGGAAAGATATATTTTTGAAAATATATTTTTTTTAAGTATTTTTTAAAAAACGCCATTATAATATTGTATATACCAAAACTCCTCCCTTAATAAATAGTTAATTTTCTAAAAAATCCTTGCCCTCATTCTATTTATTTTTTCTCCTTTTTTTTCCTTTTATGCCCTTTTTTATTTTTCTTCGTTTTTTTATTTTTCATTTTTTAACCTTTTCTAACTTGAGAAAATTATATTATATTATATACTAAAACTCTTACACCCAATAAATAGTAAAATTTCAATTTTACCAATATTTCTTTTTTTTTCTTTTCTCACTTCCCACCATTTTATGTTTTTGTTTTTTTTTCTTTTGCCTTTATTATTATTATTATTATTATTATTATTATTATTATTATTATTACAACTTTAGAAGTTATTGTTTTAATAAAAGTGACTTTTCAAATTTTTATTTTTATTTTAAATTTTAATTGATTTTATGAATTAATTTCTAAAATAATGGCTTTTAAATTTTTAAACTTTATTATTATTATTATTATATTTTAAATTTTTAATGAACAATATAAATTTAATTATTTTAAAGATAATTCAAAATGAACATGTTATTATTATAATTAGATTTATAATTTTTATTGTTTTATTTTATTTTGAAAAGGTTTTTGGTCATTTAAAAATATTTTTATTATATCAACTTAATATAAATTTGAATATAATTATTTATTATTCTACCATTCTTATATTTCTTTTTAATCATATGATTTTAGTTAAATTTAATAATTTTTTGGAATAAGATACAGATACACCCCTTAAATTATCACTTAGGTACACATAAGCCCCTAAATTTTTTTTCAACTCAAATAAACACAAATTTTTCATAAAGTTGCCTTTTAGGCCTCTCTAGTAATAGAAAAAGATAAAACATTATTCTTCTGTTATGTAATTACTAATGTGGTATTTATTAATAGGTGAAAAAGTAAATTTTTAATAGAAAATGGGTCCCACTAATTGATCGGCGCCTCTAAAGTTATTGTGAGGGAGAAAATTTGTAATTGTACATTTAACTCTACACAAACAAGTTGAGAGAGGAAAAAAGAGATTGAAAAATCTCTGTCATGCCATCCCTTTCAAAATCACCAACCAAGACTCCAAATAATCAGCAGTCTGTTAGATTTAGGATTTCGATCAACATTAACAACGATTTGTCTCTTTCTATTTGGCAAAAACGAGTGGAAACAAGTGGGAGATAATGTTGTTGTTGTTGTTTGAGTGGTAATACTGGTGGGTCATCTAGACCACTTGGTTTTGGATCACTTTAAGGAACATTCTTTCCTTTACAGGTAAGTATAAAGGCTCATTGTGATTTTTATTTATTTTTGGAGTAATATAATCAACATTCTGTTGGTTTTAAGGGAACATTTAGGATTTTTTATTTAAATAATCAAGGGTTTTGAAAACAAATAGTAAAAGAGTAAGATATTTAATTTTAAATTATGGCTTTGAAAAAGAAACGCAGAAGATGACAGTGGATTTAGAGTTTTTGTATAAATAATTAAGGTTTCTATAGTTAAATAATATTTGATTTTGGGTATCGAAAAGTAAGGGGCTTTTTTTTAATTTTATTATAATTAGAGCAAATTTTAAACTTATTATACCGAGATTGATTGATTAGAGCAAATTTGATTTTGTATTGTTCTTTGTTTTTTTATTTTTCAGTGCTACATAATGGATGAAATAGTTCATTTGAGATTTAACCATGGGGAACATGGGTTCCTGATATGTTTAATCCTAAACACCCTGTACTATAGTATCTAAAATGGTTAGGTTGATGTCGTAGAGAACTTTAACCTTGATTATTTATGTTATCATGATATGTCAGATAGATATAAAGAGACATTAGGATATCCAAATGTGAAAAAAATATATGTTCTTAAACTTGGTAAAAATTTATAAAATGGTCTATTTTTAGTTAACGATGATCAATCAATTAGGAGGGTTATAAACTATATAAGCAGAAATAGTTGGGTGAGGGAGATTGAGGTTTATGTTGATCATGAGGTTGACACTGTTATAGTAGTTCAAGACCCATTATCCTTACCTTGGAATGATTATGAAATTATAGAAACAATAAGAGGGACAAATGTTAATGGTGAAAGAGATATCCCAACACAAGCTAGCTTTGTTGATGATCCTGAATCACATACAGATTATGACTTTTGTAGATGTGAATAATGTAGGTTTAAAGGAAGATAGTGATCAAGATATTGACTTAGATGAATTTTAGACTAACTTTTGTGATGGTAAACAAAATGAGATAAGGGTAGATGAGGGTGAACAAAATGAGATAGGGGTAGATATTGGTAGTCAGCCCCAAGCTAATTTTAATGTGGATGAATTTTTCAATAGTAGGCATGTTGGGTATATTAGTGATGAGGAAGAGTTAGAAGTTAATGACTACAATAGTGATATTAGTGTTGAAAGTAGCGAGGAGGGAGATGATTTAGATGAAACAGTACCCTCTCAAGAGAGAGTGAGATATGATGGCAGTGATGAAAAATGTTATTTTATGCTTGGAATGACTTTTAATAATGCTAAAGAAGTTGGGAAAGTGATTGCTAACTATGTTGTAAAATTAGGGTTGAAATTGAAGATACATCATAATAAGCCTAATGGGATTAGGGTAAGATGTGTTGGAGAAGATGGTTGTCCATTTGTAATGTTAGTGTCAAAGGATGGAAAAAATCCTGGTTTGGCAGTAAAAACACTAGTTGATATACATAATTGTTATAGGCAATACAATATCCCTAGTACTTCTACTAGTTTTCCAACAAAACATTTTAAAGATAAGATATATAAGAGGCCTGAGTTTAGATGCAAAGATATGAAGTCAGAGGCTGAAGAGTTTCTTAAATTCCATGTCAGTATGGCTAAGTGTAAGAGAGTAACGAGATAGATTCTATATGAACTAGATGGTAGTTTTAAGGCTGAATTCTGATACCTTCCCGCATACATTGTAGCTTTGAAAAAAATTAATCCATGTTTAAAGGCAGAGATTTATCTAGATAAAGAGGCAATGAGTGGTGGAAGAAGAATATTTAGAAGAATGTTTATTTGTATATATGCTTGTAAGATATTAGGGTGTAGCCCTATGAATGGGTGCTTTTAAAGGAAATGTGCAAAGGGCAACTGCTTTCAGATGTGGGTACGAATGTAAATGATAAGATGTTTCCAATAGCATGGACAATTGTTGATAAAGAAAATAAAAATAATTGGAATTGGTTTTTGAGTTTGTTGGCCTAAGAACTCACACTTGGGGATAGATTAAGGTTCACTATAATCTCTGATATACATAAGGTAATGTGCCTTATTCTTTTATTTAATATGCATGCAATTATTAATTGTATATGTTTAGAATAACTCTTATTAATTTACTATTTTCCTTTTTAGTTTTGGCAATTAGAGATTGATTGATGCAATGCATAAAGTATTAGCTAATGTAGAGTTCAGATGGTGTGCTAGGCACATTTATGCCAATTGGAGTAAAACATGGAGAGGGGGATCATTGAAAAAGAGATTTTGGATATGTGCTTAGAGCACATTTCATGAGGAGTTTAATGACAATTTGAAGAAGTTAGGAGAATTAAGCAAGAAATCAGCTGAGGATGTACTAAAATACCTACCATATAACTGGGTTAGGGCTTATTTTAGTGATAGAAGCAAATGTTGGATGGTGGATAACAACATTTATGAGTATTTAAATAGTTGGATTGTTAGTGTTAGGTATAAGTCAATTGTAAGTATGCTGGAGGATATAAGATTGATGTGTATGAATAGAATTAAAGACAATAAATTAGGTGTTGAGAAACGGGTGAATGAATAGATTTTAGCAAGTTTGTCTCTTTTTCAGAATAACAAAGATGATTCAGTTAGATGCAAGGTTGAGTTTAATGGAGATAAAGGTTACAAAGTTGGAGAAGGGAAGGACAAACACACTATTTTGCTAGATAAGTGTCTGTACTTGTAAGGCATGGGATTTAAGTGGAATCCCATGCCAACATTCCATTTGTGAAATTTATTATTACAAGATCAATCATATTTCTTATATTTCCAAATATTATCATAAAATCAAGTATGATTTGACTTACCAGCATCCAATTCAACCTGTGCTTAGGATAAGATTTATGAATATTGGTGACTTTCAAGCTATAGAACCACCTCCAGCTCCTAAATTGACTAGTAGACCAAGGAAGAAGGGGATTAAGGGAATATCTGAACCATCTCCAACTTCAACAAGATCAACTAAATTATCAAAGAAAGGAAGGGAATATAATTGTGGCTTGTGTCATTAAGAGGGACACAACAAAGTTGGTTATCTAAAAAAAGATTGTCAGGTGATGATTTCTTTGTTGATGAGTTTAGTTTTATTATGTTTAATTTTGAATTGATTAAACTAATTATGAAATTTGTTTTTGCAGGCACAATCAAGTGCATCATAATCAAAAAGAGGCATTCCACCTATTACACCATGTTCACAACAAAGGAATAGTAGCACTAGCAATTCTGTGAGAGGGAAAAGGCAAGGATCATTTGGGTATGGATGTTTAGTTGACGAAGTCACCCTAAATGTAAGGAATTCTAGAAAACTGCTTACAATGTTTTACTGTTGAATTATACACTGGTTGTTTAAATATTTATTGCCATATGCATAGCCTAGATTGAGTTCTGAAAGGGTTGTGAAAGAAGGTAGTGAAATAATTCGACATGATCCTAATGCACAAACAAGATATCCAATCCCCAACGAGAGAGAGATAAGACAGAGCAGAGGAAGACCCCCAAGAAGTGATAGCGGAGGAAAGAGGACTATAAGTTTCATTCCAGATGGATCACAAGTCACTTACGCTGAAGGTTTGGCTCATAAACCTGATGGTTTACAATGGGTAGGAGGTCTTACAATAATTTCCAACCAATTGAAAAGGGAAAGAGAAGAGTTAGTTGTTAGAAGAAGGAAAGTGTTAAGTTATAGAAATGCATCAACACAACCATCAACACCTTAAATTCCAGATTTTGAATATTTTAGTGGTTTTTGTTATTTGTTTAGTTTATTGCTAGCACATTGATGTTTGATGAATAGATATTACAAAGATGATCCATTTTGTGCAATAAAAATGGTATCCAACTATTTGTTGCAGTGGATACTAAACTGTAATGCATGTTTTTGTTTTTTTAGATAATGAACAGCTTTGTTGCTCACTTTTTAGGGTCACAATTTGCACTAATTCTTTGCTTTTGCTGTTGAAACGAAAACAAATGTAAATTTTGACAAATGGATATGTATTTGGATGTTGAAATATTATGAATATATCAGTTTGAATGAAATTACAAGTGTTTTTCTATTCTTCAGTTCAATGTTGTTTGTGTTTTGTATTAGAATGCAATTCTAATTTTAGTTTGTGATTGGATGCCATTTGATGCTGTGAGTAAAATTTTGTGTTTGAATTCTATTTGAAGCTGAGATTTTCACTTTTATGCATGATAAAAATGAAGATGAAATATTAGACCATGACTTTTCTAATCAAATTGGTATGTGAACATGTGTATATTAATCAAATTAACCCAACTTCCATAAATTCTCAACTTTTGCTGCAAAATAATACAAACACATTAACAATACTATCAATAAATAATAAGCTAATTGTAAAATACACAAAATAATGCAAACTCATTAACTTTAACTAGATTTTCATTGAAAATAAGCTATTTAAATTCAATACAATTAACCCAATTTAATAACATATGTATATCAATCCAATTAACCCAAACGACCATTAAACTAGCTGCTAGCAAATAATCCAACATCATAACCACATATATTCATCACATAACCAACTTCCATATTTCTTAACTTCTTTAGCTAAATAATATAAACACATTCACAATACAACCAACAAACAATAAGCTAATTATAAAATGCACAAAATAATACAAACTCATTAACATTAACTAGAATTTCATTGAAAATAAGATATTTAAATTCAATACAAAGGTTTACATTGTATAAGCTAATTTAAAATGCACACTTTTACAGAATAACATGAATAATCACAAATGCAATCCATGTAAATAATAAAATCATGCATGCTCTTTTTAATTTTTCCTTTTCAGGTTGCAATCCATAATAGTTGCATCCTTCAAACTCTTCAACTCCAATCATAAAGCATCAAGTTCATCTTCAATTTCCGCAGCATTTCCATTTGCCTTCAACTTTCAAATCTCGGCCATTAACAATATTTTCTCTAATTTCATCTCATTCAGCAATTCTCTACTTCGACTTATAATCTTTTCATCATGCCACTAAAAAAAATTACAGCCTCTCACCTGTAAATTTCAGACTAATATCAAGTTCAAAACTTATATAACCCAATATCAAAATAATATAATTCCAGCAAGAAAAATAGAAATTGAGATTTCTTTCTTACTTTGTAATTGGACAAGCATAGAATCTTCGCCCATGATTTTTATCTGTGCACCATGTCCATTTTGGAGCCTTAATTCTCATCCCTCTGTAGGGTACTTGTAGTACCTTGGAGCTTCATCGTATTCCATCACCATGTTCGATCTCAACATTGGGTTTATGTTTGATCCAGTTGAACTCGTGGATGAACTCATAGCTCCAATTCTTTCTAAAATCACAGATCCCCTTTACTCGATTCAACTATTTTGTATGCAAATAGATTTTCGTGGTTTTGGGATAGGGGAATATAGAGATTTTGAGAGTTAGAGATTTCTTACCGTTAAGAGGATTTGGATACCCTCAAATAATGTTAAAAAATATATTTTTTCCCTTTAACGATGCCACATTAAATTACAGATAATGTTTTTTCTTTTTCCGTTACTAGAAGGGCTTAAAAAGCAGTTTTATGAAAAATCTGTATTTATTTCAGCCAAAAAAAATTTAAGAACTTATGTGTACCTAAGTGATAATTTAAGGGGCTTATTTGTACCTTCTTCCTAATTTTTTTAATTTTTGTCTAAAAAATTTAATAAATAATAAATTTTTAATTTTTTTATACTAAGATTATTATTATTTTTTTAATAAATTAAAATTTATTAAAAAATAAAAATAATAATCTTAGTATAAAAAATTAAAAATTTATTACTTATTAAATTTTTTTAGACAAAAATTAAAAAAAATTATAAAATTTAACTGGTATAATAATATTTTTAAATGAGCAAAAATCTATTCAAAATAAAATAAACAATAAAAATTATAAATCTAATTATAATAATAACATGTTCATTTTGAATTATCTTTAAAATAATTAAATTTATATTGTTCGTTAAAAAATTAAAATACAATAATAATAATAAAGTTTAAAATTTTAAAAACCATTATTGATAATATCAAAAGCAATAATTTTTGTTTATTTTGCACTTAATATACTTATTTAATATTTATGAATTTTGAAATGAATTTTTTTTCTTTTTTTATCTTTCTTTTATATATATATTTTTAATATTTTCTCTTTTATTTATTTATTTATTATCTTTATTAATTATTATTTGAAATGAATAATTTAATGATTTAAATGTAACTTCCTTCACATAAATACAGATGTAACACTCTTATACCCTAAATACATATAATATATATTTTCAGCATATGTAAAATATGCATATAAGGTACAAAAATATCACAGACCGGTTTGATAAAAAAAATTCACATTTCTGATTTAAAATTTCAAATACTAAATATATAAAATTAAATAGTATATAAATATTCTTTACTTGTTATAGGAGCCCAAAATAAACATTTTATATGAAAATCCCTAAACAAAATTCGCCAGAGTTTTATCTATAATTTGGACATCCTAAAATTTATCAATTATACAACCTGCAAAAAAAAAAAAACACTCCCAAATAATTTCATATCACCATCTCAATCATACTCCTTAATTTCACCAAGTTTTTCAAATATATATATATATATAATTTATAACACATTTATACTCTCATTTTAAATAACTTAACCCAAATATTCTTTATAGTTTACAATACATAAAATTCAAAACATAATAGACTATGCATAATACCCAAATATATACAATAACATAAAATATATACTTGCTGCTGACAGTATTTCTGATTTTAATATCAACTCTACAAGCACAAACACAAGTCTAGACCCGACCTGGTATAGAAAAACTCTCCAGCTCAGTCGAATCTACCCTGTCACCTGCGCGATGTAAACAATCGCTCTAAGCCAAAAGTCTAGTAATTCAAACTTTGATAATAATAAAACTCAAATGCAATACTAATGCACAATGCATATGGATATCATATCATTCTATTTTCTCATACTTTTAAATATTTCGCAATTCACAATTCTCATAAAACAAACACAAACATGGGTCCAAAGATAACTTATATGCTGTTTAAATTCCAAAATTACTATTTTGGTCTATAATGACACCATGTGTCTAGCCCCGTAGACAATATATCAATGTAATAATCCAACTAGGTCTAAGCTTACGACCCGATCATTTCACCCAGGCTAGCTTCAAGGACTTATTTTTAAGGCTTACGACCCGGTTATTTCATCTCAAAAATATTTTCATAGTGACGCCCATCGTCTAGCTCGTAGGCAAATCATAGGTCTGAAAATTGAATAACATACTAGGCACTCAATTCATTCATATTTCTCATTTATATCGATATCAATTCATTTCATTATGTTTTCGCATATCTCATTACATTATTCCATATTTTTGCATTTACAACACATTGCCTAATTACCTTGGATATTTCAACATAATTCACATATTAATCACATTTAATGTAATCTAGCCAATACCAATGGCTTTTCAACAATGCACTTTATACATACACAACAAATGGCATTATCCAAACACTTTGGGTCATTTTCACATAATACACATATTACACATTTTACACAATTTAGCCATTATCAATGGTTTTTCACAATGCATCTAACACATATATGATATTACAAATGTCATAGCACATTATTCATACATAACCAATGTATCAAGTAGCTTAACACATTTTGGTTTAAAAATGTGTTAAGCCCAAATGGCATTTCACATTTTGGTTGAAAAATGTGTTAAGCCCAAATGTCATGCAAACATAACCAATGTATTCAAAGTTTGTACTTACCTCAAATAGCAACCAAAACAACTTAAAATAACCTCCAATCATATCCTTCCAACTTGCCCTTCACCATTTGGATGAAGCAAATCAACCTCCTTTAATGCCTAAACCAATTTTGATAGCAAATAATCATTTAGTATCATATTTAATGGCATTTCTAATATTAAACCATAATTAAACACCACTCCTACAAATTTCAAATTTTAGTCTTTCCTTACTTTAATATTAGAATTTCATTCTATTTCATTTAAATTAGTGTTTTAAGTTTATTTATATTATTAAAAACATATTTTAATACATTTAAGTCATTTACATTACAAAAACACACTCTTTTACACAAAATCCTAAAATGGTATAATCTTCCCTCATTGAAGATTTTTCATTCCAACACAATCCATTAATTATTTCAAACTTATATTCATCACTTTTAATACTAAACAACATGCTTAAACAAATAAAATCAAATAATTCAACAACTTTAGAAAATCACTTTTACAAAACCTTAAATCTCCACTTCTATACTCAAACTCCAACCAAACACAATCAAATTCAATATTTGACTTTAAAATACTTGTTTATGCACCAAAACAACTCATTTAGAATCAATTTGCACAATTAAAAATTATGATTTCTCAAACCTTAAAAATTCATAACCCTAAATTCTCTCTCTTCACCATTCTTTATCCAAACTCCATTATCTATGCAATCCAATCTTAAAATCATTGTTAACTACCCAAAATAACATCATACACACCAATTCCAATAATTATAACATACTACTAAAAAATTCAAATTCACACATAATCAAAATTTCCATGGAATTCAAAGAAAGAAGTTGGAAACTTACCAAATTTGGTGGAAATCACCAAAAATTCACTTTAAACTTGTTAAATCCTTCAATTTGTGGAGTATGAAAAAATCAAAACCTTAGTCTATACTCCCATAATGGTTTCGGCCTTGATGAAGAAGAAGAAGAAATAAAGACAACTTTTTAATTTCTCTTTCCTTTCAACTTTTATTTTAAACCATATATATATATTTTAATATTTTAATAATTAATTATTTAATTATTTATTTAATAAATTAAAAGTTCAAATATTCCACTTCCATTCAAAAATTATTTATTTTTGAATTAATTTAATAATTTTAAATTTCTAAGATTTAATTACCAAAATATCTTTTTACTTTGCCTTTTGACTTTTCTTTTAAAATGTTGACTTTTATATGTTGTATATATGTTATATATATATATATCACATATATATTTCAATTTTTTCATTTAAAATCCTTTCATTTTTCATTTAAAACCATTAATTTAATTTATCCATTTAAATTATAATTTATTTTATCAAATTTTAAAAATTAGAAATTTTTAAAAATTTGGGATATTACAGCAAGTCTTAAAGTTATTAACTCTTATTTGATCTTTTAACTCATTAGTTATTATATTTTGCTCTTAATTAATTATATTTATCCTTTTAACTCATGTACAATTATATTATCATTATTAGCCTGTTATGAGTAGTATATATACTAAAATATTTTAAGAGTCATTATTTCAATAAGAGTAATTTCTCAAATTTTTATTCTTTTATTTTTATTTTAACTTTTAATGAATTTTGTTAATTATTTTAAGAATAATTTAAAATGAATATGTTATTAATTATAATTGAATTTAGAGTTTTATATTATTTGATTTTATCTTTAATAGATTTTTTTATCCACTTAGAGTTTTATACTATAAATTTTTTTATAAAATTTATATCCACTAATGATTATCTTGGTATATACAATTATTCCTAGTAGAACGGATGAAGTAATTTTTATAATTGTCCATTCAAGTCACCTTTATCAAGTGGAGTTAATAAATTTAGGTAAAAAATAAAGTCTCAATTTAACAAAAAAAAAGGATGAACTAGTTCCTTCTAAAACATTTGTAAGGTTCATGGAGGGGTTTAGATACTTTGCTTCCAAAAGAAAAAAACATTTTTATCCCTTATATTTGATGAGGTAAAAACTCTCTCTTATATAAAGCCTTCACAAAAATAGCTACATGACATAGCTTTCCAAAGAGAATTTAAGCAAAGCCATTTTGCTTTTGAACATTTCCACATTTTTGTTGAGCCTTGTGATGAAACTTAGTCAAAGAAGAACCCATTTTCAAGCATCCCCTTATTGGTTCTCTCTCTTGGAAAATACTACTTTTAATAAAAAAAAAAATTGAAACGACCCAGTCCATGTTCAAGAATTTCTTTCTTGCATTACTTCTGACCTGCTTTTATTAACTACCACTACTTACATTTTAAGCATTATTATTACTTTAATAATGACTTATGTTCACATCATCTCCTTTAATCATTACTTTTTAATCAACGTGTCACCCCCCAAAACCACCCAATCTTGCCACATTTTTTTCTTCTTTTCACATAAACTACTCTGCTAAAGAAAAATCATAATACAACAAACATCAAAATCCTTAATTTTTTTTTAATTTTTTAATTAGTAATTAGTATCTGAATGTAATTTAAACTTGTAATTTAATAACTTTGAAAATGATTCTAATATAATAAAATTAAATTTCATTAGTTTAATTATTAAAGGTTTCCTTTTTCTGTTAATTAAAACTTCAGAATCTCCATTGCACCTACAATTACTAAGTCATTGGTTTCTTGAGTAAATACAAGTTTGTGTTCTTTAGTTCTTTGAAAGGTTTGGTTCTATGGGCCTCAAAGTCTTCTTGGTTGTCTTCATTTTGTTCTCTGCCCAGTTCATAAATGTTTGCTGCAATGATCAACGTGGTAAGTATTGCTCTTAGTTACTGATTTTACATTCTTTATTTTCACTAAAAAAAATTCTTTCTTTAATCAATTTGTGTCTCAAACTCACAGGTTTCTTGAGTTTATGCTGTGGTGGAACGAAAGATTATACTGATTCATCAAACATTTCATGGGTTTCTGATAGTGAATATATAAGCGCAGGCAAACTCAACCGCCATTAATTACGTTGAGGGTAACTCTTCAACGACTGTCTCTGTTCGTTTTTTGCCAGATTCTGATCAATCTCGCAAGTGTTATAAGCTTCCATTGAAGAATGTGTCCTCTGTAGTACTAATTAGAGCTCAATTTGTCTACAAGAACTATGATAGACTTGGAAAGGACCCTGCTTTCTCTGTTTCTCTTGGCACGGCGATTACTAGTACTGTAAATCTCTCTACCAGTGATCCATGGTCTGAAGAATTCTTATGGCTAGTTAACAAAGATACACTCTCTTTCTGTTTACATTCCATTCCTGATGGTGGATCTCCTTTTATTTCATCAATCGAAATCCGGCCACTTCCTGAAGGAGCTTTACCAGAATGGCATTGGAGAGTTCCCTGATAAGTCTCTTAGAAAGTCTTATAGAATCAATAGTGGTTACAAAAATGGTTCCTTGAGGTATACATGAACCTTTTAATTTTGTTTTGTTAATTAGGCTCTGACTGGGTTCAAACTCGCAATTTTAGAATCAAAGTTCATTTGATCAAATGACCTTTAAATGTCTTCTTTGCTAATTTTGCAAGGTTTTTTATTGGATTGTACTAAATAAAACAGGTACCCTTTGGATCAATATGATCGAATATGGGATGCTGATAAAAACTATACACCATTTCATGTGTCAAGCAGATTCAATAAGTTACTTAGCTTCAACTTATCAAGTCTTAAGGAGAATCCTCCTGCTACTGTTCTTCAGACGGCGAGAGTTCTGACAAGAAAAGATGTTTTAACTTACAATCTTGCTCTTGATACACATGGGGACTACCACATTGTCCTTTACTTTGCTGGGATTCTTCCTGTGTCTCCCTCTTTTGAAGTTCTTATCAATGGGGATATTGCAGAATCTGATTATACTGTGAAAATGTCTGAAGCCAGTGCTCTGTACTTAACTCAAAAAGGAATCAAAAGCTTGAATATTACATTGAAAAGCATCAGCTTCTCTCCGCAAATCAATGGCATTGAGGTTTATGAGATTGTTGAAATTCCATTGGAAGCTTCCTCAACCACAGGTACTAGTTTCTAATCATATTTGAAAAGTTTCTCCATTAGGAGACAAGCAGTTGACCACTAGGCTGCTAGAATTGGCTCCATTTTTCTCATGGTTATTGAATTTTCCTGCAGTGTCAGCTCTTCAGGTTATTGAGCAATCTACTGGATTGGATCTGGGATGGGAAGATGACCCATGCTCTCCAAAATCATGGGACCATATTGGATGTGAAGGAAGCTTAGTCACATCACTGTAGATCATATAAAAAATCATTTTACTTTCTTTTTCAATTTATTAGCCTTACGGATCTATTCTGTGCTTATGTCTTCTTTTACTTCTTTATTTCCTTATAGGGAGCTTTCAGACATCAATTTGAGGACAATCAGTCCAACATTTGGTGACTTGTTGGACCTCAAAACACTGTAAAGTCTAATCTGCAACACTGTTTTTGAATCTTTTGGTGTATCTTTCACTTCTTTCAAACTCCATTTTTCTCATTCCTATGGCAATGTGCTTTAGGGATTTGCATAACACTTCACTTGCTGGAGAGATACAGAACTTGGGAAGCCTCCAACACCTTGAGAAACTGTAAGGCATAACTTAACCGCTGTATTAAAATAAGAATCCAACAAATTGTTGTTTATTGAGAGAGTAATAATTAATATTTTTTGCTAATAATCTGAATTTTTTTTTCAGTAACTTGAGTTTCAATCAGATAACATCTTTTGGAGCTGAATTGGAGAACTTAGTTAGCCTTCAGATTTTGTAAGCGAAATTCAAATTTTATTTTTGTGATATCTCAATTAGAACACATAGAAAAATGATACTAATCAATGTTGTGATTAAATTCTTTGACACGAAGGGACCTGCAAAACAATAGCTTAGAGGGAGCAGTTCCTGATGGCTTAGGAGAGCTGGAGTACCTTCATCTACTGTAAGTAAGCTTATTAAAATCAAATCTATTAGTAACTAAAGAAATAATATGTTTCTAACTGAAATTTCTTTCTTTTCATTCTTCAGGAACCTGGAAAACAATAAACTGCAAGGCAGCCTTCCACAGGCTTTGAATAGAGAAAGTTTAGAAGTCAGGTATGAAATTGATATTCTTTTTTTTTATTCGGGCTCTAATTGGGGTTCAAACTTGTGAGCTGACAGCCCTGAAGATGACTGAATGCCATTGAGTCAAAGCTCATCAGTGATATACTTGTTTTTCTATTTTTTTAATCATTTACATAATTTGTTTTCTAGAAATGCTGATGCATAAGCATTTTTGCAGGACATCAGGGAATCCATGTCTGTCCTTCTCTACAATGTCCTGCAACGATGTTTCATCTAATCCTTCAATTGAAACTCCACAAGTTACAATCTTTGCCAACAGAAAGCCCAATAAAAGTAATCACATGGCAATTACACTTGGCACAGCTGCAGGAACCATTCTTGCTCTTCTTGTCATTTCTCTTTCAGTATTCTTGTATACTAAGAAACAAAAAACTGAAGTTACATACCCAGACAGTAAGTAAAAGTTGCATTATTTATATCACAATAGAAGCTAGTTAGTAGTTAGACTGGTATTAATTCGAAAAGTCTTTAATACACAGGAACTGCAGTAGAGATGCGAAATTGGAATGCTGCAAAAGTATTTTCCTATAAAGAAATCAAATCAGCTACAAACAATTTTAAGGATGTTATTGGCCGTGGCAGTTTTGGATCTGTTTACCTCGGAAAGTTACTGGATGGTAAACTTGTAGCTGTAAAAGTGCGGTTTGATAAGACTCAACTTGGGGCTGATTCTTTTATTAATGAGGTTTTATACGTTATTTGAATTCCTCTTACCAGCTTTAGGTGTATTTGCTGTCATGAATTCGTCATCAGAATCTTGTACTTCCTTGCCATGTATTATTAGGTGTATTTGCTGTCACGAATTCATCATCAGAATCTTGTATGTCTAGAAGGATTTTGTTATGAATCAAAGCAGCAAATACTAGTTTATGAGTATCTACCTGGTGGATCATTGGCCGAGCATCTTTACGGTATGTTATGAATCAACAGAAATTCTTACTTTTTCAATTAGCTAACTTTTTTTAATCCTTTGGCCGTCTCTGACTGATAATTGCCTCATTTTATGTCATTGAAGGTCTTAACAGTAAGCGAGTTTCTTTAAGCTGGGTTCGTAGACTGAAAATTACTGTTGATGCTGCTAAAGGTATGTGTATCTCAGTATCTGTTTGCATCTGTCTCTGAATAGGAGTTTCAAGGAAGAAAAGATAAATGTATGACTAGGATATGAATTTATTCATTGCCACTGAAGGATTGGACCATTTGCATAATGGGAGCGAACCACGAATCATACACCGTGATGTGAAATGCAGCAACATTTTACTAGACAAGGACATGAATGCCAATGTTTGTGACTTTGGCCTTTCTAAGCAAGTAATGCAAGCAGACGCAAGTCATGTGACTACAGTTGTTAAGGGCACTGCTGGATATCTCGATCCTGAGTAAGTTTTTCAATAATGTTATCATCTACTAATGATTCTTCATGAATGTTAACTCTTTGTCATTGCACTAGTAGCTAACTAGTCAAATTTGCCTCATAACCAAAAACCAAACAATGAATTTAACTCATTAAAATGATGCTATGTTCAGGTACTATTCTACCCAACAACTTACAGAGAAAAGTGATGTGTATAGCTTTGGAGTTGTTCTTCTAGAGCTCATTTGTGGGAGAGAACTGTTGCGCCACTTAGGAACTCTCTCTCAGTGTTTGTAGCACAATCCTCAAATGTTTATCATGCTCCTCCTTGATCTTGGAATAGACTAGTATATCACCTATGAAAATAACCACAAACTGGTCTAGATAAGGCTTGAAGACCTGATTCATCAAGTTCTATGAAAGCTATTGGAGCATTAGTCAAACCAAAATGCATGACCAAAAATTATCTTTTGAACATCTACTTCTTTAACTTTCTTTTGATAAAAACTAGATTTAAGTTCAATTTTGGAGAAAACACACACTCCCTTCAACTGATCAAACAAATTATCAATTCGAGGAAGCAAATATTTATTTTTGATGGTCACCTTATTTAACTGTTGGTGGTTAATATACAACCGTAACATACCATCTTTGGTGCACCCCAAGGCTACACACTGGGACTGATGAATCTTTTATCAATCAATTCTTGCAGCTGCACTTTTAACTCCTTCAATTCTGGGGGTGCCATCCTATAAGGTGATATGAAAATTAGTGTTGTACTCGGAACTACATCAATAACAAATTATACTTCCTTTTCTAGTGATACCCATCGTAATTCCTCTAGAAAGACATCCTAAAATTCACACACTATAGGTATGTCTCCCAAAACTTTGCTTGAATGTCTAGTATCAATAATATATGCAAGATAAGCTTTACACTTATTCCTAATTAACTTTCTAGCCTTATCAACAGGAATCAAACTAGAAGAATAAAATTATTTTTCTCCCGGAATATTAAAAGTCACAGCTTTCCTATGACAATCCATGACTGCTTGATGTTATGATAACCAATCTCAAGTTCATATCAAAATTATGAAATGGAAGTTCAATCAACTCGGCTGGCAGTTATTTTTAATTAAGTCTATATCCTAATTAAATTTTTAATTTTTAAAAACTTAACTAACATTATTTTTTATTTATTATAAATACCCGAGTTACTCTTTATATTATACACAATTTTATATCGGTATAATTTAAAAAGTCAATATTTAAAAATTTTAAACATTACATAATATAACTTAAAATTTTGAATTTTTAGTAAATAAAATAATGAAAAAATTATTTTGCCGTCAAATTTTTACGGGTTTAGCTAATATTATATCAATTAAATGTTAAATTTTTTAAAAAAATTATAATTAACACCGATATCTAAACAGATGATTCATTAATATACGTATTAAAAAAAGATAAATAATTATTTAAAATTCTAAATAAAAAGTTAAAAATTTATTAAAAAGTAATATCACATATTTTAATACTTCTTAGTTCTTACATCAATTTATTTTGTATTCTAATGCTTTTAACTTACATGGTATAATACAATGTTATTGTTATGATTTTGTTTGCAAATATACTCTAAGATTTACTCAAATATAAACGGAGTCTTCAAATTTATTTTATATTTTTCTTTAAAAAAAATCTTATTTACATGTAGAATAGGCAACATATAAATTTTTATTTAATGTGAAAAAATTAATAAAAAAAATCTAAAAGCTCTCATCAAATTAAATTTCTCTATTTTTCAAATTAGTGAATTAAATATTTTTTATCAAATTAGTGAATTAAATAATTTTTTACTTTCTTTGCACTATATTTAAGCTATCATTGAAATATTATATATAATCCAAGTTTTTTACTTCATATGATTTTTTAATTTCTTTTTTCAAGTTAAGAGGTGATAAATATTAAAAAATCTTAATTTTTATTTAAAATTGAAGTATTAAACTTTAAATGGTAAGAAACTAAAATATGATATAATTATTAGAGAAATACTATCATAAAGCCAATGAAAACTAAATAAAACCCTTTTATTTAGTTTTTATTTATTTAGATATATATATATATATATATCCGGTCCATATAAAAAATTTTCATAATTACAAAGTCATTTTATTCATTAAAAAAATATTAGAGTATTAAATATTAATTAATAATATCATTAAACGACTTTTACTAATTTATCCAAAAGTAAATAAACAAAGTTAACAGTTTTGTTATACTGTTTCCCATTACAGAGAAGTGGTCCATAAAATAATTCTTTATTGTTATTATAACTCCAACCATTTATGAGGGTTGCTTTTTGTCTGTTAGTTTGCCGTTCGTTCGCGCTAAAGTCTGTTCTGATCCAATGACTTTCAACTGCCAACAGTAATTGATTAATTTCCATTAATTATCAATTACTAACAATATTATTGTTATTTTGATTGAAAATTTATATTTTATTATTACTAATTAATATTTTTATCAGTATATATAAATGCCAAAGGAATCCACTTCAAATATTTTTTTAATTATTTTTTTCTGAATAGTCTGATTTTTATAATGGATAAAAATGAATTTGGTATTATTATTTTTGTTTTTTATTTACCATTTTATTCATTTTGATTTTTTTGGTTAATAATAAACATAGTATTTTTCTTAGTTCCATATATATAAATGAATGAAAACTCTTTTTTCTTATTTTCTTATAAATAGATGTCTTTAATGTGATTTTATTCTATAATTTTTCACCATTTTTTATGCATGTGATAACCATTTCATTTTTTTTATATTAAAAAAATTCAAGAGCTTTTACATCATAAATAATTTTACAAATAAATATTTTTAGAATGATGTTATTTTCTATAAAATATTCATTATATATAAACATAATCCAAATCATGCACCTCCACTCCCATATCAATAGTTAAAAAAAATTATATTATTGCTATTATTATTTAATTTAAATTTGTGTATAAAATTTTTAAAAAATACCGTACACCATATTATAAATTAATATAATTGTTATTATTAAGATGATACATTATATATAAGTGTATATATGTATAATTAACAATAAAAAAATATTATCTATGATTTATAATTCAGGCTGAATTCATCCCAAAAATGGTTTGGCAATCTTAATTTTTCAATTATTTTATAAGCTATCTAATCATATTCTCAACTCTCTTAGAAAATATTAAATAGTTTTTATTATTGAAATTATATTTAAAATTTAAAAATTAATAAAAAAATTCCAAATTCAAATCTATGCAATTATATTATACTTTCTTCGCCATACAAAATAAATAAATAAAAAGGGAAAAATAAACTCATAAATATTTATCGAAGAATAAGTAGACATTTTGGATGTTTGAAGTTCAAAGATCAGCTAATAATTTTGACAACCTCTTTCCAATTAAAAAAATTCACATATTGGCATTTAAGATACATTTTTTTTTTTAGAAAATTGGCATTTAAAATCTTAATATTTGATTGTAGCACCAATTCGTGACTCATAGCACATTATTTTATAAACAAATTTTTAAAATTGAGTGAGAATTTTTTTTCATGATATTTAAATTATAATGCTTAATTTTAAATAATCTCATTATGTATTGAAAGTTTTTATGAAAAAAATGAATACATGTTATAATATAATTATATGACTATTGAATTATTAAATTTAATAATGATTATGCGTTAAATAACTTTTTTTATGTTGTAGTAATTTAATTTCATGAATTTTTTTTGCTTAATACATTTCAAAAAATATAAATTCATATTAAATTAATTTTCATATTAAAATGTTTTATAATTATAAATTTTCATGTTATAGTAATTTTGTTTTAAGAATATCATGTTGCAATAAAATAAAAACCTATATTTCAATTAAAATTAAAATTAATGATTACACGAATTGAATTATTTTATAAAAAAATATTGTGATTCAACAATAAAAATTCAATCATTGATGAATGAGATAAACAATTAGCTAACTTATCAAATAATTGAAAAAAAAAAGAAATAATAATTTGACAAAATAAAAACAGGAGATTTTTTTAAAAAATAAAAATAAAATATTGCTTCTCTAGAAATATTTTTATCTATTTTTTTTCTGCATGTCCGAAAAAATACACTATTATTTATAAATCCCTAAACTCTCAGCTGTCAGCATCAAAGCAAAGAAGATGGGGAACGGATATATCAATCTTAGCCAAATACAAATATCGGCTACTTTCTCGCCAGAGCCGTGATAAAGTTGACGGCTTTCCATCGTCTAACAATGGTTATGTTTATGGGAAGAGACTAAGGAAGGAACTTGCCTGGTCTTTCGACCGTTCCTTTACATAGGCCACCCTTAATGGCACACGTGTCGTCTCCCCATCAACTGTTTTTGTTTTCTTCCTTATCTGTTTAGGCCAACTCACCCACCATTCTTTCTTCATCTCTCCACTCTTACGCCTTTGTTCAATTTCTTCACTTATTTGTAAGTTTGAGGTTCTTTCCTCTTTCCTTTTCAGCTGCTTAATTTTTTTTTTTCTGTTTCTTCTTACTTTGTTTTCCTTTTATCGATGCTTATCTGCTGATGCAGGTTCTGATCCTCTAATTAGACCTGCATGTTTATAGAAAATCTTGGAGTTTTTGTCTCTTCCTCTTCTTGTTTTTTGGTGTAATGTTTGTGTATTTTTAGTTTAATCTATGTTGGAACTGCTTTTCTCATGGTGGGTTATTGTTAAAATTCAGAGTTAGTTCAAATTTTACATCTTTTATGGTGGGTTTCTACTTTTGCTTCTCAGAATTCTATACAGAATCTGGGATTTGTTTCTAGATTATTTAAGTTTTCTGTCTGTTCTTGATTCTTGGGTCATGTGTGTTTTTTTAGTTCTATATTGGAATCGCATTTCTCGTGGTGGATTATTGTTCAGAATTAGAGCAAGTTAAAATTTTGCATTTTCTTGGTGATTGTTAAAAAATTTTTGTTCTCAGAATTATATACTGAATCTGGGATTGTGAGCTCTTCAGAGCGGGGATGGGTTTTAGGGCAGTTCGTTCTTGGACTCTGGGTGGTCTTATTCTGGCTTTCGTTGAACTTGCTATTTCTTATACCCTGTTATGTTGGTCGGCTTTTGCATTTGTCCCTTCTAAGTTTTTGAGTTTCTTTGGTCTTTATATGCCATGTCCTTGTAGTGGATTTTTTGGATACCAAAACGATGATTTGTGCTTGCACAGACTGCTGGTTGATTGGCCAATAAGAAAGATTAATGCTGTTCAAGAGTTGGCAAAGAGTAGGTTTCCTTTTGATTTGATTTGGTTTGACCATAAATCCTGCAATTTCCATGTGGAAGGGATTGGATGTAGAAAATGTGGAAATGGGGTTTTTAAATTGGAGGGAGAAGCATGTTCTAGTTCGCTTTCGGGTCCACAATCGCAAAGCTCTGTTGATAGGGAAACGGGGTATGATGCTAAGGGGAAGAAGATTGTGAACCAGAAGCATAAGTCTGTGATTCGAGGGCGCAGAAGAGCTGCTCTTGGATATGGAAAACTTTCTCCTGCTTTGTCTTCTAATAGCACCCATTCGGTTAACGTAGGTGTTTCCCTCCCCTGTTATGATGGAAGTAGAATGCGAAGTGAAATCAGGGAAAGCTTGGATCTTGGAAGCGGAATAGAAGATGGTTTCTTAGGTGAGTAAAAATATGCACCTTAAAATAGTTATTCCTCCTCGCACACCCAAAAAATGATTTTTTTTTTCTTTTCTTATTTATAGACCGTGGCCTTTGTTTGTTTCTCCTTCAGTCATCTTGAATTTTGTTGTTGGTGATTTGTGCTCTATGTTTTTAGTTATTAACTTTCTAATTGGAATCAAAATAGTATCTTGTCTCTGTATTAGAAAATTGATGGGAAGATTTAAACCTTTTGCTTGTTTGGAAAATTCTAAATAGGTTGAAATATGAGCTCTAAATTGGATTAGTTTGAAGCTTGAATTTATTATTTCCTATATTCAAATAGTGCACCAAATTGTAGACTGACCATTTGTGGTCCTTGTCTAGGTGATCAAAATGTTCTAAATGGCAATGATTTCAGTGAACGAGTCAGGTATAATTTTGAATTGGATGGATCCTATGGAGAGTGTAAAGGCATCAACAGGGATCAATTATCTGTTGAAAAATTTACCTGTAATGCTGGAGACAGGCTGTACAGTATTGGAAATGATATAAATGTGGTCCAATTCCAAAAGTTGCAGCAAGAACTTGAAGGTAAAAAGGCTGCCAATGCAGCTCTTTACCAGGAGTTAGAGGAAGAGAGGGCTGCTGCTGCAACTGCAGCTGATGAAGCCATGGCCATGATATTGCGGTTGCAAGAGGATAAGGCATTTATTGAAATGGAAGCAAGGCAGTATCATAGGATGATAGAAGAAAAATTTGCTTATGATGAAGAAGAGATGAAAATTCTGAAAGAGATCCTTGTTAGGAGGGAGAAGGAGATTTATTCTCTGGAGAAGAAAGTGAAAGCTTTTGAGCAGATGAACTTTTTGGGAGATGAGCAGGCGGAAGTTGATTCAGGCTATATGATAAATAGCAAAGAACAGTGGCAGTCACTTTCCACTGATTCGAATGAGAATCCATTACCTCTGCCGCTGCAGATTGAGAAAAATAAGTCCATTGGTGAGAAGGAAGTGGCAGTTAATGCAAAATGGTCATCAGATTATGAACATAGCCATACTCTTGCTTTGGGGAAAGAAATGATGTCAAAGCATAAGGAGTTAGCTTCAGACCTTTCGACTTCACAAGGATTGATGCACAAAACTGCTAGTGTAGCAGGGGAAGAGAAAACAGAAAAGGATATCAGCATGATATCACCAGAAATGGAGGAACCCCAAACTTATTGCAGCCTTGGAGACAGGGTGGAAGAAGATGGGAAACATTGGAATCAAGCAGGCTGCAACATGGATAGTTCCATGCTAGAAACCGAACCAACTGTTTATGATGTTCATGTTATTGATGATAAAACTGAACTTTATAAGGATAATGGTGGAAAAGAAAGTGGACCAACAAGTACTGTTGCCTCATATTCTGGGGTTCAGAGTAGTAAATTTTTGAGTGATTGTCCAACTGTGAGTGCAATAGAAATTGACCCTCAAGTTCATGGAAGCAGTTTTGATATGCATGGCAAGTCACTAGGGTCAGGTAGTTCACTGTGCAAAACCTTTGCTGACTCACGGAGGAAGTCTCCATCTCCGGTTGATGGTGAGAGGTTGAAAATTGACAGTGAAGTTCAATGGCTTAGAGAAAGGCTGCGTATAGTGCAAGAGGGCAAAGAGAAGTTAACATTTTCTGCGGAGCACAGGGAAAGGGTAAATACACAATTGAAACTTGTGGAGGATATATTGAACCAACTTAGAGAGACTCAGCAGCTGAGAGACCCTGTGAGGCAGGCTCCGTTGCCTCCATCATCTTCTAAGGTGTGTTTATTGCTATTTATGGTTTTTTGTCCTTCTTTTGTTTACAGTTATTCAATTCTCACCATAGGAGGTAGGATAATTTTAGAAGCAAAGACTAGAATGCAATAAAAATTTCATTTGTGTTGTATTTAGGGAATGAAACTACTATGCTATTATCAAACTAAGGGAAATAAAGTGTGAATTTTTGAACGTTAGGACGCATCTGAGGCCTTTAGGGAATCATCCCTTCTCATTTCTAATTCTTTGATAGGTTTCAGCTTAGCTAACCAAAATGTGTAGTAGAAATATGGCCCACCACCAGTTTACTTTCGCTAATTAACATGTGCATAAGATTTGAGTAGATGTAGCTTTGTTAAAACAAAAATCTAACTACAAAGGTTTTTTCAAGTCTTGTGTGTCCAAGGAGGAAGGCATTTAGATAAGGAAATTCTATACCCAATTAACATGACACGTAACCTTGCTGCGACTGATTAATAAACCTGTTTATAGGCAATTCTATTGAATAAGACAGACTAGGAGTATTTTAAAGCTTTATTTGAAGGACAAATATTAGCGAGCTAAATTGTCAGCTCAAGAATTAACCGTAGGAAACAATATGCAGAATCCAGGAATAGTATTATCCCAATATCTGTGTGGGGTTGACTATCTGATTATCAGATTATTTTTCACACTCCTTCTCCCTGGCAGCAATATAAAAAAAAAAAACTTGGTTTCATTCATTTCCATATGGTTCTTATTGATATTAATTTTGTTAATGCATGAATGATACACTAGCTATTAGTTAATCCCAATATAGTTACCTCTTTATATTGCAAATGATACACTAGTTGACAGCAACTTTTTACTTTCGAGCTGATATGACTCTTTCTGCGTCAGAAAATCATACCAGATCATTAACTTTCATTAACTTTTTTTTATCATAAGCAAATGCTCTTCATTCTCAGGCGAACTTGAAGAAAAGAAATAGCCGAAGCATGTCTGGAGAAGACTATGACTGTGCTTAAATGATTCAGGAGGACTGAGAAGAATGAGCATTGAGTATCATATTTAGGTTATCCTTCTATTCCCAAAAGCCAGAAACTTGTACATATAACTCTGTAAAGTCACATCAGACAACTACCCCTTTGGTGGTGTTTGATTGATGTTATAAGAGTGTGAAGCATCTTGAGTTGTAAATTCTGAAACTTGAATAAAAAAAATTGGTTCTGCCTTGCATAGTTAGCAGGACCAACTGCGGCTTTGTGTTTCTATTTTCCTATTCCCCCCCCCCCCCCCCCCCCCCCCCCCCCCCCCCCCCCCCACATAAGTTTATGTGAATCTTGCATTGCACGTAACACTTGAGGAAAATGCTCTTACACTAAAGATTGTTGATAAAATTGTGTTCGTTTTTCTGTAATTTGTAAAAGGAGCCTTACATTGAAAAAAATGAATATTCTGTAAATTGAAAAATGAATCTTCTGTAAGATTCTGTAAAATGAATCTTACACACCATAGATTTATAGATGTCTTTTCTGTTATTTCCTGGATTAGATACATATAATCATATTTTGCCTCTGTTTATTATCGTAACTAAAATAGATTAAATATTAAAAAGCAGTTAAATTATTTTATTTTTATCCAAAATAATTCAACTCTATCTAATGGATGCTCAGCTTCTTCTTCTTTTTTTTTTTTTTAAGGATCAATTTGTACTCAACCTTAATATAATTAATTTTGATATATTTTGATTATAACTATTTTTTTTACTAGAAATATATATTCCTTCCCCATAATATTTCTTAATTTATATTACAACAAAAATATTTTATTTTTTATTTCATTTTCTTGTTAATTTCTGGGAAGGAATTGAATGATATAATAAACAATTTCTAATTGATTTACTAATTTGTTCAACAATAATTAAATAATTAAAATGAAAACAAATTATTAAAAATGAGAATTGAGTAACACATTTGGCTCTGCGACTCACAAAAAATCAGAAAGTTATTTTGTTATGAAAATATAAAAAATAAATAAAATAATAATATAAATTAAATCAATTATAGAAGATAAACATATTTAACTGTAAAAATAAGAAATTAGTAAATGAATATTCATGATGAAAAAATTATAATTTATAAGTCTAGTTGTAAAAAATTGATCAAAATGTAATTATAAAATTGAAATTGAGAAGATGCATGAATATTCATCTCGTGTTTGCATTTAAAAACAGCAGCCAAACAAGGTGCTAAACCCACCTCAAATTGGGCGGGAAATCCCTTTTAACTGTCTATAAATTGCGTGAATTTCCGTTTTTTCACTGTGGAAAGTAGTAACTATAACTCTTCTTCCCCTATCGTGAAGTTCGTGATCAGCGATACAGGTAAAATTGTTTCTTTTACATTCTGTTTGGCTTCCAAGAAAATGTAGAAAAATTATTTACTCAGGCAATAACTGACAAGAAACTTCCCTGATTTCATTCAACATTGTCTCTGCGTACGTTTCTTTCTTTTCTTCTTTTTGTTAAATCCAAGTTTCTGAGCAACCAAACACAGTTTTCTTCTTTCTCTCTCTTTTTTCCTTTTTGCTCTATTTTCCTGCTATTCGGAAATCAAACAAGAAACTTCTTATTCTTCTTTTTAAGTTTCTTTTTTCCAGTTAATGGATGTTGAAATTTTATGCATGGTAGAGATTCTTTATGAGAAAAAAGAATGTTCAATGAAAAAGCATTATCGTTTTTCTGTTTTGTCAGTACATAAAACATAGCGATGCTTAATATCAAATTATTATTATATTCTGGATGAATGGGAAGTTTGTAGTTGTTATTAAGGTTCTGAAAGAGGAATTTCGTGAAATACTAGAGATTAATTTTATACTTTTTTCAATTTTGCCCTAGTCCAGATTAGGAAGAGAATTCTCTGCTGTTAGGAACTGTTAATGCTTAATATTTGATAAACTGAAAGAAAACAATGAAAATTTTCTGAATTACACAAATTTTAAGGAAATTTTTTGAAAGACAATAATTTCACAAATTAATGCTTAATATTTCTAAAAGAATTTTTTGTTGATTTCAACGATCAAGATATTGTGTTATGATCTATCAGATTGTTTTTAAATGTTTCCTGTGAAATGCTATTCTCTTGTTCTGTTCCAATATTTATTGACACATTTTATTATACCTTGTATTAGTTATTCTATAATTTGAGTTTTTGATTAGGTGAAAAGGAAAAGTTGAAAGATTGGGGGTATAAGAAACGCAGGGTTTTAGGAGTTGGTCGCTTTAGCACGGTTTACCTGTGTCGAGATGAAAAGAAAGGCCAAGATGTAGCTATTAAGATGGTTCCTATTTCTTCTGACGATGGTGTGGATGGCTACACCATAAGAGAAGTTTCATTGCTCAAGGAGATGAACCACGCTAACATTGTTAAGTAAGCTCCATTAATTACTGTGGTTATTTATTTAGTGTGGCAACGGTTAGATGATGAACGCATAAATCCTGTTTCAGGACATTACGTTTGTAGAATATATGTCATTACGTTCGTAGAATGTCAGTTTTTTTTTATTGAGTCTAAGAGTAGAACTAATTTATTAACATGATGTAACCTAGAAGACATGATAAATAGCATTGCTATATTGACTGTAGAGTTTATTGGGATTTCGGGATATATAAATTTCAGAATTTGCAGTTTTGTGCATATATAATTTGTTTTCATTCAAAAAAAAAACTAAAAACTGTACTTATTTAATGGTGCATTTATAAAACAGTGAAATTTTCAATTACGTGCTGATCCTTTTTTGGTTTTGTTTACTACCTAATTGTAAATACTATTCCTTAGCAATTGTGGGTTACAGGTTGCTGGACTTGAAGAGCAATGGGAATTTTGTGTATCTTGTTTTTTAGTATCTGCAAACTGATTTGTATAAGCTTATGGCCAGCAGTCCAAGAACTTTTATGGACCCAATTTTAGTAAAAGTAAGTAAATTTTTTTAATATATTATTTTCAGTACCTGATTCTGGCTATATAGCTTGAATTAGAAAAACAGTTATACGATTAGCTTAATTTATTATTATTTTTTTTATTCCTTTTAAGTTTCCTCATTCAAACTCAAAGTCGATCTTGTTCTTCATTTCCTTCTGAAAATATATAAAAATATAGGTTTCATGCGTCTATGTTCTTCTACTTTCATTTGCATCCAAAAGTCCCCCAGATGTATACTTCTTTGTTTGATGATGACTTCTTGGTATGTAATTTCCTTATTATCTTTTGACAGAAATTTCTAAAGCAGATTCTTCAAAGTCTAGAATATTGCCATTCTCACAATGTTCTTCATCGAGATATAAAACCTAGTAATTTCCTAATTGATAGAGACAATGAGAGAGTGAAACTTGCAGATTTTGGATTGGCTAGATCAGTTGAAGTTCCTGCAACAGACTACAGTTTTGAGGTAGCAACTTCTTCTTTCACTTACTGTACTCTACTTTGTAATAATTTCCCCACTGAATTATAACACAGCTATTTTGAGCTTGCCATTTTCCATGTTCTTTTTAGTAAAAGGAAAAAGAAAAATGCAAACCAGCTGGTTTTAGAGTTTTTTTTTTCTTCCCCTGTAGAGTCTCTTTCAAAAACAATGATATTGGCGACAGCAGGCAGGTTATTTTGCAGGTTGCTACTACCTTCAATTATTATTTCCAGATTCCTCACACTTCACTTTCCTACTTTTAGTTGTAATTTCCAGGCAGGTACCTTAATGTATTGTGCACCTGAACTCTTACTTGGCTCCAGCAAGTATTCTACTTCGATTGACATATGGTCAGCGGGTTGTATATTTGGGGAGATGGTAAAACAGAAGCTTTTATTCTCAGCCACAAATCCAGAGGAGAGTTTTCAAATTCTCCGTGTTGATCAATATTTGAATGTCATTTTTAGGTATTGATCATATTCAAAACATCACTAATTTGGGGCATAACTAGCTTTCTGAAGTGCAATCTCACATTAAATTTTTTCTGTGAAGACTCTTGGGTACACCAACTGAAGAAACCTGGTCCGGATTAACTTCAATTTGCGAGTTCCTTCCTCGTTTTCATCAATATGAGCCCAAGGTAGTAGATTCCATGTGGATTGTTTTCTTCTTTAAATTTCATTCTTTGACTCTATAATTGTATTTCATATGTTTAACATGCAGAATCTGGCAGAAGAGTTCACTGAGCAGGACCGCGATGGAGTTGATCTTCTTTCTGTAAGTTTAGTATACTTATCACGAGTATATATACATTCATAACAAAGAAACTGCTACTACTTCTTCTCATGGTATGTCCTTCAATTGTTTTTAGGCAATGGATGAAATTTGCACATTACGTTTTCAGTTGCTTTGTATTTGTGGATCTGTTCTCATACATACTGGCGTATATCAATGAATAAATAATGATGACTTGGTTATGAACATTAATTAATAGCAAGGAGTTTATCTGAATAGCTATTATATTTATTTTATAATTTTGACTCCTATGAATATTTGAAGCATTGACTGGGATATCATAGTGGGGCAAGATAAGGAATTTTAAAGAACTACTCGCTGATATATAGCTCAAACTTGTCATTTATATTAAGCACATGTTAAATGATGAAGTACTAGAATTCTATATTTGATTTCAATTTCTTTCCCTAGTCTCTAATCATACTGGAAAAATAATAATAAAATTGACTGTTTAAAAATATAAATTACGTTTGATAGTTACTTGAAGTTAACTTTCAGTTTAATTAGTTGAATATCAGTAATAAGTTAATTAATAATTAAAATCTTCAATTATGAGATTTATAAAAGTCCAAGAAAATGCAATATTGCTCTGTTAAACAAAATTTAGTGAATTCATTAAACGTTGATCGTAACGTTCTGTTCAAATTTGTTAAGTAATTTGCAAGTAGCCCATGAATTGATTAAGGTTACTAGTTCTTTTTTAAAATTTGAAGAATGAATTAATGTTCCTTTAAATTTTATTTCTGCTGTTTTGATTTATAAAGGTTTTGTTCTTTTTAAACAAAAATTTAGTGAATTCATTTCAGAAACTTTTGATTATTTATACAAAATTAATGAAGTTAGTATTTTTATTTATAATAAGATTTAAAATTCATTAAAGAAAAACCGGTGTCATAGTTGGATCCAAAATTTCAAATTCTATATATTGAGAGTTTAATTTTATTAAAATAATTTCCTGGATTAGAAAAAGAAAAAGAAAATAATTATAATATGATTTGTATCATAATTTTGTTCTATATGAGATTTTTATTTTTGAGATTACATTACAATTTTAGATTTTCATCAAAAGAAACAACATGCTTATAGCTCATTTAAGTTTTGATGCACATGCACCAATTTTTTTAAGATAAGTGGTAATGATAATTAATAATTCAAGGATATAAATAACCATAGTAGCTCTTAGAAACAATGATGGGATATCCAAAAAATATGACCTATTCCTGTAAATAATATATATAAATATGATAGCAGTTACTGACTTCAGTACTAAATCTAAAATTAAACCATTAGCACACCGAATAATTAATGAGAAGTATGAATTCTTACAATAAAAACAGAGCAATTTCAATTTTGCACATAATTGATTTTCAAAATCATGGCAAGTATGCAATTGTGTACACAAAATACTAATAAGATTAATTTTGAGATCCAACGAAACAGTCAGTCCAAATAAACTTTAACATCAATCCCATTATCAATGAGTGACTGAACCACAGCTCTAATCTTTCCTTCAAACTTGTCCCTCTCTCTTGGAGTATAAGAGGCGGTATACACATCGGCTTCTCTTGCTCGGTCTGCTAAAATTCGGCCAATGGCCAAACATGCTGGTATATCTGACCTGGACTTCAGTGCAGCTTTAATGTCTTTAGAATTAGTACCAGCAACTGCAACTTGCTTAGTTGTTACCCTGTGGGTGAGTGATGCTGATACAAAACGCTTTGAGATAAATACATCGAGTGTAAATGGCTCCATGTATGCTTTTGTCCGTTGCTTAAATGATATATGCTTCTTGGGGTTTTTTGATTTTTTCTCCTTCTGGTAAGTGTATGGCCTGCTGTTGTCATCATCAAGGAAATCTTCCACCCCAAAAAAGCTTCTTGGAGCACAGTGAACCTGCAACAAAAGAAATGTTAAGCAGATTTTATTTTATTGGCGGCTGATAAACTGAGGGCTGGACAAAATAGCAATGCGAGTGAAGCTGCCTCCATTCTATGAAATTTCAACTTAAGCCTCCAGATAGCTGTTCTTGCTATCAACTAGAAGATTATGTTGGAAAACTAGTAAGTTCCTTTCCTGAGTCACCTAGGCATTTCCATCGTATGCAAAACTGCTTTAGCATTTTGGAAGATTTTCAAGGCTGAGAAATTTGGTCATACCTGTCCATTGTGGAAGCCACTAGTAGGCACACATAAACAAGGCCTAAGCTTGTCTCCATTTGCAAAATGCCCTTCTCTCAAAACCTTGCCAAGGACTTGCTTCAACATATTTCACAGAGCCTGAACCTACCATATCAAACTGAATTTATTTAATTTTGTTTGTTTTATAATCCCTCAAGGAAAAAATATATACAAAACTCAATGAAATATCAAGAAAGTACACCTATACACAGTTATTTATGCTATACTGTTATCTTTACTCAGAAGGTATTAAGATGTCGAATTCAATGCATGTAATGTTAAAGCAATTCATTAAAAAACAATATAAATATAGGAACATCACGTTCATTTCCACACCTCCCCACCAAACTACTTCAAATGATAATTCATTTAAAAAAAAAACAGCATAATGATATAAATAGCATTATATTTTAATAATGAGAAGATGACAACAAATTAAATTCAAAGCCTTTTGCAGATCAAGGATGAGAATACATAAAAAGAGCCCCAGTAGCAGGGTTCTACACCATCACATAAACAAACAAATCTTAAGGAGACAGAATAGAAACTAGTTCTTTTTCATGGTTCTGCACAGTCAAAATCCACTCTCAATCTCAGAGATATAGTCACCAAGTCAGTAGACTCACTACTGTAAAACTAATTTGTGTCCTTTGAATTCAATTGAAGCAACTACTAATGCAATTAAAACAGAATCATCAATAATTTGGAAGAGGAATCCAAAAAAAACAACAACCTATGACACTCAATTCCAATACCAGAAAGAATTAAGAAATGTTTACGAACCTAGAAACGCTGAGTATCTGTTTGTGCATAGGGAGAGAGAAGAGACAAACTTAATAAGAAAGAGAAGATCAGGGGCACAATTCCTCCCGTGCGGTCGTTGTTGCTTCCGCCGCCGCGGCAGTTGTGTCAAGTATCCGCCTAAACGCAGAGAAATGCAAATCAATTTTCCTTTTTTGGTTAAAAAAAAAATCAATTTTCCTTTTGTTCTAGTCTGGTTGATTAACCACATAAAATAAAAGTTTAACTGTTACACTTTATATAATAAAATTATAATTAAAATTTAATATATTTCATATATATTTAATAAAAAATTAAATATAACTCATTATAAAAATTAATATTAACATAAGCATACAATTAAAATACAAAATCATATTTTAAATCCAAATATATTCCATCAAAACCATTTAATATATATAATTTATAATTTATGTATATTATATACTTAGTCTATAACCCGTGTGTTACGATAGAATTTATTTATTTATTTAAAATATTTTTATTTTGTAATTTTTATTTTTTATATTTTTATATTAAAAATTTTATTTGTAATTTATAATAGAAAAAAAATTGCTTTAGAACTTAAATCAGAATATCCTTCAATCGCCCAAGTTTAAAGATTAAATTTAACAGTCAACCTTAGTCAGCAAGCTGAAAAAGCTATTTTTCCTTTTCATAACACCGATGGTGTAGTTTTATAATTAATAATATAAAAATCAAGTATAGAGATATAAAATGGATACATTCATCTTAAAATTATGATAATACTAAAGAGTTAAGTTAACTCTTATATCACACATAATATTTTTATCTTTTTTAAACTAATTATTTTTTTATAACAATGGTAAATATTATTATATAAGAAATATATATTGTTATATTATTTTAAGCAAAATAATTTTAAATATAATCTGTTTAAAATATTCGTAATACATGTTATTAAAATTGCATAAATCATAAAAATATTAAAAAGTCTTTAAAAAAATATCTAAAATACAAATAAAAAACACATGATCAATTTGTTGTTTATATAATATTATTAAATTAATTTTTTACATCTTATATTTCTATATAATCTAATTAAACTATATATAAATTAATATATTCAATATTTTTTATATTTTTAAGTTGGTTGAAATTTTATTTATATTAGTATTTAAAGTTATATAAGATAATTATATTCAAGTTTAATAAAATAATTATTATTATTATATTTAAGTTTAATAAAATAATAATATACATATATCTTAAAAATATTTTTAAAAATATAAATTAAATAAGAAATGTAATCAAATTTGTTGACTAAAACAGACGATTAATTTTAATTAAATTCTAAAGTTATCAAAATCTCTATTAATTCTTTCATCATAAAATTAATTTTTCTTACCCATAAATAAAATGACAGAAAATAGTAAATTAAATTATACTAAAAAATATTTTACCCATAACCGATTTAGTTAGTTACATGTCTTATATATTATGCCGTTAAAAAAATTTGTATTATTTTTTATCTTATATTTTTAACGATTGTAACTCAACTGATAATACACAATAATCATCTTCATCACTATAAGTTTCTTTATAATGCTAGAAAAAAAAAAAATGATACATACATACACAATATAAAGATAGATAGTATAAAATAATAAGCTTGATCATCACAATTTTTTATATCCATTTAAATAAATATATATAAAAAAGTATGATAATTAAATGAAAATAAATAGTGGATCAAATGATTATCAAAAAAAGCAAATATATAAAAGATATGATTCGTTAGCAGTTGAATAATAGTATTATAATTTTAAAAATAAATAATATTATATGAGAAAAATATTGTAAAATAGATGAGACTGTAAAAAATAGCTAAAATATTTTAACAAAATAAAAATAAGAATGAAGAAATCAAGCTAAAATAATTGAAAACTCTTTTAGATTATCTTGAATTTAAAAAAATAAAATTTATTGACGATTTCTAAAAAAAACCCATGCATTAAATCCATTGAAACTAAAAAAATCATTTTAATAAATTAAAATACAAAAAAATATAAAATTTATTTAACCTTAAATCATTTTTTATGCTTGTAAAATAATTATTAACCTACATAATTAAATTTATATAAACTTAGTATCATTTCAGATTTATTAAATTAAAAATATTTAAATAACTTGTATCTTTCTTCAAAATAATAATAATAATAATAATAATAATAATAATAATAATAACAACAACAACAACTTGCATATGATTATAACTAGTCTAATTTATATAGAGCATATTATATTTTTTAATGAAATAATCAAATTATATTATTTTTATTTATTATTATTTGAATTTTATTATTTTATAATTTTTTATTATTTGTTCATTTATTGTTTATTTTATATTTGGTAATATTTTTGTTAAAAAAATAAGATTTGCATTTAATTTTCTTTATTTTTTATTGATTTCATCTTATGCTAAAAACTAAACAAAATATATATTTGAAATATTTTTAATAATTTCAATTAATCTGTAGAGTTTGAAATTTTTAACAATCTAATTATTGGTTACAAATATAATATAATTTTATCTTTGTATTTTTTGAAACTTATAACTATTCTAAACTATTGAACCTTAATTAAAATTTAATTTTATGGGACTATAAAAAATGAAATTGTCTTTTACTCTCTCAACTTTTTTTTAAAAAAAATCAGAGAATGTGTTCATGAGACTAAAAAAATTTATTTAATTTTAATTTTAATGTGTTCATGAGACTAAAAAAATTTATTTAATTTTAATTTTACTCTTACAATTTTGCTCCATGGAATGTGCAGGTTGTTCAAAGAATCATCATAATTATTAGATGCATCATTAAATATATATATAAACACAAAATTAATCCTTTAAATAATTCAATTAGCCAAAATATTTTTAAAAAATTGATGCGGTTTTTTTAATAGTTTTGGAAAAGAAATCATATCGGTGGATCCCATACTTATCACTATAAAGAAAAAAAAGCATCTAAAAATAACCAATTTACATAAAAAAAAAATTGAGGATTTAAAATTTTATATTTTTTATATTAAAAGTATTATTTATAATTAACATTTTTTTGACTAATGGTATAAATATAAAATAAAGGGATAGAGAATAAACACATAGAATCTAAAAACCAAATATAAATTTCAACTTCATAATACCAAAAAAAAAATCATTTGCTAAAATAACATAGATCCAATTTACTAAAAATAAAAAATATATATATGTTTAAAAATTTATTTGTCAAATAAAAATACCTGTGAAAATAACAAAACATATTTCATTTTGCACACCAAATGAAAATAATAATATTTATAAAAAAAAATACAGAATTTTGCAAATATTATTAGCGGTTTACTTTCTAAAATCTAAATATCTACAAATATTATCAAGTTTTTAATGGTTTAAATTTTGATCCAAACTCAAAAGGAAATTTTTTTTCTAAAACCTTAATTCTCATCTAAAAGACTAACCCGTTATCACATATTTAAAATTGAAAAATTCAGTACATTATAACTGTTATCCATAAAATTAAAATTAAAAGTAAAATTATAGTTCATTTATTCAATTGTATTAAATTTTTGAAAATTTTCTTCATACAAATGAATATAGGAGTTGAAATTTAAATCTTGTTACTTCCTGTAAATTAATTAAAACTATTAATCTTACAGGCTTTAATAGTAGACTAATTTAGGAGTTGAGGGTCTAGCCTAATTAGTTAGTGCGATGTTATGTGACCAGTTGGTCATGAGTTTGATTCCCCATTCCGTCACATTTGTGGTGAGTGTTGATCATCCTTGTGATAAGTGTTGATAGGGGAGGACTATTCCCTATTGTGTAGTCTATGGGTTAAATCCTTCCAATGAAATAAAAAAAATAGTAGACTAATTTAGACACCTCATAATTTTTTTTTTGAAATAATCTTTTTTTTTTGCTTAAAGTATATATTTTTTCATGTGAAATTTTAATGTGAAAGTAAAAATAAAATGAAAATGAAAATGAATTAAATTAAGAATTAATCATGAAAATAATTTTTTGTGAAAATTGAATTTATATTTAGTACTATTAATCAGCTCTAATAAAGCCCACTATTAACTAATTTGAGCCTCTGGGCATAGTTATATTAATTAATAAAATTAATTAATATTAATTAGCCCTTGATGAGCATTGAAGAGTCAGTTAAAAAAAACATTAAAGAGGTAGAAACGTTTTGCGGGATTGGAGAAAGTGATAGAAACATAAAAAGACCATATTGGCCTTTTAAAAACTTAAACGATATCATTTTTTTTGCGAGTTCTGAAAAAAAAAAAAAGACAAATCGGTAATTTTACTCATTGCAGTGGGTCCCACTCATATGTATGAAGACTAATAGCTTCTTCAGATACAATTGTTTTGCATTAAAAAATTAATAAATTAGGTGGCTAAGACTGACTTTTTTTTAAAGTCAAAATCAATTTCAATTTACTATTCATAAGAAATATATAGATAATTTATAATTAATAAACATAAATTATAATATAATTCTAAATTTATAAATTATTTATATATTTAATATACCTATAATTTATAGTTAACTATTCAGTTCGATTAACCGAACTAAATAATTTTTTAACAATAAAATTTAACAATAAAATTGAATCAAAAATTAAAAATATTAAAAATTAAAAATCTAAATTTAAATCGTCGGTTTAATTAACTATAATTTTTTATTCGGTTTGATCGATTTTAGTTCGGTTTAATCGATTTTTTGAAGAATCTTACTAAACAAAGTTAAGTGTTTAATTTCCCTTCAATTTCCTTTTCTATCCTTATCTTTCATTTTCCCTTCTTTAATGAACATTTAACTCACCCTATCTAAACATATTGTTAGGGTTATTTGAGTAGGAATAATAACAGGGTGCCAGCCCTGGCGTAGAGACAGAAAAACAATCCTCATCTCTGTTCTCGCTTTGGAGGAAATCGCTACTCCATTTCTAGCCCCACAAATGAGGGTAAATTTACTTTAATTCATATCCTGTGAGATTCCAACGAATAATTTATATTTTTTTAAAAATTAAAATTTAACAATATAAAAAATTAATAATCTATAATAATTGTACACTTAATAAAATAATAACTTAATTTTATTACACATATACAAATAACTAAAGCACAATATATATCATATAATATAACTCAACTCAACCTAACAAAATCTTAATCCCAAATTAATTAGGATTTGCTATATAAATTCTCTTTTTTTACTTAGAGCGATTATGGGCCACATCTTCGAAGAAATATAAAGCCGTAGAATCATACAAAACCTTTTTTATCCAAGTTAATTTAGGTTTATTCGGCCTCTCTTTTATTATATCTACATTAACTTGTTTAGTCTTTCTAACATGCATATCATTATGTCTTCGTTTCACATTATCACATCACCTCAACCTATATTCTCTTATTTTATCTTTAATAGGTGTTACTTTCACATTTTTTAATATATATCTAATAAAATATATAATAATTATTATAATATATAATTGCAATATATACACTGGATCCATCCCCTCATCGTCTAACCAATAGGAAGAGTTTTCTCCCATTCCTTATTAGGAAATTTTTGCCCAAATACGAGAATTCTCTGCTTTATTGACAACCCTATATTTGATCTAATTGAGGGTTTTGGATTTGATGTTATGAAAGTGTATAAAGAATTTATGGTTTTTGCTCAATCTTGATGGATAGGTTTGTTAAGTGGATAAATAAATTAGATTAGGGTTAGACCTTGTTCGTTCTATAATTTGTTATGATTTCATAATGTATAGTATATGGTTTAAGTTCTTATTTTTTTTTATTCTATTTTCATGATTATTTTCTATGGTAATCTCATTGTGGAATGATTTTTGCGACTTCGGTATTGTTAGGCTCAGGTCCTTAGAGAACATATGCCTAAACAAGGAGAAAATGGAGTTGCCATCTGGACCGACTGGGAAAAAGAAAGGGGTAGATGACTCGATTCCTAAGGAATTCTCAGCCACATATTAAGTTCAGAAAGTTAGGTATACATGAAAAAAATGAGAAATGACCCAGCACCCCATAGCACCCGATTAATTGGAACCAGCTTCTTTTTCAGGTATTAATATTATTAAATTCTTAACTTATTAAAATATCATCCATAATATATGCAATGAAAATAAAAGAAATATCTATTAAAATCAAGAAAGTCCAAACCAATAAAATGGGTACCCGTACAAAACGAAAATATGCTCTTACAATAATGCCCAATGTTCAAAGTACAAGTAAATAAAAATAGGACATCCACTAATTGGTGAAAATATGTCTCTTACAATTATCCCAAAGTCTTTAAATAAATTAAATTACAATAAATAAATAAATTAAAAATAAGGCACCTACGAGTAAAAATATGCCTTTTACAAGTCTATTAAAAACACAATAAATAAATACTTAATAATAAGTAATGGTAAAGCAAGTAATCAAAAAAATAATCAATCATTGCATAAATAATTATAAATTAGGGCTAATCTAACGAAGTTAAAGTTAATTATAAAAATTACAATTTACAAATAAATCTTAATATTAACCCATTAATGAAATATAGGGCATGACGACGAGGGTCGCACTTAGGATCGGGGGCAGCGCTCCCAAAAGGTAAATGGTTTATGGGATATGATTTTAATAGGAAATTAGAGTTTTATGTAGGCTAGAGTTTTAGAGTTTTATGAAAACATGATAAGGGTTTTGGTTTTAGAAAACAGATTTAGTTATTTAGGATTTTGGATGATTATATTTGATATTGGAAATCAAATCTTAGGTTACTATGAAATTAAAACAAATATACATAAAATAAGCTACTGAATGAAACTAACAGATTAGGTTTTGATTTTTATAAATATATAACTAGGGTTCTAATAATTAAACTACTGGACATTAAAATAAATAGAGTTTAAAAAGAACAAAATCTGTGTTCGTCGGTTCCTCCAATATCAAAATGATGAATCCAATATATGCTACTGCCTGATCAACCTTGATTTTGGATGAATCGAAACAAACTTGAGATAAATGGTTCTTGTCTCCTTGGTTGCTATATATTTTCAATCGTCTTTTGATTTCTGTTATTTAATATTGCCTCTGTTGCTAATTCTTGCCTCTTAATTACTTAATTAAAATTGCACATTACTCATCTCTCTATGTTCTTTTTAATTCTCTATTTATAGGCAAAACCCTCACTTCACCCTTAAATCTAATCCGCTTAATCCAAACTTTAACCAAATTATAGCTTGATTAGAAAATTAAGTTGTCGGTCAGAATTTGGATTTGGAGGGGCTCATATCGATTTGGAGGTTCCAAATCGATATACAGCCAACCCATATCGATTTGGAAGGTAATAGATATGAGCTTGGCTCATATCGGTTCAAGCTCATATCGATTTGGATGCCCAAATTGACATGAGCCATGGCTCATGTCGATTTGGGCACACAAATCGACATGAGTCATGCTCATGTCGATTTGGACGTATCCCGACTCAAACAAAATCATAATTTTTAATTTCTTTCAGACCGAACCTGTTTTATAATTTAATTTGTACTTTTATGAATTGGACCCTCTAATATTTAAGCTTTAAAATTATGTTTAGGTTTTTTAAATTACAACAGAACAATGTAAGCTTCTTAAACCTAATCCATGCCAAAATTAAAGGTATACACTCATAGTTTGAAAATCATATATTTTAGAGTGTTTTTTAAAATCATTAATTTGATGGCTTTTCGTGGTTTTAAAATTTTATCTTTCAAAATTATTATTAGCAAAATTTTTAAATACTAAATATATTTTTATAACATTATTTTTATTCCCATAACCTATTAAAATCTTATAAAATATCACAAAATAAAATAAAAATATTTTATTTAACCATATTTACCATATCTTTCTAAACATAATAAATAGTATTTACAGTACCATACTATTTTTATTGCTAAACCATTTTTATAGTACATTACTGTACTATATCATATATTGCTAAACCATATTATTAGTCATCTAAATAAAATTTTTTTGCTAGTTTTGATGCCACTAAACCGATTGTCATGGGAAAGAAAAGATTTCTTAAGGACATAAAGTAAGACAAGTCTACACGTTGATGGAGGATAGGATTGTGTAAATTTTATAAAACCAATCAAACTCAGCCGAAACAAAATGATTTCAAGCGGGTTTGAATGGTTTAAAATACATATTCGGATGATCAATCAAGTTGAAGTATTTTTCACATTAACCTAAATTCGATTGAAAATAATAACATAAAAATATATATTATATGATAAGCAACACGACATTAAGAAAACTACATCGTTTTTTGATGCTTATAAAAGCATTCTTACTTGTCTTAAGATTCACTTCACTTAATCACGTCATCCATTCATATTATCTCTATCAATTCTTTCTTACTCTTTTACTCTCTATGTATTTTTCTTTTGGATTTTCTCTCTCATAAAATTTGCAAAGCTCTATTTCTATCCTTCATATATTGTCCACAACTTCTTAGCTTTTTATTAGTTTTTAAAATTTCTATACATGTTTTTTTTAGGAATTTGTCAGATAAATACCTTTCAATAAAAAATTAATAAATTTTAGACCCTAGTATCATTAATTAGACTCTTCCAGATAAAAATACCATTAAAAATTTAAAAGCCTTCTTATATTTTTAGAAGCAGTTTCCCTCTCTCCTCATTTTTGAATTTCATTTTCTCCTTCCTGTTCTTTGTTGCAGCAAGAAACCCTCGCCAGTCTTCGTCAAGTATTTTCGACCATTTTTTCTCTCTATTTCTTTCCATTTTAGTGTTTTAAGGTCGAAGCTATTGTCTTCTCCATTCTTCTATCATAGCCGCTATTTTTTCACTATTCCTCATGTCGATATGAAGGTATTTATCCTCTTTCTCTCTCGATCTCTCTCTTCTAACTCATTGTGTTTATTCTTATTAGGAGAATGTAAATTTATTTGTGAAATATTTGGTTTTCGATGAAATTTCTGATTTTAATTGGTGATTTTACTTCACTTTTATGGTGATATAAATGCTTTAGATAGAAGAACAAAATGTGCATGTTACTCTCTTTTAGTAAAACATGTCCTGCTCTTTTATAGATGTGAACATGCTGTTATTATAATCAGTAGAGATGATTTTTCATATAAGCTGTTATTGGGGATGAGTTTGGTATTATTTTGATACGAGTTTGATATGAGTAAGTTTGAAAGCAAAAATTAGTTGTTTTAATCTTAATATGAGTTTGTACTATTGATATAAGTATGATATGAATTTGATATGAGTTTGTATTATTGGTATGAGTTAGTATGAGTAGGTATGAGTTGGTATGAGTATGATATGAGTTTGATATGAGTTTGTATTATTGAGATGAGTTGGTATGAGTTGATATAAGTTTAAAATCAATTAGTATGAGTTTAATATGAGTTAGTATGAGTTGATATGAGTTTGAAATTAGTATCATAAGAGTTTGGTATGAGTTGATATAATTTTGAAATCAATTAGTATTAGTTTAATATAAGTTAGTATAAGTTGATATAAGTTGGTATGAGTTACTATTATTGGTATGAGTTTGATATTAGTTTGGTATGATTTGGTATGAGTTTATATTATTGATATGAGTTTGATATGAGTTGGTATGAGTTAGTATGAGTTTAATATGAGTTGTTATGAGTTAGTATTATTGGTATAAGTTTCATATGAGTATTGGTATGAGTTTGATATGAGTTTGGTATGAGTTGTATGAGTTTGATATGAATTAGTATGAGTTGATATGAGTTTGAAATTAGTTGGTAAGAGTTTGATATGAGTTGGTATGAGTTGATATAAGTTTGATATGAGTTAGTATGAGTTGGTATGAGTTTGATATGAGTTGATATGAGTTTGTATTTTTTATATGAGTTTGAAATGAGTTTGTATTATTGGTATGAGTTTGATATGAGACTATGAGTTGGTATGAGTTTATATGAGTATGTTATAAGTTTGATATGAGTTTATATTATTAATATGAGTTGTATGAGTTAGTATTATTAGTATGAGTTTGATATAAGTTAGTATGAGTTGATATAAGTTGGTATGAGTTGGTATGCATTTGATATGAGTTGATATGAGGTTGTATTATTGATATGATTTTGATATAAGTTTGTATTATTGATATGAGTTTAATATGAGACAATGAGTTGGTATGAGTTTATATGAGTATGTTATGAATTCGATATGAGTTTGTATTATTGATATGAGTTGTATGTGTTAATATTATTGGTATGAGTTTGATATGAGTTGATATGAGTTTGAAATTAGTTAGTATGAGTTGTTGTGAGTTAATATGAGTTAATATGAGTTTGAAATTAGTTGATATGAGTTTGTGTTAATGATATGAGTTTGAATTTAGTTGGTATCAGTTGGTATAAGTTTGATATGAGTTTGATATGAGTTGATATGAGATTGATATGAGTCAGCATGAGTTTGGATATAAGATTGAGTATGAGTTTGATATGAGTTCGGTATGATTTGGTATGAGATTATATTATTGATATGAGTTGGTATGGGTTAGTATGAGTTTTGATATGAGTTATTATGAGTTAGTATAATTAGTATGAGTTGGTATGAGTTTGATATGAGTTAGTATGAGTTGGTATGAGTTTGATATGAGTTAGTATGAGTTGATATGAGTTTGAAATTAGTTGGTATGAGTTGATATGAGTTTGATATGAGTTAGTATGAGTTTGATATGAGTTGATATGAGTTTGTATTATTGAAATGGGTTTGAAATGAGTTGATATTATTGATATGAGTTTATATTACTGATATGAGTTTAAAATATTATAGATATGAGTTTGATATGAGTTGGTATGAGTTAGTATGAGTTTTGATATGAGTTGTTATGGGTTAGTATAATTGGTATGAGTTTGATGTGAGTTTGGTATGAGTTAGTATGAGTTTGATATGAGTTAATATGAATTGATATAAGTTTGAAATTAGTTGGTATGAGTTGGTATGAGTTGATATGAGTTAGTATAAATTTGATATGAATTGATATGAGTTTGTATTATTGAAATGAGTTTGTATTTTTAATATGAGTTTGATATCAATTTGTATTACTAATATGAGTTTAAAATATTATAGATATGAGTTTCAAATGAGTTGATATGAGTGTGATATAATTTTTTATAAGTTTGTATTATTGATGAGTTTGATATGAGTTGGTATGAGTTAGTATTATTGGTATAAGTTTGATATGAGTTGATATGAGTTTGAAATTAGTATGATATGAGTTTGTATTATTGATATGAGTGCGATATGAGTTTGATATGAGTGGGTATGAGTTAGTATTATTGATATGAGTTAGTATGGGTTAGTATGAGTTTTGATATGAGTTTATATGAGTTAGCATGAGTTTTGATATGAGTGTTTATGAGTTAATATAATTGGTATGAATTTGATATGAGTTGGTATGAGTTTGATATGAGTTAGTATGAGTTGATATGAATTTGAAATTAGTCAGTATGAGTTGGTATAAGTTTGGTATGAGTTTGTATTATTGATATGAGTTTGAAATGAGTTTGTATTATTGATATAAATTTGATATGAGACTATGAATTGGTATGAGTTTGTTATGAGTTCAATATGAGGTTATATTATTGATATGAGTTGTATAAGTTATTAGTATGAGTTTGATATGAGTTAGTATGAGTTTGAAATTAGTTAGTATGAGTTAATATGAGTTGAGATGTATATGATATGAGTTTGAAATTAGTTGATATGAGTTTGAATTTAATTATTATGAGTTGGTATAAGTTTAATATGAGTTTGGTATGAGTTGAAATGAGCTTGATATGAGTTGGTATGAGTTTATATAAGTTTGAAATGAATTACTATTATTAATTCATTTGATATGAGTCAGTATGAGTTGATATGAGTTTGATACGAGTTCATATCAATGATATGAAATTGATATGAGTTGATCTGATTTTGTTATGAGTTATTTTGATGTTGATTTTATAGTAAACAAATGCAGGAAAAAAGGGTAACAAGTTCTCATACTAGCTCATCTTCTGAAAGTGAGCAATCTCTCTTATGTGAGGACAAGCCAACAATGATCCATGCATGTCCAAGAGTAATGTCTTCAAACTCTCCTAAGGGATGGAGGATAAAAAGAAGAATTCCTTGTGAACCAGATATTGCTGGTAAGGCAAAGAAGCTAAGATTCGAGGTGTTCTTTAGTGACGATATGGCCATTGATAGGAAGGAAGTGGAAGGTGAACAAGTCAACGAAGAATGTATAGAAGTAAGTAATTATAAAAAATTATCTACTTCAGACAACTTTATTTGAATGTGCAACTTGTCAATGATTGAGTAGATAATTAATAAAATATGTACATGGATGCTAATTATGTCATCCCTTCAAGTGATTAAAGGTACCACCAGGTTAACAAGGTAGGCCGTAGATTATAAACAATTCAGCTGATAAAGAACGTAATTGGTTATAACAAAGAAAAGGTTTGTATGATTTTCAATGGATGACACATTGTGATTTATACTGCTACTGTATTCAATCTCTTTTTATTTATTGATAACACTCTTTTATTATTTCGGTATAGATAGTTGTCTTTAAATGATACAATATCAGCCACGTTCTTGGGCTTGATGAAAGAAATTTTGATTATTGGTCTGAGCTTTTTTATTGGCTTTTCATACATCAAGTTCCAAATGAAAAGTCATATGAGCTTTCATTTAAATTTAGATAACCAATCCTAAACTTTGGAATTGTTGAGTATTATTTAGTAATGAGGCTGAAATACTATAGCCTAAAAGACATGATTGGAAGGACCAAATTCTTAGTTCATCGCTATGATGGATCAACATAGGAGAGATTATTTGATGAATTTAAAAAATGCAGGGATGCTGAGTTGCAAATCAAATTAGGAGTAGCTTGCTTGGTTGACATGTTAGTTTTTAGAAAGGGTAAGACTACAAAGGTTGATCCCAAAATATTAGCTCTTGTAGAAGATGTTGAGGCATTCAATAACATCGCATGGGAGTTTGTGAGCTGAAAATTTCTGTGTTCGAAGTTGAAAGAATCCCTAGAAAAATTAAAGAAAAAAAATAGTGGGTGACTATTCTGTCATTGATTTTTCTGATGCCTTGACCATATTTGCAATGAAGGTTATTCCTATTTTACAAGAGTTAGGGATAGAGAGGTGTAAAAATGGATTTCTGCGATCGATGAACTGAAAAATATTTTTAAAATATCCATACCCATAAATTTGTTTGAAGTTATCACAGCAGGTATTTAACTTGATATGAGTTTGATATTTTAAGTTTGATCAATACCAATGCTATTATTTATTTATGCATATTGAATAATACTATAATGTATAGGAGCTGACTGCTAAGAAAATGAAAATAATATATGTTGAGGCTGAGCCTCCTAATCTACAAGGAATTTGGTGAAAGAAAATCCAAAGACACTCAGAAAAAGGAAAAAATTATTGACCCTGAGGTATTACTTGCATTTCGTTCCATTTATGGTATTATAATTCTTAATAATAATAAAGGTTTTTTTATTCTAATTAGTATATCATTTTTTAGAAATTGAATTTTATAGAAAGCCAGTTAGTGATACTGAAAAAAATGGTTCAAAACATTTGCACGCATGAGCAAAAGGAAGGAAGATTCAAGTGTCATGCATTAAAGAAAAATGCAAGTGGATGTAGATATAGAGAATAATAATAAAATGGAGTTGCGTATATCACAACTCGAGCATAAATTTAGTGCATTAGAAAGTGAAAACGCACTACAACACACTTAATTGAATAAAGAGTCGAATGCTACCATATCCCTATTGACTAATATAATCACAGCCTTAGAAGCAAATGAACATAAAAGGACACTAAAGAAAAGAAAAACCAAAGAAAAGGAGGCAGTTATAACTAAAAAAAAAAGTCAATAAATAATATAGACAATGGAGATGAGAAGGCATAGAAAAAGAAATCAAAAGATTATCAACAAATTGAGGCATTGGAAAGTAAAGACAATGGTGCGGCAGTGGAAATTGATGGATATACAAAGAAAAATAAGGCAAAAGATAAAAGAGAAAATATTCATAAAGAAAATAAAAGTGAAGGTGAAGAAAAGGAAGAGGCTCTGGAAGAAAAAAAAATGAAAATGAAGCATTAGGATTGGATTATACATTTTTTACACCTCCTGCTAAGTATGACGATTCTACTAAATCAAAGTTATTTATTGTAAAATTTTATAAATGCACTTATATCTAATCACTTAAAATATGACTAATTGTAGAAAAAATATGTCAATGGCGGCCGAGGACATGTTGCAGCTTAGCCTGTCATTGGTTGAAGTAATGGAGACCGCATATGAGGAACAAAGGAAGAAATGTTTATCCGTGCTGAACTCTAAATACATTGGTGATGAGTGAACTCCTAAAGGAAGGGGTCAACACAGAAAAAGGAGCAAACGTCTTCAAGTTCTTTGATGGAAGATGGCAGATGAAGTTACATATGCATTTTGATAACTATAAGCAGTAAGCTACACTTTAATTACAGATTTTGATTTTCACATAAATTATATTTAGATATAAACAAATTCTTCTTCTTATCACGTGAATATTAGTGTTTTAATTTATAACAGTGATCCAAAAGTGGAACAATCTTTGTTGGAGGGTGAGATCTACGATTTTACAGCGCATTCCATGAATTACAAGGACTTTTAGTATCGATTACGAGTAAATGATGCTTGGATGTCAAACGATGTAAGATTTTCAATATAAATGTATCTTGATAGATATTACACTACAAAATCACTGTATTAAATTATTAATATTAATGTGTTTTTATTAAATTATAGAAAATTGATGTCATAATATATTATGTGAGCCAAAAATAGAAATATAATACAGAGATCTCTGACCAAAGAAAGACATGTGGATCTTGCTATGTCAATCAAATTTTTATGTCATATCATAAAGAGTTCAAAAAGAAAAACTCAGGGACTTCTAGTTATGTAACAAATTTTCTTGAGGGTAAGTACGAATATTATAAACATGTCAAAGATGTTGACATCATCTATCTACCGGTGAACCAAGCCGAACACTATTGGTTTCTAATAGAAATAAATCTACCTGAGTGGTCAATAAAAATATATGATTCAATGTATGCAGATGCCCGCAGAAGCGATAGAACAAAATATGTTAAGCCAATTGCGGAGATGTTACCTCATGCTTTGAATGATGTTAATTTTTTCAACCATAGGCCCTAATTGGAGAATAAAAAGGTATGAAGATAAAAATAAATTATAAGAAGAATATTTATTCGTGCCAAGATGAGTAAGCTAGTAAAAATTATTCATTCTTAGTCATTATGTAATGATAGTTATTTGTATTTTAAAGTTGCTAATGTTAATATATTATAACAGTGAAGATTGCAGAATGTTTGTTGCTAAATTTGTTGAGTTTTTAATGATGACTGACCTCAACATATGAGACTACAATCAGCAAAATATGAAAATATTTAGATATAACACAACAATTTATTTATTAGTGCATGCTATAAACAAAAATAATAACGCTTATGATACCTAATACCATTTTGATATTTTGTACGAATATTGTGAATAGATTAAATTGTATATATGAAAAATATTATTTTTAATTATTTTTTTCATAATTAATAGGAAGCAATTATTTATTGATATGAGATTTTATTATTTGATGTCTGATGTTAAATGTCGCTATGAGTTCATACAGAATGTTGATTTTGATATGAGTTTAGCATGGGTTGTGGAAGTCTATTGATACAAGATGTTCAAAATTTTATTGACACAGGATGTTCAAAATTTTGTTGACACAGGATGTTCAACATTATACTCATATAAACCCATCTTGACTCGTATCAATAATTATATACTCATATTGACTCATGCTAATAAAAATATGCTCATATTAAACTCATACTAGCTCATGTCAATATAAATATACTCATACCAAACTCATACTAGCTCATATCAATAAAAATATTCTCATACTAAACTCATATCAAAGACATTGTACTCATATCAACCCATATTGACTCTTATTAATAATGATATACTCATATCAATTCATATTGACTCATATCATTAAAGAAATTCTCATATCAACATACTAACTCATATTAATAAAAATATACTCATACCAAACTCATATCAAACTCATATCAAAGACATTATACTCATATCAACCCATCTTGACTCGTATCAATAATAATATACTCATATCAACTCATATTGACTCGTACCAATAAAAATATACTCATATCAAACTCATACTAACTCATATCAAAATAAATATGCTCATACCAAACTCATACTAACTCATATCAATAAAAATATACTCATACCAAACTCATATCAAAGATATTGTACTCATATCAACCCATAGTGACTCGTATCAATAATGATATACTCATATCAACTCATATTGATTCATATCATTAAAAATATACTCATATCAAACTCACAGTAACTCATATCAATATAAATATGCTCATATCAAACTCATATCAATAAAAATACACTCATACCAAACTCATATCAATAATATTATATTCATACCAAACTCATATGAAAGACATTATACTCATATCAACCCATATTGACTCGTATCAATAATGATATACTCATATCAAACTCATTTCCAACAACATAATAAATAAAAGTCGACAATTTTATTCCATAACAAACTGAATATGTAATTATTAATCATCTTTTACTAAAGTCTGGAACAGTTTGCAACAAATCATCATTCCAAATAACTAATTTATAGAACAAATCATTATTGCATATTAATAACTATTGTTTCTATTTTTAAACAGTCGATGCTCCTGAAGAACTGTGCAAACGAATGAGATTTTGGCAATTAGATCTATTGTGACTATGCTCGCGACATCAACTGCACCTCAAATGAGTATTTTTCTCACCTGGTGAAGGAATCCTGCATTTTTTTTGCCTCCCAATTGACGTGCACACATATAGTGATAAAAGAGTGACGTTACGAATGTCCTTTGGGATAGACCAATCATTGATATGAGGAATTAGATTTATGAATTCTTTGTATATTTGAAACTAATACTCACATGAGTAATATGTAGAACACAACTCATACGTGTCATAGCTGCTATTTCTAACAACCATAAGAGCATGCACACATGAGATTTGATCTAATTGAAACTTTTTGCAACAACAAGTCCTCTTAGACATATCAACAACATAATTTATATCTATATCCTTAACATCGTATTTTATTATTGCTAGCAAGCTCCATCTGCAAAATATAAATAACGAAATGACATGACAATATCATAAATAATGACATTTGATGAAAAAAATTAAAAACCTTGACACTGCAAAAAATGAAGAACTTATATTCATTTTTTGTTCTTTCATCATTCTATTCCTTATTTTTTTTCTACATCTGTTGACATTTTATCCGTGGACTATTCTGCCTTGTTTCGAAGTTCATAAAACCATGTTTGACACATCTTTCTTACTTCATCGATGATGTGTACCGTATGCTATATGCAATTACCGCAAGTGCACGGGTCGCTCAAGTAATATAATAGTGAGTGAATGTCGTTCCTCTAGGGACAAGGCCAAGTACTAGTGCAAATCTTAATTGTTGTTTAGTGAATTAATAGTTGTGTGATGTGTTGTAACTAAAATCAACTAATTAATGAATGAAAGGAAATTTAATGCTGTGCACAAAAAGATTTATAATGATAAAACTATCCAGATATTGAATCCCCCTAGCCTTAATGATATTTATAAACAATCCATTCAGCTAAATCATTTAATCAAATTGAATTGGCATTCCTCTAACTTAGATTAAAGCCTCTCTCGAGCGGATTAATCCCTAATCACTAAGTAGAGTGTTGGAATCTCTTCTCAAAACACAATTAAATAGATCATGCATTAATGACAAGGAACTATAAACCAAAGGATCTTGTAGGTCTATCTCTAGTACCCCAATCAATCCTCAATCCTTATGAGCATTCAATCCACATCAAGCTTTCTCAAGTCAATAATATGAAAACAATAACCAATCAACAAGCATGCTATTATCAATTGGAAATAACAACAAGTATCATAAGAATAAAACAACTCAATTAATTGATTCAACTGAATACAATTGTTCAATTCATACAAATTGGCTAGGGTTCATCAATATCTAGATAGAGAAAGATTTAGTTCATATTAACAGCTAGAAAAACAGAGTAAGATAAATGAGTAAGAGAAACCAAACAATTCATGGCAGTGAATCTGTATTTCTTCACTTGAGCTCTTGATTCTTGGTTTAGGGCTTGAGTATGGTGTTGATCTTCCTTCAATCTCAACTCAAGACCCTTCTCCTTGCTCCAGCAGATGGCTCTCCCTTCTCTTCTTTCTTCTCTGTTTCCAGAAATGCTCCAGCAAAAATTGCTGTTCTTCTCCCTCTCTTCTCTTTTTAATCCCTTCCAAATCTCCAGCCCATACCTCCAGCTCACTCATCCCCTTCATTGTCTACCACTTTCCCTTGGTTCATCACCCTTTTCCCTGATTTAGGCAAGCTTTTCTTTTCTTGTTCTTTCTTTTTGACAAAGGCCAGCTGTTGTCCCCCACTTATTCCCCAATCAGTGCAAAGAATCTCACTTTTCGACAGGTGACACGACCACTGACACGCCCATGTCACTGGGCGTGTCATAGGCACTTGTGATCTTGAACCAAAGGCACGTCCACTGACACGCCCGTGTTACTGGGCGTGTCATAGCTACTGTAAGTCTGAATAAAAGGCACGTTCCTTGGCACGCCCGTGGTACTGGACGTGTGATAGCTACTGTGAGTCTGGATGAATTACACGCTCATTAACACGCCTGTGGTCCTGGGCGTGTCGCAGCTACTGTGACTTTGGGTAAATGGCACGATCATGATCACGCCCGTGGTCCTGGGCGTGTTGAAGCTACTGTGACTCTGGACAAATGGCACGTTTAGTGACACGCCTATGAACTGGGCGTGTCATATCCACTGAATGCAGTAACAGGGGCACATCTAACGACACGCCCGTGTGCGTGGGCGTGTCCATTGACAGATTTTGCTCTTTTCTTCTACTTTCATCCGTAATTGCTCCGAAATAACCAAATGCCTCAAATTATCAAGAATTCCTGAAATTATCCTTAAATTGCACTTTGAACAAACAAATTAAACTCAATTTGATAATAATCATATTAAGAAATGGGAATAAAATATCATTAATTGTGTACTTATCAAATTCCCCTACACTTGAGTTTTTGCTTGTCCTCAAGCAAACTAAATTACTGTAATAAGCAGAAATGACGGACTCCCTCTATATTCAAAAAGAAGAATAAAGTTTTGACAATGCTCGAATCGGATAACCTCACTTTCTCAATCAAAATGATTCACAATCATAACAGCTGAATCAAGAAGTTTCAAAATAAAAATTTCACATACCTAAAACCTAAAAATCCAGAGTAAAAAAATTGAGCATAAAATTCCAGCAAATTCAAATGCCATGAACAAAGTGCGAAAAACGTGAGTTTTCTCTTAAGCATTCTAACCCTCAATTTTTTTATTTTTTATTTTATTTTTTTTTACTATTTAAGGAGCCTGACTTGTTTGAACTGATACTAGCCTTTTGACGCGAAGGTAAATATTTGTGATGCTGACCCCCGGTTACTCAGCCAGAATCACCGTTCAAATGGCTACTAGCACTATTCATGATTCTAACTTATTTGTAGTCAAAATCAGCGGAACAGGGAAAAATTTTCAAAACTCCTTAGAATTATTTGTTTTAGTTATTTTTATTCAAGGGTTATAGACTTAAGGGTCGTACCAAGTCCGACTCAAGAATCTACGGAATTGTATTATGCTAAAAAATGTAACTAAGGTTTTAAACTCTAGTAATGTTCCAATTTCCATCGATCCACAACTTAACTATAGCCATTACAATCGATCCTCAACAATTGATCGAAATCACTAAGTTAACCTCAACAAGAAATTGTCATTTATGAAATTTCAAATTAGTTTAACATGTAAAGGGAAATCACATCAAATTATACTTATCATAACAATTTAGCTTACTTAGCAGGCATTTATTGAGAAAAATGAATTCCAAAAAAAATGAAGTAGAAATTTATTCAATAAAGTATACCTCTCCCTTACTTAAGATGCACATTGTCCTCAATGTGTGCGCAAAACATGAAACAATGAGGAGAGATAATGACTACCCTTTTTCAAGTCCATGAGTGGGTGAAAATGAGTACGGTGCCAAGAGTGCGGTGAAGGAGGTATTGCAGCAAAATAGTATTCTACAATGCACTCAAAACAAGGTTAATATATAGAAATAAATAAAGAAACGAAACAATGCGAAAGAAAATAATAATAATACTATTCCAAAAGCACGTAAAAGAAGAAAAACTAAAAAGCGTATTAAATAAGTAAAGAAATAAAAGACGACATCAAAACAAAATAAAGATGTGGCTAATCACTGCTGGTCTCATCATCATCGGAGACATCAACTGGTGGAGAGGGTTCCGGTGCAGGAGCAGGTGCAGGAGCAGGTGTCGGTGCACGGGCAGGTGGCTAATAGGGTGGAGGTGGTGGCTGCGAAGGGTGGAATCCCTGATACCGCCAGAACTCCAACATGGATTGCTCTAGCCACTGTCGCCTCAAGATCTCGTGATCTAACTGGGCTTGGAAGTCTTCCTACTGGATTAGGATCATATTTTGGTTTAGAGCTATATTGTTTATCATACCTTCCATCCGACACATCTGGCGCTCAAATTCGGTGGGTTTCCTGTCATCATCCCACTCCTCATTAATTGACTGCCGCCAATCTCGGAATGCAGGAGGCTGGACAAAGGAAGGCCCGACAGAAGAAGAAGGTGCAGCAGCATCAGATGGTCCAGCAGCAGATGGTCCAGCAGCAGAAGGTCCAGCAGCAGAATCTGACGGTGGAGGTGGTATATCGGCAGTAGGAGCACAAGGAACCGGCTCTGGTAAATCTGAATCCATAGGAGCAGCCCGCAACCCAGCTACCTGTTCCCTGTTCAACCTCTTCAGTGTGTCCATACCCAATATCTTGGGCATACCGTCCACCGTCATCGGGAGGCAACCATCTAACACTCCCAGCCGTTGAGCAAGTCTCGTGACATACATGCCACCGTGTAAAGCACCTGAAGCTCCCTTCCGAGACTGCTCATGGAAGAAATGGGTGATGGCATGAGCTACATTTCACCGGGTCTTATGTTGCATGCAGTGCAGAAAGAACAGATCCCTCAAGGTCACCACCCCTGTACTGCTCAGTCTGGCTGTAAGTGTGTGAACTAACAAATTATGCACCACCCGGCAGGGGAAAGAACTGAAGTTGGATGCTTTGGAGACTTTGGGCTGATATCTATCTGCAGTGGGCGCAAAGTCATGCCAAACCCGAGGTGGAACAACATCATACTCAGCAAAATCCACCTCGGAACTGAGATAATCGGTGGTCTGGACCTCCTCTTCAGTATACAACCTGAGATGTACCCCAAGGTCGTTGATGCTAATGTGGAACCTCTGTCCTCCCAGTCGGAATTTAATTGTCGGCTCAGTGATGGAGATTTTGGTCTTCTGGTACTGGAAGGTGCAGTAAAACTCAAGTGTAAGCTCTCGGTATGAAGGCTCGTGGATAGAGAAGAGCTGACCCCACCCTGGTTGATCAATCATCTCTTTCACTTCTGCAGCAATATTAACCATCTCCATAGCCTCCCAGTCTAAATACCGAGGTGCCGACCATTCTTTGTTGCCAAACAACTCGAACCGTCGCCGTTCCTCGCCGTTTGAGAATTTGAGGCACTTATGTCCCGCCATGAATTTAGAAGTTGGGCGGGTAGCAGGCTGGCTGGAACTGCCCTCCCCTCGGGCCCGTTTGGCTGGAAGCTGGGACGATGATTGCTTGCGAGGGCCCATTTTCGATAAATCTGCAAGATGAAATTAAATGGCTTGTCAATATCAAAAGCATATCAAAATGCAGGCTAAACAACGCAATCCACCTAGAACCAAATACCTCAATTAATTGCAAGCAATAAACCAACCCGAACGATAAACACACATTAAAGCCAATCACCAAATCCACATATTATCCATAAACCACAAGTAAATAGGATTAATCAAACAATTTCAAAACCAACATTTCATTCAATTTCAAATAACACAACAAAATGACACAAATGATTATTCAATCAACATATTATTCATAAATCAGAAGTAATGAGAATCAACGCAATAATACACAACGGAATAACGCAAATGATTGACAAAACAATTCTAAAATTAAAACAACATATTATTTGATTAATCAACAATTAAAAACAAATCTAAAAACAAACAAATTTCGAATTAAACGGTAGTTCAAAATGACAATTAAAATCAAACGCCACAAAAAAAAATTTAAAACACACCGGAATAAAGCAAACAAATCACGACATTTCGAATTTCATGGTAAACACAAGCAAATACAAAGATTATATATGAAAAATGCAAGAAAAACAAAGAAAAACAATCAAAAATCGGAAAAAAAAATTAGATTTCGTACCTGAAATCGCAAATCCGATGGAAAAACGAGAGAGCACACGCAAATAATGCAAGCCCGGGGGGTAGAATTCGTTCGAAAATCTAATGGGTGTGTGATTTAGCCGGTGAAAACGCAAAAAATTTGAGAGAAAACGAGAGAAAATGAGAGAAGATTTGAGTTTTTTCGAAAAAATGGGCGTGGGGCTATATATAGAAAACGTCAACACGCCCAGAGACACGCCCGTGTTACTGGGCGTGTCCAAAGATTTAAAAGCCAGTTTACGGGACACGCTCTTGGACACGGGCGTGTCTCAGCTACTGGATGAAATTTTAATTTACACGCCCATAAACACGGGCGTGCTCATGGGCGTGTCATACATACTGTGACACATATGCAATCAACACGCCCACTAATTTGGGCGTGTTCCTGGGGCGTGTCCATTTCAAATTTCAAATTTCAAATTTTCAAATTTTTTTTTTATAGAGACACGTTCATGAACACGGTAGTGTCCATGGGCGTGTAGTAGCTACTGTCTGAAAAGATAATTTACACGCCCACTGACACGGGCGTGTTTATGAGCTTGTAATAGCTACTGCCTGAAAAACATAATGACACGCCCACAGACACGGGCGTGTTCATGGGTGTGTGCTCAATTTATTCACCAAAAATCGAATTCTCTCTGCAACTTCAAATTAGGTAAAACAACAACTACCCCTTCAAGAAAAGAAAGTTAAAACAAAATGACAAGCAAATCAAAAAAAGTAAAAACGGTGGGTTGCCTCCCACCCAGCACTTCTTTAACGTCATATTAGTTGGACGGTTGGACGAATGTCCCTAATCTTGGAGGTGTAAAACCTCCTTGAAGGCCTGTATTTCCCCTCCAAAATAAGGTTTGAGCCTGTGCCCATTGACTTTGAAAACTCCTTTTTCCGGGTGGCTTATTTCAACCACTCCGTAAGGGAAAACTTCCTTGACAGTAAAAGGGCCGGACCAACGAGATTTCAACTTACCTGGGAAGAGTCGGAGCCTTGAATTATATAGCAATACCTGATCTCCTGCTTGAAACTCTTTCTGCTTCTTGATGTGAGCATCATGCCATCTCTTGGTACGTTCCTTGTACATCTTTGCATTGTCATAAGCTTGCAATCTCCACTCGTCTAGTTCATTTACCTGTAATTTTCGCCTTTCACCTGCACAAGCTAGATCAAGGTTAATTTGTTTTATTGCCCAATATGCATGATGTTCTATCTCAACAGGTAAATGGCAAGCTTTTCCATATACCAATCTAAATGGTGTAGTGCCTAAGGGAGTTTTAAAAGCAGTTCTGAAAGCCCATAGGGCATTGTCCAATTGCTTGGACCAATCCTTTCGGGATCGTGCAACAGATTTTTCCAGAATTCGTTTGATTTCCCTATTTGTGTTCTCGACTTGGCCACTGGTTTGGGGGTGATAAGGAGTAGCAAACCTGTGTGTAACTCCTAATCTATTTAAAACCTTTTCAAGCTGAGTGTTACAAAAATGAGTACCCCTATCACTGATAATTGCTTTTGGCGTGCCAAACCGAGAAAATAATTTCTTCAAAAATTGCACTACAACCCTAGCATCATTGGTTGCCAAGGCTTGGGTTTCAGGCCATTTAGACACATAATCAATAGCTACCAAAATATATTTGTTGCCAAAAGAGTTGGGAAATGGTCCCATAAAGTCAATTCCCCATACATCAAAAATTTCACAAACTAGAATCCCATTTTGGGGCATCTCATCACGAGATGAAATGTTTCCAGCTCTTTGGCATTGATCACAGCGAACTACAAATACGTAGCTATCTTTAAACAAAGTGGGCCAATAGAATCCTGATTCTAACACCTTTTGAGCAGTTCTATTTGCCCCCATATGACCACCAGCTGGTCCGGCATGGCATTCACTAAGTATGTTCATTGATTCGGGCCATGCCACACATCTTCGGATCATGTGATCCTTACACAACTTAAACAAAAAGGGATCCTCCCAAAAATAATACTTTAGATCAGAAAAGAATTTCTTCTTTGCTTGATAAGTTAGGTTCTTAGGGAGTTCCCTAACAGCTAAATAATTTGCAAAGTCTGCAAACCATGGTGTTTCAAAATTTAAACCACTTACCTCACTTACCATAGCGTATAGTTGTTCATCGGGGAAGTGATCATCAATGTCCCCTTCTTCAAGTCTCTCTAGGGTTGGATTCTCCAGGCGAGAGAGATGATCTGCTGCAAGATTTTCGGCTCCCTTCTTATCTTGAATTGTTAAGTCGAATTCCTGCAACAACAAAACCCATCGGATTAGTCTAGGTTTAGCATCAACTTTCGCGAATAAGTACCTTAAAGCTGAATGGTCTGTATACACAATCACCCTTGACAAGATTAGATATGATCTAAACTTGTCAAAGGCAAAAACCACAGCTAGCAGCTCTTTCTCTGTAGTTGTGTAATTGGCTTGAGCTGCATTCAAGGTTTTGCTCGCATAGTAGATTGGCTGGAAGTATTTCTCTTTGCGTTGGCCCAAGACTGCTCCTACTGCAAAGTCACTTGCATCACACATCAGTTCAAAGGGTAGATTCCAATTAGGAGCTACCATGATTGGAGCATGAGTCAATTTCTCCTTCAGGGTCGTGAATGCTCTCAGACATTCCTCATCAAAAACAAAATCGACATCCTTCTCAAGGAGTCTTGTCAATGGACGGGCTATCTTAGAGAAATCTCGAATGAACCTTCGATAAAAACCTGCATGCCCTAGGAAACTTCTGATGGCTTTCACAGATGTGGGTGGTGGTAGCTTCTCAATAATGTCTATCTTTGCCCGATCCACTTCAATGCCCTTGCTAGAAATCTTGTGTCCCAACACGATTCCTTCTTGAACCATGAAATGACACTTTTCCCAATTCAGCACCAAATTTGTTTCCTCACATCTCATCAAAACCCTCTCAAGGTTTTCCAAACACTTTTCAAATGAGCTGCCATAGACTGAGAAATCATCCATAAACATCTCCATAATGTCTTCTATGAGTTCATCAAAGATTGCTATCATGCATCTTTGGAAAGTGGCAGGGGCGTTACACAACCCAAATGGCATTCTTCGATATGCAAATGTCCCATATGGGCAGGTGAATGTAGTCTTTTCTTGGTCTTCCGGTGCGATGGGAATTTGGAAATAGCCTGAAAGGCCATCCAAAAAGCAGTAGTATTCATGGCCGGATAACCTCTCCAACATCTGATCAATGAAGGGTAAAGGAAAGTGATCCTTTCTAGTTGCATCATTTAATTTTCTGTAGTCAATGCAAACCCTCCAACCAGTAACTGTTCTTGTTGGAATCAGCTCATCATTTTCATTAGGGATCACTGTCATCCCTCCTTTCTTCGGTACTACTTGAACTGGGCTCACCCAAGAACTATCCGAGATCGGATATATAATCCCTGCATCAAGTAGTTTTATCACTTCAGCCTTAACAACATCCTTCATCTTTGGGTTCAGTCTCCTCTGTGGTTGCACTACTGGCTTGAATTCATCCTCCATCAGTATCTTGTGAGTGCAATAGGATGGACTAATCCCCTTGATATCTGCTATCTTCCAAGCTATCACTTGCTTGTATTTCTGCAACAACTGGATGAGTTTTTCTTTTTGCTTAGAAGATAGGTGGGAACTCAGAATGATGGGCAATCTCTTTTTCTCTGCCAAAAACCCATACTCAAGGTGATCCGGAAGAGGTTTCAGTTCCAAGTTGGGTGGATCAATCACCGATGGTTTTGGCTTTTCTTCCTTTGGCATTTCAATGGTCTCATATGCCCTGCATTTGAATGATTTGCTTGCTTCAAGAAAAGCAAGCTGCTCCATTGCTTCTTGACCCTCGATATTTTCCTGAAATAAACACAACTCAAGAAGATCCTTGGAAACAATGTTAGTTAAACAATTTACGGTCTCATGCTCAACAACATCATTGCATGATTCTGCCTCATCAAGTGAAAGTGAATGTTTTATGGCATCATGTATCCTAAAAATTACTTTCTCCTCACCCACTCTCAAAGTCAATGTGCCGTCATGAACATCAATAAGGGCACGAGCTGTATTCAAAAATGGCCTACCAAGAATAAGCGAAACATCAACATCCTCATCAATATCAATGACAACAAAATCATTAGGGAAAATGAAATCCCCGACTTTTATCAACACATCTTCTATTATGCCACGAGGGTGGACTACCGATTTATCGGCAAGTTGGATGGTCATGAGTGTTGGTTTAGGTTGACCAATGCCTAGCTCTTTAAACATTTTATAGGGCATAACACTTATGCTAGCCCCCAAATCAGCTAAAGCACTTTTAACCTCAAGATTACCTATAAAACATGGAATGGTAAAACTACCTGGATCTTTTAATTTCTCAGGTAATCTTCTTTGCAGAATTGCTGAACTTTTTTCAGATAAATGCACTAAAGATACTTCCTCAAGTTTCCTTTTGTTAGAAAGGATATCTTTCAAAAATTTAACATACTTAGGCATTTGTGACAAAGCTTCAGCAAATGGAATGTTAATATGCAATTGTTTAAAGAGTTCAAGGAACTTACCGAACTGAGCATCAATCTTGTCCTTGTTCAACCTTGCCGGATAGGGTACTCTAGGTTGGTATTCCTTCAAATTGGGGCTGCTTGCTTGTGGCTGCTTCACTCTTTCACTTTCAAGTGTAGCTTTCTCTCCCGAAGTGGTAGGAGGACCTTCTTCTTTTTCTTTTTCTTGCTCTTTAGCCCTCTTCTTGTCCACATCTCCATTGATTTCTTTTCCACCCCTTAGTGTAATTGCCATAAGTTGCTCCTTAGGGTTTGCCTCAGTGTTGCTAGGTAAACTTCCTTGTGGTCTTTCACTGAGCAATTTGGCAATTTGCCCCACCTGATTCTCCAAATTGTGAATGGAGGCTTGTTGATTTCTAAGGGAGGTTTCAGTTGATTGAAACCTTGTTTCAGAAGCTGCTACAAATTTCTCCATCATGTCCTCCAAACTACTCTTTCTTGGAGGAGCAGCTTGTTGATGTTGGGGTTGCTGGAATCCAGGGGGAGGTCTTGGATTATTTTGATTTGTCCATGAGAAATTTGGATGATTCCTCCACCCCGGATTGTATGTGTTGCTGTATGGATTATTTTGTTGTTGCCTTGGCATATTTCCAACACAATCTACCTGCTCTTGCTTGGCAAACATGTTGCCACTTTGGCAATCTTGACTTTGGTGTCCACCTCCACACCATTCACAAGACATCACCTGCATAACTTTTCCAGATGAAGAAGAAGCCAAAGAATCAAACTTCTTATTTAATGCTTCTAATTGAGCTGTCAATGCCACCACCGGATCTAATTGGTGTGATCCCATGGCCTTCAGCTTCCCTTGCTCTCTTGGTGCTTGCCATTGATAATTGGTGATGGCCATATCTTCAATTAAGTCCCTTGCCTGTTTAGGTGTCTTATTGTTGATGGTACCACCAGCTGCTGCATTAATGGATTGTTTACTTACATAATTCAATCCATTGTAAAATGTTTGAATTTGGAGCCATAGTGGAAGCCCATGATGAGGACACCTTCTCAGCAAATCTTTGAATCTCTCCCAGGCATCATAAAGAGTCTCACCATCTTGTTGCAAAAAGGATGAGATGTCATTCCTCAACTTGGCAGTTTTTGATGGTGGGAAATATTTTTCTAAGAACTTCTCTGCCAATTGAGCCCAAGTGGTAAAAGTTCCTGGAGGGAAGGATTTCAACCACTTCTTTGGTCTGTCTCTAAGAGAAAATGGGAACAATCTCAGCCTAATTGCATCTTCTGAGACATTGTTTATCTTAAATGTATCACAAATCTCCAGAAAATTCTCAAGATGTGCATTAGGATCTTCATCAGGGAACCCATCGAATTGACAAGTTTGCTGCACCATTTGAATCACATTCGCCTTAATCTCGAAGTTGTTTGCAGCAACAGTCGGCCTCCGGATACTCGATTCAGCCCCATTCAAATTAGGCTTAGCAAATTCCTGCATCGTTCTTGGTCCAGCTCCTTCCATCACTTCGAATACTTCTTCTTGTTCAATTTCCAGATTGATTCTTGAACTTACGTCTTCCAAATCTGCCTCCTCTTCTTCCTTTTGCTTTCTCCTCAATGTTCTTTCTAGTTCTGGGTCTAACTCCAGTAGTTGGGATGAGCTAGATCTGGTCATAAACAATAAGAAACACCTACAATGATAGTAAACCAGCAAGAACTAAAATTAAAAATGATTAAAAAGAAAACTAAATCAACAATCTTAATTATATTACTAATATTGAAACTGTTATCCCCGGCAGCGGCGCCAAAAACTTGATGTGTGCCGTATGCTATATGCAATTACCGCAAGTGCACGGGTCGCTCAAGTAATATAATAGTGAGTGAATGTCGTTCCTCTAGGGACAAGGCCAAGTACTAGTGCAAATCTTAATTGTTGTTTAGTGAATTAATAGTTGTGTGATGTGTTGTAACTAAAATCAACTAATTAATGAATGAAAGGAAATTTAATGCTGTGCACAAAAAGATTTATAATGATAAAACTATCCAGATATTGAATCCCCCTAGCCTTAATGATATTTATAAACAATCCATTCAGCTAAATCATTTAATCAAATTGAATTGGCATTCCTCTAACTTAGATTAAAGCCTCTCTCGAGCGGATTAATCCCTAATCACTAAGTAGAGTGCTGGAATCTCTTCTCAAAACACAATTAAATAGATCATGCATTAATGACAAGGAACTATAAACCAAAGGATCTTGTAGGTCTATCTCTAGTACCCCAATCAATCCTCAATCCTTATGAGCATTCAATCCACATCAAGCTTTCTCAAGTCAATAATATGAAAACAATAACCAATCAACAAGCATGCTATTATCAATTGGAAATAACAACAAGTATCATAAGAATAAAACAACTCAATTAATTGATTCAACTGAATACAATTGTTCAATTCATACAAATTGGCTAGGGTTCATCAATATCTAGATAGAGAAAGATTTAGTTCATATTAACAGCTAGAAAAACAGAGTAAGATAAATGAGTAAGAGAAACCAAACAATTCATGGCAGTGAATCTGTATTTCTTCACTTGAGCTCTTGATTCTTGGTTTAGGGCTTGAGTATGGTGTTGATCTTCCTTCAATCTCAGCTCAAGACCCTTCTCCTTGCTCCAGCAGATGGCTCTCCCTTCTCTTCTTTCTTCTCTGTTTCCAGAAATGCTCCAGCAAAAATTGCTGTTCTTCTCCCTCTCTTCTCTTTTTAATCCCTTCCAAATCTCCAGCCCATACCTCCAGCTCACTCATCCCCTTCATTGTCTACCACTTTCCCTTGGTTCATCACCTTTTTCCCTGATTTAGGCAAGCTTTTCTTTTCTTGTTCTTTCTTTTTGACAAAGGCCAGCTGTTGTCCCCCACTTATTCCCCAATCAGTGCAAAGAATCTCACTTTTCAACAGGTGACACGACCACTGACACGCCCATGTCACTGGGCGTGTCATAGGCACTTGTGATCTTGAACCAAAGGCACGTCCACTGACACGCCCGTGTTACTGGGCGTGTCATAGCTACTGTAAGTCTGAATAAAAGGCACGTTCCTTGGCACGCCCGTGGTACTGGACGTGTGATAGCTACTGTGAGTCTGGATGAATTACACGCTCATTGACACGCCCGTGGTCCTGGGCGTGTCGCAGCTACTGTGACTTTGGGTAAATGGCACGATCATGAGCACGCCCGTGGTCCTGGGCGTGTTGAAGCTACTGTGACTCTGGACAAATGGCACGTTTGGTGACACGCCTATGAACTGGGCGTGTCATATCCACTGAATGCAGTAACAGGGGCACGTCTAACGACACGCCCGTGTGCGTGGGCGTGTCCATTGACAGATTTTGCTCTTTTCTTCTACTTTCATCCGTAATTGCTCCGAAATAACCAAATGCCTCAAATTATCAAGAATTCCTGAAATTATCCTTAAATTGCACTTTGAACAAACAAATTAAACTCAATTTGATAATAATCATATTAAGAAATGGGAATAAAATATCATTAATTGTGTACTTATCAATCGACAAATACAATAATAGGAAACTCTCTCACCTTTATAAGCATTGTATTGACTGATTCAGAGATGTTAGTCATCAAGATGTTATACCTCATTCTATGCATATGAGACCGCATCTACCTATCCAGCCCAACACATTCTAGATATTCTTTCACACCGAGAATACCAATGCAAAATTCAATAAAAAGTTTAGTGAAATCATTTATTGTGTAGGCTTTAGCTGTTTTGTAGTAGTGCTTCTTAAGGTCCTTAGTTATATGTTGAAATTTGCACTTCAAGTTATTTAACAAGTTATACATACAAATCCCATGAAATGCATTTGGAAAAACCTCTGCTACAGCCTTCTGAATGCTTAGGTGTCTATCAGATATAATAACATGATCCGGTCTTTCACCGAAAGCTTCCTTCAACTTCGTAAGAAACCACATCAATGATGCATAATTTTTAAAATCACCAATCCCGAATGCCAAAGAAAATATCTGTTGATTTGCATCGTGATAAATGGCAGTGAAAAGCACACCTCAATACTTCCCTTTTAGATGAGTGCCATCAATAGTAATTACAAGTCTACAATTTTGAAAGCCTTTTATTAAAGCAACAATAGCAATGAAAAGATACTCAAATTAATTATCATCACTGTATTGTAGATGCATAACCATACCCGGATTAGTTTCGCCTAACATATGCAAATAGGCTGGTAGAATTGAGAAATATTATTTTAGAGTACCAAGTTTGATATTCTCATACATATACTCTCGTCCCCTCCATACAACAGAATAATTAATCTCAACACTAAATTTATTATGCATATCTTCGATAATATCCTTGGGTTTGAAAATCGTCCCTGAATTTATGAATCGCTTCTTAACATACTCTGTGACAATCCAACTAGTTGCTTGTCTGTGTCTACTCTGATAAAAATCGGTTGGACAAGTATGTTGAGTGACATATTTTGTCACTATCCAACAACCTTCGAGTCTCCAAGACTTTTCGCTCTCAATCTCTACATACAATTTTTATCAATACAGCGCACGACAAAGAAAGAAGTATTGGACTTGAATATCTTAAACTAGAATTTCTCCCTAATTATAATGAGGGACACAATTGTCTTAATATCATCCTTTGACTTAAATATTTTTTCCTTCTCAATTTTTTTGGATATATAACTTTCGCCTAACAATTCTGGATTGCTCCTGCATGCTAACAAGTTTGTCACTGTTTCTTTTTTGTCAATAGTCGCATTTTCTGCCTCGTTATTACAATTAAAATGAATGTTATTCCTATGTTCTACCCCAGTATGCTGAAATTCTGGCCCAGGTTCATTTTCATAATATTCTGGGGAGATTCAGTAATTGGCGCAACCTTTGCATCAGCATCTTCTAGTTTTGAACAAAAACTCGGTGCCTCTACTTAGATAGTTTTTTTTCACTGAGAGGATCATTACTGTCATGTCTGGATTTATATGCTCCTTCTTCAACACTAATAATCAATGGATACTTAAGTCTACCCTCTATTGCAATGCCCATGAATATCCTAAGTGACCTATCATCTACTACATCATAAAGAAGATGTGAGTCATTATCAGTAACAAATTTGAATTTTATATTTGATGTGTTGTCAATATAAAGCTCCTATGATACTGATTTCTTAAGTTTGTTAAAGTCAGTTATTCTATTTAAAAATATATATATTTAGCACAACCGCCAACATATTTGCCGATGCTGACATCAAATGTCCCACAATAATAAATGATAATAATTATTTCGTCCATAAAATGAATTCGTCCTCCGATAACTTTTAAGCTATCCATCAATACCCTACAATCAGAACTATCAATATCAAACTCATATCAACCACAGAGAAAATTAATAATAAAAATATTAACTCATATCAAACTCATATGTAACTAGTACCAATTCATATTCACTCATATCAATGACAACAACTCATATCAAATGCATTTTAATAAAAATATACTCATATGAAACTCATATCAATGAAAATATACTAATTTCAATAATACATTTCAATAAAAATATACTCATTATATACTCATATCAATAATACTAACTCATATCACAATCATATGAAACTAGTACTAACTCATATCCACTCATATTAAACTCATATCAATAATACTAACTCGTATCACACTTATATATAGCTAGTACTAACTCATATATACTCATATTAATAAAAAATATAGTCATATAAAACTCATATCAATAATGCTATACTCATATCAAACCTATATCAATAAAAATTACTGATATTAATATCAATAAAAAAAAACTCATATCAATAAAAAAAAAACTCATATCAATAAAAATATACTCATTTCAAACTCATATCAATAAAAATATACTCATTTCAATTTCATATCAATAACACTAATTCATATCAATAATACTAACTCATTTTCAAAGTCATATAAAACTAGTATCAGCTTATATTTACTCATATTAATAACACTACCTCATATCAAACTCATATCGATAAAAATATACTCATATCAATAAAAAAATATAATCATTTCAAGCTCATACCAATAAAAATATACTCATATTAATTATATTAACTTATATCAAACTAATATCAACTTATATTAAATTCATATCCACATCAAAATAACTCATATATACAAATAAAGAAAAAAGAGAAGGAATGAAGGAATGATGAAGATAAAAAATTGTAATAATATCGTTTAAAAAAATAAAAAAAATTATTATAGTACTGTTTAAGTATAAGACAACGTCTTTTTTGAAACCCAACCCCTACATGCTTTGTCGACAACTTCTCATATTAGCTCTAATTAGATTTTTTTAAGGAAAAAATAAACTAACTCGATTTACTTTTTTACTTGGATGAGATAAAACAAATCAGTTGCCAACAAATAGAGAAGAGATTGACAAAGAGAAAGAGAGAGAAGTAATCGAATAAGAAAAAGAGAAAGAAGAGATCGAAAAACAAAAGAGAAATAAAATAACAGAGCAGAGGGCATGGAGAAAGAGAGAGCCCAAGAAAGAGAAAATATTGTCTATGTATATTCTTTTTTTTTGAAAGGATTAAGGGGTTTGATGTAGGATTATATAACCAAACAACCAATAAATATACTTGATACTTATATATAAAAAAAAGAATAGTTGATTATAATTTTGTAATTAATTATTGCTTATTTTGTATTTAAAATTTTTCAAAGCTTCAATATTTTTGTAAATAATTTAATACATAAAATAAATCAAATTACAGAAATAAATGTTTAAATACATAAACGTGGATAAATAAATATTGAAAATGAATGGATATTTGCTATATAAAAATAATAATTTAAAATTTTAATTATAAAATTTAAGAAAAATATAATTACAAAATATAATTTTGAAAATACAGAAATATAATGAACTATATTCATATTTTGCATTTAAAAAAAATTGCCAAACAAAACTTAATGAAAAATAATATAATAATAAGCAACACCTAGCCTAACAGGTTAACTGCCCCAATAATCAAATAACTCTTTAGGAGGGAAATGCCTTTCAGCTGTCTATAAATTGCATGAATTCCCATTTTTCCACTCTGGAAAGTACATAGTAAATATAACACACCTTCCGATCTTTCTCCATTGTGAAGTTCTTGATCATCAGCGATAAAGGTAAAATGTTTTCATTTACATTCTGTTTGGCTTCTGAGAAAATGTAGGAAAATTATATACTCCAGCAATTATTGACAAGAAACTTCCATGATTTCATTCAACATTGTCTCTGTATATGTTTCTTTCTTTTATTCTTTTTGTATATCCAATTAATTTTACCTTCAAGTTTCTCAGCAACCAAACATAGTATTCTTCTTTCTCTCTCTTTTTTCCCTTTCTATAAGATTTTCCTGCTATTCGGAAATCCAGAAAGAAAATTTATGCTTCTTTTGAGTTTCTTTTTCCAGTTAACGGATGTTGACATTTTATGCATGAGAGAGATTCGTTATGAGAAAAAAGATTGTTCGCTGAAAAGCATTATCAATGTTCTGTTTCGTCGGTAGGATAAAAGACAGCGATGCTTAATATCAAATTATTATTATATTCTTGATATATTTTACAGTTGTTCTTGAGGTCCTGAAAGAGGAATTTTTGTGAAATTATATTAGGGATTGATTTTTTAAATTTTCAATTTCTCATTGCTTGATTTGATGATTGTACCCTAATTTGACATATTCCATTTTTACCTTTTCTGTCAGGTGTTCTCTGTCGTTAGAGTTTTTGATTAGGTGAAATGGAAAATTTAGCAGATTGGGGATATAAGGATATCCAGACGATAGGATCTGGTGGCTTTAGCAGGGTTTACAGCTGTCGACACAAAAAGACAGGCAAAAAGGTAGCTATCAAGTTGGTTCCTATTAGTTTTGAACTTCAAGGTGTGGATAGCTACATTATAAGAGAGGTTTCTTTTCTCAAGTGGATGGACCATGCTAACATTGTCAAGTAAGCTCCATTTATTACTGTTGTTATTTATTTAGGACTGCACCACTTAGATTATAAAGGCATCAATCCTGTTTCAGGACATTAAAATGATAGAAGCATTTGTCGAGATCCTAATTTTCATTCAGGTCTAATTGTAGAACTAATTTAACATGATGAGAAGTGGTAAATTTTCATGCAAATTTGCCTTTTTTGCTGTTTTACGGCAGTCCTAAAAAGTTGTGTTTTCAGAACATGATTGTTGAAATGGTTTCCTTCATTCCTAGAAAAATTGGCTAATAGCATATGCTATAATGACTCTGGAATTTATTGGGATTATGGATATGTAATTCAGAATGTGCAGTTTTATGCATATATTAACTGCATTCATTTAATGATGTATTTATGAAAAAGTGAAATTTTTATTTTGTGTTGATCCTTGTTAATACTATTACTTTTCAACTGTGGGTTACAGGTTGCTGGACGTGAAGAGCAGTGGGAATTTTGTGTATCTTTTCCTAGAGCATCTGGACACTGATTTGCATAAGCTTTTGACTGATAGTCCAAGAACTTTTAGGAATCCAGATTTAGTCAAAGTAAGTATATTTTTTTTATGAAATTATTTTCTGTACCTGATTTTGGGCTTTAAAGATGAGTTAAATCAAGGAAAACGGTTAGATGATTATTAGCTTAACTTATTTTTTATTTTCCTTTTCTTTTTTCTCCCGTTTCCTGAGACAAATTCAAAATCGATCTTGTACTTCATTTCCTTCTCAGAGTAAATCAAAACATAGGTTCATGTATCTGTATGCTTTTCCTTTCATTTTGGATTTCCTTCAGAAATAGACCATTTTTATCAACTTAAACAATGTTATAATGCAAATTGATCACAAGACTGTATACATAATACAACCTAAACAATCATAAGGACACTATAAGCAGAAATGTGGATCTTACTAGATTTGGTCCTTAGCTGTAAATTAGTATGAAAACTTTCAAGGTTGATCTCAAAAGTTTTATCAGTAATTGTCATTGCATATTGTCGTAAAGATAAAAGAAGTGACATACTGGACAGTTAATATTCACAAAACATCCACAATCTCCAAGTGAATCCTTCTGAGTTTGATAATGACTTCTTGGTGAGTAATTTCCTTCTTATCTTTTGACAGAATTTTCTACAGCAGATTCTTCGTGGTGTAGAATATTGCCATTCTCACAAAATTCTTCACCGAGATATAAAACCTGGTAATATACTAATTGATAGAGACAAAAGGACAGTGAAACTTGCTGACTTTGGAATGGCTAGATCAATGGAAATTCCGAAAGCAGGCTACAGTAATGAGGTATTAAATTCGCATACCAGCCTGGTTTTAGAAAAAAAATTCTTCCCTCATCCCCTGTATACTCTTTCAAAAAAAAAGAATGTTGGTGACAGCTAACCGGCTATTTTGCAGTTTGTTACTACCTAGAATGATTATTTCCAGAGTTCTCACACTTTAATTTCTGCTTTTAATTGTGAGTTCCAGGTGGTGACTCCCGGGTACTCAGCACCTGAACTCTTGCTTCACAACTTCGTATACTCTAATTCAGTTGATATATGGTCAGTTGGTTGCATATTTGGGGAGATGGTAAAACAGAAGCCTTTATTCTCTTCTAGGAATATAAAGGGGAATAATCAGTTTTCTCCTAATTTCCAAATTTTGAATGCCATTTTTAGGTATTGACCAGATCTAAAGATCATTATTTTTTGTGCATAACTAGCTTTCTGAAGTGCAATCTTACATTAAATTTCTTATTTGAAGCCTCTTGGGTTCACCAACTGAAGAAACCTGGCCTGGATTAACTTCAAAATATCAGAACCTTGATCGGTTACCTCACTATGAGCCCAAGGTAGTAAATTCCATGAGAATAGTTTTCTTCTTTAAATTTCATTTCTGGATTCCTATGTAATTGTATTATGTATATTTCATATGCAGAATCTGGCAGAAGAGTTCCCTGGTCTCGAATATGGAGGAGTTGAACTTCTTTCAGTAAGTTTTCCAATTATACTTATCTTGATTCATGAGTGTGTGCATGTACTGATATTACAATGCTGCATACATGTTTTCATTCTTCACAAGAACATTTTATTTGAACTTCTTATAAAAGACAGTAGATTTTAAAAATATTATCATAAAGGGAAAGGGAAGGAGGAAGTACTGTTACCGTTCCTGTCATCCAAGTAATTTCTAGTTCATTTGTTTTTGAAATTATCTATTTCTTAACCAATGCTCTGAGGCACTCGTTAAAGTAGCTCTTTCTTTTATTCATATCATATGCTTATCTGTTGCCTTTTTTTTTATTTGTTCATCAGCTAATGCTTCAGTTGGATCCAACGAAAAGAATTTCAGCTCGTGATGCACTTGAGCATCCATACTTCCGATGACGTGCTTAAATCTTGTCTTGATATTTCCTTCCATCAACCATCTATTTCGCTAGTACTTTGACAGGAATTACAGGCTTTGGTAAAGCAAAAGAAACTGCGGCTACTTCTTGAATGTCCTTTTACTGTGTTTAGGCAACATATGAAATTTGCAGACAATGTATAGTTTCCTGAGATAAAACATATTACATTTTTTGCTGTGGATTTGATTTCATACGTACATATAGCAATGAATGAATAATGATAAGTTGGTCATGCAAATATTAACAGCAAGCATTTTCTATGAATGATTGCTATAGATTTTATGATTTTGACTCGTATTCATTAGTTAATAATATATAATTTGCCATGCCCATTTGAATATTTGAAGCATTTGCTGGGATTATCATGGCGGGGCACAGGGGCAGGATTAAAGAGTGGTAAAGAACTACTGGCTCCTCTGTAGCTTAAACTCAAGTTGGGCGAAGGACATTAATAACAGAAATGGGAACATTTACTCCCTACTTGATAAGATTTAACAAAAAATCAGCCAATCTCATAAGGGTGTGCAAGTAGGGCAATTTTAAGACATGGATGATAATATGACTTGGCTCGCTATGCAAGCTCATAACTTTGAGTACATTTATATTTTTCACATGTTAAATGATGAATTATTAGTATTTTATATTTGATTGCTATTACATGATTTTTTCAGGATGACAGTGATTTATTTTGGAAAATGAATTTATGATCAAATGTCATTGTAAAATTCAAACTAAAAATTGTTAGTATGTGTTAATATGTATGTATGTATATATATGCATGCATTTTTATATACCATTTAATTATTAGAAGTATACATTCAATCATTAAAAACACAATCTAATTATTGGATTATATTCTAACTATTGAATGAAACCCTTTTTTTTTTGTTATTTTCCTAACTCAAATGTTAGTTTCAATAAAACGGTATTGAATGTCTATTAGGAGATGAAGATTGGTAATTTAATCTTTTCTTTATTTCCATTTCTATTTTTTATAAATTAACCAAAATATTTTATCACATATTAAAAGGAAGAAAAGAAAAAAAATTGCCAAAAGTTGATGTGTCGTATTATCTTATTACTGCATCCATGTCAATTGGTAGATTAATTTCTCTTTTTCATTCGTCTTAAATTATAGTTTAGTCATTATTTTAATAAATTATTTAATATATTAAATCTCTATAATATTTTTATTTGATATTATATATTAAATATATATAATATAAAAATAAGAATATAATTAAAAATATATATAATTTCATATTTTTAATAATAATAATAATTAATTTTTGTCAATAATTATGAAAAGAGAAATGAAGCTAAGGAACACTAAATACAAAAAAAAAAAGAATCCAGCTAGATTATGAAGTTTAAAAAAATTATAATAATGTCTAATTACAAAAAAAAAAAATCCAGCTGGATAGATCGTTCTATAAATAATACAATAAGTTACTCGCGCCCCGGAAACAGGGGAGGGTAAAGGGTTTAAGCAAAGCCACTGCCGTCTCTCTCATTAGTTGCTCTCTCTTTTTTTCGCCGCTCAGCTCCTCAAAGGTAGATTTGCTTTTCGTTTTATTTGTCATTTCCTTAATTTCTCTGTTCTGTTTGATTTCCTTGAAATTGTTGCGTTGGTAAATAGATGTGGGAAGATTTTATTCATCTGTAGTTTTCTGAATCATAGCTGAGTAGATATTATGTGAGCAAACCATGATTTGAGTTTGTTAATCAACCAATTTTAATCGCTAAACTCTATAGATGAAACCCTAATTCTAGCTTGTGTTGGAAAATACCAACCATTTGGTATTTTTTGACTATGTAAAATAAAAATAATAATAATAATAAATGGTTGTTGGCCTAATTAAGTTAGGCCAACAACCTCATGGGAAGGCCTATATATATGGCCTTCCCCTTCTTCTTCAAAACACACAAATTAAGAGAAAAAAAAAACATTAGTGAATTGTGAGAGAGAGAGAATTATTTGGGGAGTGACAAAATAGTGAAGTAGTTTAATTTTAGGAGTGTTTGGGAAACACTTGAATGCCATTATTTTGGGTTTATCTCAATTATAATAATTGTACCTCTAGAAATATTTCTAGAGAAGTCTCTCTTGTAAGCCTACTATTTTTAATAGTGGAAGAATATTTTTCGGAGTTTGTCCCGTGGACGTAGCCCAAAGTAAAAGGGTGAACCACGTTAAATTCGGTGTGTTATTTTGTCTCAGTTTTATAACTATTATCAAGGGTAGTTGTTTTGTTATATTGTGCTATTAATTATCCGAGTGAAATTCTGTCTAAGGAGACTGGGTTTTAAGCGGGACCGCCTGTGACCCCTCCAGCCTTTCCTGGGAATTTTCTTGATATTTATTTTTAGTACAATATTTCATACACTATTTACTTGTATAATAGTAAGTAATTTGCGTGCTATTTACTTCCGCTGCACAACAAGTGGTATCAGAGCTGTGGTTCAAGCACACAGTATTGGAGTTAACCTCTTTGTATTAAAGAGATGGAGACAAAGATAAACAAAATGATCAGCCTAAATGGCTCGAATTACCACATATGGAGAAACAAGATGAAGGATCTCCTATTTGTGACGAAAATGCATTTGCCTGTATTCACCACATCAAAACCTGATGATAAATCAGATGAAGACTGGAAGTTCGAGCATGAGCAAGTGTGTGGTTTTATCCGACAGTTTGTCGAAGACAATGTGTATAATCACATTTGTAAAGAGACTCATGCTAAATCCCTATGGGAGAAGCTTGAAAAGTTATATGCTTCTAAAACAGGGAACAACAAGTTGCTCTATTTGACTAAACTGGTCAAAATTAGTTACCGAGAAGGTACATCTTTGGCGGATCACTTGAATGAATTTCAAGGTTTTGTGGACCAGTTGTCAGGAATGGGCATAAAATTTGATGATGAGGTACTCAGTCTTTTACTACTTTCCTCTTTGCCAGAGTCTTGGGAGACTTTGAAGATTTCCATCACTAATTCAGCAGTCGATGGTATTGTTAGTTTGGAATCCGTCAAGAGTTCAATTATGAATGAAGAGATGAGAAGGATATCTCAAAATTCAGTATCTACATCTCAACCAGATGTTCTGGTTACTGATTCTAGAGGGAGGAGCAAGTTCAGGAGTTCAAATACCAGAGATAAAAGTCGAGGAAAATCAAACAAATATGCAAATGTTGAATGCCATCACTGTAAAAAGAAGGGACATATCAAGAAATTCTGTCGAAAGTTCAAACAGGAGAAGAACAAAGGCAAAGAGATTAAGCGAGATGATAGCAGTGATGATGAACGAGAAACCATGGCTGCCACCATTGAAGAATTTCATGTTATTTTTTATGATAATGATGTGAATATTGCATCCAGTGAATTGGACTGGGTAGGTGATAGTGGTGCCACCATTCATGCCACATCATATAAAGAATTTTTCTCAACATATAAACAAGGAGATTTTGGTGTTGTCAAAATGGGAGACAAGGGTATAGCCAAGATCATCGGCAGAGGTGATATTTGTTTAAAGACAGAAAATGGGATGAGATTATTTTTGAAAGATGTCAGACATGTTCCCAACCTTCGGCTAAACCTGATTTCCATTGGTATGCTTGATGATGAAGGTTTTAGTAGTACTTTCAAGGATGGTCAATGGAAACTTACTAAAGGCTCCTTGGTATATGGAAAAGGTAAAAAGTGTTCCAAGCTATATGTGATGCAAGCAAAGCTCTCCGGTGATTCTGTGAATGCAGTGGAGAAAGAAAATATGACTGAATTATGGCATAGAAGACTCAGTCATATGGGCGAGAAAGGGATGGCACAATTGGTAAAGAAGAATGTATTATCTGGAGTTGATAAAGTGGATTTGAAGAAATGTGCTGACTGTCTGGCTGGAAAACAAAACAGAGTTGCTTTCAAAGGTTCCACTCCTTCCAGAATGAAGAATGTATTGGATCTGATTCACTCAGATTTGTGTGGACCAATGTCAAAGTCACTTGGTGGTGCTCAATACTTTGTGACTTTCATTGATGATCATTCAAGGAAAATGTGGGTATATACTTTGAAGTCAAAAGACCAAGTAATAGACGTGTTCAAGCAATTTCATGCCTTAGTTGAAAGGGAGACTGGGAAGAAGTTAAAATGCATTCGGACAGACAATGGTGGAGAATACATGGGATCATTTGATACCTACTGCAAGGAGCATGGTATCCGACATCAAACAACACCTCCAAAAACGCCGCAATTGAACGGTTTAGCGGAGAGGATGAACAGGACTTTGATGGAGAGAGTTAGATGTTTACTATCACATTCAAAGTTGCCTAAGATTTTTTGGGGTGAAGCTCTATACTCAGTAGTACATGTACTCAATTTTTCACCCTGTGTTCCTCTTCAATATAATACACCAGAAAAGGTATGGTCAAGAAAGGATGTTTCCTATAATCATTTAAAGGTGTTTGGTTGCAAAGCTTTTGTGCACATTCCTAAGGATGAGAGGTCAAAGCTTGATGTCAAGACACGTGAATGTGTATTTATTGGTTATGGTCAAGATCATGATCAGCTTGGCTATAGATTTTATGATCCAGTTCAGAAAAAGCTTCTTAGAAGTCGTGATGCCATATTTGTTGAAGATCAAACCATTGAAGACATTAACAAAGTGAAAAGGGATATTCCCGAATCCAATGGTGATTCAACAAACTTAAAGCTAGTTCCTCCACAGGCGGTGCCAAGACAAGTTGGAAATGAAATCCAAAATCGTCAGCCAGAAAATGCTGACATCGATGCTCCTACAGAGGTCCAATCGGATGATGATGAGGACCAGATTGAAAATCAGCCACCACCACCAGTAGAAGTTCCTCAGGTTCCATTGAGAAGATCTATTAGAACTCGACAACATTCTACTAGATACTCGGATGATCAGTACGTGTTACTCACTGATGGGGGAGAACCTGAGGATTACCAAGAAGCTATGGCAGATGAGAAGAGGAAGAAATGGATTGAAGCCATGCAAGATGAGATAAAATCTTTGCATGATAATAAAACTTTTGAGCTTGTGAAGTTGCCAACAGGCAAGAGGGCTTTGAAGAATAAATGGGTGTTCAGGATAAAGCATGATGAACACAGTTCCCAGCCACGATTCAAAGCCAGATTAGTTGTTAAGGGATTCAGCCAAAGGAAAGGGATTGACTTTGATGAGATTTTTTCACCAGTGGTGAAGATGACATCCATTCGTACAGTACTGGGATTAGCTGCAAGTCTCAACTTGGAGATTGAGCAGATGGATGTAAAGACTGCCTTCCTTCATGGTGACTTGGAGGAAGAGATATACATGGAACAACCAGAGGGTTTCAAAGAAAAAGGAAAAGAGGATTATGTTTGCAAGTTAAAGAAAAGCTTGTATGGCTTGAAGCAGGCACCAAGACAGTGGTACAAGAAGTTTGAGTCAGTTATGGGGGAGCAAGGCTACAAAAAGACCTCTTCAGATCACTGTGTATTTGTGAAGAAATTCTCTGATGATGATTTTATAATTCTCTTACTCTATGTGGATGACATGTTAATCGTTGGCCAGAACATTTCCAAAATTAACAATCTGAAGAAGCAGTTAAGCAAGTCTTTTGCTATGAAAGACTTAGGGCCAGCAGCACAAATTCTTGGCATGAAGATAATCAGAGATAGAGGCACCAAGAAATTGTGGTTGTCACAGGAGAAGTATATTAAGAAAGTACTTCAAAGGTTTAATATGGACAAGGCTAAAGCGGTTAGTTGTCCTCTTGCTAACCACTTTAAATTAACTTCAAAACAATGTCCTTCCACAGATAAAGAGAAAGAAGAGATGGATAGAGTTCCATATGCTTCAGCAGTTGGCAGTTTGATGTATGCCATGGTATGTACACGGCCAGATATTGCTCACTCAGTGGGAGTAGTAAGTCGGTTCCTTTCTAATCCTGGCAAGGAACATTGGGCTGCTGTGAAATGGATTCTCAGATATCTCTGTGGTACTTCCAAAATATGTTTATGTTTTGGTGATGGTAAACCTGTGTTAATTGGCTACACAGATGCAGATATGGCAGGCGATGTTGACTCAAGAAAGTCTACATCAGGTTATTTTATTTCATTTGCAGGGGGAGCCGTGTCATGGCAATCAAGGTTGCAAAAGTGTGTTGCCCTCTCAACAACTGAAGCAGAATTTATTGCTGCAACTGAAGCTTGCAAAGAGCTCTTGTGGATGAAAAAGTTCTTAGATGAACTTGGATTTCAGCAGGATAGATATTCACTTTATTGTGATAGTCAGAGCGCTATCCACCTTGGGAAGAATTCCTCCTTTCACTCAAGATCAAAGCATATTGATGTGAGATACCACTGGATCAGAGATGTGTTAGAGAAAAAGATTTTACAGCTTGAAAAGATTCATACTGAAGAAAATGGTGCAGACATGTTAACAAAGATTCTACCAAGGGAAAAGTTTGAGTTTTGTCGATCATCTACAGGAATGACAGTTAATTCATATGGTTGGTAGGGGGAGAATTGTTGGAAAATACCAACCATTTGGTATTTTTTGACTATGTAAAATAAAAATAATAATAATAATAAATGGTTGTTGGCCTAATTAAGTTAGGCCAACAACCTCATGGGAAGGCCTATATATATGGCCTTCCCCTTCTTCTTCAAAACACACAAATTAAGAGAAAAAAAAAACATTAGTGAATTGTGAGAGAGAGAGAATTATTTGGGGAGTGACAAAATAGTGAAGTAGTTTAATTTTAGGAGTGTTTGGGAAACACTTGAATGCCATTATTTTGGGTTTATCTCAATTATAATAATTGTACCTCTAGAAATATTTCTAGAGAAGTCTCTCTTGTAAGCCTACTATTTTTAATAGTGGAAGAATATTTTTCGGAGTTTGTCCCGTGGACGTAGCCCAAAGTAAAAGGGTGAACCACGTTAAATTCGGTGTGTTATTTTGTCTCAGTTTTATAACTATTATCAAGGGTAGTTGTTTTGTTATATTGTGCTATTAATTATCCGAGTGAAATTCTGTCTAAGGAGACTGGGTTTTAAGCGGGACCGCCTGTGACCCCTCCAGCCTTTCCTGGGAATTTTCTTGATATTTATTTTTAGTACAATATTTCATACACTATTTACTTGTATAATAGTAAGTAATTTGCGTGCTATTTACTTCCGCTGCACAACAGCTTGATCACTTCAAACATAAGCGAAGAATTCTTCTGACCAAGGTATTTGCAATTCAAAAGTTTGTTCAACCAAAAATTTTGTAAGCTTCTTGGTAGTTGTAATGCTTATAGTATCTGGACAAAAATCAGATTAGGATTGTGAATAGGCTTTATTAGGTGTTTTGAGGTTTGCTTGGGGTGGGGGGATGGGTGGCGGGGGCAGGGGCTCAACATTGTCTTGACAACTCTTCAAGAGCAAGAAAGTATATTTGATTGCAGCTGGCCGAGCTGGCTGGCTCTAGTATTGCCAGGCAGTAAGTTAATACAGCTGCATATATTTAACATGGGCCGAAAACCAGCTCTTGACTGAAGGAGTTCTTGCAGTGCAAGATAGATGGTGCCATACATTATATCTTTAGCTCAGGATTATAGGGTTAAAGTGCAAGATTAATCAGATCAGTTGGACTGAGTTTATTTCAGTATTCTCTGTTTGTCTCGCACTGCTGCCCTCTTGCAGTATTGACTCTTTTCTGTTAATTTTTTCCTTTATATTAGTGTTATCATTTGTAGATTTTGCAATTGACAACAAATCTTAAATCATTTATACCATTTTTTTTGTTCCTATTTTCTTTATTTTATTATTATCTTTTACCTGGGTGTCTTAATCAGTTGATGTCTTCTGCCTGTATTTCTAACTCCTTCCTTGTTTGTCTTGTCTGTTTTTTGCATTGAGAAGTTTTAGATAAGATTTTTTTTGAATGAAAAGTGTGCTTGGATCTTAGTTTTCTAATGAAGAATTCTGCTTCAGGAGTTCAGTGGTCCAGTTCAGCTGGGAAGAGCAGAAGGGTGAAAAATGCCTCTTTATGATTGCATGCTTCTCTTGAAACCTCATGTAACGAAGGAAGCTTTGATGGAATTGGTAGCTCGGGTAGGAAAACATGTTTACAATAGAAATGGTGTTCTTACTGATATGAAATCATTTGGCTCTGTTCATTTGGGTTATGGTATTAAGAAGCTTGATGGAAGATATTATCAGGTGAATATTCTGGTACTGTCATTTTCTAGAATTTACTGAAGTATCTTTCTTTAATCTTTTGATTTTCATGTCCACTTTTTACATTTTTGTAATAATTTTGGTCTGTTGTCACAGTTTGTCCAGCAAGCGTCTTATGCTCTACATTTGGCTAGTTTTCTCCTCTCTTTTTTTCTTTTCTTTTCTTTTCTTTTCCTAAAAAGTATAATACTAGTGGTACTTAAAATTTGTTAATGAACTATATTATTTGAACGTTTTCATGTCTTCTTTAGAAGCTTTTACTGGGTTAATTCTTATATAAATCCATGATCATACTGATATAAGTATGTTCAGATCAATTTATATGTTATTCCTTTTAATTATTTAGATCATAGTTTGGTCTCAATTCTCATATAGCATTAAAAAAAAGCAAAGTGTTAAACTGCCTGCAGTGTTAGACAAATAATTTTATGAGTCTTTTATTTAATCAGGGTTGGTTGTTCATGGGCATGATTAATTTTTTTCAATATCCCCTTGAAATTTGTTATTTGAGCATGAGAGTAAAAGTTGATGGTACAAGAAATGGATATTGTGAGAAGGGACTATTTTGCCCTTAAGCTTAGGATTTTATCGTGGTGAAAACAGATTGTGTTGGTGTAGGTCCTAGGTTTCATCAGTATGAATCATAAGAACAAAACACTATGGGACCGTAAGTTTAGAGAAAGATGAGAATTAGAAATTTGATGGAGATTTAACATAAATGATGAGTTCACTCTTGTTCCTATTATTCTTGTTCAGGGCCAACTCATGCAGATTACAATGATGGCCACGCGCAACATCAAGAAGGAGCTGCATTATCTAAACAAGGAAGACCGACTCCTGCGGTGGCTTCTTGTTAAACACAGAGGCAGCACAAAATATGGTCTTGACCTTCTGAATGATGATGATGGCAAAGGCGAACTCAGCAAACTTTCTCAAAATAGCTTATTTTTTGGGGAGAACGATGAGGAAGATGATGAAGACGATGATGATGAGGATGATGAATATGATGGTCACCAAGAGGAGAAGAAAGAACAATGAGAAAAAAAAAACATTTGTCCTCTTTATTATAGGATTCAACAGCATCTTGTTAGGGTTTTATATATGTTCTGTCTGAGCCTTACATGCCGTGTAGTGAAACCTATTTTTAGATATGTGAGTTCTGGTGCATGTCATGGACTGAGACCCAGCAATTTTAGATTGCCTAGTTTTATTTCTAGCCGTAGACAGGCAGCAATTGAGGCAAGTATTCTTACACAATATTATTATTGATAAAATTGAAATTCTGTTTTTCTTCTTCTGTACATTGATAGATGAATCTTCCAGGAACTTGAAAAATACTGTGCTGATGTATATATATTTGTAATTATATCTTTTTTCTAAATCAAATGAAATCTTGGATAGATTTTATAAACAAAGCTTAACCCAATAACTGGTAAAATGTAAACATCACCGGAGTTGGACAGTCAATAGGGATAATGAGCTCGCCTTTTGTCAATGATAATGATAGGAACTTGCTATTTGAAATTTAAACTGTAGTATAATATCAGTTCAGAGGGATAATTTTTTGACTTTTCCTGATTCCTTTTAGAAGGTTAAATTGTCAATTCGCAATGTTAATTATGATGATTTTGATTCTCAGCTCATTACCACCACATGCTCTGTTGTGATTGAATTGTCATATTTGCCTTTTGAATCTTCTCGTCATTTGTCTCTTTACGTTATTGAAGTCAAGCGGTGAGTAATTTTAAATGCTATCAAGTACGTATACCATTGAAAGGCTTCTAGATCTATGCTGCCCTGCTACTTTTTTTTTTTTTCTAAATTGAATTTCTTTATTTTAGTCGATCCATATATTTAATTATAAAGGCTTAGTATTTAGTAATTAGTATAAATATTATAACCAATGAGATTTATTCCATTTATTCACTAATTTCTTTTTGGGAAATTTATTTATTTTTATTTGCTATAATTGGTAATATATAAATTTTTTTTAACAACAAAAGAAAAAACCTTTTTAATAACAAAAGAAAAATTGATGTATTGTTTGATTTCTTATCATCATTAGTTTAAGTTTCATTGACTTTTAAATAGTCTTACTTTTTGTTTTTTTTTCAACGATATGCCATTGCCTACTATAAAAATATTGCCATCATCATTATCATTATTATTATTATTGATTATTTATTAAATTTTGCAGAACTTTATAAATAAGAGCGGGCAAAATTTAGTTAACAGATTAAAATTTTAGTTAATTGATTAAAATTTTAGTTTGATTAATTGACCAGAGTATAATTTAGTCGGTTCGATTAAAAATTTAGAATATTTTAATTTTCAGTTCGGTTAATGATTAACTGATTTGGTTCGGTCGATTAACCGATTAACAAAATCATTTTAAAAAAAATTAGTTATTTATTATTATTTTTATTTAATTTTTAAATTATATAAAATTTTATTATAAATATATATTTTTATTACAAAATAAAGTTATATTTTATTTATTTTTATAATAAATTTTATTTAGTTATTTAAATATATTAATTTTTTATAAATATAATTTTTTTTAAAATTAAAAAAAATTGATTAATTAGGTTAATTAATCGAATCGACTAATTTAATTCCATTAATTAATCGAAACAACTAAAATATAAATTTAGTCGATTTGATTAGCAACTTTCTTATATTTCAGTTCGATTAATCGATTAATTAATCGAACCGATCGATGTCCACCATTGTTTATAAATACTCGTAGTTATTTTGTCAATAATAATAATAATAAAGATTTAATATGACGTGGTATAATTTAAGTGGAGAGTCACGAAGTTCTTATTTTATTTTAAAAAATTAAAAACAAAAATCGGCGAAAGAAGGAAAGTTGCTTGTTTGTTGTTGCGCACGCGTAGCGTAAAAACAAAGAGCACCTACTAACCATTAGACGACCACACTCCATTAATAAAACACCAAATTGCAACAAGAGTGAAAATAAAAAAAGGACAACCGACCGTATTCAATAAAGATTGCCAATCCGTTACTTTGATTAATAATCTTTATTAATTAAATAAAATTAAATGAACTATTAATTGTTACAAAATTAAATTAATTGATTCAACATATTACTTTTTATTTAAATTAGTTGTATTATATTTTTTTATTACAAAAAATGAATTATAAAATACTTTTTCACATTAAATTAAGAATATTATGAATATTTATAACTTATAAATCTAAATTTTCTAATTATTTACATAAAAAAGCTATTATTGGCATATAATAATAATAATAATAATAATAATAATAATAATAATAATAATAATAATAGATTTCCTTGATTGCTGTAATGACAGTGCTTTGATTGACCTTCCTTTTAGCGGCACGGAATATACATGGGAAGGAACTAGGCAAAATGGTCAGGTTTGGGCGAGACTTGACAGAACCATGGCTGTCTTTCCTTTTTTTAATTTGTTCGACTCGATTCACTGCACTCATTTGGATAGAACCTCCTCTGATCATACTCCTATGCTTATTGAGGGTAAGAAAATGGATTTTAATTTTCCCAAAAGTTTCAAATTTCAGCATATGTGGCTTTCTCATGCTGATTTTATGGATGTTGTTCGAACCAATTGGGATTCTTCTTTCACTGCGGGTGGTATGTCTGGTTTATTCTGCAAACTGAAGAAATTGAAATGTGCTCTTCGCTCTTGGAATCTGAACTCTTTTGGGAACATTTTTGAAAACATCACCAAGGCAGAAAATGAAGCTTCCATGGCTGAATCTATATATCTTGCTGATCCTTCCAGTTTGCACCTCCAGCAATGGCGTGACAAGCAATCTGATTTGCTTCATCATTTAAATTGTGAAGAACTCTTTTGGAAACAAAAATCTCACATCACTTGGCTTCAAGATGGGGACTGTAACACAACATTTTTTCACAATTACGTGAAAATGAAGAGGAAACTCCACCGCATTGCTTCAGTGACTGATGCTTCTGGTACCACCATTCAGGATCAGGCTCAAATTGGTTCAGAAGCCGTTATGTTTTTCCAAAACCTTTTTACTGAAGATTCGGTGTATGACTCCAACTCTGTTACAATTTTATTATCTCATATTCCGACTTTGGTTTCTGCTTCTGATAATGTTGTTTTGACTGCTATTCCCTCTGGTGAAGAAATAAAGGCCGCTGTTTGGCAACTCAATTCTAACAGTGCTCCGGGCCCAGATGGTTTCGATGGAAAATTTTTCACTTCTTGTTGGCATATTATTTCTCAGGATGTCATCAGTGCAGTTAAAGAATTTTTTCTGGGTGTTCCTATGCCTAAAGCTTTCGGAAGTGCTGTGATCATTTTACTTCCCAAAATCCATAATCCCGAGAGCTTCAGTCAATATCGTCCGATTTGTCTGGCTACATTCATGAGCAAGGTCTGCACTAGAATCATTGCTAACAGGCTTTCCTCTCTGCTCGAGCATATCATTTCAGAAGAACAGACTGGTTTTGTAAAAGGAAGGTCCATTCACCAGCAGATCCTGCTTGCTAATGAACTCATCCATGAGATTGGTCGTAAATCATGGAGTCACAATCTTGCTATTAAACTCGACATGGCAAAAGCATTTGATCGAGTATCTTGGGCTTTCCTTCGTGATGTTCTGATTAAGTTTGGGTTTTCTACTCTATTTGCTGATCTCATTTTCTCCCATCTTGATGCTACACGGCTGTCTGTTATTGTTAATGGTGCTAGTTATGGTTTTTTTAAACCCAACAGAGGAGTAAAGCAAGGTGATCCGCTATCCCCTCTTCTGTTTATTCTTGCTTCTGAAGCTTTCTCTAGAGGCTTAAAAGCTCTTATATCCAGTCACAGAATCACTCCGTACAAGCTGACTAGGGGCTGCCCTATTATTTCTCATTTGGCATTCGCCGATGATCTTCTTATCTTCATTCATGGTGATATGCAATCTGTTCTTAATTTCAAGGAATTTTTGGAGTCCTATCAAACAGCTTCTGGTCAATTAATAAACTTCAACAAATGCTCATTTTATTTATCTGATCGGGCCACTACTGAGGACGAAGGCCGAATTGCTAATGCTCTGAATATTAGCAGATCGCAATTACCTTTCACTTACCTTGGGGCTCCGGTTTCTAAAGGCATCACCCGATTTTCTTCCTGCTCTTCTCTCATTCAAAATTTTGATCAGATGCTCAGTGGATGGCAAAAAAAGTTTCTTACTATGGGCGGACGCCTCACACTCACACGCCATGTTCTCACAACTCTGCCTATCCATCTCATGGCTGCAACGGTTCTGCCAGTCTCTACGGTCAATGCTATGAACCGACGCATAAGTCACTTTATTTGGAGTAATGATTTGCGGGATAAGCACCACTGGTCTAATCTTAAAAAAATGCAGTTCCCGGTTTTGGAAGGTGGAATTGGCATTCGATCTTTGGAAGCTACGCAAACTGCCTTTGTGCTTAAAAATCTTTGGGCTTTCCATTCCAATAACAGCTTATGGGCTAGATACATGCAAAAAAAATACCAACGATCTGGTAACATGACATATTGGGTTAATGACTCTCCGATGTGGAAATCCCTGTGTCGCTCTAATGCTAAATATCCTGATTTTTTTGTGCTTGATAGTGAGAAGCTTGTGCTGGCTAATAAATCAGAAGCTACTTTCTCTAATATTTATGAATTGGTTCGCCCTCATCAGGATAACATGCAGAGGAACAAGTTTCTATGGGGCTCTCACATTCCCTTGAAGCTGTCTTTATTCACTTGGAGGTACTTTCATAACATTCTTCCTCTTCCTCACAATTTGAAGAAAATTGGTATCTATGCTCTGTCTTTCTGCCACTTTTGCAAAGCAGCTGAGGCATCTGCTGATCATGTTCTTTACTCCTGCAAAGAATCACAAAAGGTATGGAGATTTTTTGCTTCTTACTTGCTTCCATTCAGCAACGCCAGAACTTCCCTCAATCACATGCTGAGTTCCTGGTGGAGACTTTCTCGCATCAAAGATATCCTTGGGAAAATAGGCACTCTCCTTCCGCAGCTTATATTATTTGAACTTTGGCATTCCTACTGTAACTGCAATTGGGGGAACCAATCGTTCTATGCGCCGGGTTCTATCAATCGGATTTTGAAAAATTTTTTCACTTGGGGGGTTGTTCACTCCTCCCGTAAATATGCTGTTCATGTTCCTGAAATTGCTGAATTGTTACCAGTTAATTTTGGAGCTCGCAGAGAAGCTAGAATGGTGATTAAGTGGATCAAACCGCCTGCCAATCTTGTAAAGCTCAATATTGATGCCTCTTTCACGAAAGAGAAATCTGCAGCTGGAGCTATTATTCGTGATTCTAAGGGTATGTTCATCGCTGCCCATTCTTATTGTTTTGATACCGATAATCCTTTCCAGGCCGAGCTATATGCTTTATCGAAAAGCTTGAGCTGGTGCTTAAGACTGGGCTGGTGTGGATTTGAGATAGAAATGGACAACCTTCAACTTGTGCAGCAACTGAACTCTGGGTCTCCTCCTCCCTTGGTCCAGCAGATTAAAGACAAGATTTTTCAGAAGGCTTGTTCTATCCACCATGTGTACAGAGAGGCTAACAATGCAGCCCACCATTTAGCCTACTATAGCAGAATTTGCGGAAGATCTTTTGTCTTCAAATCGCCTCAAGCGCTCCCTTCTTACATTAGAAGCATTATTGTTCTAGAGAGAGCTAATATTCCTTACGTCAGATTTGGTTAGCCATTCCTTTATTTCTTTCTGCCCATTGAAGGTTTATTCTGGGTTGTATTGAACATTTTATTTTTATTCAATAAAATTACCAGGTGGTGCCGCCCACCTTTATCAAAAAAATAATAGATTTTATATTACAATTTTATTAATTCAATAGATAGATTTCCTAATGCAATCTAGGTTAGAACCATGAAATGTGAAATATCAAATTTAAAATTTTAGTGAAAATCATATTTTAAAAAAATAAAATAAATTAATATTACAACGTTGATTTATGCTAAATTTAGTTGATTAGATAATATTTGATTCTCAAAATATGATTAATTCATTTTTTAATTTTATATTCAATTCAATAAATATTTTTAAAAAAATTTTAAACTTGATTTAACTAAAATGCTATAAAAAAAGAGTCAAAATAAACACATTTCTTGATATTAATGAAATTTAGTAAGTATGGGCATAAGTTGTATTGGTCGAGTTTTAAAATTTAATTAACTCGACCATTTAATAGTAGTCAAATTTTTTTTTAAAAACCGATCAATAATAATTGGTTTGGTCGAATTTATCAAATTCTGTCAATTTTTCAATAAATATATAAACTGAAATTAATTAACTCAGTCGGTTTAAACTAACGTGATCGATCGGGTTAAACGATTGACGGTTTGACCAGTTGGTTTTAAGTTTTTTTTTGTTCATCCCTAAAATTTAGAATAGATTTGAGAAAGTTCACACATAATTAGTAAATTATTACTTAATTATATATGATATAACATTTAATTAAAAGATAAATATTGATTAAATTTATAGCCTATTTAAAATCAAGTATATCATAATATATACTTGAATTTGAGTGACTTATTAATAAACAAAATTATTGAAAACGGTCATGCCTTCCGTTCTCGTTACCCGAAAGCAACAACTGCAGCTGCGTTCCTCAGCTCCCGTCCCGTTTCTATTTTATCTTTAAAGTCACAATATTCTAATTTCATATCATATTTGTAATATAATTTTAAATATATTTTATATTTTTCCGCAAAAAATATATTTTATAATAATACTTTATATTTTATTTTAATATCAAAAAATAAATTAATCTTTTAAGTTTTAATATTAATAAAGTCTAATTAATTCAAATATTTGTGCTAAAATAATCAAATACTTAAAACAGAATATGAGCTTGGGCTTGAAGACTTGAACTTGAATTTTAACTCAATCTAGCTCAATTAGAATTTCAGATATCCAATTCCAATATTTAACTCAATTGAGCGAGTCGAACTCAAATTTTATAACAGTTCTGACTCAACTCAATACAGATCACAGTCGAAATTCCATTCTAGAGAGAGAACCCGTTAAACTTTTTATTTTATATTATTAACAGAACGTGTCTTTGAGAGAGAAAGAAAGCATTAAAATACCTTCGTAATCTGAAAGCAATTCCATTTCTTATCGTGTATATATATATAAAAAGAGGGACGGATTTGCCTTTTATCTGTATATATGTATAGAAATTCAATTTCTGAATCCTAAATCGATTGAATGCGATTTTCTTTAAATCAGAAAAGGTATAATAATGCTGTTATTTACGCCATTGATGAATGCTGTTTTTGATATTTCTTTTTCCTAATTTTGATCTTATTTTCTGGATCTTGATTTGATTTTTTTTTCTCGATTTTTTTACTGATTTTCCTTGTTAATCGAGAATCATGGTGCTTCTGGTAGATTTGTTTTGTGTATTTGTGGTTTTATAATTTTTTGAGATATTTTGATTTTAATCTCTGAATTACAGTTATTTTAGACGTTAAACGAGAATGCCAGGGGAGGTGATTTCGATTCAGGAGGATGAAATGGCTAAAGGTTTGTATCTGGAGACTTCTGAAGATGAGAAACGAAGAACAAAGGTCAGATCTCTTAAGAAAAAGGCAATAAGTGCATCTACTAAGCTTACGCATAGTCTTAGGAAGCGCGGTAAGCGTGTTGCGGATTGCCGGTTCGCTGCGATATCGATCAATGATGTTCGGGACTCCAAGGAGGAAGCCGCTGTGAATGCGTTTCGCCAGACATTGATTGCGAGAGATCTGCTTCCTCCTCGTCACGATGATTACCATACTCTATTGAGGTAATTCAATTGCTTCAATGATTATCAGTACTTTGCTAATATAGTTGTTTGATTTGCGCAATTATTTATGATAAGAAGCAACATTGTGTAATGGAGTAGATGTTCAAGGAACAAATTCAGAACTTGCTTAATCAATGTATGGTGGTATAGGTTCAGGACTGTATAGGTTCTCTGCACTTAGAAAACAGTTAAGGGATTATCAACCAATCCAGTTTCGTTGGAGATTTGGCAACATGGTTTTATGGCTACTACTGAACTATCAAATGAACATGAAATTTGTGCATCTGTAAAAATGGGTTATAATTTGTCACATTTATATGTTTGGATGCAGTGACTTTGAGCTGTTGTAGTATCAAAATTCCAAATAATGGTTCTCTCACTCATCTAGTGCTTCCATTTTACAAGAAGCTATTGCAGAACTATAGGATAAAATTCTTTTATAACTATTTCTCTGCATTCTTTTTTCCTTATAAAAACCTATAGTTATACTCAATTTTCTGAGACCTGAGTTCTCATTATTTCAGGTTTCTAAAGGCTCGAAAATTCAATCTTGATAAAACACTCCTGATGTGGTCAGAAATGCTTAACTGGAGGAAAGAGCATGGAGTAGATTCTATTTTACAGGTAAAAATCTCATTGCGGTATCTTTTTTTTTATATTCTGATAAGCACTTTTGTTTTAGAAATAATTGAATGGTGAGATAATTATCTGATGCACGAAACCAAGTCTTAGCTGAAATGAAGACTGGCATTTGACGCATTGTGCTTCCATATTTTACCGAGTTAAACTTAGTTGCTACTGAAAGTTTCATTATACCTGATCATTTGTTTACATATTTTTTATTTTTATTCTACAAGTTCAAAAATGATTGATTGATCTGCTCTTACTTGCTTAGGATTTTGTATATGATGAATATGAAGAAGTTCAGAGATATTATCCTCATGGTTACCATGGTGTAGACAAAGAGGGTAGACCTGTTTATATTGAAAGACTTGGAAAAATTGAACCCACCAAGCTAATGAATGTAACCACTGTGGATCGGTTTTTGAAATATCATGTTCAGGGATTTGAGAAGACTTTTGCTGAGAAATTACCTGCATGTTCTATTGCAGCCAAGAGGCACATAGATTGTACAATAACAATACTGGATGTGCAAGGCCTGGTAATTTTAGAGCTTGCTAGAGTATTTATTGCAATTCTACTTATGAAATATGTTTTTACTATGCTTTTGTCACTTGACATTTTATTGTCTCTGCAGAATTTAGTGAATTTTGGAAAGCTTGCAAATGATCTAGTTATGCGTATACAGAAAATTGATGGTGACAACTATCCTGAGGTGTTTTACTTCCTAAAATGAAATATGTCACCTGAGTTACTTGTTTATTCATTTGGTGATCACTTCTTATAATTGTTCTTTCTTAACAGACATTACATCAGATGTTCATTGTCAATGCTAGTTATGCATTCAAACTTTTATGGAACACAGCAAAAAGCTTTCTTGACCCTAAGACTACTTCTAAGATAAATGTACGAGTTCTTGGTTTTTGTTTTCTTTTGCTACCAAAAATCACTCTGAGCTACTACTAAATCATTCTGATATGGTTCCACAGGTTTTAGGTAATAAATTTCAAAACAAGTTGTTGGAAATCATAGACTCAAGGTTGGAATTTTTCCTTTCTATTTGTGCAATATGCGACATTTGGAATGTTTTAAGTCATGCTGTAAATTTGTCTTGGCATTTCCTTGCAAAACAGCCAATTGCCAGAATTTCTTGGTGGATCCTGTTCATGCCAAAATGAAGGTGGTTGCCTCAGATCTGACAAAGGACCCTGGAAAGATCCAGAAATAATAAAAGTACGATCCTTGTCAGTGTCAAGCAAAATTTGAACCTTGGCAGCACTGATCATTAGTAAATATTAGTGTTTGAAAATTGCATTCTTCAATTTTTGCATTAATGCTACTTATTTTTATGCCTGGAACTCAAATCTTTCACTTTACTCTCAGCTGGTGCATGCTGGAGAATCAATGTACTTGAGGACAATGAAGAGTTCTGATGATGATTTAGAAATCAAGTTATTTGCATCTAAGGTGAGTTTCAGAACAATTATTCACTTAAATAATCATTTATGAGCTTCTGTATATATATATATAGCTACATGATGTTTCTTCATGCAGCTTTCCAGAAGTGAAATATCTTCTGCTGGTCCAGGCTTGGATGTAAAGCCAAATACTTCAGCTTTCAGTCAACAAATGCCACTTTCTGAGAAAGTAAGTTTCTAGAGTTTGGTTTTCAGGTGTCTGGATTCTCTTTAATGCTAATTGGTATTGATTGATTCCTAATATCTTTTGATCTTATGTAATGTCTATCATTATACTTATACGCTGGACCAGTTAGATCACTGATTTAGCTGACACTAGTTTCTCAGGAAATAGATCCCTGTTAATTTCAATCAACAAATCTTGTCTGAAATTTGATTTAATTTTATTTATAGAACTTAAGTGAATTGGTTTTATAATTAAATTTACATTTTCTAAATCAATTCATATTGATAGAATTCGGTTGATTTTTTTTTTCTTTGGGATTTTTCTAGGTTCTCATATTATGCCTTCCCCGTCTCCTTCCCTTATTCAATCAAGAGAAAGAGTTAGAGAGCTGGTTTTTGAACTGTATAAACTCCTCCCTTGTCAATTAAACCTACAATGTAATAGTTTCCAAGCACCAAATTTGAACAAATCAAAGTTCTCATTTGAATTCAAACAGATGTTAATGTTATTTACTAAAGAAACCCACAGAAAAGTGGGTGCAAAAAAATATGTAGAACACAGTCAAGGAAATTTAAACTTTGCCTCGTCATAAACATCAACAATCAACACATCAATCCCTTAAAAGTAGCTTCTGAAAATTTTCTCTTCTGGCAAAAGTTTAATTTTTCACTCTGATGTGAATGCTAGTGTTATGTGAAGGTGGGAGGTTAGTCATAGGAAGTACATTGTGAAACCTATTCACGGAAAAGCCTTGATTTTGGAGTTGGCGATCTAAACCAAGTGATTTTGTTCTTTTCCATTCAAATTTGTGAAACAAATGCCAATGTGAAGCAGTTTATAAGTTAGAAACTAAAATTCTCATGTGCTCGTTAAGGATTACATAAATAGGCAATGATGGCATTTATGTGTCCGTTGGTTTTGATTTTTCATCTATTTGGATTCAATGGGAATTTATTATTCTATCTAAATTTGTTTGAAAAATGTGCTTCGTGCTATCGTTAAATTAAGTGATAAGCTACATCTTTATGTGTCCACATTTCAAGTATATCACTTTTCAGTTCATTGAGAATCATCTTAGTGTACAGCTGTTAAATGTACTTTGCTCCTATATTATACTAGGGAAGAACGGGCAACCACACTTCTGTTAGAAGCATGGGTGCATGCATGCCTGCAAGGATTGAAGGTTCTAGTTCAACAAGTACGTGATCTGACAATTTTCCTTTAACTAAACCTTGCCTCAAAAATTGTTGGCATATCAAATGATGATATCATTATAAGCTGTTTTGAGGTTCTTTTACCTATTTTTTCTTTCATTTTTATTTTCATTCTTTTTATTTCATACCTGTGATGGTGATACAATTGCTGTTGGTTATCCAGTCCCAGAACTCATTTACAGTCACATGCTGTACTGCTTACAGTTGGCATGTTCATCTGTTGGAAAATGTACCTAGCGACCCAACCCACTAGGGGAAGGTCGCGGGTTCGAACCCCCCCACAAAATGTATTTCCGGAGGTTTGAACCTTTTTAAAAATTAAAAAAAAAAGTCTGAAGTTTATTGTTTTCTCAATTTATATATGGTTGTGCCAGAACTTCTAAGATTACCAACTTCTTAGGTAGTTTTGCCATTTGAAATTTCCTTTTGCTTCGGAGCATAGAAAAATGGAATTCAATGCTGCATTGCCTCGCATATACCTGTACTTGATGCTGTTTGTCACTGTAGGTTTTAGTGGTTTCCACAAGTACACAGGGCCCAGAAATGGCTAAATAGCTGAATGATACTGTATGTTCTGTCAAATTAACAATATCGACACGCTTAAAACTGTCTTTCAATAATTTTTTGCACATTTTGAAAACAACAGAAGATGCTGGCACGGTGCTTGTGTAAGAGCTCTTTGAGTGTGTCATGTCAGATAGTCTAAACTGTAACAGACTGATTATATCCTGATTAATTTTGTTAAAATTTATATCCTATTATTGCATACTCATAAATTTTGTGCAAGGATTTGATTTGTCATGTCTTTTTCTTCCTCTAGAAAAGCTAATCATTTGGTTTTATCTATTGATCTTCCTTCTGGAAGCAAACTGTTAAATATTCATGATTGTCTTCTGACAGATGATTTGACCAATGATGTAAGCACAACCGTGGTGCAGAAGAAGTTCATTCCCCATATAACAAGTTTTATATTTCACTTCATGCTCAAATTGTTAGCATGGATATATCTTCTCCTTTCAGGGATGGGGAGACTTTTTACAGCCCAACATGCAGCGGACAGGCCACCATCCAACCAATTCAACCCACCATTGACAGATTCAAGTTCTCAAAAGCAACAAATTTCACAGGAAATGAAAGAGGTCTTCATTCACCCATGCTGGCAGAGGCTGCAAAATTTAGAAGCAATGGTAAATGAGCTGGTTAATAAACCTACCAAAATCCCTCCTGAGAAAGAGGATATGCTTCATGAATCATTGAGTCGGATTAGATCTATAGAACATGACCTACAGAAGACAAAGAAAGTAAGACATCATTATTTTGCCCCTAAAAATTGGTTGTTCTTAACTGGTTTGTTGAGACTAAGCTTTTATTTTGCAGGCACTGCTTGCAACTGCATCAAAACAGGTGGAACTGGCCGAGTCACTGGAAAATCTTAAAGAGAGTGCTTTAGCTGTAAGTTGCTAAAATTCATTAGAGTTGGTTTTTCGTGCAATAAAACCTAAGTTTAGTATTCTTTTCTCGCATGTTAGTTTAATTGCTTTCGCCATCTCCTTGCTGCCGTCAGTCAGATCATCTAAGCTATTAATGCTATCATAAAATTTGAGCACTTGCTGCTGATTCTGAGAAATTACACACAAACCAAGTTTAAAATGTCAGAAGCAACACTCCCTTTGACAGAAATAAAGGTATTACAATGAAATAGAAAATGCAAAGAACTATGAACACATTTATTTTGTTAGCATGTGTACCCACTTTATTCATTATTCTTGCACTATTCTGGATGAGTTGTCAGAATTTTGTATTGTGGTTTCTAGATTATCAGCACATCATATTTTAAATTATTTTGTTTTTGAGAAAAAAGTAAATGTAATTGTTGTGAAGGATGTCACATTTTCTTTAAACTGCAATATACTTTTGGCTTAATTTAACTATGCTGCACATTTAATTCTTGCAAGTTGTCTTTAAAATATTGACTATTATATATATCCTAATTCTTGTAATACGGGACATATTCTATACTAGACTGGCTGTTAACATATTCTATGCTAGACTGGCTGTTACTACATTGGACGAGATGCGCATACTGATTGTTCAGGATTTGCCAATTGCAGGGAGTGAACTCTTGCTGGCCAAAGCACTGCAGATATTTTCCCCCAGAAAGATGAGTTGCATTTCTCTGAAAATAAGTTTGTTGATTACTATACTATCTCTGGTCATTCTCAAGAATTCCAATATGGCCAATTACAAATTGTCTCTGCAGATTGAAATGGATTAGCATTTAAGGTATCTTTCGTTTGATGCCTGGATTGTGTTCATTCTACTATTTGTTTTCTGAGAAGCATGATTTCATTTTTAAATTTTCACCTCCTTTTTTTTTCAGGTTCGTAGCCTGCACAGAAGAAAAGAACATACCTCTTTGTCCGGCAATATATTTCAAGATATATCAGATAAGCATGAAAGAGAGCTATCACACACGTAAAAATATTTCTCAATGTTTCTGTAAATATCGTGAAATTTTGTTTCTGTTGTCCTCTCTGACTGAGAATATATGACCACATTGATTTTTAAAACCCAATGCTCATTTTAGGAAAGATGTTAACTAAGTTGTTTGTGTTTTAAAATTTAGGGCATAATCCATTTTTCAACAGTAATTTGTGCAATATCTATTGACATCCATAACAATGTGGCATTATTTATGTTGCAAAATGATGTATTGTTGCTCTATTGTGGAAGTGGGTTGGCATCTGTTTCGTTTAGTCAAAACCATTAAATATTTGTGGGAATTCATGGCATCAAGCCTTCAATTCCGCAAATTCTACTCTCAGGGTAATTGTTTATGACTTCTTAGTTCTAAAAACAGAAAATGAGGAACCAACCAATAAGCAATTTGTATAATGTGTCATTTCATACCATCAAAGTAAAACATTCTCCAAAATTTCAAATTTGTATTTTCATGAAAAATAGGCGCATTAATTAATAGGTGATTCTGTTTTTTTTTTAATAAAAAATTAAACAAATTCTAATATAATTTGTTATTGATTTTTTAAATTATAACAAATACTCGAAATAAAAATGATCAGAAATATTTTAACATCGTCTCGTATCAAACACTACTATAACACAGCCGACTTTAAATTAGATAGCGAGGATTGATTTTGTAACGGATTAGAGGCATAAATGAATTGACACATTTATGTTATCATTTAAAACAAATTTTGTAATCGACCGACACATGAATCCAATACAGTTCACTTAACTAAAATGTCTAATTTTAAATTACTTAGTTATAAATTGTGCATTGGCAGTGGCATATCATTTCATCCATTTTTTTTCTATTTATGACTAATTTTAATATTAAAATCTAAAATATATTCATCATTTCTTGTACATCGGCTGTGAAGATCCAGGTCGAAGAAAAGAAGAAAATATAGAGAAGAAAAGAAAGAACAAATCTGAAAATTGTAGCACATATATTCTAGAAGCCACAAATATGGTTTATATATACTGTGCAAAAGTCTAAAATACCCTTTGCAATATTTAAGCAAATGTAATAGTAAGCTGTACAAAATGGTAAATGAACAAAATAGGGTTAACATATACATAATTTATCAACTCCCTTCAAGATAGAGATTGTAAAAATAATCCCATCTTGGACAAAATAGAGGAATGTACATTTACACCCAAAGCCTTAGTGAACAAGTCTACCAACTGATGCTTAGAAGAAACATAAGATGTGGAAATGAAACATTCTTTCAATTTATTCCTTACAATGTGACAATCAATATTTAAATGTTAGTTCTTTCATGAAAAACCGGATTAGCAGCTATATATAGGGCTGCCTGATTATCACAATGAAAGGAATAGGTAACACAACAAGCACACGAAAATCCTGCAGAAGATAAGCCAAAAACTGCAAATCACACAGTACTAGCCATACTTCTATACTCAGCCTTTGTAGAAGATCTTGAAATGTTGGCATGTTTCTTTGTTTTCCAATTAATCAAGCAGAACCCTACAAACACACAATAACCAGTCAAAGATCTTCTGGTCAGGGAACACGTGTTCCAGTCAGCATCATAGTAAGCACTAAGAGAGAGAGAAGATTGAGTAGAAAAGGAAAGACCAAAAGAAGGAGTCCCTTTCAAATATTTCAAAACATGCAGTGCAACATCCCAATGAACATACCTGGGAGCACTCATGAACTGGCTCAACTGTTGGGTATAAAAGGAAATGTCAGGTCTGCTTAAGTTCAAGTATAGTAATCTGCCTACCAATCTTTTATATTTTTCTGGCTCAGAAAAATAATTAGAAGTATCATCATGCATTTTCAAGCCAAAAGAAAATGGAGTTTTAGCTGGTTTACAACTAGTAAGTCCAGCATCAGACAAAACATCCAAAACATATTTCATTTGGTTAAGAAACATACCTTTATTTCCTCTATGAATCTCCAAATCAAGGAAATATTTAGCCAACCCCAGATCCTTAATTGTAAATGCACCATCCAAATCCTTTTTAACCCCAGAAATAGCAGCTTCATCATTGCCAATAATCAAAATATCATTAACATACAGAATAAGAGCCAGAAACAAGGTACCAATAGATTTTACAAACAAGCATTGATCATTAGATGACTGAAGGAAACCCATTTTCTGTAGTGTAGTTTTGAATTTAAGATTCCATTGTGTGGAAGCCTATTTGAGGCCATAGAGAGACCTCTTCAACTTACACACTTTATTTTTACTAGAAGCATGATATCCATCGGGAAAATGCATATAAATGTCTTCATCTAGAAAACCATGCAAAAATGCATTATTGATGTCTATTTGATGAATAGGCCAGTGTCTCACAGAATCTACAACAAAAAAGAGTCTCACTGTAACCAATTTGGCCACAGGAGCAAAGCTATCATGATACTCTACTCCCTCTATTTGGTTGTAACCCTTAGCAACTAGCTTAGCCTTATACCTCTCAATAGTGCCATCTGGTTTATATTTAATCTTATAAAATCATTTGCAGCCTATAGATTTCTTACCAGAAGGTAAGTCAGTAACATACTAGGTTTGGTTTTGTTCAAGTGCCAAAAGTTCTTTCTCTATGGCAGCTACCCAATTAGGATCAATTTTAGCCTGATTACATGTCTTAGGTTCAGAAATAATAGAAACATTAGCCACAAAGTCTAAATAAGTTTTATCTAGATAAGTAATTACAGAAGTTGGAAGAGGTTGAATAGGATCAAGAACATCATCAGAAGTGTGATGATTTGAGTGTGATAGTTATTGTACTGTAGAATAAAAATTATCAAGCCGTTTATATTTATTTTTAATTCTGGTACTCTGTCTTAATGGTACAGGGACATGATTACTGTTAGGCATGAAAAAAGTAGAAGGAGAAGGAGAAACAGAGACAGGAATAAAAGAATTTAATGAAACATGACAAGATAAAGAGTTAGAAACAGAAGAAGGAAAAAATAAATTACTAGACAAAAGAGTAAAAGAAAAAAAATCATCCTGAGTAGGAGAAATAAAAGGTAAAATAGGAGAAGAACAAGAAATAGACTTGTAAGAAAAAATGTTTTCAAAAAATTGAATATCTCTAGAAACCAAGATAGATTGAGAGACCAAGCTAAACAACTTATAAGCTTTTTTATCAGAAGCATACCCAATAAAAATACATTTACCAGCTCTGGCCTCAAACTTATCTTTATAAGGCTTGGTATTAGTAGAATAACAAAGACAACTAAATACTTTCAAAGAATGAAAATCTGGAAGTTTACCATGTAACAATTCAAATACTTTCAAATAGAAGTAGCAGTAAGAATAACATCCCCTCTAGAATTGTTTTGGTAAATAAACTTGAAACATCAAAGATTTTGCAACTTCTAAGAGATGCCTATGTATTCTTTCTACCATACCATTCTATTGAGGGGTATAAACAGTTATTTTTTGATGAATTATACCAAAATTTTAAAACAACTGTTGACAATCAACACTTAAAAACTCTGTGTCATTATCAGTTCTAACAATCCTAACAGGAGTAGAAAACTGAGTAATAGAATAGGACAAAAAAATTTTGAGATGAACAAATGTGTTTGACTTATGTTTTAAAAGAAAAGTCCAAGTAACTCGACTGTAGTCATTAAGTATGGTCAGCACCCAGTGTGCTTTTGTAAGAGATGGCACCCCATAAGGTCCCCAAAGATCTATATGTAACAAATCAAAAGGTTTAGAAGTATGAGAAAAACTATGTGGAAAAGGCAATCTGTGTTGTTTAGCTAGAGGACAAATGTCACAAAAATGATTAGAATTAGAATCTTGTTTGACCTTAAAAGGTAAATGTTGAATTTTATTAAGAGATGTATGACCTAAGCATTTGTGCATCAAATCAAAAGAAACACAAACAGAATTATTCGAAGACACGTTATTTACAGACTCTAGAAAAATGACAGGAGACTTAGTCTCAACAATATTCAACATAACTGAATTTTTATTTTGATAGTACTTTATTGTACTTACAAGAAAACTCATATGATCATGAATGTACAAACCAGCTTAAAGTTTACCCACAACAATGACTTGATCAGTCAAAAGGTCCTGTAAAAAATAATGTGTTTGATGAAAAATGATTCTGACTTGAATATCATGAACAAGTTGACTCACAGACAATAAATTATATTTGAACTGAGGGATAAGTAAAACATTTGTCAAAGTAAGTGAAGGGTGTAATGTAACAGAGCCTATATTTTTAACTGTGGTTGGAGTTTTGTCAGGCAAAGTAACAATGGTTGGAGGGTTTAAAGAAGTGATATTGGTCATGTTAGCACTAGTATAACACATGTGACATATGGCACCTGAGTCTATGATCCAGAACCCATTAATAATACAAGCAGTCATATTGACATGAGATTGAACAATACCTGAATACGTGATGCAATTAGCAGAATGACTCTCATCCAGCCCCTTTCCTCTTAGAAGTCTTTGAACTTCCTTTTCAACTACAGAAGTGATAGTGGCAGTCAAATCAAGTTACTTAGCAACATCAGACTCTACAGTAGTCCCATCCAAAGTATGCTCGACATGAGCAACAAATTAACCCCGAGCTTGCCCCTTTGACTTCTTACCCTCAAAAATCCAATCTGGATAGCCAATAAGATTAGAACAACTATCCTTTTCATGCCCTCGCATATTACAATAAGTGCAATGCCTTTCACCCTTACTATTCTCTTTACCCTTCTTAACACCATCAACAGTATAAGTCCCTCTACAAGTACCTCGATTTGAGGTTTGATAATTTTCTCGACTAACTGGCTGACTTCTAGCTAGCAAAGCACTAGCATTGACACCATCAACAACTCTAGTGTGTGTTTCCCTCTATTTCTCTACTCTTAATACCATCGAGTAAGCCTTGGTAACAAAAGCCAGTGGTTCTATCAATAGAATTTGATTCTTAACATGATCATACTAATCATTCAATCCCATCAAAAATTGCATCAACTTTGTAAGATTAGCTAAATCGACAGACTCTCTAGCTGCAGAACAATACACACAGACAACCTAACTCATCCCGAAGCTTCTTAAGCTTTTTATAGTAAGCTGTCACACTCAAGGTTCCTTAAGAAACCAAACTAATCTCCCACTGTATCTTATAGATCAGAGGACCATTACTCTCATCGTACCTCCCTTCTAGCTCATCCCAAAGCTCCTTAGCTATCTCAACATAGATAAAAGCCCTCTACCAACTCCTTAGATATAGAGTTAAGAATCCATGAGTAACCATACAGTCAACTCGTCTCCAGTCATCAAAACCAGTGGTATCAACCTTTGGTTTTGGATGTTTTCCATCAATAAATCTCAACTTCATCTTGGCTGCCAAAGCTATTTTCATTGCTCGGCTCTAAGAGAAAAAATTATGTTCAGTGAGAGTAGAAGTTACTAACGTCATACCTAGATGATCTGAGGTTTAAAGATGATAAGGATCTCCAACATCTTTAGTAGAAACCATTCGATTTTCCTTCGACACCACAGTAGCAGTCGAAGTTTCATCTTTCTCAACCATGATGATTCAACAACAAGAGAGATATACTTAAGTAACAGAATTGAAAAAAAAAATTATCAAGAAATTAGGGTTTTCACACAAAAATCTCAATAAAAAAAACCAGAAAAAAATTTTTGAAAACCACAAATCAAGAATAGATCTAAAGCAAGCGAAATAAAGCACAGATCTAATGAACAAACATAGATCAGACCAAAACTTTTGCGCTTTAGATCAGATAGATTCAAAACGAATTCGAAAAAACTGTCAGAAAATTTTGCGAGTCCCGAAATAAGGAAAAGAATGAAAAAAAATCAAACAAGGAAAGAATCAATGATCATCAAATCAAAAAATTTCACAGGCTCAACTCTGATACCATGTGAAGATCCAGATCGAAGAAAAGAAGAAAATTTAGAGAAGAAAAGAAAGAACAAATCTGAAAATTATAGCTCATCTATTCCAGAAGCCACAAATATGGTTTATATACACTATGCAAATGTCCAAAATGCCCTTTACAGTATTTAAGAACAAAGTAGGGTTAATATATACATAATTTATCATCGGCTTTTATATGTTTTAATTTTGTTGAATTTCAAAATCTATTTACAATTCATTTAAATAAGTTTATTATACATATTAAATTTGTATAATGCTACGGGCAGGATTGCACAACAAAATTTAAATAATAACCCTTACCCAATATAGTGGTTAAGCAAGGGGTCAAACACTAGGAACGATTTTCTTGAATATTATTCAATTAATTACTAAAGATGTCTAGGCTTACCGATAGTTAAGATGTTATTATTTATTAATTTAACTAAGAAAAGGATAAAAAAAAACAGAAATTAAAAAAAAACAAAGTTAACAACAAGATGACAAATAAAAAAAATCAATGAATTAAATTGTATAATCAGTATACAGTCATGTTATTAAAAATAATAATCACTTCGAAAGAAGGGTGATTAATTAACTGGAGGAAGAACCTAAGTCTTTTGATCCTTATCTCTAAGCAATCAAAAATGTTCATAGACGGAGGCTATACTCGATCTCTCGCAATACAGTGACGAAAATGAATGTTCAAATTCTATATTCTACCTTTTTAACCCCAAAGACATAAGAGCAGCACCAATTAAAATGTCACGTACCACCCTTATAAACTAGGTGAATTTGATTAGTTTTCCGTTAAAGTAACGCAGCTCTCGCATTTAATTACCTAACTTAGATTATTATAAATGGTGATGAAGCACTTATAATTTTCAGTCATAATCAAACTCAAGTTAATTAAACACCTAATTAATCACTTTGATCATTTTATTATTTTTATTAACATGATTGTAATACCAATTATACCATAGGAATTTAGCCTAAGTTAGAAAATATAACAACAAAAGAAAACATTTTAAATAACATTATAAAGCAGTTTTACTAAGTAAATGAAATGAAATAAAATAGATGAAAGTAAAAGAAACGAAATATAATATGGATTTGAAAGAAAATATATATATATAAAAAAACAAAAGAATAGGGAAGAGAATTTGTCACTCTTATAAATAACTTGCAATTCTTCTTCTTCTGTTGACTTAGAATAATTACAGAATATTTATTTAAGTGCTAAAGAACAGAAAGAAAATTCATCCCCATGCTGACTTAGGGCCCTTCTATTTATAGAAATAGAAAAGATGCAACTAAAGTTATATCTTTTGACCAACCAATACAAAAAGGGTGTATGAAAAGTTGTATTCTTTGGTCAAAAATCACAACTCAAATTGGGTTATGATTTTTGGTCACTGGTCACTGCGCAGCGCGCCCGCGCTTGCTTCCCTTTGCTGGAGCGCGCCCGCGCGCTTGCTTCCATTTGCTAGAGCGCCCGCGCTTACTTTCTTGCTAGAGCGCGCCCGCGCTTACTTTCTTGCGTACTGAAACGCGCCCGCGCTTGCATGTAAGCTGCACTTTGTTTTGAACTTCAACTTTTGCCCTTTCTTTATTTATTTCTACTTCAAATATTAATTATCTATAAATAACACTCAAACAAAATACAAAATATAATAAAATAATAAAATATTAAACAAAATTATATAAATTAAATAAGTATTTTGCACGCAAATGCCACGCTGTCAATTCCCCCACACTTAGTCTTTTGCTTGTAACCAAGCAAAATATTACAATCACTTTAATTGTACCTCATTTCAATTATTGATTTGGACTTATTAAATAATCTACCAAACTTAGGAAATGATTTAAGAGTGAACTCAAGTATTATATGTTAACATATTATCCATAAACCACCCACTTAGCAATCAAAGTTTAGAGTTAAGTAATTAAACAAACTTAAAACAATTAGAAAGTCAAAAATCCACTTTTAGAAAATAAAACAGAAAGTTTTTAAGGATCAAAATTAAAGCATCCATGTGTGTTTCTTGTCTCAAGGCATTTGTAGGTAACCTATTTCTAGCACTCGAAATGGTTGCGTTTTACGCTCCATACCATTTCCTCACCTTTTACCTTATTACCCCTTTTTGTATTGCTTTTTATTTTATTATATATATATATATTTTATATTTTTTTATTTTTATTTATTTATATATATATATATTTGGGAAATGTTTAAGTGGTTGCGTTTTACGCTCCATACCACTTCTCACCTTTTACATAACGGATTTTTCGTTATTCCCTCTATATATAAATGTATATATATTTTTTTTTTCTCGCAATACCCTCATCCTTTTTTGACTTGAAACACACATGTATTATGGCTGTAGTTTCCTACTTACTTTCTATTTCATTTTCTTACTTAGGATTTTATGCATTCACTTAGTTAAAAATTTGGTTAAATACTTAACTAAAAACTTATATTTCACTAATGTCAATTCGAAACAACATGTTAAACAAATAATACCAAAGTTTAAAATTAAATCTAAACATATACATAATGAATTTCCTAAACAAGGTATACTATTCAAGACTTCCATTTCAATAATTGAAACAAGTATACAGTCAAAATGTTGGAACAAACAATTAACTAAGGTGAAAAAGTTGACTTTTTTTAATTTGTTTTTTTTCCTTTTTTTTTTTAAATGTCTAAAAATGAAAATATGAAAACATACTTTTTATAACATAATGCATGCACACTTTTATTCCCCCACACTTGAGAGACACAATGTCCTCATTGTAAAGGATCATACAAATTATATAAGAACAACAAACTAAAATAAAAACCAAACACAACAGGAAAAATGAAAAATAAAATAAATAAAAGAAAAGCGATAAAAACCTCATTCCACCGGTGAATCCGGTGGAGATGGTGTAAACTCCAGGTTTTGTTTGCGGAAGTAAGACTTCAATCGGTGGGACATCTTTCGCTGTTCCTTCTCCATTTTGGTGATTTGGACAGACATATTGGAGACAGTCATCTGCATGTCAGCCTGCTTGCCTTCCAATTGTTCCACCTTACCCAAAACCTGCTTCCAACCCTCTGTGTTATCTTCCTCTTCCTCAGTGTCAATGTTTGAGGATGTTGCCGGTGCCTTGCCTCTAGCAGAACGCCGGACCTCTAAGGGTTCTGTCCTAAGTTTATTGCTCACCCTTTCTTCCCAAGTTTTCCATCGATAGGAAATTGTATCTTCATCCTGGATTTCTACTACCAACCCTGCCCTCTTTAAAAACGGACCATCCAAGAGACTGTAGTTTGCTACTTCAGTAGGGAGACTAAATGGCAACCCGAGTTCAGCAATTCGGTATAAGATGGAAATAATTCCACTTACACCAGTGGAGATCCTTCCCAGATGGCGGGAAACATTATAAATTGCCTCAAACAGAATTCCAGTAATATCTACCATTTTTCCCTCTAGTAAGCAGTGCAATAAGAACAAATCTGTGGTCTGAACTTTGGTGGCTTCAACCCGGCAAAAGATGGAGTAGGAGAGGTATTTGTGAAGATATAGCAAATATTCATCCTTTAACCACTTGTTGCTGGCGTTTCTGGGATTGTACTGAGTCTGCCCAGTGAGCATCTCCCATATAGATGCAGCATTCCATTCCTTAGGTTTTTTTTTCAAATCCGTCCTTGGGGAATCCCAAAGTGCGGTTCATCATATCATACGTGAGATAAAGCTCTATTCTCTTGATTCGAAAACTGAGAACCGTACGGTCCTCGTTTGCCCAGTTGAGAGTTGTTAGAAACTCTAATGGAATATTCACACTATCAGGGACTTTGATTTTGGAGTAGGTTTCTAAGTGAAGAATACGTAAGTATTCTTCCATCTTGTCCATCATGCCCATTTTCTCCAAGAATTCAAAGTCCATCAGATACATCTCTGAAAAGTGATATTCAACTATTCTTTCGTATCGTTCACCTTCTTCTTCGGAATAGATAGGAAATAAGGCGTTGTATTTAGATTGCAGATTAGTTTGTGAAGAAGGATGGGAGGAAGGGCTAGACATTTTTATAAGGTAAATGAAGAAACGGATAAGGAAGTTGGTTTTTATTTTGGATAAAATTTGTTTAAGAAAGAATGCAACGTTTGAAGGGTGGTTAAGTTGGATGGAAAGAAATGGGTTTTAAAGAGATTGGTTTTAAATTGAAGTGGTGTAGAAGGTGTTGGAGAAGGGTCACGAGAATTAGAAATGATTTTGTAAAAGAATAAGGTTTTGTTTAATGTCAAAAGTTGCAATTATTTTGGTCATAAATTATAACTCTTGGGAATAAAACAAGAATTGGGAAGGGACTGCAGAATTCCAGTAATAATTGTCAAAAGTTGCAATGATAACGGCTAAAAACTGTCCAAAACTGTCCAAAAATTGTCCAAAAACTGCTTGCGAAGCGCGCCCGCGCGAAATAAAGGCTAGAAAGCTCTCGCGCGCGCTGCAAAGGGAAAAACTGTCTCGCGCGCGCGAGCTTTTGGTCTTGGCTGGGTTGCGCTCGCGAGGCTCCTTTTGCATGCAAATTGATATTTTTTTTTTTTGCATGGCTTTGTGGCAGTGCACGTGAAACAAAATGTTTTGTTTCATTTGCTTGTAATTGCATCCTGCAAAAAAAATGCATATTAATTTGCTCTTTTTTTTATTATTTTTTTTAAGGAAATAAATAAAAATAAATAATAATAATAATAATAATAATAAAATGTAACTAAAAAAAATCAAATATTATACTATAATATATTATAATTTAATCTATGACTAATGATTAATGATCCAAATAAATGGTATCCATCGTGAAAGTAGAATTACCGACTATATATGGTTTTAAACGATGCCCATTAACCTTAAAAGATTCCCCATTTTCATTTAAAATTTCGACAGCTCTATGGGAAAAAACTTCTTTAACTCGAAATGGACCGGACCACCGTGATTTTAACTTACCCGGAAAAAGTTTAAGCCTGGAATTATACAGTAAGACCAATTGTCCTTCATGAAAATTTTTGGCTTGAATATGCTTATCATGCCATAATTTAGTTCGATCTTTATAAATTTTGGCATTCTCGTAAGCATTTAATCTAAGCTCTTCCAATTCATTTAATTGAAGGAGTCTTTTTCTTCCTGCTTTTGCCAAATCAAAATTTAGAACTCTTGTTGCCCAGTATGCCCTGTGCTCTAACTCAACCGGTAAATGGCAAGATTTTCCATATATTAATTGATATGGGGTCAATCCAATTGGAGTTTTAAAAGCAGTCCTATATGCCCATAAAGCATCATCTAATTTCATAGACCAATCTTTTCTTGTAGAGACTGTTTTTTCTAATATCCACTTTAACTCCCGATTACTAACTTCTACTTGCCCACTAGTCTGTGGATGATAAGGAGTATGAGTTAGACCATACTTCTTAAGCAGTGATTTGATTAAATGGTTGCAAAAATGCGAACCCCCGTCACTTATTAAAGTTCTAGGTGTACCAAATCTGGGAAAAATGTTCTTTTTAAGCATCCTCTTTACTGTATTGGCATCATTGGCTACTGTTGCCATAGCTTCCACCCATTTGGATACATAATCGACCATAACTAGTATATATTTAAATCCTTTAGAACTCGGGAAAGGTCCCATAAAGTCGATTCCCCAAACGTCAAAAATTTCTACTTCAAGAATATTACTCAATGGCATCTCTTGACGTTTTCCAATATTGCCAGTCCTTTGGCACCTATCACAGGATAAAACAAAATTCTTTACATCTTTACAGAGTGAAGGCCACCAAAATCCTGCCTGCAATACTTTAGCAATCGTTTTGGAAATTCCAAAATGACCACCTACTTGTAAAGAATGGCAATGTCTCAATATTTCTTGAATTTCATCTTGGGGAACACATCTTCGAATAATATCATCGCTACATCGTTTATAAAGCAAAGGTTCTTCCCAATAGTAATGTCGAACATCTCTAAGGAATTTCTTCCTTGCTCTATAATCTAAATCAAAGGGTAGAATTCCACTTACCAAGTAATTAGCAATATCAGCAAACCAAGGCTCCTCCTGACTAACTACTCTGAACAATTGCTCATCCATAAATGTTTCGTTTATTGGTATCCCGTCATCTTGCTCCATAAGTAGCTCCTTATCAAGCCTAGATAAGTGATCTGCAACGAGATTCTCACTACCCCTTTTATCTCTTATCTCCCAATCAAACTCTTGAAGCATTAATATCCATCGGAGTAATCTTTGCTTTGCATCTTTCTTTCTTAAGAGGTATTTCAAGGCGGCGTGATCAGAATACACAATTACTTGTTGACCAACCAAATATGCCCGAAACTTATCAAATGCATATACGATGGATAGCATTTCCTTTTCTGTGGTGGTGTAATTAATCTGAGCATCATCAAGAAGTTTACTAGCATAATAAATAACATATGGCTTACCTTCTTTTCGTTGACCAAGAACTGCTCCAATAGCAAAATTGCTTGCATCACACATTATCTCAAAAGGAAGATTCCAATCAGGTGGTTGTAAGATAGGGGCTGAGATAAGTGATTGTTTTAAGGTATCAAATGCACTTATACAAGCATCGTCAAATACAAACTCTGCCTCTTTTGCCAGTAGATTGCATAATGGCTTGGAAATTTTAGAAAAATCCTTGATAAATCTTCTATAAAATCCTGCGTGCCCTAAAAAACTTCTCACATCCTTGACAGTCTTAGGGTGAGGCAGATTTGCTATTACTTCCACTTTAGCTCTATCAACTTCTATACCTTTACTTGATACCAAATGTCCCAAAACAATTCCCTCTTGGACCATAAAATGGCATTTTTCCCAATTAAGTACCAATCCATGTTCCTTGCACCTGTCAAGAACCTTAGAGAGATTTTGGAGACAATGTGAAAATGAAGACCCATGGACATTAAAATCATCCATAAAAACTTCCACACATTCATCGATTAGATCACTGAAAATAGAAAACATGCATCGTTGGAATGTGGCTGGTGCATTGCAGAGACCAAATGGCATTCGCCTAAATGCAAAAGTTCCATAAGGACATGTAAAAGTTGTCTTATCTTGGTCCTCGGGATGAATAGGAATTTGGTAGAAACCACTAAGACCATCTAGATAGCAGAAGTATGAAAATTTGGCTAATCTTTCTAGAACTTGGTCTATGAAAGGTAAAGGAAAATGGTCTTTTTTTGTAGTCTTGTTAAGCTTTCTATAGTCAATACACATACGCCAACCCGTGATTGTCCGAGTAGGGACTAAATCATTAGATTCATTTTTAACAACTGTAAGTCCCCCTTTCTTTGGTACCACTTGAACTGGACTTACCCAATTACTATTGCTGTTGGCATATATGATACCATTGTCCAAAAGCTTAATTACTTCTTTTCTAACAACTTCCTTCAAAGTCGGATTTAGTCTTCTTTGACCTTCGATTGTTGGTTTAGCATTATCTTCTAAAAGTATTCTATGCATGCAGAGATTAGGACTTAAGCCCTTAAGATCATGAATTGAATATCCTATAGTACCTTTATATTCGTTTAATACATGGGACATTTCTTGTACTTGATCATCTCTAAGGGAAGAATTAACAATAATTGGCTTACTAGAATGAGAATCTAGAAATGTATATTTTAAACTAGAAGGCAAAGTCTTAAGTTCAAACGTAGGCTTACTCTTAGAATCATCCTCTTCTTTTCTTAAGCTCTCAAATTTATTGCGTTTATAAGGAAGTGTGACTGCAATACTTTTTACTGACTCAATGTTGTCATCATTTTGAGTGCTGCCAATACAATCATACAAAATTTCAGTGACACAATTATCAATCTCATCGATTGTATCAATTCTATCAACCATTTGAAATGGTGAAGACTCATGCATCATCTTATTGATATTAAATTCAATAGTCTCACCATCGACTTCCAGAGTAATTTTCCCTTTTTTCATATCAATAACGACGCCAGCGGTGACCAAAAATGGTCTACCGAAAAGTATAGGGATTTCAGGATCTTCCTCCATATCCAGAACAACAAAGTCTGCTGGAATAATAAAATTTCCTACTTTAGTAGGAACATTTTCAACAATACCCACTGGGTACTTGATGGATTTATCAGCCATAGATAAACATTTAGTCGTTGGTTTTAACTCCCCCATGTCCAATCTCTTGAACAAGGAGTATGGCATAAGACTAACACTTGCACCAATATCACAGAGGGCCTTGTCAAAACAAGTATTCCCTATTATGCAAGGAACAGTAAAAGATCCTGGATCATTCAACTTAGGAGGAGAATTTGAGAGTAGGGCTTGAGACTCCTGGACTAAAGCCACAAGTCCGTCTCCTTCTAATTTACTTTTATGAGTCACTATATCTTTCAAAAATTTACCCCATGCAGGCATATCTCTTATAGCATCAGTAAAAGGTATAGTGATAGTAATTTGCTTTAAGTACTCAAGGAATTTACCAAATTGTGAATCCAATTTCCTCCTCATCAATCGTTGAGGAAATGGTAGGGTAGTAGAACTTACCTTTGGTTCTTCTTTACTGGAAGTAGGAATCCCCTTATTTACCTTTTTCGTATTGATGTTTGGATCATTTGGACTTTCAGTATTTTCCTTGGGTTGTGGATCCGCAATCTCCTTACCACTTCTCAATGTAATAGCTTGACACGTCTCTTTAGGTTGGTACTCAGGTTGGCTCGGAAGTTTTCTTAGAGTTTTTGAATTCATAGAGGCTTGTTGGGCTATTTGTGTCTCAAGCATTCGCGAATGAGTTGAAAGTTGATCTATTTTGGAATCAAGATGCTTGAGTTGCTCTTGAGTTTGTTTATTTGTGGTAATTTGTTGGTTAATGAATTGTTCCAATAGGATTTCCATATTGGACTTCTGCAATTGGAATGGTTTAGATGGGAAACCTGGTGGGTTCCTATCATTAGGATAGTTTGGTGGGTTTAGGGAGGCTGTAGAGTTGGACCATGAAAAACCTGGGTGATTCCTATGTTGGTAGTTATAATTATTTTGCGGAGGATTATTCCGTTGATTATAACCGCCTTGAACATAGTTAACTTGATCACTGTTATTCATAGTACAATCTTGATAGTTGTGTGTCCCACCGCAAAGTTCACAAGTTAATTTCATATTCTCGACTTGATTAACTTGAGATTTTGCCATTAATTTTGTCAGAGCCTCAACCTTTGCTGTCAAAAGATTGATGCTATCTAATTCTAGGACACCCTTGTTCCTTTGCGTAGCTGGCTCATCACCAATATAACCTTGAGATGCTAGTTCATCTAACAGAGACAAGGCCTCTTTTGGAGTCATTGTCATCCATTTTCCACTAGCACCTGCATTGACAATGCTTCTATCCTCATCCGTTAAACCATTATAGAATATGTTTGGTATCATCCATTCTGGTAGACCATGGTGAGGGCATTGTCTTTGCAATTCCTTAAATCTTTCCCAAGCATTGTATAAGGTTTCATTTTTCCCTTGCTTGAAAGTAGAAATCTCATTCCTTAACTTAGCAGTCTTTTGGGGTGGAAAATATTTATGCAAGAAAGCTTGCTTCAATTGATCCCATGTAGTAATGGAATTATTGGGCAAACTTGCCAACCAAATTTGTGCCTTATCTCTTACAGAGAAGGGGAACAAACGGAGGCGTATTGCATCATCCGATACTCCATTTATCTTAAAAGTTGCACATATATTAAGGAATGTAAGAATATGTGCATAAGGATCCTCTCCTGACAGTCCTCCAAATTGGTTATTTTGAACCATTTGGATAATACTTGGTTTAATCTCAAAGTTATTGTTGGCAACTGTTGGTGCCACAATGCCTCCAACATTATCCGTAATATTTGGCATAGTAAAGTCTGCCAAGGTTCTTCGTTGATCGGCCATTGGTGATTTCTTTTGATCTCCTTGTATTAATCTTTGTTTCCTGCGCAAAGCACGAAAAGTCCTTTCAATTTCAGGATCAAATAAACCACTATCTTGGCTTCTACAACGTCTCATAAAAAAAATTAAATAAAATAAAATATCCTAAAGCAACTTTTTCGTCGATCAAAATAATATCAAAAATATAACCGTTCCCCGGCAACGGCGCCAAAATTTTGCTACGGGCAGGATTGCACAACAAAATTTAAATAATAACCCTTACCCAATATAGTGGTTAAGCAAGGGGTCGAACACTAGGAACGATTTTCTTGAATATTATTCAATTAATTACTAAAGATGTCTAGGCTTACCGATAGTTAAGATGTTATTATTTATTAATTTAACTAAGAAAAGGATAAAATAAAACAGAAATTAAAAAAAAACAAAGTTAACAACAAGATGACAAATAAAAAAAATCAATGAATTAAATTATATAATCAGTATACAGTCATGTTATTAAAAATAATAATCACTTCGAAAGAAGGGTGATTAATTAACTGGAGGAAGAACCTAAGTCTTTTGATCCTTATCTCTAAGCAATAAAAAATGTTCATAGACGGAGGCTATACTCGATCTCTCGCAATACAGTGACGAAAATGAATATTCAAGTTCTATATTCTATCTTTTTAACCCCAAAGACATAAGAGCAGCACCAATTAGAATGTCACGTACCACCCTTATAAACTAGATGAATTTGATTAGTTTTCCGTTAAAGTAACGCAGCTCTAGCATTTAATTACCTAACTTAGATTATTATAAATGGTGATCAAGCACTTATAATTTTCAGTCATAATCAAACTCAAGTTAATTAAACACCTAATTAATCACTTTGATCATTTTATTATTTTTATTAACATGATTGTAATACCAATTATACCATAGAAATTTAGCCTAAGTTAGAAAATATAACAACAAAAGAAAACATTTTAAATAACATTATAAAGCAGTTTTACTAAGTAAATGAAATGAAATAAAATAGATGAAAGTAAAAGAAACGAAATATAATATGGATTTGAAAGAAAATATATATATATAAAAAAACAAAAGAATAGGGAAGAGAATTTGTCACTTATAAATAACTTGCAATTCTTCTTCTTCTGTTGACTTAGAATAATTACAGAATATTTATTTAAGTGCTAAAGAACAGAAAGAAAATTCATCCCCATGCTGACTTAGGGCCCTTCTATTTATAGAAATAGAAAAGATGCAACTAAAGTTATATCTTTTGACCAACCAATACAAAAAGGGTGTATGAAAAGTTGTATTCTTTGGTCAAAAATCACAACTCAAATTGGGTTATGATTTTTGGTCACTGGTCACTGCGCAGCGCGCCCGCGCTTGCTTCCCTTTGCTGGAGCGCGCCCGCGCGCTTGCTTCCATTTGCTAGAGCGCGCCCGCGCTTACTTTCTTGCTAGAGCGCGCCCGCGCTTACTTTCTTGCGTACTGAAACGCGCCCGCGCTTGCATGTAAGCTGCACTTTGTTTTGAACTTCAACTTTTGCCCTTTCTTTATTTATTTCTACTTCAAATATTAATTATCTGTAAATAACACTCAAACAAAATACAAAATATAATAAAATAATAAAATATTAAACAAAATTATATAAATTAAATAAGTATTTTGCACGCAAATGCGACGCTCTCATATAACGCGTTTAAATTTCGTATCATGATAAAGTTGAAATATCTTAACATAATTAATAAATAAATAATATTTGCCTTGACTCTAATCATATTACTACAGCGGATCATACCACAATTTATTTTCACACCCTATACATTTTAATGCCTCATATATGGTAAAATTGAACATTTTCTACCATTTCATGATATGATAAAATTGAACAGATTCTATAGTTCATCTCCATTTCGGTAGATGATTGCATATTTTTTATTTATTTTATTTTTTAGTTGAAAAAATTAGGTGGTAAATTTTTTTAGTGGATTATGTGCCAAGTTCAAAATAGAATTTTTTTCACACAAAGAGTCACAAAGCGGTTCATCAATCCATATGAAATTGAGTTTTTAACAAAAATATAAAAAAATTATAAATAATTATAAATTTACCATATTTATAAATTATTTATCAAAATATAAGAATATATAAAATATTTATCAAAATACCATATTTTTATTAGTTTATAATAAGTTTACAATGAGTTTATTATTGATTTATTATGAGTTTATAAATTTTATATTGTTTATAATGAATTTATAATAAAATAATTAAAATATTTCTGATATAAAGTAAAAATTAAAAAAAATATATAGTGAGGAGTATCATTTTTTTTTTAATTCGTAGCCAATCGAGTTAGGCTTGTGAATAGGAATACAATCATAAAAGGCCAGGCCCAAATGTTTCACATCATATTTGGGCTGGCTCATAATATAATTCGGGCGTGGATCCATTTAACCAAGTTCAAAAGCCCAAGCCTATTTGGCATACGTCCCACCTAATACCAACAACCACCACCGCTAGCTCCGCCGCCTCCGCCTCTAGCACCATCCCACTTCAAATAACAAAACCACACATACGCCAAACCCTAAGCCTTAGTTCCCACAATGGCTACACCATCACCGTCTCCCTCCCCCCCGCCACCAGAATCACCACCATCAAAGCCGAAAACCAAGAAACCGCATCCCGTCCCCTGGACTCACCAAGAAACAGTTCATCTAATCCAAGCCTATCAAGAAAAATGGTACTCGTTGAAACGAGGGCAACTTAAGGCCAACCAGTGGGAAGAGGTGGCGGAGACCGTCGCTGCCCGCTGTGGCTATGACTACAACCAACCAACAAAAACCGTCATCCAATGCCGCCACAAGATGGAGAAGCTCCGGAAACGATACCGCGAGGAGCGACGGCGTGTGTCTGTCACTGGAGTTTGCTCCTGGCAGTACTTTGATCTCATGGAGTCGTTGGACCGAGGTCCGATGCCTATCTCTGCATCGCCATTGACACTGATACCACCACCAGCACCGCCACCTAATGATACTGATGATGAAGAAAATGAGGAAGAAGAAGAGGAAGAAGAAGATTATGGGTATAGAAGTAAGTCAAGGAGTATCAATTATATATTGCGAAAACCCACCATTGTTAACAGATTTGCAGGAAGTGATTCTGGGTTTTTAAGGGAAGCTGTGAAGAAAAGAAAGAGAGAGGAAGTAACAATGGCAGAGGAGGAGGAGGAGGAATTGGGATTGGCTGGAGAAATTAGAGCATTTACAGAGAGAATGGTAGGAATGGAGAGAAAAAAAATGGAAATGATGAAGGAGACAGAGAAGTGGAGAATGGAGATGGAAAATAAACGAATTGAAATGATTTTAGATTCACAGAAAAAAATTGTTGGTATGATTTCTGCAGCTTTTGGGGTGAGGGAGGATTTGAAGATGATGGACCATTCTTTTTAAAGAAAAGAAATCAATGAATATTCTTTATAGTCAAAATTGGGTTACTGCTAACAATTTTCGAATTTTGATTTTATCATATCAAGAGTATGCAATTTAGCAGTCTTTCTTTAGTTGAAAAATCCGAGTTGTCTTCGCTGTTATTTGTTAAAATATGCTTTTGGTTGTAATAGATTGAACTCGCAAAGGGCAATACCATGACTGAGGATTGAATATTTCTATGGTTTCTGCGTCTTGTTCTTCCTAAACTTAGATATATTTTTAACCTAATCTTGAGAACACTGTTAAAAGAAACCTCACTGCAATTCTTCTCTTTCAGATCCTAACCTCCTACCACTTTTGGATCCTCAGATATAGAGCTTTATATTCAACTAAATGTCATTTCCCATGAATTATATATCCACTAGCATTTTGATTTCTAATTATTATTATTTTGCCATTCTCAGTGACTCTTTTTCAAGCTGAAAACATTCAAACTTGTATTATCTATTCATGGCAAATAATCAGCTTACCCACTGATCACGGCAACAAACTTTATACATCGTGATCAAGCAGTGCTCTGAGCGTTTTAGCTATTATAGATTCATTTTAACCGTAATCTGAAATTTGACGGAAAATGGAAACTGTTTAAACATTCACGTATGGTAAAAGCATATGCCATTTTTTTGTTGTGGTGAACCTGAGAATGGGATTCAGCTACAAAAGTAACATTTTTCTCATAAAGGTTTCTGCCTAGACAAGTCATAGAACTAATTAATCTCTCATACATTATAAATGGCATATTCTGGCAAGACAAAAGGCGAACATCACCGCTGCATTCATCACGCAAACCTGTTTTTAAGAATGTGATAATCAAACAAATCATGTTCAAGGTTAAAGCCAAGCTCGAGAGAATATCAATATGCATTTTCTAACAAATTCAAACAATCATTTTATGACCCTCTTTTTCTTTGGGGATTGTCAACGAATTAGGTAACAATATATTGACAACAAGAAAAATATTAAAATTAATTCAACTCCTACAGCAAGAACTGCTGAAAGCAAACTTAAACGTTCAATATATATATATATATATATATAAGAGAGAGAGAGAGAGAGAGAGAGAGAGAGAGATGGGATGATGAGCCATCAAGACTTGTTGCACCATGCAAATTTTAGATGCCAGCACATAATAATTCAGTGGCATGCTCATGGCGGTGATGGATCACAACACTAACAAGATGGAGTGTGTAGAACAGAGATCTTGTATTCACAAAATTTCCCAGGCTTTCTTTCTTTTTGCCCATAAATGATCACTAACAACATCACCGCAAGTGTAACAAATACATGCCCTAACCTACCAGGGCGCAAAAAAGAGAAACAGGCCCCTCTCCACATGAGCAGGGAAACCAGGCCAAAGGTGGGGAAACGTACAAGAACTGGAGAGATGAGACCCTGTACACATACCTATTTCTGTCTCCATCTTCCAAATGCCCTAGACAAGTGGTAATATACATGGTTTCCCCAAATTTAGATAAAAAGGGAAAAAAGGGCCAGTAGACATCTCTTTAGTAAAATTTTGAACAAAACCTGCAATAAAAAAATCACCACCACTTTCCATTTTGCAATGCCCTTTGTGGAGCAGTCAGCCTCATCTGCATGAAATACATGGCACGATTACATTATTTCTCCCTTCTAAAAAAAACCATTTGAGATGCCCCACTACAAATAGAATAAACAAGTCTAAGTATAATGCAAGTCAATAAAACTATGAAAAATAGAGGTTGGAATATTGACTCATCTAAAAATAACTGCAAAAATCTAACTTGAAAGAAGGGAAAAAAGGTAAAGTGAAAGTATGACTGAAATAGCAGCTAATAAAGTAACAGAATTTTGTTTAATGGTGCATGCTAACTGAATAGCCTCTACTTAGTGCCAGCCTTATCTGACATTAGTTAATAGAATTGGGAAAAAAAAAAAAGAACACCAAATTTACCTGTACATTGCTGCTATAAGGGCATGCAAACCAAGCTTTGGCAGTACCGAAGGCTTCCAGAACTGCTCAATCTGTTAAGATTGCTTCATTCCAGCTGAGGATTGGTGGACCTGATATACAAACTGCCTTGTGACTGAAGATGCTGTGTTTGTTGCTGAGAGTGCAGTGGCAGTGGCAACCGTTGCCGTGGTGACTGCTGTTCTTGTTGTAGCTGTTGCTCTTGTGGCTGGAACAGTTGTTGAGAAGAGGATGGTGGCGTTGATTGTGATAGTTGTGTCTGCTGTTGCCACTGTGTTCCAGCACTCCCATGTTGGGCCAAGCCTCCTGATAACTGCCTCTGGACTAAACCTTGGCTGACAGATGCCATTGGTTCACTTCCAGCTGAATTAGTAAACGGCGGGCATTGAGAGGATGGATTTGTCATTGCAGAATCACAGGATGGTTCTGCTGGTTTCCACTGCGATGAAACAGAAGAAACAACTGAAACCACATTAGCAGAATCGTTACATGCTTGAGACACTGGTTTGGTTGTACTTGTACTGATCGGTGAAGCATTGCTCATATGCTGCTGTTCACTATGACATTGATCAGTTTGAGACTTGGTTGGCAGATCAGTACTCAATTGACGACTCTGTTGAAGCACTCTCTGAACAGTTGGTTGAGCTTGGCCAGCCTGCTTCTGGTGTGATTGTGACTGCAAATGCTGATGGTTGGAAGCAATCACTGCTGCTGGAAGGGTTTGATGGACTGCAGATAGTGCATGACCAGAAGATACTGATGCAACTTGGCTTTGAGTGCTATTATCTGAATAGGAAGGCATCTGCTGCATTTGCTTTGATGAAGATGACGCAGAAAATAGCTTTTGATGTGGCTGAGAGTTGTTTGAGGATTGGGGAGTAAACAATGGTTTAGATGGTTGTATTGAATTCAAGCTAGAGCCTGAATATAATCCTTGACCGTGCATCAAGTGCATGATGGGTTCTCCTTTCTCCGCACTTTGGTTTCCTGCAGGTGCAGAAAGGCCATTCATATGAGAATGGTCACTGGAAAGGTTCTGATGCACCACCATATTCCCTCTTCCCATTCCCTTCAAAAGTTTAGCTTGCTGGGAGGATTGTGAATGTTGCCTTTCCTGAGGATGGACCCGGCCAGATTGTTGAAACTGCTGGTGAGGCTGTGGCAGCCGTGGTCTTTGCTTCCCCATCTGATTGGTCAATCCACTGGCAACAGTTTGAGAGTTCCGGCTGATCCCATGATGCGGCAAGCTATGTTGCTGTTGCTGTTGCTGCTGCACTGATATGGTAGTCGGTGGTGTTAATAACGGAAGTGATACTGGCTGTGATGAATTCTGTGGCTGAATCTGGGACCTATTTTGCATAGACGATGATATGGAGAGTTGTGCCTGAGGTTGAACATGTGGCATCAATGCACCAGATGCAACAAACTGCTGTTGCTGTTGCTGTTGTTGCTGTTGCTGTTGCTGCAGAAGCCGCTGCTGCATATGTCTTTCTTTAGCAAATCGAATTGCATATACTTGCTGTTGTGATCCGGTAGCATGATTGGAGACCTGAAGATGAGGATTGCTCATGACATGGGATTGCTGTGGAGGCATTTGCTGCTGCTGCTGCTGCTGCTGCTGGGGATGACCAATATAGCCCTGCACAGCTGAAGAGGTCGTCTGATTAGCCAAAGCAGAATTCAACCCATTGAAAGCAGGAATTCCTGGACTATTTCCTTGGGTGACCTGCATCTGAAGCTCTGGTACCATCATCACCTGTCTTTGATGCTCTGAGTTATGGTCAGTCTGTGACAAAAACAAATGCTATTTTGTCAAATAATAGAAAGTATTGAGGCACTAATGTAGAGATTGAAGGAGAATGGCTATGAAAATGATCAAATAAAAACATCAAAATTCATTATCAAACTTCATTGATGAATTTGGATAGCAAGTATAGGAGAGAACCAATAAATGATCTTATATACCTAGAGCATTATACTAAACCCTAGGGAAGATAATGAGAAAAATCAGAAACAAAATATGAAAAAAAAATCATCATAAAATGATGCAAGCCATATTTTAGGTCTGGATAAATGATAAGCTTAGGTAGTTATTACATCAGACGAAAATGATTCCAAATATCATTAACTGACAAGGGCACACTTGAACCTTAAAAAAAGCGTGAATTCATGTGATAATTAATGGAAGCAGCATTAATCAACAATAATATACACCTATAGCAAGTATCAAAGTGGAAATGGGGAAGGGGAACAGTTGAATGGACAAAAATTCACATTGTTTAGGATTATTATTTAGAAGGAAGGACAAATCGATTAATCAATATAAAGTCTAAATGTAATTCCATATAAAAGTCTAATCCTATAATAGTTCTTAGCTCTTAACCTACTAATAATTGTGTATGGACTCCTATCAAAAAGCAAATTTTATATGTATGTAAGCAATATAGAAGCAAACAATTCTAAGAGGATCAGACATCTAAAATACTGCCCGTTCCGCAAGCTAGGGAAATGCACACTGGGCAACTCCTAATGACCTTCAAAGAGATGCTCAAGCCTTGAATTGAAGCATCAATTACAACACATGTAAAGCATTTCACTGAATAATGAATATGGACACACCACCTACAGCTTAAATTTCATACAGGGTGGGCTTGCTTTATTCAGTTTCTTGTTATTCCCAGTAAATACAATTTTTTTAAGAAATACACTCATCAATTATATTATGAAGGTAATCTTTTCAACTATTCAGATCATGGAAGAATAATTCAGTATTATTTTATATACTCAATGTTGATCATTAATTTTTTTATTTAATAGAGTAAAAAGCAAAAGTGATTCTTTTCAATTTTATTTGCCCTTATTACTATTACTAATATCATTTTTTCTTTAATTTTAATTGAATAAATTATTGTCTGGTTTCAATTTGAATAAACTGTTGTGTAACTTTAGATATGAATCCTGAAAAAATTTTATTTCACACGTTTTAAGTAAATTTTTCTTTTTTTTTTCCTGAAGTATTCAGTACAAAAAATGGGATTGATCACCAGATACGGTCAATCCCAAGTCATAGCAACTTTGATACATTAATATTGAGATCTTATTTCTTTGTTATAAAAAAAATTCAGATAATATTAATATATATATATATAAAAGCATTTATAATATAGAATTATTGTAATTTTGATTATCCAGAACATAGAAGACTCATTTACTGTTACAGCGATATAACTTCAGGCTGCTGTTTACAGTGTGTAGAATTTTCTTTTTTCACATTAATTAACTTGAGAAATAAAAAAATAATAATGGAATTATATTTTCATATTTTTTTGAGTTTATTTATTTTTATCATCTCTTAGTGTGTGTGTGTGTTTTTCCATTGAGACAGTTCTACCGTATTTTGTTTTCATGTATAAATTTTAGCAACTACCTTGATAAGGATTATGACAATTAATTGATGAATAATTATCACTAAATAGTTCATGAGTTCAAATTCATGTTCTTAATTTAAGTCTATGGCTTTTATTCCACGTGTGATTTTTAGCGGTTAAATCATGGAGTTCATACGAGAATAAAATTTTAATGAACGTATGTTGCTAGAGAGAAGGGGAGCCTTAGCGCGACGGTAAGCGTTGTCGCTGTGTGACCTGAGGTCACGGATTTGAGTCGTGGAAACATCCTCTTGCAATTCCAAGGGAAGGCCGTATACAAAGACACAATGGGCCCGACCCTTCCCCGGACCCCTATATAGCGGAAGCATTTGTGCACCGGGCTGCCCTTTTCCTTTTTAATGTTGCTAGAGAGATAAAGTCTTTGTACATGATGGCATGACACATTAACATGCTAAAAGTCTCAAGTGGATCACGTAGTACTAATATTTTCTCATAGGCTTCTACTACCTATATTATAGAGTTCATACAAGAATATAATTTTAATGAACTTAATGTAGCTAGAGAGATAAATTCTCTGTACATGATGGCATGACACATTAACATGCTAAAAATCTCAAGTGGATCATGTGGTGCTGATATTTTCTCATAGGATTGTACTACAAATATTATGAAAAATAAATAAACTATGTATAAATACATGTCAATTCATGAACTCAAGGAATCACAGGAGAAAAGAAGGATAAATAGCACAGTTAAGGTATAAGAAAATTAATAAGAAAAAATAATATTTCTAATGCAGGTTTTATTATTTGTAATTGATGTACAACTTTTACTATATTAATAAAGTCACATGCCAAGCAATCGCGTGAAATTATGATAGTATATACGAAAAGAACTTACCCGCATCATGTGCATTGGCTCACGAGATCTCATCATTGAGTTCCCTTGACCAGAGCCACTTCCAGGCTGCATACCAACAGGGCTTGGCATCCCAACCATACCAGAGGAAAGCATACTACCAGAATTCATCACTGATGATGAGGCCATTCCCTGAAAGCCTGGCCTTGGCATTGACATGCTTCTGTTTATCCCAGGGATCATACCCACAGGATTTCCACCAGGAAGCACACGAACACCGCGATCAGCTCCAGAAACAGACAAGTTAGCCTGCTGCAAATTTCTGTTGGATAACATTTGATTATAATGTTGTATTCTCTGCTGTTCATCAACTTGTAAAGATGCTCTTGGAACAGCATATCTACCATCCCTGACAATGGTATAATGACCCAACATCTCAGCATAGGAATCAGAATTTGATAAAAACAATACTATTTAAAACAAGTATATACGTAATGACAACCTCAAGCAATACCACGCACCTGCTAGGAGCATTGAGAGCACCAGATGGGGACGAGTTATTGCCAAGAACTACACCAGAAGATGCTTGCAAAGAAGAATTCACTCCAGAAGTAGGAAGTACTGATCCTACAGCTCCTTGATTTGGCATGGGCAAACCATTAGCATGAGAACTTTGATACCCAATGGAAACAACATCCGGGCTAGATACAGTTGCATCACAAAGATCAAGAGGCCTACATCCACACAATAAAGTGGAAAGTAATAACAATTGCTAGCACAAGACAAAAGCACCCATGCAGATACCAATAAAAGTAAAAACATAATATTAGGAAACTTTTGGAGAGAAAAAAGCACTCATAAACGGAAAATATAAAAGACTAAACAACAAATATGTACCAAGGCATGAAAACTTACATTAGAACACCTCCATTTTGGTTTGTGGGTACTTGGTCAAGAGCAGTAACATGAGAACTGTGAACTGCTACTATTTGTTTAGGATCCTGGTTATCATTCTATGCAATGTAAACAAACTCAAAATAATAGTCAAAGAGAGAATTATGTAAAACAAAGTTGCATGCAAACAAAGCAAAAAAATAGAAAAAGAAAAAAGTCATCTCAAGTGCTCGAGAGATGCAACCTCAGAAAATTTATTCCGTTTAGGACATGCAAATAATCCTTTATGCAATTTACTATTTTTCACATGCTTAATATTATATAGTTATAATATGTCATTTCAATAGTAAACATGCTAAAAAGCTTGTACATTTGATTAGGTCAGTTTACATTATGCCATGCAATCTCAAACTCATGAGATAATCGAGGAAAAAAGATGTGATTGGAATTGTTAATATTTAAACTGTTACAACAAACTGTTGACGTAGGTCATGGTTGGATTAGTACATCAGAAGGTAGTTATAAAGAGAATATATCAGAGAATAAGCAACAAAAAACCATCTGCATACAAGCACACATAGAATTGTAGACAAACCTGACTCCTCCTACAGTGGTATTTCTTCCCAATCATAATAATCTTTTCAAAATGAGATTTGAGAGTGTCCTCTTCCATTGGACCTTGAAGGCGTTGAAATAACTGTCTGGCACTGCCCTGCAAGAAATGCAACAATATAAACCAATGAAAGAAGCACAAATACGCAACATAAACAAACAAATAAATATGTTTAACTAATCAGAGAGAATAAATTTATGACAAGAGGAAGTGTTTATCAGAGAATGAAAAAAATCTTGCCTTTGGTATGCCAGGCAAAGTTGATGGATAAGATTGAGAAGACCCTGAATCATCAGCACTATCAGCCCCATCACCGGCTCCCTTATCCATTAAACTTTTGTGACGCTCCTTGCATTCTTTAGGCTTGCGAAATATACACTGAACATATGGAAGCACCAATAGAAAAAAAAATTTTATCATCAAAAAACAAAAAGCAGAAAATCATTAAATCTAGAAGGTTCTACTAAATATATGCCAGAATAGGAGGAAAAAAAAACAAGAATGGAAAAATTAAGCAGCAAAAGGAATACAATAATTACCATCATCCACAATAACCAGAAACGTATGCTAACAAAAAGACAAAAAGAACACACATCATTTTACCTTAAATTGAAGGGTACTGTTAATGGCATCACTTATAAGCTCCCAATTAGGACCCATATCATGTACAAGGACCACAAGTGCCTGAGTAAACAAAACATCAAAATGGTACTCAATCACAACTTGGATTCAACAGAAGAACAGATTCTAGGAAGATAATCAAGATAAACCAACCTGATCTTCAAAAGGCGACCATGCACTTCCAGAACCTGTCTGCCCAGCAGGCACCTGCATAGGAGATGAGATATGTTAAATCAAAATAGGATAACTAGGAAAAAAAATTTGAGAATCTAGCCGCTACAAGATCAAAATATACCTTCAGCGATTTAGGCTTTCTGCCCCTATCCCTACCAACAATCAATTTCATGATTTTGTGTGTGTTGGGCATATTACTCATTTGGGAAGCCGCAGGAGAAGGAATGGAACCACTCATTGGAGCCATGTTGTCAAAAGTATTATCCAGTTGTTGCTTCATTATCTTTGGCTTCTTTGCAGAATGTTGCCCATATAATAAACCTTGAAAATAATTTAAAATTTTTAAAAACTTAAGAGACTATGTACACCTATTGATTAACTATTAAGGCAACTGAAAAAAGAAACAGCATTACCACTGGTCCCATTAGAGTCAAACAGATGATTCTCCAATCTCTTTTTGGAATTATCCCTCTGAACGCAGGAGCAAAACCAAAAAAAAAAATCAATGTTTTTAGATAGCTATTTTTAGTACTATTTGACCAATAAATTAGCACTATTTGACCAAATTAACAATCTTGAAAGCATCAATTAAAAGATAATAATATGACCATCAGGAAAAAAGATATAAAACAAATAGAATAAGCTCAAAAGATAGATTTTTCCTTCTACAATCTTCCACAACTAACTTTTCAAGTTCTTTGGTTTATCAGATTTTAGCTGCATTTTTTAGAAGTGATGTTCTTAGAATTTTGTAACAAAATTAAAACTAGAATAAGAAGGCTAACAGAAACAAGGGGAAACCCCCTAACCCAGAGAGAGCACCTTGGTAAACTAAAAACAAAGAAACCTAAGAGGGAATAGTAAGGAGGGGAGCCAAACTAGGAAGAGGGATTCCAAGCACAAGTTTTGGGCATAGAAATATTTGGCAGCCGAAAATTCTGGCGGTTGTGGTCTGGCTAGATCCCAATTAGTTTCCAGTGACAGTGATAACTTTCAGGCAACTTTCAGTGCATTGCACCGAAGTCTGGTAGATCAGCAAGTTCAGTGTTTAGTAGTGGTGGGAGAGCTAACTGGAGATTAAAATTAGGAAGTACACCTAGGAGATAACGTGTGCACAAGGAAGAAAATGTGTACCTAAGTGATAAGGCACGCACCTGTGAGAGGCGGACCACCTTTCTGGGTAGAAGCACTAGGACCAGAATTACAGGTGCCTTTTTACTAACTATGCTTTGAACTTAACATGCAATCAATATTGATCATGCGATATCTCCATACCTAAAGGTATGAGACAGCTCACAAACACAAATATAAATATAAAAGTACACATTTTAAATAAGCAAATGATTCAGGTTGAAACTTCCAAAAATATTTTCCAACAATGCATATCATAGTCAAACAGGTAGAAAAATGCAGTGGTGGGACTTTAATAGGTTTGACAAACAAGAACAATTTTAAAAATAATCATCTGAGAGCTGAGAGAAAATTTTTTAATATCTCAACTACAAAAGACATCAAACAGATTATCTACAGTGGAGCTCATTCTATTTCTCAATTAAAAAAGTCCATATTATATCAACAAACTATTTTAGGAGAGCAAAGGAAGAAAAAATTTAAAAATTGAAAGAGACTGAGGTAGGAACTTAATCACCTGTTCACTATGAACAGTGGAATCCAGAGGCCAAACTGGCTCATTAGCACAACCCTGCAACCAAGTAGAATCATGCAGCTGAACAAGCAATACAGGAAGAAAACTAATTGAGAAAATTCAATACCCTACTATGATAAGCAAATCCCTAGTGCCCTTGAAATATAAAGATTCCCACACACCATATGCTTAGCCTTCTTCTTCTTTTTAGGCTTTGTTGATGTCTCTGCACAGCCATATGGTAACTGCTTTTCAAAGTCCGCAACTGACTCAACTTCCACACTCTTCTGAACTTGGGAACCACCATGCAATGTACTCTGGTCATCCTGAAAAGAACTAGTATCTCCACTTGAGGCATCTGTCTTCGCTGGAGCATGCAAACCCACAGAAACACCAGCACCAAAAGGACTTGTAAACCTCTGCCTAGAAGCAGCAGTGCGGATGCGTTTTATTGGAATTGAACCGACATTAAGATTACTGGCAGGCCTTTTACCCAGCAATACATTCTGCTGAGACCCAGGTGTGAAATTCCCATAAGGCAAATCATGTCCAATTTCATATGATCTTGCGGAATACGACTTCATAAAGCTTTTCCTTCTTCTCTGATCATGTTTCACTGACTTGCAACCTTCCAAGACTCCATGCAAATAATATGTGCTTGTTTCTCCTTCCTCCTCATCATATGCATTCTCATGATATCCAAACTCTGAATTTGATAATGAACATATAAAAAGCCCATAACTATAAAAGAAAGAACTTGTAAATAAAATAGTTTCAACATTACCTGCTGCACAATCATAAATGGATGTATCAACTTCTTCTTGCATGCTACTGCCTGTCTTCTGAAAGAAAGGGAAACCACTTAAAAAATAAGTAAGAAGTAAAAAATAAGAAAACGACGAAAAAAGCATCAGTTTTAGGAAAGTTCATCCAAAGTCTTTACAATAATAATGCCAATACCCTTTATTCCAAAAGCAAAAACATCATCCACTGGAATGGCAGAAAAAATGGGGGTTCACCAACATAAACATCAAGGCATCCAGCATAAAGTACAATTCATTTTTCAATATACTTCTCTTCCAATTCACATAAACCATCTTTTACAGCCAAGGGGAAAGAAAATAAAAGCCAAGCATAAAACACTCTAGAATGATTTATTTACCTCGCACTGTACCAAATGAGATTCAATGGAGATTCTGTAGGTTTCCATTGCACCGGAAGGAACTGCATAGAAAAGGCTTTCCTGCCAAACCAAAAAAGTTCAATGCATGATGAATGATTTATGAGTTACCACGTTAACATTATGACAATGGCAAATCACACAGTACCATGAAATCTCAACATCTAAATGGTACAGCAACTAGCAAGTGAATCACTTGCATATAAAACATGTAGATATGATGGAATCAAATTTGACAAGTAAACTTAAAATGAAATTGATCATGCATAAAGTAAGTCCATACTTCTGTAAGGTGATCTTCCCATGATGTTCCAACAATGCCTGAATCAGTAATTCTATCAGGAGTTGCTGGAGCTTCTGCTTGAAGGGAAGGAACTGTAGAGCTGTTAAATTTCAAAAATCTTAAAGCATATCCCTGAATCGGACTTGCAAGATTCTTTCCAGAATTTTCTCTCTCTAGCTCTTTACTTGTATCCTGCTAATAACCAGAAGATCAGTCCAAATATCAGTAACTTCTTACATGAGCCTAAAAGCCAACCTACTTCAGTAACCTCCTGCAATTACAAACTCAATTAAGGACCTTAAAGCCATGTTTACAACATTTCATAAACATTGAACAAGGAACACCTCAAATACCATCCACATTTAGAAGAAACAGATAAGCTCACTGCATTTTTTTTTAAAAAAAGTATTCCTCTGCCTATTAGAAAAATTATCTTCATACTTTAATCAAATGGTTCAGGATTACTGACATTAAAAAAATTATATGATAAATAAAATAACACGCGAGTAGCAAACAGAAAGTAAAAAAGACAAATAGACAACTACCAGGTGGATACAATAATAAAGAATGACTGCTAATCAGCCAGTCAAGAAGCAAACAAACTAGCACCTTATCGCTTTCTCCAAACTTGTCCTTGGAAAGTTCATTCCCATCAAACCTCTTTGAATCATATTTGCAGTTCTTCAAACTTATGTTTTGATCATCCTTAATGAGAAGCACTTCAGCTGAATGCCAGAACTGCATGACAGCATTTGCAACGGTATATGCAACTTTTTTCAGCTTCGAATGTTGATTTTGTTCTTCCACTCTCAACCGAGAGGTAAAGGCAACCCGATGACATATTTGTGCAGCAGCAGTCATTTTCCAAAGACGCTCCTACAAGCAAATATTTGAACACCAGAAAAAATAATTAAGAGAGATGAATTTGAATATAGGTGCTAATAGCAATTTAAATGCACAGTAAAACTTGTCAGTCTTAAGCATGAACAAAAACGTTCAAAAGATAATCGAATTGAGCTAATACACAATAAGTTTGTAATAGTATCATTTATTCAACAGCCAACCTGTGCAAAATCATTTGCCAACCATGTCATTTCTTCAAGCACAAAATCCCAATGAGATTTTCGGCGACTTTCCAAGGGTACAATTCTAACAGATAACTCAGCGATCCTCTTACGTTTGGCCTGTTTACCACATTTCAACATATCTTTAAAGGTATATATACTTGGAAATTACATTCCCAAATGTTTGAGAAACTAAACCATGAATTATAAGAGAGTATAAAGAACTAACCTCTATAATCCGTGCCTCTTCCAAAATAGAATCTTCATGAGCCTTGTCTACAACTATCAAAGAACAAGCCTGAGAGTCAGGAGCAACAGAAGATTTTTTCTTTGTAGACTCCTGTGACTCTTGAACAGAGAAATCCATAGAGCCCTGAGGTCCAGCAGAGCAGATGATTTCTCTATTCAGACTGGAATCATCACCCAACACATTACACATTTTTTTATCAGCCTCAGATGCAACATGGTAATTTTGCTCCACTCCTTCAAAGTTGGAATATTTCAACTCTTTTTGCAAGTCAGAACTTTTCTGTATCTCTTCCTTGAGTTTGACAGAATCATTGCCAGAGTTGTTTTGATGCATGAAATCATTATCTGCCTTTATAACAACACTCATGTCTGTAGCCTCAGTCTCATTCTTATCATTTTCCATTTCACCAGCCACCAAATTTTTCATTCCATCGGATTCTGATGTTCTTTTTAGAAGAATTCCATTGGTATCATTGCTTCTTCCATTAATACAAAAATCATTCTCATTATTCACATCCAAGCATAGACTGTTTTGCGTGCAAGAAGATTCTGAATCTAATCCTTTTGTTCCTATTGCACCATTGCCATTTTGATCTTCATTACCCGTTCTTTTTGCATCACCAAATCCATTTAGTTGTGCAGAACCATTTTCATTCTCAGGTTTTTCTGCAGCTGCAGCAGATGGATATTCAGGAGCAGCTGAAGTAGCCTGTTCTTTTCCCCCAGTACGGTCACACCCTCCAGAAGCCATCTCTATGGGAATTTTCTGAGCATCAACTTTTGACCGTTGATCACACCGGTTATCACTTAAGGTATTGGTCTCCGTGGAATCCAACCTATCTTCAGGCAGACTTGCCTTTGCTTCCAAAGCCAGAGCACCATCCAGATCCATGTTTGACTGGACATTTGTTATTTCAATCTGAGAAACCACATCACCATTTGAAGCGGTGGACTTTGGATGAGAAACAGAAGGAATCACCTTGTCCTTCTGACTGTTTGTTTCAGACATTGACCTCTTCATATCCTTCAAACCCCCATGAACCTTCGTGAAAGATCCATGGCCACCAGAACTTTGAACTACATCAGTAGAGCTCGATCGAGCACCATCACGATTTGGTCTGGACCTGTTCCTTCGAGCATATGGACGAACAATAGCAGAATCTTCTGATTCTTTGGCATTTTGTGCCCCATCCATCTGAGAAGACTGTTCTGATGGAATAAGATTACTCCTCCTACTAGGATGTTTAGTGCTCCTTTCACCTTCAAGAATCTCATTTTCACCATCAAAATTATCTGCACTGTTGGGTTCACAAACAGTGGGAGCCCCTGGTCTGCCACTACTTTCCACAGAGTCCCCATGGGGTGATGCAGTCAATGCAAAACTACCTTTAGCTTCACTGTAGTTACAAAATTGGAAGAGTGAAGAAGGGAAAGCATTGGGTACCCAATCCTACATATTCATAACTGTAATATGGTGAAACAGAACAAGATAAAAGAATATACCTAGTTACAAAATGTTCTGTATGATGATCAGTTAGAGAAGTAGACTGGACACTAACAGAAGCTACGCTCCCAAATTTAAAGTCTAAAGGATTTCCACCCTGCAGGTAATAAAATATTTAACTTGCTTGTTGACACATAGAAGGGATGGAAATAATAAAACCAGGATGAATTGTCATACTTTCTCGAGAAACTCTAGCTCTCTTCTCCTTTCCTCACAAACATCATACTCCTGTCTGTTAACATTGAATAATCTATATCATTTATCAAGAAATAACAACAAATGCAATATCATGTCACTCTTACAAAAAATATAGAAATATGAACAATGGCAAAACAGAAAGATGTATGTTTGTATCACCTGAGATCTGCCTGAGCTCTCTCAATTGCTGCTCGGCATGGAGAGGTTTTGATGCCAATTCCAACTCCCCCGTCAACAACCCCTCCCATGGAATCAACCTCAGCATTTACTAGGAGAATAGATCCTGAGCCACATCCATGCATTCCTACCTCAGTAGCTAGAAGCTTTCCCCTCCCATTGATTCAGAAACCTATCAAATTACTCATTCGAAAAAAAGAAAGAAATATTAGAATAATGTAAGCCATACCAGCAATCAAAAAGCATTAAACTGAAAATGCAGCAACCTTAGTGCCATGATGGATAAACTACCTATTAAAGTGAAAAATGAATGGGCTCAGACAGCTAGAGAAGACCAAATTGACTTATTCCAACTGTCATTACAAAATGACTGATATAGGAAGCATAGATATGACTTACCCTGGAAATTTAATATGACAAAGTTGGTATCTGTAATATTAACACCAGATAACAAGATCAACGCATGTTATGCAAAGCCATTTTTCATCAGGTAGGTTGGGGAAAAATAAGCACTCGTCTAAGATTATGATAGATAATGATTAATGGTTACTGTACAGGTCAAGCCTGCTTCTTAACATTCTATTACAGTAATATGAGACTCACTAAGCCACATGAACATAAATTGACTTGGATATGCTTTTCGCTCATCATCTGTGATGACTGAGAAGTACTGAATGCAAGGGAAGTTATCAAAACTCAAATTTATGAAGCTGTCTGAAAATTATGGTTATTTCTGTATGGGAAATAAAGCCATAGAAGGATTGCCTTAGACAAGCAAAGCACAGACATGTTAGCATTTTGGCAACTGTGCCTCATGCTCTGAAAAAAAAAAGAGTGCTGAATACATTTAATCAATCTCTTGAGAACCAAGTCCTTTCCCTCTAAGCTGCCTTACTGATAAGTAAGCAGTGAACGTACATTTATCTTTATCATCACTGCGCTAGAGTAGTTCCCATATAATACATAAACCCTAAAACATCATCTTATAATTGACATAATTGCGCCAACCAATATCTCATAGCTATTTTATTTTGCTATATCCATCACAAGCACCACAAAGATCGGAACAAACTTAGCTTGCATAAACAGGAACGCATTAAGTAGCCGGAGCATATCTTATGAGTAAGCAAGAGAATCTGATTCTCACAATTCAATTTTCAAACGATAAAAAAATAAACAAAAAGCACAAAACATCCATTGAAAACAAGGCAAATTGCAGCTAGATTGCATAACAACTAATAAGTTTACTTAAAAAGATGGACATGTTCAAGCTCATAAGCAATAACAGCAGAAATATGCTGAACGCCAAGATGTCCCTTCAAATTCTAACAGAGTTACCCATTTGCAAACTCAAAAGCAGCATGCTACCAATGTGGAAACAAGAGCAAACCAAGTTACTACATTTAATTCCTCCATTAGCGTGAACACAAATGACTTAGACCATATATCCAGAAGCACTAAACCAAAATGCGTAACAAAACCACAAGAGGAATGAATTGAAATCCTTTGCCCCAAACGACTAATTCAATTGAATCAACAAAGAATTTGCAGAAATTCAACATTGCACTCCAATTCTAGGGTTTCCAAACTAGAGGGAAATAAACCTAACAATTGGAGCAATAATCACCTGAATTACAAAATTGGGAAGCTAGGGCACAGCACTGAGACAATTAAGAAGCGTCCCTCTGTAGCAATAGTTTCTCTCTCCTAGGGTTTTGGAGTAGTGAGAGCAATACCTTAATCTAAACCAGAGGGAGAATTTTTGCCCTAAAATTAAACTCGTCGCTGCAAATGTCAGCCATGAAGTATCTGTAATTCTCTCTATTGTCTCTTCAAAAAAGCCCTTTCTCTTTTCTTTTCTTCTTTTTTTTTTACGGAATTTTTGTATCTTCTCGCTCTGTTTTTTTTTCGTGCGTGTTTTTTTTCCTCCTCTCAGGTTTGGTTTTCGAATGGGTACTATGCAAGAGCGAGACCTCTCTCTCTCTCTCTCTCCCCCTCTCTCTGTCTGAGTAATGGGCTTGGGCTCAACGTGGAGAAGAAGACGATGAAGATAGTCCTTTATGGGCCTTTTGGGCTTGTTATTCTTTTTCTTAAGGTTTCTTTAAAAGAGAAAATTACACACATTACTACTTTTTAATTTTTCTTTTCAATTTTACTATATTTAACTTTTATTTTTACTTACAACTTTTTATTTTTTCAATTTTACTTCTTCTCCACTCTTAATTTTAAAAAATACAGTATTTTTCTCATGCACCTTCTCTTTTCTTTCAGTGGCCAGGTAAGCAACTGAAATTCATTTCTCTCTAAATCCCAAATTTGTCGCTATAATTCATCACGCGAAACTGCAATTGCCCACACTTTGTTTTTGCTTTTCTCGAATTCTTGTTACCAATTAGGTTTTGAATCTTGTGTATAGGATTTCCTTTCATGTTCTATTGATTTCACTGAAAATGATAATTTTATTATTTGATTATAGAGGTTTGTTTCTATTCAGATTGATTAATGTGTACAACTTAGCATTTTCAGGGGTTTATTTATATCTGAGTCTCTAAAAATTTTATGAGATTTGAGTTGTATTTTCTGTTCAGATTGTATTCCTTTAGCGTGTTTGTCCGCATCTATTTCCAGTTTGTCAGAGGCTTTGATGCAGAGAGCATGAAGACTTTCGAAGAACTGAGGAGCCATGAACTCATGCATTAGCGGGAGAGGATAAAAAGCTAGAAGGCTAGAAGGATCTTAATTTTTTTCCTTTGATTTCTGTTGGATATTATATTTCATCTTTTCATTTTGTGTTTACATAGAACAATGTATAGATTCTGATACACTACAATCATTCTAATTTGACCTGAAAGAAAGGGAAATTGCCATATACAGATATAAAATCTACGAGGGTTTGGATCTTGGTACTCTTAACATGATTAGAACCAAATGAAATTTCAATGAAATCAAGTGGATGCTAAAAGTTCTACATCTAGATCTATATAGGACAGTGATCTTAAGATCAACCCTATCTCATCATAGAACGATTTGAAACTCAAAAGGTGAAAACTAACAAGAAATTTTGATAGTGCTCTTTTCATAGTTTGTTAGTGTTATTGAGAAGATCCTGAGATGTATATAAAGCTTGATGGAAATTGCAGGTCATAGAAGGCATTGGTCTCCATATATTATTATATTCAAGAAACAATATTCCTCAAAATTTCTCCTTTATTGGATACCATTAAACTTTATTAAATAATACTCGCAAGGAATATAATATGATAACATTGTTTTGTTTTTGGTTTTTTGTTTTTAAATCTTTTATTTTTTTTTGTTTGTTTTATTTGTTTTTTGGTTTAAAATGAAATGATTTGAGTTTTTTTTTATTCTTCAGATATAAGACACTATTTGATTAAATATTTTTAAAATATATATATTTTTAAACTTTTTAGCTTTATCAAATTTAATAATTCTTTTCATAACTATATATATGAATACATACTACATATAACTATATATATCATTGTATATTTATGGGAAGGTTAAACTATATAGTTATATTGAAAGTGGCAATGAACCGTGTAGAAAAATTAAAAGGAATGAAAGTGGCAAGGACAAAAGGAGATTTCAAGAGAAAAACATTCAAGTTTATAAGTGCAAGAAAAAAAAAAGCAAACATTTGATTTTTTTATTATTTTTTGCATACATATATATATGCTTTTATTAGATTTTTTTTCTTTTGTTTTTTTTTTTAATTTTTGATATAATTATAATGTTAGTGTCTAAACTTTTAAAACTTTAACAATTGAGTTGTTCAATTTTTCAAAATATCAATTGAGTGCTGGAACCGAAAAATTATATACTATTTAGTTATTTTAGCAGGTTGCAAATCAGTGACCGATAAATATCATAGGTATAATTATATTGTTGGTATTTAAACTTTTTAAAATTTAACAATTGAATTATTCAACTTTTAAAATATCACCTTTTATTGACATGTGTCATCCAACAAAGCAGTTTTTAGTTTGCAACCGGCTAAAATAACTAAATTGTATATGATTTTTCGATTTCAGCACTCAATTTATATTATGAAAAGTTGAATAATTCAATTGTTAAATTTAAAAAAGTTCAAACACCAATAGTGTAATTATACCTTTAATTTTTTGTACATAAGTAAATATTTTTATTTTAATAAAAGTTACATTTTATTTCATTTGTTTACTTTATAACACTTATATATTGATATTCTTTCTATTAGATAATAGGTATATGTAAATATATGTTACATATATCTTTATATACTAAGATATTACAGCTGCATGTTGACATTTTTTTAAAAGACAATAGATATATATTGTTATAGTTAGTATATACCTAAATGTAATAAGATATAATAACTACACACTGATATTCTTTTCCAAAGACAATAGGTATATGTAGATATATGCTACATATACCTTCATATACTAAGATATTACAGTTGTATTTGAATTTTTTTTTTAAAGATAATAAATATATGTAGTTATAATTAATATATACCTACATATCCTAAGATATAATAGTTTGCATACTGATATTCGTTCTAAAAAATAATAGATATATATATGTATATGTTACATATATCTTCATTTACTAAGATAGTACAACCGTATATTGACATTTTTTTAAAGACAATAAATATTTATTCTTACAGTTAATATATACCT